>JAZFAV010000016.1:13602500-14852500 GCA_037954035.1 Rosalia funebris | reverse complement strand
AGACCCAAAAACTTCCGCTGAATCCTTTGGGAGACCCATATCTCGTACTAAATCGTTCAAGTCTGATTGAGAGAAAAGTTTAGGGTCATTGGTCGTAGCTGTCCTCATTATCGCTGCTACTATGTGACATTTGGTCTAAATCGTCTAAAATATTGTCCAGGGTATTCGGACGTGAAGGAATAGGCAAGTCAGGTCCATGAGGGATAGGGCGAATAGCCGAACGTATGTTGGTTGGGTATGAAATATCCTTCCTGTTTTTTAAATTGAAACCTTGCACTGAACAAGAACAAAAATAACAATCATCACTGTGATTTTTAGGTTCTCTCCAAACCATGGGTACTCCAAAACGAAATGATTTCTTTTTACCTTGAAACCATTATCTCAGTTCTTCAACACACATAGAACACACTATATGGGGAGCCCAAGATTTATCTTGGTCTCCTAATTTAACACCAAAGTATGCAAAATACACCTTCTGAACAAAATTAGAAATGTTCCTTTGTTGCTTCTTGACGGTGTAGGACCCACAAATATAACAGAGACAGTTTGGAGAGTTGACACATCCTCTAGTAGCCATTTCTTCTAAATAGCGCAAAATTGTTTGATGTGTACACCACAGTGGCTGGCTCCACACTGAGTCACTGACTGCAGTAAAAGTCGGGGCTCACTACATTCCTCACGACGTCTAGCAGACAGTAGGATTGGGGAGGGGGCAGATAGACTGAGACATGTCTTGTTTCAGTAGGACTGGATTTTCCCAGTTTAGATTCATTGTCTTATTCAAATAAATAGAATAAGAAAATTTGTTTTTGCAAATAACATACTCACATTGTTTAGTAACCTGTTCACCATGAAAGCTCCATAATTCAGACTAAATTTATCACTTATATAGGCTATAATATTGAAAAATCGTACGCATACTGAACCTGAAAACCCCTGAAAATAAGAAAATTTCAGGTGAAATTTGTGACTTATCTAGGGGTGATGGAACTTTTTCACTATTTTTTCCGTAATTAGAACAAGAAATACTGTTAAACCCACTAGTTAATATGCTATAATTTTTTCATCACAGACCTGTGTTATTAAGAATTTGCTGGTACAAATTTGTACCAGCTACACGCAGTGTAACTGGTACAAATTTGCAAATAAACTTAATCTACATATTGATATCTAGTGAAATATTGATAATGACACAAAAATATTGGTACTCCTGTGAGTAGCGAGTATCTATTTAAAAAACGTTAAAAGCATATAAATGGCCATAGTGCTATCCTATTATGATAAGAAAATAAAAATCAAAGCGGCTGCACTTCAAAATTGAGAAGCTATTAGAAATTTTTCTAAAATAACATGTAGAATTCAAAAATATATCGCCACGCTGTACGTGCATATATTCCTCAAATAACTAACCCTTATTCTGTAAATTGAGCGGCAAATATTAATTAAATAGATGGAATTTCAGAAAAACAAAACGTCACGAAGTCGCCTTGTATATTCATTAGTATTTATGCATCTAGGAATATACTTCCAAAAATAAACGTAGGCATAAATGAATGAGAGAATATGGATTGCAAAATTGATAACTAACACGCAATGCTTTGATTGCTCAGCAATCATAATCACGACTCTATGAAATCATAAGCCCTTTAAAGATCCAAAGTAGTTTTAGCCCTTTTACGCATTTAGGCTTAAATCATGCGTGTATGAGCGACACGCATCGAAATGAACATCGCCGGCATGACTGACACGTTTATGATCAAAAATAAATTGCAACTTTTCTGCAACGCGTGAATTAATTCGTTTGGCAACGTTGTAGGCGAAGGGATCCATTTAGGCTGACATCTTCTGCTAACCGAACTGGTGGTGATGGATTGCGTGGAATTAACTGAGTGCATGTAGGGATACACAAAATTATACGGAAGAAGATAGGGTTTGACGCGGAAGTGGAGGAGTATACACGTAGAGGCTGGCATCAAGTATGTGTATCCCTCCTTTCTTAAGGTCGATTCACACTATACGGACATCAGCGGCACGTAACTGGCCAGCAACGTCACGTTAAATCATTGTTCAATGCAATATGCATGGAAACTAGGAATGGGCATATTCGTAATTGTAAATACAAATGCGAGTGTATTTACAAAAATTGTTTTTTATGATTATGAATACAAATATATTCATGTACACACTTTTGAATAGGAGTATATTCGTAGTCATACCTGTGAATATGAACTCTTGGGAATACGAATATATTCGTATTTTAATGTGTGAATACAAATATATTTGTCTTAGAAGCTATTAATGCGAATATATTCATATTCATGGTTGTGAGTACGAATATATTTGTATTCACGTCTATGAATACGAATATACTTGTATTTACATCTATGAAGTCGAATACAGTTGTACTCATGCATTCATATGTTACGTCTAGGTCTGAAAAATGAGTTTATTATTAACCGTCCGGCAGGAAGAAGCACAAGTGCAAGTTTGAGAGGTCGTTCCATTACAAAGTACCTGAAAAATATTGTGTAGGTCTAACAGGGGGAAAAATGAACAAATATATTTTTAGAGTGTCCAAAAATCTTTCTCGCCCGATACTCTCTCACCTCACACTAATGTCGGCGCGTACAGCAAGACTAAGAGCCAGAAAATAATTAAATAACTACAACTAATTAACATGCACACAATATATTGTTAAAAATAATTATTTATAAAACAAACACTTACATTTAAAATTATTGAAATTCTTATATATGTACATATGATAAAGTAAGTAACACTCCTTTAGAGAAACTGAATTAAAAACTTGAAGAAATTAAGATAACATAAAAGATGAAATGAAAAACTAAGTCATTTCTATTAAATGAGGAATTAGTCTCCATTACAACTGGTAATTCGAATTATTCATCGCTAATTTCATTTAATCTTGGCATATTATTTATGGCCGTATACGAGAAATGCCAATTTTTGCTATTTTTTAATTCAAAACGGCTTAATGAATTTCTACGAAATTTAAATCTTAAATTTGTCATGAACAGTAGATGAGAAAAAAATTGGTTCAAAACCGATGATAATTTAGGACTCAAAATTTAATTCAAAATTGTGTTTTTTGGTATTTATAAACGGCTCTAACGATTTTGTTCAAACTTTTGACAAATAATGTGCTTTCAACATTAGCTAAAATATGGCGGAGGCGCCATGTCTTACAAAATGATAGTTAATTAGTAAAAATTTTTGAAATTTGAATATTCGTCATTGTGATAAGGAAAGTCGTGTGAGACATCATAGGCCAGTCACACAGTTTTCACACCGTGAATACGAATATTCGGAGGGTATGTACTGTATGAATACAACTGTATTTGAGTTCACATTGAGCTATTAATACGAATATATTTGAATTGATATGTGTGAATACGAGTATATTCGAATTCACTGCCATAACTACGAATATTTTCGTATTAACACTTTTGAATACAAATATAGTTGTATTCACATGAGTTCATATTAACAGGTGTGACTACGAAAATATTCATCTCTAAAAGTATGTATGTACATGAATATATTTGTATTCATATTCATAGAAAACAATTTTTGTGAATACAGTCGTATTCGTTTCTACGATTACGAATATTACATCCCTGATGGAAACGTTCACATAGACCAGCAACGTCACGTACCGTCAACATCACAGTCTTCGAAGGAAATACTTTCACGGTCACTCTCTTTCAGTTCCGGAGGTGTTTCTCAGAGTGCGAATTTATTCTGTCGCGTTACTAACAATCCTAGACATGAATGATGAGCCATTTATTGAGAAAATGAGCATGATTGAGGGTAGTAGTGTATACTACCCTCAAAATTGAAATGCAAATATTCACCCTTTCTTCTATCCTTAAGGTCATCCTGAAATTAATTGATATTTTGAATAATTTATTTCTAGTATCTTGTATTACAGGTAAAATGTTAGTAACCATTTTATCGCCGAAATAAACATATTTTGAATGTTTTAAGAATTTACTGTAAAATATTTAAAGTATTATATTTAACTTTAAATGTAGGTTTGTATTTTTAATATCTGATATCTTGACAATTATATAAAATACAAATACATATAATTATATATAGAAAATTAAAAATAGTTGCATGCTTTAGAATAAAAATGAACTAATAAACAGTTCAGTAGTACTGCTAAAATAGTTGCTGTTATTTTCATGTTTTTTTATAAACATTTTCTTGTTTCTGAATTTTTTACAGATCTCTTGTAATCAAATTACAGACAAGTTCACTCGATTCCAATTAACGTATGCCCAGAAAATGCAGATAGAGAGATTTATATTGCAGTTTATAGTTGATGATTAATCCTAGATTTTGTACTTGTTATACAACAGACAAATATTGATTATCAATCACCAGATGTAGATTTGCTACTCCATACTCTCTTACATTTATATGAGTAAAACACGCCTCCATACTCTTGAAAGCATTTAATCTGTCACTACTATAATGATATTGCTAAATTGCTTTGAATTTTACCAAAATTTAATTGTTGAGAAATTTCAGCTGTGTAAAAGAACAAACGAGGTCCTAAACCTGATATTTGTGGTGCGCCCTACAAAATCGATTATAAGAAAGTTTAGCACACAGCAATTTATGATCAAATATAGCAAAAGCCTTTTCTAAACACAAGCTGCATAACTGATATAATCGTTATCTGTAATCTGTGTATGACTTTATTTGTATATCTATATATTTCAGTTATTACCAATTTTTCTAATACTTCCGATAGTAATAGGAAGTATTACAAGATGATAGTATTACGAGATGATAGTGATAGGTATTAAATCATTGCAAACAAGAGGTTTATCTATTTAGGGTAACGGAATGACCAATGAAGTTTCCAGCAGTTGAGAAACTAGCTTTCCTCTAAACAATGGTTTATAATGTCTTATCTGCAAAGGAATAACTGTAAAGCAGAAATTTAACATTAAATATATGTCATCTACGCCTACTATATTTGATTTAAGGGACATAATAATATTTCTGATTTCTACAATTATCACTAGCTAAGACGCATCAGGGTAAAGTATTTGGGACAATAAATATTAACACGATTTTGACAATTACTGGGAGGACTAAACACAGAACTAAAATAGATATTAATTTCATTTGCATATAGTAAATTCAGTGGAATTCTTTATGCATATTCGTATGCTTAATATTTAATTTCTTTAAGCCAGACCAAAGTTCTTTACTGGATAGTTTTTAAAAGAATGCAGGTATCCAGATTTCTAATTGTTATTAAGTTAAATTTTCTAATTTTCTTATGATAAACCAAATCTTGGGCGTATTAATTCTTTTAAAAATGGATAAAGAATCATTCCATTTCTTCATTAATAATTTCAAGTTTGGAATTAGCCACAACATTGAATTAACAATAAATTTTCAAATCTACAAGCACCATGTATATATATTTTTAAACATTATTTTGAAAAGTGTAATTTGTATAACTGCTGCACAGAAAAATCATACCTAACTACAACAATGGGCTAATACATACCTCGTCATATCCAGTAATCTTTGTCGGTTTCAGATATTTCGTCGGCTTCGAGAAAAATACAGCAGCAGCGCTCGCATCCCGTTTCCATATTTGCATGAAAAGGAAATTACTTAAACAATGGCGAAGCGCACGGAGTTGCCTTGTATGTAGTACACAATTGATAAAATTGTTCCGGGAGAAAACGACGTTGTATTTAATGCCCGAGAACGGTGAAATTTGCAGACATTTCGAATGGAGATCTGTGCAATGTGCATTCCGACCGCAAAAACTCTCAATAGGATTTACCATCAGATATGAAGGTTGAAGTACAATTGCGTGAAAAATAGAAAATACATTCGTGTTAGGAAACGAAAATTGTGTGTCTGTTGGACACTTTTCTTATCATAATAGTGAGTTAAACTTCTCAATGCTATAGATGGCGGCGACAGATAGCATTGTTTGAAATAAATGTAATTAAACATATAGAAGTAAGTGATCGTTTTGTATATTACTTAAGATCGTATTTATTCAGAATGTATATGAAATACAGTGATTTACATGTAAAGAATCAGTAACAAGGACAAGACACGCAAGTTATGTGTGAGGTATCCACTACTTTTTTTATTTAAAAGAATATATTATGGCATTAAGTACGAAATATAACGTCATTCAAATGTCTGCTGAGACTTTGTTTTGTGGCACGTATTCAATAGGTCCAATTTTCGATGACTTTATCGCATAAATCTGACTGAATTTGCTGGATGGCGTTCATTATATTGACTTTGAGGGCATCAGTTGTTTGCGGTTTATTCTTATAAACTTGCAATGTAAAATAGTAGTAGTGTAAGTTGGAACCAACAGGACTACGGAATTGGAATGTTGTCGGTATTCATATCCTCCAGTTCAGGCCACAAGAAGTTGCTTATTATCAATCGGTAGTGCTCGTCGTTGGCGGTTATGGCAATGCCAGTTTCGTTTTGGAAAAAGTACAGCCCGATGATACCACCAGGCCAGAATCGCCAACAAATAGTGACTTTTTCGGAACGCAATTGGTGCTGGTGTGTCTCACATGGATTGGTATCATCCAAAATCTGATAATTTTGCTTGTTCACATATCTATTCATCCAATAATGGGCCTTGTCGCTAGAGATGATTATTTTTGCGAAATTTCGATCAACTGCCAGCTGCTTCAGAGCCCAATCAGCGAACACATGGCGTTGTCTATGGTCATTTACCTTAAGTTCTTGGGTCAGCTAGATTTTATATGGGTGCAGGCTGAAGTCCCGCCGCAAAATTGACTGCCCCGGGTTTTGCTATACACTCTCACACATAGCAGCGATGTTTGCAGCAGGCCTTGTATTTCGGTAACGTATGGGTGTTGGCTGATTATTTATCAAACCGGTTTACTCAAATTTCGCCACGAAACGTCAAATAGTCGAATCGGCGGGATGGTTGTGGCGAGGATAAAGATCTCGTAATTAACGAAACGTTTCTCGAACGGAACGCAAATTTTGAAATTAAAATATAAATATTTGTATATAAAGGCCTTATAGTTAAGAGGTATGTTAAGTAAAATTAAATCTCTTTTTTGTCCATTTACCTATTATTATGAATATAAAATAGTGGACGTGATTTACATCAGACATGTTTTGTAACATTTCTGTAATAGCGTCTCAAATGTAGTGGCCGTATATGTCAACAGTGAGCATAATCGAAATACCCCTTTCACTCACAAGAAATGTGTTAGTGGGTTATAAGATAAGTTTTCTTCGTTTTCTTCATTGTACGAACCTTTATTAAAAACTCTAGATGAAACATGACTAACAATTTATATCCCTCCGCAAAGCCGAAGTAAATCATCGCTTGGGGACTACAAATGACGCTAAATCGCATTTAATTCATCCCCATTTGAGAGATATTAATATCGCGCCATCAACAATAAATTAAATTAACACCGCTAGAAAATAGCGGAGCCATTTATGATTCGGAGTGAGGGATCTGCGAGGAATAAATGATGTCACATAAATTCTGGGCCACCGGAAATGGGGAATGTATCCGCTCCTGAAAAGGATCACGGAATTGTGGCGGTTCGGTATGGCCGGGCGGCCCGGCCCAACTACCGGGTATTTAACGGTAATCTAGACTAACAAAACTTCCCGCGATTTGCCGGTCGATCTTTCGCACCGCCCCACAAACTGGTACAAATGTGTCCGTGTGCGATATTCGCCTGATAATGTAGTTACACTCAGTATATCGGAGATAACAATCTGTCGTGAATTCTACGATCTCAGAAATAGAAAATAACGATTAAAAGATGGCACCAGGAAGATTTTACAGCTCGGTGACTCTTAATTGGTAATTATCACCGGTTTGTAAAAATGATTGTCATTGACGATTCGTTAGTATCGACAATTGGAGAATTTCCTCACCAATAATAACAAAGATACCAAATAGCGTACGACTAATTTTTACTTGTTTCTTCTTTAATATCTTGATTTCTTTATTCTGGGAGGAGGTTAGGTCCATTGATGCAGTAACATAAATAGGAGATCAGATTTCCACGAACACTGAAGTTGGTAGCATCAGTACATTAAAATTATTTTTAAAATACTTGTAATTTCTACTTATTGCAATAGTTCCTTCAGATTCAGTAAACGGCTAGAAATGTTTTGCGGCTTCATGCGCTGTTCACTAATGATCTTACTCAGCTTGATGGTCAGTGAACAGTGAATGAATAATTGTCAATTTACTGCACCACGTCTGATATACAGCCTGTTATTTAAGTACATGGCCAAACTTCAAGGGGTAACTCATTGAGTTATTTTGAGATGAAAAGTTCATATAAACATAGGTATGGTAATGCTTCGTTTTCAAGATACAGTGTCGTCAATCTTTTTAAAAAATTGTATTTTCGTAAAAATTTTAATAAACCTTTAGCCGATATTGTTGAAATTCGGAAGTGTTATTTATGGTAGATAGAGACTAATTTGATCCTATGTAGATTAAAATTATTGAGTCCAGTGGCGTCCCGGCAGCACCTTAACCTAGATTTGACAAAAAGAAATGTGCAACACTGACTTTTTTAAAACTTTTATAATTTTTTTCACGTTAATCAACTGGAACAACTTTTTTTTATGTCTGAATTTTTTTCGTATCTTGCTTCGTTCTTGAGAAAACAATAAAAATAACTTTATTGCATATCCCTGGGACAACATTATAAAAACTTACAACTATCAACTATCAAAAACTGAGGTGTACCTGTTATTTTTTCCATATCAATAGTCTATTCTAGTCTTAGAAATCGTTTTTTAAAAACTCATTTTTTATAAAAAGTTTGACACTGTATATTTAAAACGAAGCATTACCCGACCTATGTTTATATAAACTTTTCGTCTTAAAACCACTCAAGGAATTACCCCTTGAAGTTTGGCCACGTACTTAAATAAAACCCTGTATAGTCTCTTAAGTATTAGAAGTTTTATCAAGTTGCCAAGATTGTCAAGTCAAAACTATGTTGGGCAGACAAAAACAGCAATTGTAACCACGTTTAAGTAGCACATAGCCCATTTCAAATATGTAGGGTTAGAAAAATATTGCGTTGCGCTACATGCTTTCGAAAATAACCAAATAGACTCTTGTGACTTAAAGTTATTAAAAAGTAAAACCAACAACAGACTATTAGATGCCATGGAAAATACTAAGATAGCTAAATATGATAATAGCATCTTTTTACATAAAATTAAACACCCCTTACGGGGCATTTAGTTATATGAAAATCTGATCGTTGAGTCGATCGATAAGTAATTTAGTTCTAACTTAAATTTGTACTTTGAAAACTTAGATCTAGGAATTTATTCACTAGTATTCCTTAATTTCTAGTAAGATGACTACATTAATATTAACGTGAATCACAACCGCACAATACTCTGCTTTTAACTAATTAATAATAACACTTAGCCAACTCAAAAGGCTTTATTCTCTTGAGTCTTCTTATGATATTGGAGTTATCGAGAGGCTGGATAGCCTCAACGTTCCCCTGTTGGTGGAATTGCTGCTTATAATTGTAAATTTGGCAACTGATTAACCGACAGTATCCATCTGAAGGTCACCATAGAGGTCACTGCTTCTGACATACCAAGGCGCATTGATGATATTCCTCAGCACTTTATTCTGGAACCTCTGGACTATTAAGATGTTACTCTTGCTGACACAGCTCCATACTAGTATGCCATAAGTTCAAATTGGTTTGAGGACATGTTTATACAGAAGCATTTTGTTGTACGTTTATAGGCTGGTGTGCTTACCAAGTAACCAGTACATTTTCTTGAATTTTATATCCAGCCCATTCTTTTTCTTTTTAACATGGACCTTCCAGCAAAGTTTTGCATCTAGTGTAATTTCGCTGAGTTGGCATAAGGGATTTGGACATTATTTATGCTGATTGGAATATGTTGCTTGCTTCTATTTGTGAAGTTTATGTGAACTGATTTGGTTTCATTCAGTTTAATACGCCATCTTTTGATCTGGTTATTGATTTGGTTAAATGATGTTTGTAGTTTATTTTTAGCTTCCTCATGGGTTTTACCTACCGCAAGAGGGGCAGTATCATCTACAAAACTAGCTATAGTATCTTATTCCAGCTGTGGTATATCACTTGTGCAAGTAAATCAAATACAATATGGGTCCTAGAAGGCTTCCCTGTGGGAATTCTGCTTTCATTTGATAGCACAGCAATAATAGCATAAACAAAGATCAAGGCACTGTACCTAATAGTCCGTCATTTTGGTTGATATGATTAATGGCGACATTAATGGATTAGTAAACCAAATAGTTACCCCATTACAGTCCACTAACCATAAATGAAAATAGTTATAAGAGATTAGGTAATAGAAGGAGTGGCGTAGTAAACCGAAATAAATTGTTCATTTGTCGTTCACAAACTATGAAGAAAAAGTTTTGATATAAATAAAAATTAGATGTAGTTTAACAATTGTTCTAGTCATCTCTTAATGATGCCATGGTTGGCGAAACGTGTGTCGAGAAACGTATAATCTTTCGGTGTTCCTGGGAACTTTGTCTCCGGCTTTTGATTTATTTACTTATAAGCTTGGATTGTTTACTTATAATATTAATTGTCATATGTATAATTGCCATCCAATAATTAATATCTTAGTATGTTATAGATAAAACATGTACGCTTTGTATCTTCCACGTGTGATTTTCGAGCAATCCGAATCACAGTATTTCCATGCTAACAAAATGGTTAGACGAAATACGGCAAATTTCGCCATATAATTCAGCGCTCGTCGTCGGCATATAGCCGGTAGAACAGCTGTTTTGGCTTAATTTGTTTTAGTCTTTATTTCACAAGGTACTTGCAGATGATGTGGAGTATTAAGAACCTCCTCTGTTAGTAGTTTATAAAACTAAATCACTATCTAGAAAACCTTGCATTAATAATTAAGCTTTGTTTCGATTTGGATTGTTTTCGAGATTATTGAGAGATGGCGCTGGGTACGTTCTACTATGGTAGAACGTAACGGGGTCTACAAGACGTGAGCTTCGTTCTGTCAAAGGAATCGCCTGGCATTACCTAAAGTACCAGGCGCCGCGTTTGTCGCGGCGCCCACGACGAGACACCCCCAGAGGGCTGACGCTGGCGAAGCGATGCAGCAAAGCAAGGCGACCAACGGCAAAGAAAAAGCAGAGAAGAAGTCCCTGCCAGCGGGACTAAAGGCATCAGGATCAAAGGAGGCCGAGGGGAGCGAACCGCTGCCAGTAGTGCGGGTCTCGTTTGCGACCCTTGCACTTGCCTCTCGCGTAGAGTTCCGCGAAAGCGGAAGCAAAGCTCGGCCCACCTTCGTACGACGGCCTCGGTCTCAATGATGAGCGAATAAAGAGCGGTAATCTCGCTCAACTTGTTGTAAGCCCATCAATGCCATTACGCATGCCAATGAATATTGGTTGTAAAAGGAATACTCGCTTACACTGCAATGACGAGACCCAAAAGAAGGTCGAAACCGGTCTGCAGTTTGCGCTATCCTGAAATAGAGACCGGTTTGCATCTTCCTCGTGTGGTTTTCGAGCAATCCGAATTACAGTATTTCCGAAAAGAATTTACTACCTCTACCTCTACCTTGTTAGAGTAACTGATAGCATATTAATATTTATTGTCAGTTCATAGGTTATATATTTAACTATATAACTATTTATTTCATCGCTATTTTCCAAATAAAAATCTCTCTTATCTTGCCCATAAACGAAAGAGTCTACCTGAGCATAGCCATAAAAATAAGCCAAGGTTATGTTTTGAGATTTTTTTATTTGGCAAATAGCGATGAAATAAACTATACTAGGTATGACTAAAGCATTTGATTTTTCGTTTATTAATTATTTTACAGCCAAATTACAATATTATGGCATTTGGGAAAATATGCCTCAGTCTCAGTAATTTCAATATTACGTTTCGGGCATCTAACTATTTACTAGAATTAACATAAACTAGAAATAATACAAACAGGAATTCCACAAGGTTATACCGAAGCCCTTCGTGTTTAATATTTCCTCTAGAGATATTTAAAAAATACCCTTAAAACATAAATTATATATCTAAAAACTACAAATAAATGAAGGAAACAAAATTGCGAAAGACGAAATGAAGAAAAGAGAGAAGGGAATTTAGCTGAAATGGCAAATCACAACAAACAACAACCTTGATAAATGACAAATCACAACAAACAACAACCTTGATATATAAGTAAAAAATCGATATGATGAAAATCATCATAAAAACGAAACATAGTTCAAGGTCTAATGAAGGTCTATTTTTTCAAGTAATTCAACAACAACCTATTATCAGCTACGAGATTACCTAAAATCTTATAATGGCGGAAAAAAAGTTAAAAAGAAAGTTTCAAAAATTTTGCAGCATGTGTCATAGCAATAGTTGAGACATAAAAAACATGTTATTAAGTTTATTTAATAACATGTTTAAAAATTTGTATTTAAAATTATTTAGGAACGTGACTATGGTATTATTCTAATTTCAAATTTTGCTAATTGAAAATGCATAAATAATAGGTAGTAATCTCGCATGAAGCCTGATTAGAATTCTATGTTTTGACACACTCTATGTGGAGTTTCCACATGCCAATTAATTGTATCTTATATAATTTTCTGTTTCTAAACAACATTTAGATTTTTAACTGACCTGTTGAAGATGCAACAATAACATAATATCTAATTTGCCTATAAGTGCAGAAAAATGAAACTTTTTGAAATGAATAGTTTTCATTAAGATCTAGTTTCTCAGTGAATTCACAAAGACCCTACTACCAGTTACGGAATTACCAAAAATCCCATAATGGCAGGAATTAGTTTAAAAAACTTGAAAAGCATTTCAGAAACTTGAAATGTTAGTATTTGACACAAAAAAAATTATTAAATTTTTAACATCATTTAGGAACCTTTTAAAAAATAAAATCCCCCACGGGTAGGATTCGACATCTGCCCCGGATGGGAGCTGAACGACGGACAGATGTTTCGAACTTATTAGTTCTCATCAGTACCGTATACGGTACGCCGATCCAGGACAAATGGCGAATGAAAGCCGTGTGGTATACATCTACATCGATACGATGTTACTCATCATACTGATTATATGTTACTAAAAATTTAGGAACCTGAAAATGATATGGTTCTGATCTTAGTAATTGCCAATTGAAATTCGTGAATAATCAGTAATCTTGCACGTAGCCTGAATAAAATTCTAAATTTTGAAACATTGTATATTGACATTTATGTCTATTTTTACACTAATCAATTTTTATCTTATATATTTTCCCCATTTATAAACAACATTTAGATTTCTAAATGACCTCGTTAAGGCGCGACAATAACATGGCATCTAATGTGCCCTAAGGCAAATAAGAAACGCTATTTCAATTAAGTCGATAGCCTAATACCCAAAATAACTGGAACTTGAACGTTCAGCTTTTAGAGGATAATCCTGAGGCTAAGCGTGCGTATTGTGATTTTATGGCACAACAAATTTTCAGGCACAGATCTGTTTTACGACACTGAAAACCTTCCCGGAATATATAACTTCCATGGCCGTTTTACTACCTATAAAGTTAAACTGACAGGTCTATGAAGTTGTTGACTTTCGGGACACATCAGAAACACGCGTTTTCTCAATTTATCTTTCGTTTAGTAAACGCGGTATATATTCACAGTATATCAATATGTTAACCGTATTAATGGCAGTCGCATTGTATCAGGGGAATAAATCTATGAGGTATTATCTTGAAAAATAAGTAACTTGTTAAAATTTTGATACCATAAATTCATTTTAATTTGGATCATTTTAGGATTTAAATGAAAATAAAATTGTAAATTAGTTCTCTTTCAGAAGTACATTTAATTCTTCTATCTAAATTCTTCTATGTATTCTAAAGGGGTGTTTATTATTTACCTTTCTTTATTTGAATAATTTATAACAATAAGAGTCTTCCAACTAAACTAAAGTACAAAACCTGTATACACATATACCCTCACACGCACACACATAAACACCTATTGCTGAATATAGCTAATGCTATATAATGAAATTTAACATTATATTTAAATATACTGTCATCTCTAAACTACTAGAAAAGTTGCTCTGTCACCGAATAAACCCAATTTTAAATATACCCCAACACCAGCTCGGCTATCGATAAAGACTTTCAACTATCCAGCAGTGCATGCACTTAGTGAAGCCATAGATGAGAAAAAATACTGTACAGAGATTTTTATACATGTAAGTCAAGCGTATGATAAAGTTTTGCACGATGTCCTTCTATATAAGGTAAACTCAAGCAGCGACGTCCTATGCAATATCTTAAGATCGTACTTGTTATATAGAATATTCAGGACAAGAGTGAATGGAGAAACTTCGGACTTCCGCTCCCATATAAGCTGGTGCTGCCCAGAGAAGCGTTGTTAGGCCCATCCTACATCTAATCTACACTTGAGACCTCCTAAAATCTGAGTTCATTATCACCGGCATGTTTTCAGATGACATAACATTCTTGTCTATAGACGAAGACACAATAACTGCTTCCTCAAACATCCATGATCAGGTTTCTCAACTAGAAGAGTGGCTTAAGAAATGGAAAATCACAATTAATGAAACCAAATCACAACACATTACATTTACCATAAGAAAAAAATGAAGCCCACCAATATTTATCAATAATAGGAAATACCAAAATCTACATGCATGAAATATTAGGTGTCACCTCGCCAGCAAACTCCTTTGAAAATATCACATCAAAAAATAAAGAGATAACAGAGAGAGCTTAAAATTAAGTAACTATTCTGTTAACAGGGAAGAAAATAAAAAATGTCATTAGAACATAAAATCTTAATATACAAAGTTGTTAAGATACAAAACTGTATGGCATAGGACTATGGGACTGCGCTAGTAAATCAAGCGTTTGCGTCAATCAATACAACGGGCATAATCTAAAATCTTCAGTATCGTAGCTGATACCACATGGTACGTGACAAACCAGAAGATACACAACGACCTTAGCAAACCAACAGTCGAAGAAAAAATACATCAAAGGAACAATAAGCACGTGTTACATACCTAGAATTTTGGTCAGTAATGCTATTTTGGTTAGTATTACATTGCTCGATAACTAAAATAAAAAAAAAATATTTGTCCAAATGTCCACCACATTTGCCTATGTGAATATTATTCCTTCAAGGATAATTTTCAGAACTCTGTTAATTTAATTGCAATCTAAGGAAATAATTGTTTAACCACATTTACAGTATGCCATGATACCGCAATCTAGCATGCCATATTGTAAATATGGTTCAACTAAAGCCTTATCTACAATTAGAAGTTATTTACAGTCACAAGCATCTTGAATGGTTTTTAATTTCTGTAAAATCTCTCGTAATTTTGAACACCCCAACGAATATGTTGATCAGTGTAAACGCCAATATATTTTATAGTCTCGCTGTCTCTAATAATAAGGAGTTTTGAGTTTATATTAATACTACTATTACGATACGTTGGTAGTTGTATATTACAGGAGAAGAATGGGACAACATATTCCTTAACAAAATGTGGGGGCAAAAATCTATAACAGAGCCATTTTTTTCTATTTATAAAGTCTTTCTCAACTGTACAAGTGTCTTTTAAATTGTCCCAGATATCATCATTATAACAGATAGTAGTATAGTCAGCTGATATTATTTGATCGGAAGCATTAATAAGAATAAAATGGTTTATGTATCATATGACAAATATAAGTCCCAGGATGGTACCTTATTGAACTCCTCAGGTTATATTTCTAAATTATCTTTTTCATTCCCTGTAGTAACACATTGCTTTCTATTTTTTAAGTACGTTTTGATTAATTGTAAAAGTAAGTTACTGATAGAGACAATATCAAGAATAAAATATATAAAAAAATATCGTAAAATATATTCCATCAAAGGCTTTTTATTTTATGCCTCTCAAGAAGAGAAGATTAATATTGCATTAAAATGTATAGATATTATTAAATCAATCTATTTATCTATTTATCATCTATTTTAGTCAATACATCTACATTTACTGAAGGATTTACCCAATCTACGTAAAACTGTAGTAATTATATTAAATGAGATTGTTTCGAAAACAAAACATTCCAATGCATTACATGCAATGCCGATTACAGTTCTTGTTGTTAAATGTAAGGAAATGGAACTGAAGTAGAAACTTCAAATTCAATACGAAAATAATTTCTGACTTAGATTTTTCTGAAACTTTGCTGCAAATACAATAAAATACAATCCGCTTTAAAGCAAACTTCAATTCTTTTGCCAATTCCTTTAGAAATCTTTATCTCCTATGCACTTTTATGACGAAAGCGACCAGCTGCATAAATCACAATGAATAGAATCATAACTTTATCGCTTTTCAATAGTACGCTTTTAGAAAAAAATAGAAAAAAATTACGCCCGTGAACTTTAAGATTGCAAATTTCGGACTTCCTATTCGGCGTTTGCGATATTCGTATAGTATAAGTCTGCTGAGCTGGAGTAATATGGATATTTATTCAATCTATATGTTAATTGGGCGTTTGATAAAAAGCAAGCTTTAAGAGTTATTGGCTGTATTCTGCATTAAACTTACGGATCAAAGTTAGCAGTAAATCGGGCAAGCGACCTGTAAACTTTCATTAACTGGTTCCTGAATGTGGTTATTTTGCATACAATAGACTCTAAATTTCAAATATGTTGCTTTTAAATAGTTCTGAAATATACCGGATTATATGAAAATAGGGAATTTTGTCACTCACTTAACTAATAGTTATTATTATCGATTATTAACCTGTTTGATAATTAGAGCTTATATATAGTCGCAACTTTAATTTATGAGAAATACCTGTATAGCCAGGTATTTGTAGTCGACTATAGTAAAATAGACGGCCCAACCCATCGCCTCGACTAAACTCGAGTGGACCCGACCCAAGAGAGCCCGACGGGACCTGAATGTGTCCGAATCAACATGTGCAAACATCTATTTTCGCATACATCCACTGCACATACATGCGCAGACGCCTACACGGCGTCGACCTGACCGGGGCCAAATTGTACCCGAACCAACATGCGCAAACACCAGCATGCGCAAACACATATTTGCGCATACACCCACTGCGTATACATTCACAGTCACCTACATGTGTAAACACCTATCCGCGCATACACCTATCTGCGCATCGTCTCAAACAGCCCCGAATGAACTCGACCAGAATCGGCCAGAGCAGGGCGTTTTCATCATACGTTAACAAACAAAATCGTCAAATTTCGGGTGGTGAAAATCCACATGCTGTTCACGAAAAGGAAATGCACCCACAGATGCACGGCAGTGTGCACATTTTGGAGTGGTGCAGTAATTGGACCATATTCTTTCAAAGTGAGGTTGGTGATTATAGTAACTGTATGGCAGTAAATGGGGAAGGCTATAGTTTTTTCCTAATGTTATGCCAATTTTTCTTAGTGTATCTTTAAATGATTACTCTCCTTTATAAAACAGTTATACACAAACTATTCGTTATTCAACATTTAATCGCGGTATGTTGACGATGTATGGTTTGTAGATGACAATCGTTAAATATTGAAGCCCTATCTTTAACAGAATTATATATACTAGTCACTATATAATAGTATAGACTTTTCCTAAGGTAGTTTCTCCGGAAACCCACTTTTTTATAGAATTTCATCAAATTTCGGATATACATAAAGAATACACTTCCCGAATGGAATTGTTTAAATGAAAACATTTTTCCCGTACAATAAATGAGATATTCACCATCAAAGTTTTTACATAGTTTGAATGTACCTGTTGACATAACACATTCTATATCATAACTTGAAAACATTTGTACACATTTTCTCTAAAAATAATTCATTTATACTATTCATTTCATCGCTATTTGTCAAATAAAAAACTCTTTTATCTTGATGACAACCGGAATAATCTACCTGAGCCTAGCCATAAAAACAAGTCACGGTATGTTTTGAGATTTTTTATTTGGCAAATAGCGATGAAGTAAACTATACATTAGTTGAATTAAATAAATGTATGTTGAATTAAAAAAATCGGCTGTTGATCGGCTTGTTAAAAAGATAAACATTTTTAAAATTTGACAGTTTAAACTTTGCTCGGTAAGTCGAGAACTTGTTAATTAGCGTCTAGCAATGCAGTGGCATTCAATTTACAAGTCGCCACTTATGTTATTACTGCACATTTGTCACAAACAATATCTAAAATTGAATTTAGTCTAAGCGACTTTCCTCTTTTATTTTTTCAAGTGAAAGCGCGTTTCTACATTCACAACATCTTAAATATCTGCCAAGCTCGCTTAGTTTAACAATATGTCGTACAATGCTTAGATTAGTTACTTTGTTTACTTTTCGCAAGATTTATTTTTTTGAAATACAATTTAAACGTTTCTGTATTACTTTCCCCTTTGCATATTTTCCTTTATTGTCCCTCAACTAACCACAACAAAAATTCATTTTTAATTTTTCTATAAATTTTCTTTCACGCTCCAAAAAATTTACAGTCAGGTTAAGTATATGTGATTGAGTATCTACTCAATCACAACAGATAAAAATACGACACAGCACAACGTTGCCATGACCTTAGTTTCAACTAATAAACATGTAGTTGTGTGTATACGTACATGCAGTGTCTGAATATAGAGTACAGTCTCTGAATAAACATAATGAACATTACACTACTGATATTCCATATATTTTACGTTTACCTGCGCATTTATTTTTGGACCGGAAGGTACCGGAGAAACTACCTTAAGACTATTTTTTAATACTTGTATTTTAGTCACAACCAAAGTGTTGCGATATATTTATCCAACCCTGTATCAGCATATGGACATACACTTATACATATACACACTTTTCGAAATCTATTGACAAGCTTTCCGCTATAGACGGAATTCCAAGTTTTCTTATTGCCCTGGGCTTCCGGAAAAGTATCCAGACTATCTCGACGTTCGTCTTCTTAACTCAAATCCTTTTTAATCTTCGTCACAGCGAATATTGTAATCATGGTAACGCCGTTATCAAGAGATCAAAGTTTTAGCATAAAACTTGGGACGGAAGACAAATGTTGAGTACGAGAATAACATTAATGCCGCGAGGATGCCGCAGTTGCAATAAAGTCATAAATATATTCACAGGCATTATATGCCGGCATTAATGTAGGTTACGCCGTGCAACTAAAAACTTGCTTATTATTTCTTTGTTGCTGGAAAATGAAAGGAGCTTTGATCGTACAATTTGTTTCGAATTTAAAATCATTATTGAAGATAAGTTTATTTGTATATTGCAGATGTAATAGTAATCTATAAAATATTGCAGATGCATTCATTCCTTCATTTTTATTCCATCATTGTATGAAATCTGAGTCATCTACTTTTAGCTTTTGAGTCTTTATACCTTTACATGCTTTATTAGCAAGAAATAACGTTGTCATATTTTCATGATTTAATAATATGCCAGAGACTATACTTGACAAAATGTATTAATTAACACTACCAGCAGCTGACTGCGTTTGAACCAAAATTAAGAACATTTGTTTATGCAGCTAACTTCACCTATGAAGGACCAGCTGCTTTTATTTTCTATGCATTATCGGTGACTTATAAGCAAATATTTCTTAGCAGAAGAAGAAGAAGTCTTGGCTGCCGAACAATGCCGCAATTATTAGAATACTATAGCATTGGTATTCAACTAAAAAATAGACACAGACCATAAGCACTGGCTTTCCCTTCTTTGATAGTCCAGAATGAAAAAGATATTTTATACGTTTTTAAAGAATTGCTTACGTATCTTAAATTGGAAAACTTTGTTATGCTTAATGTTTTGAACATGTGTTATAACACGTGCTTTTGGGGTGTTATAGAATGATATTTTTTAATACGTATATTTAGTTTTACTTATTAAATATGTTGAATCAAAATTGTTTATTAAATGTTTGTTTTATTTATTGAATATATGGTGGTCCAAATGTCGGTAATAAAAATAATCTAGCATAATAACCTATAATATGGCACCATTATGAACAATTTTAAAAATTTCTAAGTGATTTCCGAGATTTCCAAAAGGTTATAAGAGCCAATTAGGCCAACTGAACGTTACATTTTATTTTTCTACTAGCTGACGGTTCAAGGTAAATATTTGTCAGCGGCCATGGCTACCTACCTAAATACCGATCTAAACTATATAAAACAAAATTAAGACATTTTCCATCATTCTATATATAATTACAGCTCATCAAGAATAGGAACAAGTCTCTGGAAACTGAGATCGTCCATAAGGTGTGCAGTAAATGGCCTGGTGTTTACTCAGTCGAATTGAGACTTTCGCAGAGTGAGCATCGATGAATATATATTGAATGTGAATGCGTTCCATCAGGTCGTGCGTAAAATGCATCCTTCCAGATGATGCTTCTCTTTTCTATATATACCGAGAGAATCTCACACTTTTTCTTATTCTTGACGAGCAGTACTCTCAAATACGTAAAAATGTGCAGGACGTTTTATATAATAAACATACAATTTGTATAATGGATCTTTGCGCGTGTATCAATTTAGTGACGACGCGTGAATCACATGCTACACTACTCGCAATTGTTACTAATTGGTCCAATCAATAGGGAATGACCCGGTCACTAATTGTAAATAACAAAAAAAAAATTTTAGTATACAGAAAATAACATTTCAAGAAACTTACAATTTTTTGCTCTCCAAATGGCGGCCGCTAACATAACCTAAAAAATTCGCAAAAGTAAAAAGAAACGGTTTTTCGCTAATAAAAAAGAAAGTTCTGCTTGAATTGGAAAAAGTTAAAAGAGATAATTGTAGATAGTAAAAAAGTCTTTCGACTCAATTTTTGTGAGCTCGAATCGATTCATTACTTTTCAAGATACATCGAAAAAACCGTTGAAAATTTCGCTTTTTTGTTATTGCTCTAAAAATAACAATATTTGATGAAAACATTTAATAATTTTAGAAAATGTAGTCCTAAGTGAGACAAAATCAATCGTTTTTGTACAGTTCCAAAAGTTTTTTTTTCAAAGTTATAGCTGTTTTCGTAAAAAAAGGTGTTTTCGTAAAACACCTTTCGTAATGTATTTCGTAAAAAACGCAATTTTCAACGGTTTTTTCGATATATCTCGATAAGTAATGAATCAATTCGAGCTCACAAAAACTGAATCGAAATATTTTTTCATTATCTACAATTTTCTTATTTAACTTTTTCCAATCCGAGTACAACTTTCTTTTCTACTCGCGAAA
Source organism: Rosalia funebris (assembly GCA_037954035.1). Lineage (NCBI taxonomy): Eukaryota > Metazoa > Arthropoda > Insecta > Coleoptera > Cerambycidae > Rosalia > Rosalia funebris. The sequence continues at coordinate 14,831,101 of JAZFAV010000016.1, read as the reverse complement.
AACTATTTATTTGGCATTTGGCAAAACTATTTATTGACAATTTTTTAGGTTATGTTAGCGGCCGCCATTTTGAAAGCAAAAACGTGGAAGTTTCTTGAAATTGTATTTTCTATATGCTCAAATTTGTTTTTTACTGTTTACAATTAGTGACCATTTAACATAGGGGCTCAGACAGATTGATTGGACTAAATATGCCACAATTACCAGCACGTATGTATAGCGACAAATATTTCAATCAACTACGTACGGCATAGACAGTTAATAATTTGCCGAATAAAATCCAATTATGAAGTCACGTATGAGCTTTATTGTATAATTTGATTCATTGACGTCTCAATATTTCTGTAAAATTTATTTCATATTTTTTCATTTATTTTGATTTTCTTTGAATTTATTTCATTGATTTTGATGGAAGTATCACTTCCACAGAATGTTTTTGTGGAGAACCTTTTCATTACTCTATCATAGGTTGACGGATTTGTATTGTACTAACAGTTATCTTAAAATGTGTTTTCGACACGACACTGTTCAAAAATGTCAGTTGATTGATTCAAACTATTGTCACCTATGACACACACGCAAAGACAATCATTATACAAATCATGCGTTAGGTGTGAGCCACTTTCGGAGAAATCAAAATGAAATTATTTTGTATAATGTATAATGTTTAATGTATTCATATTTACTCTTTTTTTAATTCTCCAAAATTAAAAGAAAAACTAATTTATTTATGGCATAGCTTGTATATTTCTTACATAGCTCCATTGCTAATCGACACTGTGATCAAGAATCAGTATTAAAGGAAACTACTTTCTTTACCTTGACGCCGAATTTAAAATTTCACATACATTATTTTTGCAAACTAAATTATGTATGCTGACTGTTATGTAAGCACTTATGTACTTAAAGGACTATATTTCTTGTAGCCCAGATGCACTTTAGGGGGTATTAATATACTCTATCAATATATGTAATGACAATACAAGACGTTTAAACAACAGCATAGTCTAAGCAGAAATTAGTCTTACGTTAGCAAAGACGGAACTAAGAGCTAAGTTTGTCTATCGCCACAAAAACGATATTAATAATCGAGCAAACTCATACACATACGAGAAGAAGTTTAAACAAAGATTCGATCAACATCTCGATTAAACCGCCCATCTCTCCCTGATCACAAATTCTATTAACTCTTCCACCATGCAGATAATATTCAATATCAGCGAATCTTTTATATAAAAAATACACAAAATCCCGCATAATTGGCTACTGGAAGAAAGCATAAAAGACATTATCGCGAAAGCATTAAAAAAATCACCTCTCCAACAACAATCGATCCTTATGTTATCGGCCGAATAGCTGCGAAAATTGCCTTCCCTTAACAAAATATCTCCGATATAAGAACACCTATTTTACCTTGAACTAACAAATGACGCCTACCATGTTGTGATAGTAGGGGCGATAAAGATAAACGATGGGTAGTTTATAAAAGAGATTTATGAATATGGACGAAAGAAAGCGCGCTAGTACATTATTTCGATGGGTACGAATAATGTGCGTTATTTATCTTCAATTATAAGTGTATAAATAGACAACCACTTGTTGTCTTAATTAAATATTTTGTCGTATTTCTTGATATATGTATTATTTTAAATAATAATGATAGTAATAATGGCCACCAGAGAAATTCCATATATAGGACAAAAATATAAAAAACATATAAATACAGTTAGATGTACATGGTATATGACTAAACGATAAATAAAGAAGGTAATCTCTAAATAACTTTACAAATTTAAACAATGGAGTACTTCATTAATATATAACTTACACTACAGTGAAAAATCGTTATTTCCCTAAACACAATAACTCGTTATGAGTACAATTATGAGTCAATTATGAGTCAAATCACGAGTGATAGATACTGCACTAAAATTTTGTGACATTACAAATACACAAAATTTTAACAGCACAGTAGATTTTGCAGTCTGGCAATAAAATATACTTTATTCTCGGGAGACTAGTCTAGGTATACATATACTAAATATGCTTAGGAATGTGGGTGAATTTATACTCTCATGAAACATTTTAAATAAAAATGAGAAGTATAAATAGTAAGCACCCTTCTAGAATTCAACGCTGAATGTCAAATCTTTGTAGAAGCAGAGTATGAGCGTAAGCCCTTACTGGACAATAACTATTTCTGCGTTAAGTTAAAAATATCTTAAGAAACGCCGTTGAATATTTTCAACCTGATTCATATGACTTAGATACCGGGGGAATCAAATAAGACTACAATATCCTAATTTCAAATGAATTAATTCAAAATATAAACATTTTATAGTTTATATCTGTCGTGGTTCTAATGACGAAACCAGTACATTGCATTGCACTTTATATGCATTATTAGACACGTGGTTAATATGCCCAGAGAATAATCAGATGAATTTATCATCGAAGTAAACGCCAAGATCCTAATATTTCCAAAACGTATTAAAACTGGACCACTAAAACTTGCCTATTTAAAGTGTACGAGCAAACTTTACATTTATCTATGTCTATTGATAGTTTATTTTCAGAACACCACGATAAAACAAAGTTGATAAGCTTTTGCACTTATATTTACTATTTATTTGTAAAATAATTTTAAGTCACGGGAAAAAAAGACGGTGAGATATAAACATTAGAGATAAATCGTAATAAATAATGTAAAAAACGATTGTTCCAAATTTGAGTTTTGAGGTACTCCAGAGGACGCTAATAAGGTCTCGGTTTGAAAGCCATTATATGAAACAAATAATATACGTCTGGATAAATATGATTTTACTATGTGAAGAAGATTACTATTGAATCCATATAATTCTAATTTTTAAATTAATTACACTGGAAATGGAAATCATTAACAAGGGGGTATGCTAGATCAGGTGTCGTGTCAGAGCCGCATGGAGGGAAGAATGGCGCTCTGTGGTATTCACAGATGAGAGTCGTTTTTGTCTGGGTGCTAGTGATGGACGTGCACGGGTTAGAAGGAGGTCTGATGAACGCCTCTTAGAAAGCTGTATTCGTCGGCGCCACACCGGACCAACTCCAGGGATTATGGTGTGGGGAGGAGTTTCTTATGACATCAAGGACCCCCTTGGTGGTAATCCAGAATAACATGACAGCGAGTGTTTTACATCAGAGTAATTGAGCCTGTTGTTTTGCAGTCTATGAACAATATGGAGGAGGGGATATTTCAGCAAGATAACGCTCGCCCCCATATCACTGCTGTGACCAGGAACGCTCTCCGTAACATTAATGTTTTACCCTGGCCTGCGAGATCTCCCGATCTTTCTTTAACAGAACACGTGTGGGACATGCATGGACGTAGGCTTCAAACACATCCTCAACCAGATATGATAATAGCCGATCTGACAGCACAAGTGTATCAAGCGTGGAAGGGTATACCTCAGAATGAGATTCGTCACTTTTATTATCGGATGCACCTACGTATAGAGACCTGCATTCGACGAGATGGTGGTTTCATGGGGTACTGAGGAAGATATCGCTATACCCATACATTTTAAGTTATGATACTATAAATAGTATCAGTAATATACCACCTAGACAAATATTTTGTGTGCGTTTCGTTGATCCAGAATATCTCCTTCTTGGTGTTGGGATTTACATTTCCGCCAGTGTATTACGATTCACCTTGTCAAAGGCCTTCTCAAAAACGATATAAACCACATCTACTTAACCTTTATTATGTATGTGATTTGCGATATATAGATAGATTCTGTTAAATTTGTAATTGTGGCGCTACGTACTTTTGCTACGAATCCATCTTCGTTAAGTGATAAAACGAGTTGCACACAAGAAAATAAATAATACAACCCAAAAAACTTAAAATTGTTAAAAATTGATTTAAAAGTTAAGGGTTCAGTGTACTAACCTCTATAGTATTATTTACTACTAGAAAGGAGGGATAACTATCCCCTTCAATAATGGGTACGATAAATATATACTGCGGTCCATAACCCCCTTTAGTTTCCTTGAATAAACATTACTAGTATACGGACCACCCTACAAATAATTTTGCTTTTTCTTAATATTAGAATTTGCAATAACAGGTAAATATAATCCATTCAAGAATGTCGATTTCATGTCAATTTTAAATCATTTTAATTTTTCCGGAAGTGACCACTAGTGTATTAAATGTATCCTATGTTTATCAAATAAAGCCCCCTGTATATTTACATATATTGGGATTCGAAGAGTTATGGTGTATGCAATGGTACAATGTCAAGAAAAAACACTATTATTTCATTGAAGATAAATTATTTAAAGGGGTAAAATATTCAGCTTCTTTAATATAATTTAGTAGATCATCTAGATAACTATGGCTACTAAAAAATCGTTTTCCTAGATTTGTGCCTGGTTAATGTCCTGAACCATAAACTAGTGGAAAAACAGAATCATGGAAGTAATCGGGCGGACTTTTCTCTTATAGTCATTCAAATATCTCGGAAACGAGTTTTGTTCATCTAATTTTTCTTGTTAATGGAGCCATTATGGAATTGTGCGAATTCAATAAAAGACTTTCATACAGTCATTTGGATACATTTAATTCATGAACCACAAGTTTTCTTCCAATGCGTAAACAGACTAAGAAATATCATAAGACATGTGATTATGTAACAAACCAAAATACTATAACAAATGCTCTAGATGTCCACTAAATTGATGACTTTAAACCTGAGTTTTGATGTTAGCCAGTTGACCATTTTTTACCAGATTTTATAAATATTGACGATCGATGTGAGGTGTTACCTGAAAATTTTAATTTTTCTCATAATTTCATAAAAAGTCCAATTGAATCAAAACGGGTGACCTAGAGGATTACCTAATTAAATTAGTAGTACTTATCCATCTATCCTCAAACTTTTCATTGAAATAATCAGCAACTTACCTGAAGTTATAAAAATATTCACAATCTTCTTGAAAAAAACTGTTGGGTTTCATTTCCTAATAGTACGTTATAGACAAAATGTTCATTTCATTCGTATGAAAATTCTACTATCGTACTACACCCACCTGATCACCAAAGAGATAATAGGTACCTACTACTAATCGTTCTTCACTAAAACATATTTTAAACCTGAAACGTTAAAAATTTCCTTGTCACAATGGATTTTCATGTGTCCAATAGCATCATGCTTAACACTTCATATGAATTCAATATTTTGTAGGCAAATTCTGCGTCCTTTTATAATTAAAACATTAAATTATTTAACATATTAAGACTAAAGACGTAACATAGAACTAAATAAGCATGTAAAACACAGCCAGTTAATTGAAATATGTTTATTTCGTCGATTATTCTGCACTATTTACATTTTCAAGGAACTACAATGTTTAATATAATATGAACTACGTTATAACTTATTAGCTGAAAAAATATAATAAGTGAATAAGTATATAATTTAAGTATCCCAGAACAATTTTTAAATAATTGGCGAATGCGCCAATGTGAATCTAATATGATACGGGTATAAGATATTTGTATTCGAATTTATTTTTATTTTATTTATTTTTAATATGATGTTCTTGGTAAACCCCGTTGATATACTAGTAGGGCAATGATGATGTAGTTAACATTTAAAATATAGGGTATTTAATGTTTTTTTTTGCATTTCCATGGGGACTGTTAATTAATGTCCTGTTATACCCCAATGGGACTCAAATTTATTAACGACTTGACTTGTGAATTTTATAGTATTCATCCCCTAGGATTTTTCACACTTCAATAATATACAAAAGTTTTTTGAATTCTTGACCGTAGATCAAGATTTTAATTAAATTTCACCTGTTTTTTCTCTTATGATTATATATCAATTAATAAGGATTAATAGACCCATGTTTGTTCTTACGTTTCGTTTCTATATAACAATCTTCAGAGAACTACTATGTTTATAATATATTGTAGTCTACGTTATAACATAGGTAGATAAGTGGAATTTAGAAGAGTGGAATTGAACTTAGAAGTTATTTAGCCCGAATGACCTGTATCCCAATTCTAACGGTTTTTGAGATACTATTTTGTATTGTTTTTTCCTTTTTGTTTAAATCAGCCTAATATTAGCCTTTTAGCATGTATAACTATTTTGCGTAGTTGTAATAGTTTAAAATATTTTGTGTTATTTTTTGAACTATAAAAAAGTCCCTAGAATTAGTAGAAGGAATCGTAACGTTCAATTTTTCTATGCATTTGCAAAGAAAAACTGATAGCGATCAAGATGTGCAAATGCTTTCAAAAAATTATCTCATTAATATTTTTAACTGTATGCCACATGCAATAGGAACTTTTTAAATAACATGAGAAAATTAGTGATAATTTACTTACATAGAATATCCGAGGCTCAAGAACAAATTACGATGGAAGTTAACTCGTTTTCGAGATACACATGCAGAGAGTCTCCCCGTTTTAGTCGAGAGTTGACTATTTCTGGGGTTTGCACGGTCCCCAGATCTGACACTACTTAGTTTACACATCTAAGGAGGAGCTAAATAAATTATGTGCTCGCAAGAAATTCAAATTCAAAATCAGTTTTAAGAATTAACTCCTTGTTCCCAACGGTAGAAATCCGATAAAGATGTCGCGCTTGTGTTTGAAGGAGTAGAACGCAATTTTAGCAAAATCTATGTATAGAAAGTTTGCAAAATAATTTCTTGTTTGTTTTTACTTCATTTCTACTTATGTAGCTCAGACAGATATATTTGTAAACAAATTATCACAAAATTTCTCCTGTTATTTAAAAAGTTCTTATTGCATGTGACATAAGTTTAAGAATGGCATTAAAGAGACAAGTTTTAAAAGCAATTGGATATCTTAATCGCTTTTTGTTTTCTCGCAAATGAAAAGAAAAGTTGAAATTTAAGATTCTTTGTACTAATTCTTAAGACTTTGTTTGCTGAAAATTATATGTTTTTTTATTATCAGCGTACCATATAATTTTTTGAGAACGAAAATACATTGCATAAAATAATATATACGAGGTCTGTCCGAAAAGTATTGGACCGTGTGCTCTAACCTTATACCTGGGCATACTATTGTTAAAAACACCTATTCATCATTTAGGGGGAACCTTTATGAGTACCCCTATCAGGAAGCACGACCGTTCGAGTCTTCAGTCGACAACGCAACGGTACGTTGTTTAATAACCATTGAATTTTGTGCGGGCCGCATTTCAATCAATGAACGCATCGAACAAAGAGTGTGCATTAAATTTTGTCGAAAACTTGGCATCGGAAACCATACACATAATTCGTAAAGTATATGGCAATCAATCCGTGAGTGATACATAGATTAAAGAACGATTTAATCGATTTAAAAGTGGTCGTGCTTCAGTTGAAAGCGACCCTCGTTCTGACAAGCCCGTAACGGCTAAAACTTCTGAAAATGTGGAAGAAGTTCTAGTTTTAATCAATTAAAATCATCGTTTGACTGTTCGAGAGGTAGAAGAAGACATCGGAATACCAAAAACTGTTATTTCGGAAATTCTTAGCCAGATTTGTGGAAAAGTGACGGCTGGGTGCTACACCACGGCAATGCACCTACTCACGCATCGCAACTTATCCAGTAATTTCTTGCGAAACACGGAATTGTTCAGCTTCGTCGGTCCCCATACAGTCCTGATCTGACTCCCTTTGATTTCTGGCTGTTTCCAAATTAAAAAAGGGAAGAAGATTCGATGACGTGGAGGAAATAGAAAGTAGGGCGACGAAGCTGCTGTTAACTATTCCGAAAGCACTGAATACAAGGAGTGTTTCCGAAAGTGGGAAGATCGCTGGAAGAAGGCTATAGCTTCCAAAGGAGGGTACTTTGAAGGGGACATCGTCGCCATTGATCAGATCTAGCTCTTTCTCCTGCTGCAGTATAAAGTCGGATACTTTCCTAACAGACCTCGTATTATTTTGAGCTATTATAACCATATAAAAAGAGTAATATATGTTAAAAGGCTTCAAAAACAATAAAAAAAATATCTCAAAAACGGTGAGACAGAGAGATTGAGGTCATTAGGGCTAAATAACTTTTAAATGACCCAACTTGTCCATCACTTCTGTTTGGCAAACCATCTGCCTAACATTCCCTACAAATATAATTGAAACCTCCCAACATTTTTTAAAGATTTGGCGGATGCGCCGCGGCGATTAGAATATGTGCGGATATTTTATTTTATTTAATACTTAACATAGGTTTTGTACATAACAAAATAAATATCTTATCAGGTACAGTTACATTTTGAAAAGAATATGTAAGAAGATTTTTTTATTTGCAAGGATTTTATAATTTTTATATCGGTCTTTCGTTCTCTCTGAATAATTTGTGAATTGAATAAAAAAATTTCTCGTGTATCTTCCACCAATAATTCGACTTTTATGTATTAATTTTAACGGTTTTGTTAATTGTATAATCAACGATGGTATTACTCCCTTAGTTTTCTGTAATCAAACATATAAACTGATAAACGAACACTGATAACTTGCCGCGGTTGCAGCCTTCTAAACCAATAGCGTCCAGTGACCCTTCGCGTCGTACACATATTGACGAAACCGAAAGCAATAAAAACAATTCCACCCCGCTATGACACTTGACAATTCCGCCACACTGTGTGAGGGTGGATTTTGGATAGTGCGTGATATGACTGACGATCGGATGTCCCCTTACACTATCAAACGGAATAAAATATAGTTTTGAGGTTTGGAATTTCCATCGCCAAATAGAAGTGTCGCTGGGGGGAATTTTGAACAAGCCGGTCTGTGACCGGGATTACAATGCGGATTTGTATGGAGTTATTGACATAATTGTCATTGAAAAGTAATTTATATAATAGTCTACATACATACTATAATTACTATAATATGTAAACTTCATTAGAACGTCATTATATTTATTCAGATGGAAACGTTAATAGAGTCATCAGAACCATTTTGCAATAAATTATATATTCATGGACAAACTAAACGGAGCTGAGAAATAACAAACTATTACGAGTATTATTTGTGACGAGTTACATAAATTTACAAGTTTTAAATTGCATACAAACTCTCATTTTCTTCATATTTCGGCAGATTTTTTTAAACTGAATAAATAAATATTATTTCAGTTGAACAATGCTAATATAATACGGCTATTTACGTTAGTCATCAGATACATGCACAATACAAATACATGTAAAACATTACATGTATTTGTAAAAAAAAGATATTATTTTCATTTTTGGGCATTTTTTTTCGTTTCTTCCGTTTCTTTTTCTTCTTTCGTTTTTTTCAATTCCTTCTCTTATTTCCTTTCTGTCGTTTGTTTCGTTTCCCTATTTTTTTTCTTTCGTTCCTCTCGTTTCTTTAATTTCTTTTCCTCCTTTCACTTCTTTCGTTTCTTCCGCTTTTTTTTTTCGTTTCTTTGGTTTCTTTCGTTTCTATCGTTTTCCTTTTCATTTTTTTTTCTTTCTTTTGCTTATTTCATTTCTTTCGTTTCTTTTGTTTCTTCCATTTCTTTCGTTTCTTTCATTTCTTTCGTTCCTTTCATGTCTCTGGTTTATTATACAATATATTATTATATAATTGTAATTATCTCAAATATAATTTTACCTGTATTTCCAATAAATCCCAACATGCAGCAACATGAAAAAGTCTTATCAACAAAATAAATTATGACTTTTTAATGACATTTGCAGTAATAAATAACCACCTGCATACTTTCGCGAGTGCATGCTCATGGCTTAGAAGGTTATCACGAAATATATTTCTTTATATGATCTGTCAGTTGTGGATGATTTCGTACTGCGGAGACAATTAACATTATAGAGTTTTTCAATACAGACACTAGAAATTTGTTAGGTTATAGCGGCCATATTGATAGAGCAACATCTGTCAAATTTATTATAAATTATTCAATGGTGCATGGCAAATCACATTTGGAGGTTATGGCTTTCAAGAACGTGTGCAAATCATTAAATCTAATTTTCAAAATCAGTGCTCCGTTCGAGAAATGTTCCGCGCATTACGTGATTTTTATCTTCATCAGAACTGTCCCGCCGAGTCAACTATTCGACTTTTGGTGGCCAAATTTGAGTCAAATGGTTTGATAAATAATCAGCCAACACCTGTACGTCACCGAAATGAAAGGTCTGCTGAAAACGTAGTTCCTGTGTTAAAGTGTATGGGAAAACTTGAGGTAGTCAATTTCTCGTCATTCATAATAACTTAGCCTTTCTGTGATTTCAACGTGGCAAATATTGCATCGGGAGTTGAGTCTGCACCCGTACAAAGTCCAACTGACCCAGGAACCTAAGGTAAGTGACCCTAAACAACGCCGCGTATTCGCTAATTTGGTTCTAGAGCAGTTGGAAACTGATCCAAACTTCGCCAAAAAATCATCTCTTTAGGGACGAGGCCCATTTCTGGATGAATGGATATGTGAACAAGCAAACTTTTCAGATTTGGCACGATAATGCAGAGAATGTCACTGTCTGGTACGGATTTTCTTCTGGCGGAATCATCGGTCCTTACTTCTTCCAAAACGAAACTGGCATTGCCATAACCGTCAACGGCGAGCGCTACAGATCGAAGATAAGCAACTTCTTGTGGCCTAAACTTAATAATATGAATACCGACGACATATGGTTCCAACAAGTTCGATCTATCTACCACACGGCGCATGTCACGATGGATATTCTGCACGAGCAATTTGAGGGCATTGTTATCTCGCGCAGCGGCAACATGGATTGGCCACCGAGATCGTGCGATTTAACGCCATCAGATTTCTTCCTTTGAGTCTATGTTAAGTCACAGGTCTATGCGAATAAATCACAAACAATTGATGCCCTGATAGTCAACATAGCGAACGGCAACCAGCAAATTCAGCCAGATGAATGCGGTAGAGTCTAGATGAAAACTAGACCTCCGAATTAAATGCTATCAGACAAAGCTGCGGAAGATATTTAAATGAAGCTTAAATATCCTCCTCCAACATTTTAAACTTAATGCCATAAAATATTCTTTCAAATAGTAAAAATTTGAGTGTATATTTAACACACAACTTCTTTTATTTACGTTTAAAAATCGAGCGTCCTTATTGAAAGATGAAATATATTCAGATTGTCGTGTTCTATTCTAACAAAACAAACTATGCAACACTATTCACTAATCAACACAATTTAACGCCAGAAAAAAATCCAATTAGTACATCAATGCTCTAATGTCCTACTACTGAGTTTGGGTCTATCTTTAGACTCGTCTAATTTTTCTCCTTTACATTGTTTTAATCTACTTTACAATGAGTGATTATTCCGGTACATAATGTTAGAAATGTTAGAAAACTATTTCAAAACTATAGAAAGCTAATTGGTTCTTAAGCAGTAAGTAATTAACGTTCAAATGGAAAGTAGGTCGACGCAAATAAGGAGTAGGTAATAATTTCCTGAAATTTATTAAAGTAAAATAGCCACTGTCGCGAGTACTGCTATATGAATTTATATAATGCTGCTTTACAACTTTGCTTTGACCTGAAAATACGCTGCGTAAAATGGTGTGCGAAATTTGTGTTTGCTTAGTAGGAATGTAATCTGGCTATCGAAACCCGATCGCCCTAACTCATATTGCCTTTAGGGTTGCCCTCGGCGAAATAGGGACTTTTTTTCGCTCCAAATTCGGATTTTCAACGTTTATTTACTTGCGATTATAACTCATTTGAAAAGCCCGACAGAGTAAATGGCCAGAGAGCGACCATGGTGGAACCAATGTAATTGGTTTTAAGTAAACCCGTAAAAAATTTATCTCGCCACTTTTCCAATTTATTATTCAAAATGCGAGATAATTACTGTGTTTGCGGTGACGTTACTTATTTAAAATGTAATTTAGTTAACCGACTTTCTGTGGACGTTTTTAATCGCAGCTGCTAGTGCCTCGTTATGTAGTGGTTAATTCAGTTTATTAATTTTTCATCAGTAATACAGCTTCACATTAGATTACAAATTGAGGATTTTCAATGTAAGTGGAATATTCACAAATTGTTTAACTCATCTCCTTTTTGCTGATGACTTTAAGTCGATCACTTGAAGTTTCAAAAACTCGTCGATGCCGTTGTGTCATGGTGTTCGAAAAATAAACTATCAATAAACATACATAAAAGTAAAATTTGCTCATACACAAAAGAAGCAACGACTAATGTATGACTATTCTCTTGGTGTACAATTTTAATACGTTCTAAAAATATTAAGGTTTTGGTGTGTACTTTAACCTTCCGTCGGGAGCAGTATGAATCCAAACACATTCGGGCGCAATGCAACTGAGGAATCCCATAATCAAATATTATTCAATATAGATTCTAATGAAATGGAGACTAAATTGAATGCTCATTTTAATTAATATAATGCAATAATAAATATTTTACACTAGTTATTAATCGTAATAATTAAATTCATATTAAGGAACTCATTTAATATTGTAAAACAATAAATTTGGAAAGCTTTTACAGAAGAACCAGCTATTGGCAAGTTTTTCCTGTTTTAAGGACAAAACACAAACATACTATTCATTTCATCGCTATTTGCCAAATAAAAACTCTCTTATCTGGCCGACAAACGGAACAGTCTACCTGAGCCTAGCCATAAAACAAGCCACGGTATGAGATAAGAGCCGTTTGGGATTTTTTATTTGGAAAATAGCGATGAAATAAGACCTGAATCACTATAATATTTTTTTAAATAATAATACGATATTTTTAACACGGACTAGGGGGTTATGGAGTGAAGTCTGCGATGATACAATGATTTTATTATGGACTGGGTGACTGACGAGTCATGAGTCTGCAGCTGCCAGCCTTGTCCCACATTGTCCAGAAATCTGTCCTATGAAAATCGCCTGTAATGATGAACGAAATACTTTATATTATATTACAGCTTTACCAGGATATAGAATATATCTATTTTTACTTGCATCCCTAACGAGATGTACTATTCTCGGAACGAGATGTTCTATTATTATGTAATTCAAAAATAAGACACACCTTACTAAGAATCACTAGTCACAATGTCTCTATAGTCGTTAAACTTTCTTTTAATTAGTCTTTTCAAGAATTTTTATTTGCACTCACAAATTCTAATGTCTCTTCACTTTAAAATAAAATGGGCAACTGAAGTGTTAAGTCACATCAAATTATATAGAGTACAAGCGTATATAATTGAAGTTGCAACAGTAGTATTCCTAAAGGTTTGTTAAGAACTAAGAACAAAATAATGAAAAAAATGATACTAGTATTCGAAACAAGTAAAATTAGTAGACAAAACTCAGTTTGATGCATTTTTAGTTTATCGTACTAGTTTTAAATGTTGAATTTCTATAATTTTATAGAAAAATAAACAGTTTTAAAACCTTAAAACGGACTTTTCCGCACGTATAACATCTCGAAATTTAGTGGCCAAGAAAAAATAAACCCACACATAAATGCAGAATATATGTTTTACATTTACTTTTTTAAATTTTTCTCAAATAGTGCACCATCGTGCTTCTCGTGATCCATGGATAGGGTGGAGTGTGTCCTATCCACCTCAAAATCAATAGATGTCGTCTGGTCTCTAAGGAGAATCAGTCGAAATCCGATCGATCCGACACGACACGATCGAGTGATCGTGCTAACAAAAACAATTTCTCAAATTGTCCACCATTGTGCTTTCTCATGACCCATGAACATAGTAGGGTGTGTTCTATCCACCTCAAAATTATTCAAAATCTGATCGATCCTACATGATTTAGTTGAGTTATCGTGTTAAAAAAACAAATTTCTCAAGCAGTCCACCATCGTGCTTTCTTATGACCCATTGACATGGTGGGATGTGTCCTATACACCTCAAAGTCAATAGGTGTCATCTGGGAGACATCTCCGATCAGAATTAGTCAAAATCCGATCGATCGGACACAACTTAGTTGAGTTATCGTGTTAACAAGAATAAATGTCGACGACAATGACGACAGCGACAACGATAATGACACACACACACACACACACACAAAGTGGCTTAAAACCTTTTTTTTTGGTTTTAGGCCGAAAAACTAAAAATAAACCCTAGAACAAAATTTTTTTTTACACGATTACATTATTTTTTCGCGTATACTGGAGTGCGGAAAAGTAAAATCAATCTATGTTGACTCCTATGACAGTCATATTGTGCCTTTTAAACGACTGAGTAATGTTGTAAGCTACAATCGACACTTGAGTAAGTTTTATTATCAGATAATAAAACTTCAGATCATAACATGAGATCAGACGTCATCTTCAATTTCTTTACAAAAGTTTCACTTTACAGCAAATAATATTCGAAAGAGGATATTTCAAAATTAAATCATTTGACAGCCAACACAAGAAGACCACTTCTTAGCTATTGGATTATTGGAACATTGATGAACTCTTACACATAAAAAGAGATATATGTATATAAATTTCACAAACAGAATATTTCAAAAGTAGTTTATTATAGTAATTAAACATTTATTTAGCTCAATTACCATTGCATCATTCACAAACCACATTTTTATCTAAAGCAAATATTAAAATAAGTTTACAGAATTACTTTAAGTATATTCCCCTAATATTACAGTTTGCCATTCCATAGTCTCAGGGAATAAGTCTGATATATTGTTATATTATAGTGGCAGGGGCAGACTGAAGCAGGCGTGGTAATTTTTCAAAATTGCTCCCACGTATACATATATTACATGGGGCATTTTGAAGGCCCCTATAAGACGACAGCAATAAAATTATATTGGTAATTTAGTGTAATTTGATGTCAGGAGAACGGATATCTACATCTTTATGTGAACAGTAACTCTGTGTAGGTGTCAATATTTGCTAGGCGAATTTATTAGAAAAGAATTTTCATTTTTGAGGAATATTCTTATAGAACAAAAACAGCGATATAAGATGACTGATCAAGAGAAGACGGATTTTGGATTATCATGGAGCTTAGTACTCACAATATAGTTTCTTAACGTTATGATAGTAAATCATATACCATCCAATATGTATTATTAACTTGCAGTGTATGTTCACTTCAGTATTATAGTATATTAAGTACTCTAATCATTTATTTTAATACTCAACTATAGCCTTTAACAGTATCAATTGAAGTATTTATTCATCTCAAAAATATGGATAGAAGCATTTAATTTAAGTACTAGAAATTTTCAGTCTCCTTACAAGTATAGGCAGGTCGCATAGACATGCGTTATCAAAACTTGTTTCAATTCCTATTATTCCCACACTCTTTGCTACAACATTGACTTACGAATGAAATACATAAATTGGCTCCATCAGAAGAAGTAACGTTCATCAGGATATTTAGATTATACTCAGAGAGTTATGTCATTAATTCACAGAATTTCAGACTCCAATTATAATTATCCAACGATAGTTTGTTAGTGAGTTCCATTGTAAGATTTGGAGAAAGATTTACTTTAGCAATAAATGTATAATTGTGAACTAGAGTATCTTTCATATCTACAACCTTCTCTTTTCTGTCATCTCTACGTCTTCTGTATTTATCATTTTGAAATAAATAAAGATATGAGTACGGACTTTATTTTCTCCAATGAATAACCAAATGAAGTGACTTGTTATAGTTATATATTCAAAAGAAAGAGAGGAAGTAAAATAAACTACGATTGCATTAGGAAAGTATGTTGGAGTAACATTGTAAGCTTCATTGAGGATATACTATCATAAGAGACAAAACAGCCAAAAGAGAACTCCAGTCACAAATTATGCATTATATTATAGTTCAGTTATTCCAAAAGTTTTTATAGCTTCCGTCTATAATTAATTTTTAAATAATGTTTTAAGTACAATGTTACTACATATTGGTATATCTTTGTTACTACATATTTATTATTATTAATCATTTTATCGTTTGTACAGTACCTGAAGTTCATTACAAATTTTCGTTGTGTTCATGTTATTTACATTTATTCTGTACTGTATACATATATTCTGTTATACTGTAAAAACAGTTTATAGTGGATATTCTTGTGCCAATAAATTTATTAGTATCAACATTTTATTCATTTGGCTTTTCTGTTAATAAAAACGTTATTGTTACTAGTCTATACTAATATTTGGCTAGTCTATGCTAGCAGAATATAAGTCATTGCCCTATGTAACGTATTACCATCTCCTCTGTACCAAACTAAGAGGTTTAGATAGTATAGTAACTGTGTATTAAAATAAAGACCGATCAATGATGACTATGTTGTAGGTTAAAACAATAATCATTTTTGGGTGAAATGCATTATATTAGGCTTAGTTTAGTTTTAAAGTTTAGTTTAAAGTTAGACACACGGAAATTTTCTAAAGCATCAAACTATGGCGCAGTAGGTTGCACATGCACAAATACACAAGAAAGAACACACCTATGCTTATGGAGATGTGTCTAATACCTCCCGTTGGGATTCAAATCCAAACAATGACAGTACAAAGTTCTAGGTCCAATTGATCACTACAACCTACAGAACCAATGGCATAGTCATAGATGCCTCTACAGGAGAATACCATAACCCATCCATGTTGGAGATATAAAACAAATATTACCTCCATGGTGGACAACTATCCTGAATGACCACCATATCATTAATTTGAGCTATAATTAGCCATTTTATTTATCATATGTCGAATGAAATAAGGTCAAATACAAAGACCATCAAAAAGAATTTTAATGATACAATGCAAGGTTTTACTTGGCAGATGATAATTTTTCAAACTACTGAAGTGAAGACACTATTACTCCACACAAGATTAGGTCGAAAACTGTCTGCAGTTAGCGATATCCTGAGATCGAGGATACATTGCATCTTCCTTGTAGTTTTCGAGTAATCTGAATCACTGTATTTTAGTGCTAACTTTGTTAGACAAGATACGGCAAATTTCCCTATATAATCCAGCGCTCATTGTCGGCATGTAGCCAAGATAATGTCTGATTTGGCCTAATTTGTTTAGTCGTTATTGTATAAGGCATTTGCAGATGAGATGGAGTAATAATCTCCTCACTTCAGTAGTTTAAAAATTATCATATGCCAAGTAAAACTTTGCATTACATTTTATACATTTACTACTATTTGGATTGTTTTCGAAACTATCGAGAGATGGCGCTTGGTTACGCCTTTTTCTTTTTTTTTTCTCGAGGGGAAAATCTTCAAAAGACACCTGGCCTCTGGTGTTCTGTTATTGTTTGGCCAGGTAGTGTCGCATTCGTATACGCCTACCGACTAAAAACCCCCGCTATCCTATCAGTGTGATGCCGAAGAGGAACCGCTCTCGCTTTACTTCTCCTCGGCATATCAATCAGGATACTTACTCATTCCCCACTTCCCTTTCCTCCTTCTCTTTCTCCTTCATGATGGACGTTACCATCTGCTCCACCACTGTCCATCTTTCTTTGCGCTCGAGCATGATTGGGATCATGTCCTATCCGCAATGATAGCATGTCCTATCTTTTGCTCTGCAGCTCTCCTTTGTCCTGTCCACCTTTTGCAGCTGAACACTGTGTGGCCGGCATCATCGACCTCTCCGCAGAACCAGCACTCTCTGCTCTCGCGTTTGCCTATATCCAATAGATAGTCCCCGAAACAGCCGTGCCCAGTAAGGACCTGGGTTAAGTAATACCCGACATCGCCATGTGCCCTTTCGCACCATGGCCTTATGTCCGGGATTAGCACCTTCGTCCATCTCCCTCGGGGCTCCGCCTCCCATCTCTCCTGCCAGTGTTCCCATAGGCTCTCCCTTGCTGCACCTCTGTCAGCGCCTCCGTACACCTCCCATCTCTCCCTTGCCAGAAGATCGATGAGTGGTATACAGGCTATCACCAGCGTTGCCGCTGCCGATACGGTTCTGTATGCGCTACAAACTCTGAGCGCTGCTCTTCTCCGGACTTTGGTGAGATCTTTCCTCCATTTGTCTCTTCTCAATATGTCCACGCAGATTGGGGCAGCATACAGCAAAATCGATTGAACCACCCCGCTGAGGTCTCTCCTCTTTGATGCCCTGGGGCCCTTGATATTTGGCATCAAGCGACCAAGGGCAGAAACCGTTTTGCCCGCCTTTTCCAGTGTCTGTTTGATATGTTCCCTAAACGACAGAGAACTATCAATCCAGACTCCCAGGTACTTAATACTCTGCTTCGGCACGATTTCGGTATTCCCTACTCGAAACATGATGCACGGAAGCTTTCTCCTCCTTGTCAGGAAGATTGCCTCCGTTTTTTCCAACGCCAGAGTCAGTTCCCTCTCTTCAACCCATCCTTTGATCCTCTCGATAGTGAGGTTGACGTTTTCCCTCACGTCGATGTCACTTCTTCCGGTAACGACCACCGCGATATCATCAGCGTAGCCCAAAACTCTCACCCCATCGGGCACTCTGAGTCTAAATACCCCATCAAACATAATGTTCCATAGGGTAGGACCCATAACAGACCCCTGTGGCACTCCACACGAGATTCTCTTCCTCTCGCTACCGTCCCCGGCCATCAATATCAGGCCTCTGCAGGACAGGTAGCTGGCGATCATGTTTACAACATACGGTGCTACTTCTAGCTCCCGCAGCCTCCCCATGATCTTTCCCCATGAGGCCGAATTGAACGCGTTTTTCACGTCCAAAGTGATCAACGCGCACAAATTCTTGGACTCCCACGCCTCATGTGCAATGGTTTTTATGACCGTGACAGCATCCACCGTAGATCTCCCCGCCCTGAACCCATACTGGTCCTCCGACAGGCCTCCCTTTCTCTCCAACTCACCTAGGAGTCTTCCTAGGATGAGATGTTCCAGGAGTTTCCCGAACACATCGATCAGACATATCGGCCTGAAAGATGTGGGATCCTCCTCCGGCTTGTTCGCCTTGAGAATTAGAACTAGCCTGGCCATCTTCCATCCCTCGGGAAAGCCGCTCCTCATGACGTCATTCATAATTCGCAGCACCTCCACAGGATATTCCTCCACTACGGCCTTCAGGATCTCAGGGAGGATACCGTCCGGACCAGGCGCCTTGCCATTTTTAATCTTGGCACAAGCCCTTAGCAATTCCCCCTCCGTAAGCGGATCGAGATCTGCTCCTGGTTGGCGTTCCCATTATTCCACCGGTTTCACGGGGAAGAGCGCGTCCACCGCCTTTTTCATCTTTTCTAGAGGAATCTCCTGCTGGTGACTATTCGTCCTCTTCACCACCAATTTGTACCCGTTACCCCAGACATCTCTATCTATATCGGCGCACAACTCGTCCCATTTTCTCCTCTTCTCTGCCTTGATAGCGACCCTCAGCTTTTTCTTTTCAGCCTTATACGCTACCTCCGCCTCTCCCTGCTCATTAGGGTTCCAGGTTCGTCTGGCCCTGTCCCTGATATATTGCCTTCGTGCGGCAACGCACTTCTTCCTTTGGGCAGATATCTCCTCTGTCCACCAATATATCTTCGGGGACTGCCTGCTTCTCCCTTTTCTGGACATGGATGCGTCACACGCCCTCGTGACGCTTTGAACCTAAGATTTGGGATCCCTGATCCTCCCATTTTCTCTTTGGTCGTCCATGACCCCTTAGAAACTAACCCTGTCCCAGCTGTTCAGCTTCCAACCTCTGTTCCTGGTCAGGCTAGGCGTCTGACCCGCACGTTCACCGACCTCAAAACGGATGTATTTGTGGTCGCTGAGTATTTCCTTGTCAGATACACTCCATCGCATCACTTTGGCTGCTACACCTGTCGTAGCGAATCTCCCCCTTTCGAACGTTGGCTGTGTCCCTCGATTTAACACGACCAGATTCAGCCTTGCTACCCACTCCAGTACCAGGTCCCCCCTGGCATTTGGAGCTCTCCCCCCCATTCGGGGGCTCTGGCGTTGAAATCGCCCGCTATGATGCAGTCATCATCCGCGCCTGCCACCAATTCCTCCAAACCATCCAGCGAGGCCCGAAGTTCCTCTAGCCTTCCGTTTGGAGAAAAATAGCAGCTACACAGGATGATCCCGCCTATCTTAACCCACACGTATCAAGGACCATGGCCTGAACCAGCGACGACGAGCCCTGAGTTCGCCACCCTAATGACAGCATCCACCTCTCTCGTGACGTGCCACCCCTTCCCCCGGGTCATTCTGACGTTGGGCTCCCTCATCCTCTCTTCCCTCATCGTCGCCCAGAGTATGTTCTGGGCCGCCCGGCACCTATTTAGGTTGACCTGGATGACCCTGAACGTTCTAGCGATCCCTTTCCTTTCCTCTGTCCCTCTTTGGTCTCGACCCTTTGCTTACACTTAGCCGAGTCGGCCCTGTGGCCTTCCTTTTTGCAAATAGGACAGAAAGTGGCATTTTTTCATTCCGCCACCTTGTGTCCCTCTTGTCCACATCTGAGGCACAGCCGCCTCCTATCCACCCCTCTGCACTGGGCCACGAAATGGTCGGTGCTCCAGCATCTCACGCATTTCGTCTGGAAGGGTCTGGCTTTTACCCTACAACTTCCCCAACCTATACGTATTCTCCCTTTGTCTTTTTAGTAGGAGCTTTTTAGTCCCCGCCTTGCTGACCTCTAGCACAGCTACCTGACTGTCTGCCGTACCCGATTTTAGGGACACAACGGAGATCTCCCCATCCCCTAGTTGTTCCCTCAGGGCCTCCTTTACATCTTCCTCCGTAGCGAGTGGATCAATGTCTCTCACAGAAAGCCTTGCTGCGTTTTTCATCGCCCTAGCCTCCGTCCCTTCTACCCTTTTTAAAATCGCATTTCTAAGGACGTCCGCCTTAGCTCCCCCTCCTTTAACCTCCAGGGGAGCTCTCCTTCCCTGGTTTTCCTTAGACCCTGTATCTCTACTCCAATGGCCGTCGGATCCACACTCTCTTCAAGTCTTCTTAGCATATCGGAGTACGTTCTTTTTCCAACTTTCACAATGACCGCCGCGGGTTTATTGCTACGCCTAGGGGCCGTCTCAGCCCCATCTTCCTTGGGTTTCCCCTTCCTTAGTCTTGCCTCGACGACTTTCCATTCGGGATCCTTCTCCCTTCCCTCCTGTCGCTCCTGGCCCGCCTTCGTCGGGGGGAACATGGAGATTTCTACCTCTTCGCCTCGAAAGACGAATTCGGCCACCTTACGGATTCTTCTCCATTCCGTAACCCTATGAGGTGGGGACGCCAACCTCTTCCTTCCCTGCTTCTTCATCAAATCCTTAAGACGACCTAATGCTTCCAGCAGGGTTTCAGAGGTTCCAGGTCTGTTCCCCTCCTTCGCCACCATCGAGTGATAGGCATACCTATCCTTGATGACTTTCTCTTCCCCATCCTTCGAGGGTCTAGCTGTCAGGTGACGCAGGTATGCTACTCCCCCAACAGGAACCTCCTGGTCACCAACCTCCTGGCTTTCGAAGAATTTCTCCTTCGTAGCCTTGGGGATGCCCTCGTCCACTGATAAATCAGTGGCCCCGCACCACACCAAATCCCACTCGGTGGGGAGGTCGCCTATTTTCCCCTCCGCTACTTTGGTCTTCTCAAATACTGCCACGGGCCATTCCTCCCCCCTCCAGGACTTTGAAGTCCTCCGTCTTTCCTTCTCTGAGGGCGGTTCGAATCTTCTGTACCCTTGAACCCTTAGCTACAGTTTGCATGGAGGCATCAACCATATCCACCATGTTACGTCCTTTCACCGTTTGCGTGGAGGCGTCGACCATATTCGTCATAGTACCTCCTTCCACCCGTGATCTGCCTAGGCGTTGAAGTAGTTCCTGGCACTGCTCCGTCATTATTTGGCTGGAGATACTCCTAGTCTCTGCGACTGCCTCCTTGATCTCCTTCTTCGTAGTAGGGTTATCTTTTACTAATCGTTGAAGGATCCTCGCCTGATTGTCGGCCTCTTTTATCAGCCGCCGTAGTTTGGTAGCCAATTGCTCTTCCTGGCTTCTTTCCAACTTGCGAGGAGTCGGCCTCCCCGTCACCACTTCACTTGTTTCCGGCTTCCACACCGACGTGGCCTGCTCCTCATCCCATTCAAGGCTCACTGTCGCCACATTTCCCACTGGTGTCCTAGGGGGGGTCGCCGTCTCCGGCGTCCCCGATGCAGCACTCCCTGCGTGGGCGTGTTTCTTTTTGCCCCCTCTATACTCCGACGGTGGGGACGTTAAAACAGATAGAGCCACCATTCTGTTACTCTTCGCCCTAGCCGCTCTGACTAGGGTCTGAGTACTCAGTTTGGTCTTTTGACCCCTTCTAGTCTCCGCCCTTTCTGCACTTCCTGTTCCTCCCGCTTCTTCCGGGCCTCCTATTCTTCCATTTACATCTCCTTCCCTAACTCCTCCTGCTCTTTCCGAACTTCCTGTTCTAACTTCTGCTCCTACTCCTACTGCTGCTTCTGCTCCTACTTCAACACCTTCTCCCTCTCTGTCTCTTTCTCCTTCTCCACTTCCCGTTCCTTTTGATTCCTTTTTATTTTCCATACAGTTCCCACGTCTTGGGTCCAAATAAATCTCGCTGCCCGGCAGTGGGCCCTTACCGGGGAGAAGGCACTTATACTACGGGGTGTGCCTGGTGCCCCGCAGATTTTAACGACTTCGCTGTCGGTTTATTGTAGAGGTTTACTCCTCGCGAGCCGGCCGATAAAGGCAGGCCTCCCGATCACGTCTACACACTACATTCCTCAGTCACGCCCTGCTGAAGTCGTTGAGGTGTGGTCCGCGATTACGGTATGTAGTGGTTGAGCGGCGCTCACTCTTCCACAGCTCAGTACCCCCGGATTCGCCAGTAATCCCGAGATGTGTCTTCCGACACATTACCTGGGGGTGAGTCGCTACTTAATTTGTACTTTGACATGCCCTCGACTTTCGCCCTAGGACTTAACCTCCACACTTAAGCTCCCCAGCCACGACAAGGCGGCGATTCCTAGGGGGAGTAGTTACGCCTTACTACGGTAGAACTTAGCGCCATCTATAAGATGCGAGCCTCGTTTGTCAAAGATATACTCGCTTACGTTGCACTGGCGAGACCCAAGGTAAGGTTGAAATCGGTCTACAGTTAGCAGTATCCTAAGACAGAGGACACTTTGCACCTTCCTTGTGGATTTCGAACAATCTGATTCACTGTATTTTACTACTACCTCTGTTAGACAAAATATGGCAAATTTCGCCATATGATCCAGCGCTCGTCGTCGGCACGTCGGCATGGCGAGGAGAATAGCTGTTTTGGCCTAATCTGTTTAGTCCTTATGCATAAGGCATTTGCAGATGCTGTAGAGTAATAATCTCCTCACTTTAGTACTTTTAGTAATCGTTAATATTTAATTGTTTCAGTGCAGAACACTATTTTGTTAATTTAATTTAATTTTATCAATTCATCTGTTTCCTACCGTAGAGTATGCACTGTGCCGTTGGTACAATATAAATTCACCGCAAATGCTTTAACTAAAGAAAAAAGAATAACGAAACGGTAGCAGTCCTTCAGCCAAATCGTTCGGCACCTTTACAGTTTGCTGTTGTGCAGGTCTCGACCTGAGAAGTTTAATATTCAATCCGCAATCGTAGTCGGCATTGGCCTAGGCCCCAACTCTAATTGCTGGACGGCCGCCCTAATGTTAAAGTGCTATCTCACGGGATGCATACGAAAACGTTTGAATTGAACACCGAAATTAAGGGTTTTCCTTAAAACAACTTTACGTCCTGTGAAACTTGCTCTTTCTTATTTGCCAGCGATACAATGAGCACTGAACTTCTCAACACGTGAAAGATACTGAGGAGGAAAGGTCCAGGAGCTGTATTTGTAGCTGTATCTAATATTAATTTAACTTCTATCTTATTTTATTTGTCTCATGTTGTTCCCTCTTCATTTCGCTAAATATTCAATCATCATAATACCAATAAACAATATAATATAGAGAATGGCTATAACTTAATTATGTTATGATTTATTCAAATTTAGAAAACCATTTACTTATTTATTAATGTCTTTACTAAATAGTTTCACATCGATCGAACTTCTCAACACTTTCTTGAATAGACGAGGTGTATCGTTAAATATTTATTTTATTTTTTAATCGAATTCAAAAGAAGCAGAGGTTCTCAATTCGTCTGTATATTTATTTTCTTTATATGTGTGCGGGTATAACTTTTATGTTTATGAACCGATTTTAATTATTATTTTTGCGTTGGGTTTAGTATAGCTCCAAAATGGTCCCGTCTTAATTTCATTGGTGTTGGACCTTAAACTTTGAAGATGCACAACGGAACACGGAACTCCTTATTCAAGTAGCCGTCGTGTTCTCATTTGCAAAATATTCTTAGTAGGTCTATCCACACTTAAAACTGTGAAATAATAAGTTTAAAAAAAAGCGATTTAAAAAAAAACTAAACTAACTTAACTAAAAAGCAAGAAATAAATATTTTCTACAACAATTTAATATTGAAAGATATCCACGCAAATATAAGTTAATCATTCTGAATATGGAAAGAAGGAAAATCTTATACTTCTATCTTTTGCTTTAAATCATAACCTTATACTTCTACCGTGTGCTTGGGAGGATATCCTTCATATCTATGCATATGGCTCATTCTCAGCTGCTGTCAATTGCCAAGAGTTTGAAGCCTCGATGCATTTTAACCCAAAGAATGTAATTATCTTGATATTTTGTATTGAATATTCTAAAATTGTAATTTATCTCTGAAAATTAATGTAAAAGGTGCCTAGCTATATTGACTGATTATTAAATGAAAATAAAAATAATTTATTTAGGTATATAATATTTTAAGAGTCAAATTTCTTTAATAGTTAACGAAAAAATTTAAAAATATCACGTGGTATTATAGCCCTGGTCCGGGACGTTTGAATTGAGAATTTTTTACAATACATAAGAACTTGTTGTGATAAAATCTATAAATACTTAACGGTGATTCACATACTGACGTTTTTATGCTCTCTTTTCACATAATACGCATTGTTGGCAAACAAGATATCAGCCAAATTGCCATTTTCTTATACAACGTAAGCCTCTATAAGCCGTTACGGAATTCTTTTGAGTAATGGAAAATTATAAAACACGAGACGAGTTTTTATAAAAGAATATAAAAATAATCTCCTTACCGGAGATTTGAGCTTACTTATTTTTCCTCTAATGTAATACACCACTTAGGCGTTATATAGGATTACAGCTTTGCAGGAGCAAGCTCAGTTCCTCGACAAAGCAAATTAATAAAGGAGTATCCCTGAGAATCGCTGGTGCTTTATTGCGATATTGGCCATATTATTTCGATATATCGAAATAATGTTCTGGAAATAATCTCTCCTTTAGGCTTTAGGCTTTACATACATATCAGTATTAAAGTTTTTTTTTTTGTTTTTTTTTTTGTTTTACGTTTATTATGCAATCTGTCTATAAAACTACAAAGAGTAAATTATAACCATGTATGTTGATCTGAAGTAAATGTCACGATAGAGAATTATTCCAATGAATAAAACTCTGCAGTTTTTATCACAAAGTTCCTATCTCAAAGTAACTTATAGTATTTCTTCCAGTTTTTAAATGGTAAGTCCAGTGGCGTCTTGCGTTCGAGTTTTCTCGTTTGTGCACTACAAAATTTTATGCGAGGGTATTTGGGAGACAATTTAAACATTTTATGTATTTGTCACTACTTGCAACTTATGTCTCCCATTGTGTAGGTATCTATCTATAGGTGACGATAGATATCCTTATTGGTGACGAAGCATGGAACATCAACTATTGAAGGTAAAACTTTTGCTTCAAATCTCTCAAGGATGGCCATGTTGGATATAGCAGCCGTTCCCCAAAGCTGTATTCCGTATGTTCAAAAGGGTTTTAAGGCGTCATTATAAACTAGAAGCTTGTTTCGAAGTGAAAATTATGATTTTCCTTCCGTCAAGTAATAGTGCTTACGAAATGTGGTGCCTAATTGTTCTCTCTTCATCCATATATGCTCGTTCCATGTGAGTTTATTATCTAGACGTACTATTAGACGCCCAAATATTTAATTCAGTTTATAGTAGTGATGATTTTATTATTGATTTTTACTTGTGGCGACTCTCTGTGACATTTGGTAAATACTATATGTTGTAAATTATCTTCATTAATTTTAATCCGCCATGTCTTAGCCCAATTATCTATTTGTTCTAAATTATCTTGTAGATTCATTGCCGCTATTCTTGGGTCTGAGCTTTCGGCTAGAATTGTTGTATCATCTGCAGAAGCTGAAATGTGACATTTTGACTAGTTGATAGGCATGCTGTGAAAATCAAATATAAGATAGGCAGTTAGTCAAATTTAATACTCACTTGGGAATATGCAACACCGTAGAAAAATACACAAACACACACACACACACACATACACACCAATTAATTAATTTAATTACCAAGTGAACTATAAGATGTACCGACACATAGTCCTTTTTGCTTTTTGATTTTTATTTGGGATATACAAATTATATATTATGTATATATATATATATATATATATATATATATATATATATATATATATATATATATATATATATATATATATGTTATGTATAACATGGTAAATCACATACTGTCATATAAACAAATTAATAGTTGATTTTATATAAATGAATAAATTAATTTTATGATCTGGAAGCTTCCATAGCCTAACTAAATGAATCTGTATTAGTCTCTAGATTCTAAATTGAATTCCACGATAAACGGCAAATTTGTTTCGATGTTTTATCGTCAACTATAAACATTTCCGGAGAACAATCCTTTTAATAGACATTTAGTGGTCAGGTAATCAGTCTTCACTTGGTAATTGTTCACAAAACTGTCCTATAGAAAGTATCAGAGGTTAGTCACAGTTAAATCATTTTTGGCGGTTTTGAAACAGCTTTTCTGGAGTCTTCTCTTCACCCTCTCTTTATACATACATCCGCAGTCTAAGTGCTTTAGCTTTAATTTTTATCAAAGTTAATCTTCGTGGCATATTTACTTTTGATGTAGATTGAGGTCTATCTTACTATTTTCTCAGGTCTCATAACAGGTTTCCACTTCATTGCCACCCTCTTGTTCACTTTTGGTCTTAGATCGTCAATTTGGTTGGTTAGTCGGACCTTCCAAGCTAGGTTCGAGTTACTATTTTTCATCCAAGGCCGTTTTATGGGACTTTTTCCAGTTTTTCTGTAAAAACTATATCCGCAACGTAACAACATATATTGCTAGGTATACAGCATGCAAATCTGTGGTGATCTCAATCTTTTTCCCATCAGTTGACATATAAATATGGTATCTAGTCCAAAGATATACAACCTATTCATGATCATGAAGGCAAAACTGAAGAGGAAACTAGTGTAGTAGAAGTTGGTAGCAGAGACTTCTATCAGCTTCATAAGCAATGCTCCGAAATTCAATAGTTTTTATGACAGATGAGGCATGATAGTCTCGAATGAAGAAAAAGGCAAAAGAATCTTGGCAGGCTACGAACAATATCTGTTATAAATGCTAGTAGAGGCCCAATTTGCACTAATGCACACCTGTAGCTGTAGGTATGAGAAGTGCCTTTATCAATAAATAAATTAGAAACTATGAATACTTTTGACGAGACAATGTACTGAGCTACTATTTTAGTAAGCACTAATTTTACAGCGTGAATAATTGCAATGTTTTCTAATACACACAGATTTAAGTGTTAATTTATTTAATAATGTTAAAAATTTATTTATGTTTTTATATATTAACAATGCTAACAACAATAATAATAATCCTGTAAAATTTTGAATTGCACAAATTCAGATCTAATCGGAATCTAATTCGGAGCTATACAGACTAATGCTACAACTACTAACCAAATTTTGAAGTCACCGTCCACGATCAGCTGTCGAAACTGTCGACGATCTAAAGGGACATCAAGCGACATAAACAGTAACTAGTATCACAAAGCTATGAAGAAAATAGAACATCAACAACGTTCTTGGTATCTATGATAGTGTTAGGTTCCATTAAGCTCACATTGTGAGGTGGGTTTCACTGCAGAACTGTAGAATTGACTTACAGTCCACTGCCTTATTCAGTTTCCATATCAACTTTTGCTTCTACACATTAAGACGGTAAGCTCTAGACAGTGGCGAAGTGTCCATTAAGGCTGTGAGGCCGACAGGATTGCATATCATTCTTCGCGTCGGCTGCCGGTAATCGGCAATGCGTATACGCTGTTTGGGCTAACTCTCCGTCGCCTTGATTTTAACGGACTTTATTGAGATCCGCGGTGCAATGAGGGGAGAGAGGAGTACGCGAGGAATAATGTGCAA
Organism: Rosalia funebris; assembly: GCA_037954035.1. Taxonomy (NCBI): domain Eukaryota; kingdom Metazoa; phylum Arthropoda; class Insecta; order Coleoptera; family Cerambycidae; genus Rosalia; species Rosalia funebris. The sequence continues at coordinate 14,802,791 of JAZFAV010000016.1, read as the reverse complement.
TTTAGCTAGCTTTACATCCTTAATTGACGATTAGATTTCTTGACCATAATAGAAAAGTAAATTCAAAATATAGCAACCACCGCAGCAAGCTGACAAATAAGGCCTCAACAGCAACACTTGCAGATATCACAATTTCATCACTGTTACGCATCTCTCTTTCATGACATATTTTTGTTTCTAATCTGAAGGATCATATATAATATAATGAAGGATCATGATATATAATAAAAAAACCTTTCTATTTGCTTTCATAATTAAAGAAAATAAAACAATTTTCCATAAATACTTACCAATATCCAAAGGAAACAAAAGGAAACTAAACAAAGCCACAAAATAATTAAAACACTTAATCCAGGATAATCAAAACGAAGTTGTTCAAGAACGTCTGAACAGCTTTACCGATGCCACAAATAATTCACTATGGAAGTCCACAAGGAAGCTCAAAAGGACTCAATAAGAATAACTCACCAATTAAAAATTACAATAGCTGTTCCAGGATCGACAAAAAAAACCTGAAGCATTCTTTAAACGCTTAAGTATTTAAACCTCTTCCTCTTGCACTAGCCATATAGGACGAAAACAAAATAATAAATTTTCTTGAACTGCCATGGCAAATTCACAGCTAAATAAGTAAAACAAAGAATAATGACAGGGATCAGCACCAATAAAGCACCTAAATTTGATCTAATTATTCTATACAAGAATTGTCATAAAAATGCATTAAGCTAATAACATTTATTTTCAATGCAATACTGCGAACAAATTAGAACAAATTACTTCCAGAGCACTTGTAAAGTGACCCAAATCATTATGACCTTAGAATCAGGGAAAAAGTCAGATAATGTTTTCTTCTACAGACCTATAAAATTACTGCCTATCCCAAAATTTTTTAAAAAATATACGTGAAACTACTCAACATAATAGACGAAAACAAAAATAATCCCAAAACATCAGTTTGGATTGAGTAATAAGCACCGAAGAATAGAACAAGTACATAGATTAATTAACAAGTAATTAAATAAAGATCTGAATGTTACAAGATATTGTTCAGCTGCCTTCTTCTATATTTCCCAAGTTTCTGACAAGATGTGGCATCCAGGTATCAAATAAGCTCCAGAACTGCCTAAAGAAATGGCTCATCAAAGCCAATGAACTAAAGTCTATTCGTATGACCTATGTCTTGCACAGTTAAAAGTAAAACTCCATACAATTTAATAACAACCCACTTCTACAAGATGAAGATGCTAAACACCTCGGCATATGTACAGGGTTATCCCCATAACACTCTACAACCCTTAACTGTGTTATTTTTTGAAATAGAAAAAAAAATGGTAAATACATGGTAACAAATAAGCATAGTAGTAGTAGTGGTATTGGTTGTAATAGTTTATAAAATAATACGCACCTACAAACAGTTCATTTTTGTAATTATTCTTTCAAATTTTCCATGACAATCTTGATTTTGTTTGATATTCGATATTTCAAAGGGCGATACTGTGCAAACTACTAGAGCAAAGATGTAATATGTATATATTGCCGTAATTGGAAAAGCACGTAGATTTCAAAAATTGAAAAATAAACAGAGTGTTCCATTTAAAAAACATAAATTTGGTCTAGATCACCGAAACGCGAAGTTCGATTGCTTTTCTAAATACATGTCTGAGATCGTAGTAAAATTTCCTACAACTTTTGTATTTACCATTTTTTTTTTCTGGTTCAAAAAATAAAACAGTTAAGGGGGTAGAATGTTATGTGGATAATCCTGTACATTTGAACCAACGGCTGACAGAAAAACGTATATTCAGCAAGCAGCTGGGACTCTGTACAAGTCCATACTTAAGCCCATGTGTTCATTGAGAATTCATCTCTGTGGTACTGTCAGCATTCCTGCAACTCCTGCAATATAGACATCCTGCAAATGTTCCAAACCAAGGTATTGCGTGTCATCGTCAACGTGTCTTATTACGTCCCTAATGGAGTGATTCAGCATGACACTCTTAACAACAGCAATAAAGCGCATAGACTGAAACGGAAACAGGACTCAACAGAAAATAAGTTTCGATTAAGAAATATAAGCTCATATAGCTCTAGACACATAAGCTCTAAATTTAGAATTTAGATTAAAATTAAATTCTTCTACATGTCGTTATCTCTTTGTCACAACAAACACTTATTGCCCTCTGGGCAGATTGCTCTTACTCACTAATTTAGAAAAACATATTTTCCCTATTATATTATATACATTTAAGACTATATTTGTATACTGAAGTTACAATATAGTACATTTATTTGTAATTATTGTCATGCGATGTCGATATTTCTGCAAATTATTATGCATGTTATAAATTACAAATGATGCACATAATTGTTATAAATTACAAATGATGTACAATAAAGTTAATTAGAATTGCTTAAATTGGGAATTAAATGTGACAGAATATATAATAGAAAAACCTCATAATGAATTTTCTTATTTGCTCATTTCATTCATATCATTTAGCTTGCCCGTCTATTACAATATCTGTTTACAGTTCGCCACTTCGAAAACAAAGCTTTATATTAGATTTAGTAAAACACATCTAGACATATATCACACGCAGCAGCTACCTTCCTTATCGACACCTTCGCTTGTCGGTGCGAAGCCGCGATAACACAGTGTAACCTGTGGTGACGAACTTCCCCCCAAGTATAATTCATATCGAAACTAAAAAAATATATATATTTTTGTAATTCCTGCCACGACCGAAATAAGAAGTAATACATCATCTGATGTAATATCGAAAAGGAGGCGAAATGCTGGAGATCATTATTCTTGCGACCTTTTGACAAAGAAATACGTATCAGATGCGTCAAATAGGGTTAGGAACAGGACGTGTCTCTCGTCGACGTGTTCATCCCTAGTGAATAATGGATTGGATTCGGCACCGCGCCTGACAAGTGGACAACATGTTGATAAGGTTCGAAATTTAGTACAGGCTGATGTATTTCATTCGATTTCAATACCGCAGATTTTTCGAGGGATTGGATTTTATTTTTTATGAACATTCCCTTGCGATCTACTTGATGCTGCTAATGCTTCAGCGGTGTTGTATTTTATTATTTCTTTAATTTATTTACTTAGTATACAATATAATGCATGTAGAATGTTTTTATGTTATAAACTCTTACCTGCCTTTACCATATAGTGGACTGTACCAGTTACTAATATTATTACTGTAGATTTTATGAGTCTGTTCTCTGAAACGGATATCTACCGATGTCATTCTATAATAAGTGATGAAGTTTCCGGAACCTGGAACGAGGAACTTGCCTTGAGGATAATATTTCTAAATAGTACAAAAGACATTACAAGAATAGGGATACATATGTATTGTTTATTTCATCGTTATTTGCCAAATAAAAAATCCCAAACGGCTCATATCTCATACCGTGGCTTGTTTTATGGCCAGGCTCAGGTAGACAGGTTTTTTATTTGGCAGATAGCGATGAAATGAATAGTATATATGTCTTGAGCTAGCGTAGCAAGCACATGTGATTAGGTTTACTTACCTATAAATATTTCAATTATTTTTTAATATTCCTGCGAATACAGCGTATAAGAAATCCCAGCATGGTTTTAGCTAAGGCGTAAGAACCCGATATTAAAAAAATATCGCACGACATGATCAAGGACTGACTTATCGACAAGCACCTTATGGAGACCTTTGCTTTACAAATATCGGCTACGGTTGTAAAAAATCTACGGCAGGGATTCCCAAAGTGTGCGCCGCGGCGCCCTGGTGCGCCGTAGAGAGTATAGAGGGGCGCCGTGAGACGCCCCTGTTTACCATTGCCCGGAAACGAAGTTTAGGTATTCGGGGCTACAGAATAAACAATTCAAATCGCGCGCGCTGCATTCAAATATGATGATAGCTATTGGCTTTATTTCAATAGAAGTAAACAATGAAGAAAGGCCACAGTGTGTGCTCTGTATGAAGATTCTGTCGTCAGAAAGTATGCTCCCAAGTAAGCTGAAGCGACATCTTGAGACCATTGACCCTGCTGTGGTTGAAAAATCACATGATTTTTTTAATAAGGAGTTGCAAAATTTACAAAAACAAAAAAACGTGTTCACTCAACAAGCCTCAATACCTAGCAACGCACTGTTAGCATCATTCAAGGTGGCATACAGGGTGGCGAAATGCAAAAAAAACTCACACTATCACAGAAGAGCTTACTCTACCGACTACTCTCGACATGGTGAATATTATGATGGGAGAATCCGCGGTAAAACTAATTTCTAAGGTACCTTTATCTAACAACACTATTAGTCGAAGGATCCATGACATAGCTGACGATCTCAATCAACAATTAATAGAAAATATGAAAGGCAAGGAATTCGGCCTGCAACTTGATGAGGCTACTGACAGTAACAAAGACGCACATCTTATTTGTTACGTACGTTTTGTGGATGACAATATTATCGTTGAAGACCTTTTTTTCTGTAAAAGCATTACGGAAAGCGCAAAGGCTCAAGATTTGTTGGAAACTCTTGACAAGTTCATAAAAGAAAATTATTTAGATTGGGAAAAGTGTATCGGTGTATGTACTGATGGTGCTCGATCAATGTCTGGCAGGTATGGAGGAATACAAGCGCTTATTCGTAAAAAAGCACCGCATGCTATGTGGACCTATTGCATCATCCATTGGGAAGCGCTTGCGTCGAAGTTAATGAGCTCTGAATTGAACCAAGTATTAGAGCGTATCATTGACGTAGTAAACTACATAAAAACTAGACCGCTAAAAGTTTTATTAAAACTACATAAAAGACCGCCAGATTTTTGATGTCTAGGTATGCCTAGATATGGGAACTGAACACAGAACCCTGCTATATTACTGTAGTTCACGATGCCTTTCACGTGGAAATGTCTTATTACGTGCATTCGAATTACGTGAAGAAATTCACACTTTTTTACAAGAAGAAGGTCATGCAAACCCCAAATACTTTACCGATTCAAACTTTTTGCTAAAACTAGCATATTTGTGCGATATATTTGACAATCTGAATAATTTGAATGTGCCTGTGCAAGGCAATAACATGCACATTTTGAAGTTATTAGAGAAGATTGCGGCATTTAGAAAAAACTACAATTGTGGATAACAAAAATTAATGAAGATGGCGGACAAGATTTTTTTCTGCATTGCATAAATACGCGGCTTCTAATGAGCTTGTTGTCTCAGAAAACTTAATGTCTCTGTTTACGGAACACCTTTCGAAGCTCACAGAATGGATTTCGAAATACTTTGCCGAAGACGATGTCGAAAAATATGCGTGGATCCAAGATCCTTTCCATGCACAAGTTCCACCAGAATTCCCTTCGCAAGAAGAAGAGAGTCTTATTGAACTCTCTTGCGACAGCAGCCTAAAAACAGGATTCACGTGTTCCGATTTGGTGGAGTATTGGATATCGGTCAAAAATGAATACCCAACTTTAAGTTCAAAAGCATTAAGAATTCTCATTCCCTTTGCAACATCTTATTTATATGAGGCCGGATTTTCAGCTGCAGCTGTAATAAAAAGTAAATATCGGTCGAAGATAAATGTGGAGCAAGAAATGAGAGTAGCGGTATCAAGCCTTATCCCGCGCTTTGAAAAAATGTGTGGAGATCACCAAGCTCACACGTCACATTGATTAAGTTGTCATTGTATTTAATATCCTATTTTTCTTAAATTATAAATGTCTCTTGCGTGTCAATGAAAATATAAAAACTCAGTTTCATATTTCGGATGTTTTAATTTTTGTGCCTATCTACCTAGTATCCTTGTACCTTCTTTCGAGTATTAACGACTACGGGGCGCCGAGCCAAAATATTTAACCTGTAAGTGCGCCGCGAATTGAAAAAGTTTGGGAACCCCTGATCTACGGAATGAGTTTGACAAAGTGAATAAACAGTTGGGTACTTTAAAATATTAAGTAAGTAACATAGTGAGGAAATTAAAAGCCTGTATACAGAAAAAGCTAATTGAAATCCAAGCTAAGTGATCTGGAACAACAAATAATAAAAATTTAAGGGTTGAAATAGAAAAGAACCAGTTTGACAGAATTGTGGAGGAAATGCATGAGCGAGAAAAAAGGAAACGCAATGTCATTAACATTGGCATCAGTGAGGAACCTAACTCAGGGAGCCAAACATGAACACAAAATGAAAAACAACTGGTAACTGACATATTTAATTCATTGTCTATTTCTGAAAATGAAAATATTAGCACTAGGTAATACACTTAGGAAAGTTTGACCCCCTACTAAAGAGGTTCCACTCCCACTTAAAGTTACGATTAGTGATGAGACTATGACATTATCCATAAGGCAAGAAATCTAAAAACCTCAAGTACCTAAAAAGCATCAGTATCTCATTGGACCGCTCTCTTACATAAATGGATCTTTACCGGACAATTAAGAGACAACTTAACGAACATGTGGCAGCTGGAGAAACTAACTTAAAAATTAAATACATACGTGGCGTTCTAGAAATTATCGCTTTAAACTAACAGAGCCCAACAATCCAAAAACAACAACAACCAAATTCACATGTTGTTATCAAAACGTGCGTGTATTAAGGACCAAAGTGGACGAATTTTATTTATCTGTTAGTACAAACGATTTCGACATTATTGGCTTAACTAAGATCTGGTTGATGAGGGAAATTTCAAATTCGGAATATTTTTCTTCTCTGTGGTTCCGAATCCTGGCCGGCAAGAGAGATAGACGAACAAAAAATGCATGTTACTGAAATGACGATGCTTCACTTGTGTGACGGTGTAACAAATTTAGACAAAATAAAAAATTAATACATCCGGGAAACCTTTAAGGTTTCGTGCATTTCCGACAAGATGAGGCGCCAAAACGCCAATATTAATTGGCAGGCGTAATGACCTTGATGGGTTTTGTCGGAAAGTCGAACGAGATTATCGCTCTTTACTTGCCCATCGTGTAGACCGGGACCGTCGAACGAGGGTAGGCCGAGCTTTCCTTCCGCTTTCGTGGATCTCTACGCGAGAGGCAAGTGCCGCCTGTAAACAAGACCCGCGCGACTGGCTGCGATTCACTCTCCTCGACCTTCTTTGGTCCTGACGCCTTTAAGTCTCGCTGACAGAGACTTCTTCTCGGCTTTTTCTTAACCGTTGGTCGCCTTGTTTTGCCACATCGCTTCGCCAGCCAAGACAAGATGAGAGAGGCTCGCCTGCATTGGTACGATCATATTATGAGACGCTAGAACAACCACATGACTAAAAAAGTACTTCTTATAGACGAGATAAATCGATGCCGTGGAGCAGGCCCTAGTAATCTGGACACAAACTATAAAAAACTATCTGAAAATCACAAATACAATAACTGAGATAACACACAACCATATGATGTGGCGTAGTAGTACTAGGAGAGCAGACCCCAAATAAAGTGGGATAAATACTAGGGAGAAGAAAAAGAGTATTGTTACTCTTTTATAGGAATACTATTTAGGCAACTATATTCAGGGATAAATAGTTAAGTGATATTTTAGACTTATCAGGAATGTACCTATTCAAATGTGTACAAATAATGAATTTGTACTCAAACCTAAATAATTAATTTAATAATTGGGTACATTCTTGATTATATTACTACTATATTGAAACTCTTCTACGCGCATTTTATTTCTCTTAATTTTACAATACAGACAGTAAAAGGTATACAATTTAAATAAAGTTTAAACCAAAATGTGGTGATTTTAATTAATTGTTGGTATGATTGAAATTCACACCAGCGACTGGTAAAATTCTACCAAGGATAATGCCGTGTTTATTTTATACCAAATTGATGTATATGTACCCCATCTAATGTGAAATTGCTGTCAAATTTTATACTACATTCCAGACAATATAAAATTAAGGGTTTTTCGAACGCACTTGTTTCGATAAATACAAAATAATCGAATTTACTCATAACAACAATAGAGTTGCACCAATTATGTGTTACACATATAATTGTCATAATATACGAGGATGGGTCAAATAAAAACCTAAATTTTATTTAAATACAGTTATTGTCACAATAAAAACATTTTTGAATATATTTCATTTTTCTAGATATATAGTCTCCTCTTTTATCAATATATTTTTCCCAACGATTGGAAGTTTTTTAATGCTGTTATCGAAAAACGAAGTAGTCATTCTTCTAATCAATTCCGCACAAACGCTTTCACGTCTTGGTCGTCATCAAAATAGCGTCCTCCAAGTTCTTCTTTGAGTATCCCAAATCCGGGTTATAGGGCGCCTGTTTAAGTGTTTGCCAATGAATTTTTTCCAGTTTTTCTCGGGTGCTCAGCAGCTCAATATGGCCGAGTGTTGTCGTGAAGAAGAATCACACTTCGGATAGACATATCTCGTCTTTTCCGTCCAAAACCCAGTTTTTCTTCATCAAGAAGCTGGCAATAGTAGGCGGCGTTAATTGTGCGCCACTCGTGAAGGATATTAATAAGTAGTACCCCTGTAATCTCAAAAAACAATGGCAAGAACTCTTCCTGCAGAAAAACGAGTTTTGATTTTCAAGCTGAGTCTTTTCCAGCATATGCTAAATTTGTTATGCTAGTCATAGACTTGAGGGGGCTTTATTGGCAAACTATGCAGTCAATTTATACAAAATTTCAGCCGGTTTTACACCCTTTCGCGTCATAAGTTTGATAAAAACGATAATTCCTCTTACTCAGACATGACTAACAGTTAATCAGCCTTGGCGAGCCATGTCGATGAAGTCCCCTCCTTTTCATGTCCCTACCTAATATATATCAAGACAGTGTGCCAGTCTCTTTATCCAATGAGCGTTAAAATAAAAATTCCGGTTTACATTCGACTCACCCTCGTATAATTATTATTATTATCGATTTCCGAACTCTAGAGCAACTATTTCGAACAATAATATACCATACAGTGCTTACTCTAACTGAAAGCCTATTATTTCGCGCATTTCCTGCGTCTGCTTGTACCCCCATAGGACCGCAGTATAATTTTCGGCTTAACTAAGCGCTCTAAGCAATGATACCAACCAAAGCGTTACAATATAACCAGATATTATCTAATGTGTTCTGCTCGTACGCAGTCTATAATACGACCGTAAATAACAATTTTATGAGATTTGTCAGACCATTCCACCGTAACACGGACAGTCTATTATAATTTAATGTCACAAACTGAAATCGTATATGCCTTTATGACAGCTGATATATACCGGAGGTATTCTTTTAGTGTCGGCAGGAAATTTATAATAGGCATTCACGTGAACGAGGGCACACGTAAGTAACGTAAGCAAACATAAATTCTTAAGAACGGTGTATTTCAGTCGGCCAGTGATTACTTTGAGGCACTGTACCGTCCATGGTGCACGTTTGTTGACCAGAATTACGATATGTCAAATTTACAATACGTCTAAACATTAATGGTTTTCGTAGCCCAGGTTATGACAATTTATTATACTACTCCTTGTAAATATCTAATAATTTACCCCATAATGCATAATTTTTCTTCCATAGGTTGATTTTACAGTATTTAAAAAAACCGATTTGCCGTATTTTGTCTAACAGAGTTAGCACCAACATACAGTGATTCAGATTGTTTTAAAACCATAAGGAGGATTCAAAGTATCACCTGTCTCAGGATATTGTTAACTGCAGACCGGTTTCGACCTTATTTTGGGTCTCTTCAGTGTGCATCTTCCTTGTGGTTTTGGACCAATCTGAATCACCGTATTTTAATGCTAATTCTGTTAGTCAAAATACGGTAAATTCTGTCATGTAATTCAGCGCTCGACGTTTGGCCTATAGCCAGGAGAATAGCTGTTTTGGCATAATTTGTTTAGTCCTTATTATATAAGGCATTTGCAAATGAATTGGAGTATAATCTCCTTATTTCTGTAGTTTGAATATTACTCTCTACGTTGTAAAGCTTTGCCATATACTGATGATCTCAAGTTTTTATTCCGATTTTGTTGTTCTCGAAACTACCAAGAGATGGCGTTTGGTACGATCTACTGCGGTGGAACGTAGCAACGTTTACTAGATGTGAGCTTCATCTGTCAAAAGCATACTCGTTTACACTGCTCTGTCGAGACTCAAGATAAGGTCGAAACCGGTCTGCAGTTAACAATATCCTGAGATAGATGACACTTTGTATCTTCCTTGTGGTTTTGGACCAATCTGAATCACTGTATTTTAGTGCTAACTCTGTTAGACAAAACACGACAAATTTTGTCACGTAACTCAGCGCTCGGCGTTTGGCATATAGCCAGGAGAATAGCTGTTTTGACATAATTTGTTTAGTCCTTATTATATAAGGCATTTGCAGATGGATTGGAGTATAATCTCCTTATTTCTGTAGTTTGAATATTACCTTCTGCGTAGTAAAACTTTGAATAAGGAGATGAATTTAGGTGGAAGTTGTTCTGTTATGTTAATATTGGATCGAAATGTAATTGCATTTGCTATTCTTACCATACATTCATACACAATACATTTTTTGGTGTATAACTTTTTTATTAACTTATCACCCTCTGAGATTTAAACAAGATTAAGACTTTGTTTATTTGCGATTGCCAATATTGTATAAGAGTTTGCAATAATCTTACCATACAAGGGCTTTCTTTTTCGACTTGAGCATTTTGTATATTCAATGCTTATTTACTGAAATATTGTGACATAGTACATTATTTTAAATTATTAACTTATTTATAGAAAAATCATATTTTATGTGAGCTAATCATATTTTATTAACTTTTATATACATACGATTAAGTCAGTTTATGTAAACTAAAGATACCACCACTACGTTGAACAATTGAACTGTACTACGCAAAACTTTATTATATTACAGATATCTGTAGGTCCTTTATGCGAATATAAATAAATAAAGTTTATATCGTATATAGCTGATTTATCAATGTTGAAAATAATTAATTAATCAGCATTCATAAGCAGCTATTTTTGTAATACAGGACTAAGAAACACTAAGTAAACTGTATACTATTACTTATCGTTTAAGTGAATAATTTTTAAATTTTTTATACATATTTTTTATTTTGTTATTTCAATAGGTTGTACCTAATTAATTTTTATTGTGGTACTCCAACAAATCTACCTATCTGACTATGAGCTTGGGTCAGACTGTCGCGGAAAAGTTCGATTGTTTTCCGCGCACTCCGTTTTGCTCTCTTCTAAGTTATTATTATCACTCTAACGACCGCGGCTAGCTTCGGAGACTCCGTATGGCTCCCGCGACCGCTACTGGCTTCAAGCTGATGAGGCACGCCCTCAAACTCCCCTTCACGAGGAAGATGCTTGGGAGCCCCAAGGCGAAGACCTGAGGGGCTCTGAAGCGAAAGCCGACATGGAGACCCCGGGGCGAAGAATTAAGGAGCCCTAGAGCGAAGGGACCGGGCCCGTCAGAGGGGGTGAAGGACGACATAGGGCAAAGGCCCACATGGGGGCCCTGGGGCGAAGGCCTAAGGTGGCGGTTCAGCAGAAGTTAGATGGCATTGGTGGTAAATTCTAAGTGTTGGCGTTTTCAAGAATTTCGATATTATTTTAAAAAAGTCCGGCTATTTGTGGATTTGAACCCACAACCTCTGGGTTCCCAGCCGTACGCTTTTAGCGATGAGCTATTGAAATCTTAAAAATGTATGTTGTAGATGGGCTGGAGTATAAACTCCTTCTTTCTGTAGTTTGAATATTACCCTCTGCGTAGTAATACTTTACATTATACTGATGATCTCAAGCAAGTGCAAAGCAAAAACGGGGAAAAAGTATAGGGACGTTTGGGCCTGGGAAAATTTCTGGAGTCGCGGGTCGTGGGAAAATTCATATCATCCAATTTAGGCCACAAGAAGTTGTTTTTCATCGATCTGTAGCGCTCGCCGTTCACTTGGGACTCGGGATGCATTTGGTGCTAATGTATCTCGTGTGGATTGGTATCGCTCCAAATTGGACAATTATTCTTGTTCACATATCGATTCATCCAAAAATGAGCCTCGTCGCTAAAGATGATTTTTTTTTAAGAAATTTGGGTCAACTTCCAACTGTTTCAGAGCTCAATCAGCGAACACACGGTGTTGTTTGTGGCTGTTTACCTTAAGTTGGATTTTATACGGGTGCAGACCTAAGTCTCGACACAAAATTCGCCAATTTAAAGTCGCAGAAAGGCCAAGTTCTTGTGAACAACGAGAAATTTATTACTTCGGATTTTCTCGTATATTCTCACGCGCAGAAGCGATGTTTTCAGCAGACCTTGCGTTTCGGTGACGCACGGGTATTAGCTAATTATTTATCAAACCGGTTGACTCGAATTTGGAAACCAAACGTCAAATAGTCAACTCGGCGGGACGGTTGTGGCGAGGATAAAAATCACGTAACACGCGGAAGGTTTCTCGAATGGAACACTGATTTTAAGAATAATTTGCACACGTTGTTAAACGCCTCCTTAAAATTAGATTGTTCCTCCTAAGATTAATATATTACATGATTAATATGACCTCTCTAGTAATATACATATACTAATTAAAATTTGTTAATTAGTATATGTATATTATAAACCTACTTATGAGATTACTTTGTAATCATGTTTCCTTATTTATTGTTATTATTTAATTTTAAATAAACTACTCAACACCCTTTTTCACTTGTCTTGCTATATTTATCAGCTTTCTTGACAAATAATTTATTAAAAGAAGTAGAAGACCGGTTCGCACAAGAAAAGTTTTGAAAGTGAATTATTATTTATTTGGGGCATCAGTAATGTTGTAGCCTACCGTACAAACTATATAGGGTAAAGTATAGGATGACTACATATTCAGTCATAGAAGGACATCAAGAACGTCGTTCTTCTAGTGCCAAGTCATATAGAGCCCATATTCTGCCAAAACTTCCTGCAGAACGATTATTTCACTTTGGCTTAATTTGCCATATTGTAGCCACTGGTCAATAGTTATTAGAACATACAATTTTAAATCAAATTCGAGACGCAGAAAATGCGAAAAATAAAAATTTTAAAACGTGCGCAAGTTAGGGGACAGATAGTTGTCTTTGAACAATAATATTTATATAGGTTATATTTGTAGGTATATATAAGTTTCATCATCGTCAGGCGATTGTTCTTCATATCATGTTTTTTTTACCCTATCGAATACTTTTGATAATCAAAATATTAAGAACGGGACTTTTCTTTACTGGCGGTTTAAAATTCTATTCTATAGCGATACAGTCATTTGACCTAATTGGTAAACATGCATAAGACTATAGTATAAAGTAGAAAGTATGGTTTGCTTTTCATTCTAGGTTTCCACGCGATTGGTTAAAAACCCTATCGAACGTTTTCATTTCAGTAGCTTGATGCGCACTAGCCAATATGCATGCTATTCTATACGAGTTACCTATTTAACACGTAGATTTTATTTTTAGCTGCCATTTATCGACTGGATCATGAGAACCTGGAAATGGTTATCACTAACCAGAAGCAAGCAAATAAAAAGACATTTTCATATATTGCAGATACAATTTTGTGTAATGACTTTACTATGCAATCTGTTAATTACAGTAACAATTAGCATATATGCTAAACGTAAAAAGATGACAAGAAGGAGAAGTAGTTCAATGGCTAAATCTCTATAGGAAATATTACACTGTGATATTATCCCATTTCACTTTTGTTTATAAGAAATATTTATCATTTATTCTCCAGAATATCTTTAATGAACGGGTGTAAATTATTACACCCATATATATTACAGTAATATATATATATATATATATATATATATATATATATATATATATATATATATATATATATATATATATATATATATATATCATTCCAACACGTATCTCATGAGGCTTTTTTGAAATATATAAAGCTTACATTCTCTCTGATGTAGAGTTTGTCTTTTTGATATGGCAACTTCTTGCAATGATTAATATGTTAACTCAAGATATTAATCATCCCGAAGAGTACAAAGAGAAGCCACAAAAATACGTAATATGTTAAAAAGTCTTCCTTTTTCATAAACACGGTCAATCGTTTAAAGTTGTTACCCCTTGAACAACACCGACCGCGTGGTGATTTAATTGCCACATTTAGAATTTTTCGTTGCGAATTTGACGCAGAGAACGCATATTAACCTTGACAGACTTCCAAGTATGTGGCCATAATTATAAACTAAGGAAAGAATTTTCACGTAACTATAGAACTAGATGAAATGACTGGAATTCTCTTCTTAACATATATATATATATATATATATATATATATATATATATATATATATATATATATATATATATATATATATATATATATATATATATATATATATATATATATATATATATATATATATATATATATAAGGTGATCCAACCAAAACGCACGATGTTAAATGTAAATAAAACAAAAAGTTTTCAGAGAATTATCTTAATATTTTTTACTATGATAGAAGGATCTATCACAATTATGCGTGAAACAGAATATCAACCGAATGCTCGCCACGGCTTCGGTGGCATACCTCTATCCAATGGTCCATATTTTCAATGACTCTGAGACATAATTGAGGTTCAATATCGTTAATGTGCCGAATTACCTCATCCTTTAGCTCTTGAATTGTTCTTGGCTTATTGACGTACACTTTTTCTTTTAAATATCCCCAAAGAAAGAAGTCCAACGGTGTCAAATCATATGATCGTGGCGGACAATTAACATCCCCACGACGTGAGATAACACGGCCATTGAATTTCTCGCCATTGAATTTCTCGCCAAAAGTGCCATTGTTTCGTTGGCTGTGTGACAAGTGTTCCTGTTGGAACCACAAATCGTCCAGGTCCATATCCTCAGTATCTGGCCATAAGAAGTCCGTTATCATCTCGCGATAGCGAACACCATTCACGGTAACTACTTGGCCGACCTCATTTTCGAAGAAGTACGGCTTGATGACGCCGCCAGACCCTTAAGCTGCACCAAACAGTCACTCTTTGTGGATGCATCGGCTTTTCAACAATGACTCGTGGTTTCTCATTTGCCCAAATGCGGCAATTCTGCTTGTTAACGAATCCACTGAGGTGAAAGTGTGCCTCATCGCCGAAGATGATTTTCTTTATAAAGTCACCATTCACTTCTGTCTGTTCAACCAACCATTCGGCGTATTGACGACGCTTGAAATGGTCAGTAGGCTTCAACTCTTCAGTCAATTGAACCTTGTAAGCGTGTAAATTCAAATCTTTATTCAAAATTCGCATCAGTGATGTTCGTGAGATGTTCAATTGTTGGGCACTACGACGAGTCGAAGTTGACGGCTCTTCTGCTACACTATCGCGAACAACAGCAATGTTTTTCGCAGAACGAACTGGGCGAGTATACACAGGTGTTTTCACATTTCCTACAGACCCGGTTTGCTGAAATTTGCGCACAATTTTCCCGATTGTGGACACATTTGGTCGATTATGCTGACCAAAAATGTCACGAAGTGCACGAAATGCATTTTGATTTGAACGTCCATTTTCATAAAAGGCTTCAACAATCTTAACGCGCTGCTCAATTGTGTATCTCTCCATGGTTGAGTTTGTCGAACACTGAAACAAAGAAATGTCAAATTAAGTTGGGCAAGAAACTTGACGTTAAGGTGTGACTCACAATTAACATCGTGCATTATGGTTGGACCACCCTTTATAAGCATGAACAGACAGAGCTTAATAGTTAGAATTTTTCTTTTTTCATTTTTCAAGTTCTCCTATGTGTGCCTGTATGCACAGTAATCCAAATATACATTATCATGCGAATACTATACTATATCCACTTTTTTTCTTTCGACGCATTTTCGTTTTATTTTTTAAGCACTATTTTCTAAGCTCTATCCCTGGATTTTTCTTAAAATTGATGATGTTTCGGAACTATGTGGCTTAGCTCTACCAGATTTAAAGAAAAGAATTGAGCTTCGGAGGAAGGGAATTGTTAGATTTGAGAGTGGAAAAGATATTACAATAACTGAAATTTAATACCATTTCAGGCAGAGATCTGGAAACAACCCGTTAATTAGTAGAAGTGCAAAATGTTGGTGATTTGCAATCATGATGAAGTTTTGATACAAATAAGAGCATCTATTTGAGAACAGTAAGTTGGAAGGAGAACAAATTGTAAGAAAGTATACTGACCAGGTGTCCATAATAGTCAAAAGTATTCGTAAGTAAAGAATAAGTAAGAAAGTTCGTGTAAGTACGAAAATCCGTATCGGCGACGTGGACAAGAAGAAATATTTAGTTTCTGATTTGACAATTGGGAAATTATACTTCTTGATCAGAAGAAGGATCCACCTGAGGCCCGAGGTTGCTCTGTTTTCCTTTGTAAAATTTATTAGACCTCCACCAGATGGTAAAATTAGTTTTAATAATTTCTACGACTTGCCCGGTTTTGTAAAAAAATATTTTCGACCTCCAAAAACTTCTGCCTTTTTTTATTTTGTAATAATAATAATTTTTTTATAAAAATAATATGGCGTACCTTTTTACTCAAAAAACCTTTAAGAAATTTATTTTTCCTAAAAAGTAGGGGCTAAATACTATGGCAATGTCACAGTTAAATAAAATCGAAGGAAATAAAATTGTGACGTAAGCCAATTCCTTTAAAAAACAATGTTAATATCTTTCGCAGTTCTTCAAAGACTTAAAAATATTAAATACTGAATTAATAAGAAAGTTATGAAGTATTTTGAGAAATTATTCACTACCCTGTTTTGTTGTACTATCCTTAATTAAGTCTTTTTTACTATTACTATATTTTTACATTATAACATCTATTTTCGACAAAAGAGTAACAATATGTCACCATTATGTGTAATAATAACAGATTATAAATAAATAATAACAAAAATGTATTTAAATAAATCGTGGAGCGAAGTAGAACAAAAAATACCCATAAATGCATTATAATAATATTGGCGCCTTCGCCATTTATTTATAAACTGCTAGCTAAATTTTGTGTCGCACTGTAGAATAGAAATAACATGAAATAAAATTCCAAAAGATATTTTTAAACTACCATGTATTATAGTACCCATCATGTATTATTAGACCACCATATATTACTCGATTTTCTTGAATGGATGTTCGATACCTCGAAAATATCCTTTTGAGGTTGCCGCTTTGCAGGAGATTTAATGAGCTAATAACCATAGAATATGTAAGAGAAAAAAGAACAAAAGGAACATCAGTTCTCAGATTTTATATATCCGAAGAATAAACAGAGAGCTATAAAAGCTCAAATTCAACATATAGACAAAGATGGACATGTGTGAATCTTCTACATTAAATAAAATATTTTTATAACTACAATAAAGAATCCTTGTATCGCCAAACTTTCAAAAATATTCAAATTTAAAGGAAATAAAAAGGTATTGTCTCCAAATCTTATTTCCAGTCAAGCGTATGTAGCCGCCACAGCAATTCGAACCGTTCTCCGTCTTTTATTGGATTTTCATAATAACTACTTCAAATCTTCTCTTGTAGAAAATTGATATGATCTCATTTTAAATAAATGCGTTGCGTTATATTAAGACAGTGGAGGAATAATATTCTTATTTTTTATCCTAAAATTTCTACAAACGTAGCAATATATTATTATTCAATTATAGGAAAGTATAATTTTATATATGATATATACAATTAAATGTAAAAATGTGAATTACATCACTGCATTTGGAATGCAGGAATGTAGAACATAATACTACTGAATTAAACACATCTTATATAGAAGTTCTGCCCTTAAAAGGATATATTTGTTCGATAAACTTGTGGCAACTATTAATTCTAAATATTTTTCAGCACGGCTTCGTTTGTTATAATGCTGCGAAAATGCAACTCCCATTATTGTAAGAACATTCTTGTGGAGTAAAAATAACTTTTGGACAATTTTAACATTCTGGTTTTCATTAATTTAATTTTTCACTTTTATTCAATAGATTCATTATTTTGTCCTTACTGAAAAGCTGAAGAAGCTTTTATATACCATATAGCGATCGAAGTCCGTATATAATGAGAAAAGATTTTCTTCCTCAAACTTAAAAGATCGTCATAAAAACGCTTCCCTAATATGTTACAGAAAAATCACACATTACATAAGAAATGTATGCAATACTACAATGTGCTTTTATAAGCTCCAGTGTTATCAAAGAGAAGAATAACATCTTTGATGCTGTTACGTGTTTTAAAATTCTGCACTACGCTAAACATCGACTGAAAATTTTGTCGATGATGAACTTATGATGGTTTCTCTCCAGTTGTTTACCAAAATATCGGTACCTACTTGTCTCATTTATGGAGCCGATACAAAAAGTAACTTTCATCACTCGCCAATGTCTGCTATGAATAGATGGACATATTTTTTAATAAATACGGATTCTAAGAAATTGTATCTCATATCTGCTCGATTACATCTTGCTTGTGAAGTCAATCACCAGTTTTTAATAAACAGCGAAAGATTACACATTACTAGACGCATATTTTGCCAATCAAGTTAGCATTATCGAGATATCATTAAAACTGAGTTTTCATCATCTCAGTCTAACTCAGATTTAATGCCAACTTGGTGGGTGAAAAGTACGTCGAGGTACATGTAAATTTAAAGTGTCCATGGAAAACTGGTAACCTGTCATTTTATGACAAGGAAGGTGAATACTAGTACCCATACCAGCCAATATATAAAACTAATGGATACTTAAACAATATCACCTTTATACATGTATAAGTTTACATCAGATGATCTATTATAATGTTTTGTATTTGTCCTATACTGTAACTGGTTTTCAATTACTAGGTGGTATTTTCTATAAATAACTAAATAAATATAATCCCTTTTTAATATATCGTTAAGTTAATAATAGTGTATAATTATCTAAAACGGTACCAGTACTTTGTTAATAGTACTTCCGTGGCCTACTAATACTACACAGTGAGACTAGTAGTTGCTTCAGAATTTTAAACTTGGTATATAATATGTAGATATTTATTTGGTTGAAGGTGGATAAAGAATGAAGAAAACAAAATAAGAATTGAATTTATAAGCAATTTCAGTTCTATCAGTAATATTTTCGACTAACTTAATGTTATTGAATTTATTTCTATTTCTTCTCACTTCCGAGTTAATTATGTTGCATCTAAATTTTGTTTTATTCTTACAATACCTAAATATTTTTGGCATTCCTAATAATTCGATTATATTATAAAAATTAGCGGTTATTAAGTCTATTTTTTTATATAAATACATAATTTAGTTAACTATAACTTTACTAAAAGTTTATTTGCATGTTATATTGATCGATATAAACATAAGACAAACATAATAATAAATTGATATTTCATCAAAAGCTCAACTTGTAAATTTATCTATTGCTCCTAAAAAACAACATTTATATTCTATTTACGGTTTCTATTCTAATAATCCTTTAACACAATATGTTAATAGTCTCCATCAACCACATAAATTTATATTTCACGTACGTCTTGCCACAAAAATCTATCCCTATTCCTACAATTTCCTCCCTGTTCCTACAACATCATAATGTCAACTATGTAAAATAATCTATATACTATATTATGAAAACTGGAGACCTTAAAACGATTGTACATGTTCATCAATGCAAATGCGAGTTGACAGAGCTATGCGTTTTCATTTTCCCTAAGAGACAAGAAACTTCCGAGGGCAACGAGTAACATTTAAACCCATCTGGCACCCACAAGCCAAATAGAGAACGTTTTAGCAGATGCGTCTGATTCATAAAAACGATTGGCTTGTCTTCATCGCTTAATATTGTCTTTTTCTATTAATACGTTTTTATATGAGAGGATAAAAGACCCCTTTGTATGTGTCTCAAATAACATTCGTTTTTTGACTTCCTGATTTACTTCTATTATTTTTTGTAAGAACAGACATTACCAAATTCTAACAATTAATTACTTTATATATATTATAGAGAATGAAAGACAAAATAGTACATATACATTTAAATTAAATAATAATAATAATTCTATTGATATAAGAGGTACATTTTTCAAAAAATCGATTTTTTTATTATCTTGAAAAAATTTTTCCTTGAAATTTCACTCTCTTTCCTAGGAGCATCAGATTGCTCTGAAACGACACCTATGTCAAATAAATAGCTACTGGGAAGGTACAGTGTAGGTAGAGACTACTGTTTTACCTTAAGATTTCTAACTTCTGTAAGACACAACAGATGTCGTTAAAAGATATATATTCAGAAGCATTTACAAATAAAAGCCTGGCCGTGCACGGCCTCTTAGGAAAAGGTAAATTAACTGCCAAATTAATTGTTCAATTAACAATTTATTATGTCTTGTCAATACGTCGGAATTTGAACACTTTGAAAAATATGAAAAATGAAATATGAGCGACTTTATTTCATAAGTTGTCAACCGACGAAAATCCGAAGCACGAGAAGTACTCAGAGTCTTGATGTGACTAGAAGAATGCGCAAGCAGCGGATTCCTTAAACAACTTCCATTATAAGGCACCGCTTCCTAAGGAATTTTTTACAGCCATTAAACCGATTTATGAGAACTACACTTGTAATAGCAATGAAAATTTCAATGCTACTATTTGGAAGTTCAAGGTCTTATACAAGTGGCAAATAGTCTTGAATATAACGATTGATATTGCTGTGTGCACTATTAATGAAGGTCTGAATTTTGAAGGTCCGAATTGTTCGAATTATGAAAGTTTTGGAGATGGATAGAATTTTTGCCTAGAAGCCAATGCTAAAAGAATCGAGCACGCCGAAGTGTCTTTGACAGATGCAGCGATAGAGGCACGCTATAACATAAAATATTCGAGGAAAGAGAATGAGGAAGAATATTTAAATATAGAAAGGCAGCTTTATGGTCCTAGGATAACATATTAATGGCAACGATTGTTAGATAGTCGAATTATTTGTGTCTACAACACATTTCAAAACTTTAAATGCGGTTTTCTTGAAACATGATTTTTTAAAACGACATACAGCATAACTCCAACAATTTACAATTTTCAATTTTTCATGCAAATTTTTTACAGTATCTTTAAAATATAATTTTGAAGTGAAATACGTACGGAATTTTTGATATGTAAATTAACTTAAATAGTTAATTTAAATTTAATGGTTGCTGATCACCCACATTGCTAACAATGATTACAACAAACATATAATATTAATAAACATAAAAATACATACTACGAAATAAAATTTAAAAGGCCAAAGTAACTACATCTAGATATCTATAGCTACCCTCCTGGACACGGTAGCAATCTTTCTTTTAATGAGATACTGTTGGAGAGATACAACTTCCAAACTCGATCCTGTCTAGAAAACCCCTAGATTTAAGAAAAATCTAAAGACACCATTGAATTTATCAGCCTTTCTTGTGTGTCCTATTTCTTAAGACTATTTTCTCGAGAAAACGGTTTTTTATGGAAGAAAATCAATGGGATATATATAGCAAGATAAAAAATATGATAATAGTATCTTCTATTGCTGTCTATCAGTAAAAGTATTTACCTTACTGATTTATATAAGGTCTAATCTACAGGATACTGTTTGGACGGTAATTCTCAGATTACATTATACCGTCTACTTCAAAATAGGTATATTCCAATTAATGAGAGCAATTATTCAAGAAGTAAAAGGGCATTTCATTAGTGCTTTCCTGAATTGAAACTTTCAGTAAGTAATGAAGCGAATCGGCTTTGTCAGAGGATTATCCGATGATAATTAAATTATTCATTTGAATTTCCATCGACAAAATAAATCAAGTTTTTATTTCTAGTTTGTCACATTTATTAATTACTCAATTCTATTATAATGGGACTACAAAAATACGTATATGTGAGGCGATCAATTTCAACAATCGTTTGAAAGCGCTACATTAAGACACATGTAAATTTATGGACTTTTATAACTCATGAAGTGAAATCCACCCAACTTTTGAGTTATTGATTTAATTCTGCTATGGGTTTCAATATGTTGCATGGCGGTTTACTTTCAATGCAAAGTATGCTGTGATGAATTCATGTTCCATTCATGATTCATCAATTCATGTATGCTGTGATGAATTCAGGTTTCGTCCACAGGTATCACCAACACCAAAAATCATTGTTGACACACGTGCGTGTTTATTGTCAATTGTAAGCAATTGAGGCCCCCCTCTCGCGGAATGTATTTTCATATCCTAATGAGTAAAAATATTCTGCACCCATTCCATTGAGGTACTCACTGTCTCATAAATCTTACGCATTTTCATTCTCCGATCGTTCATCACGATATCGTGGATATTTTCAATCATTTCTGAAGCGATAACCCAATTTGGACGATTTTAACGATCTTGCTTGTACGGCAACGTTTTAATTCAGTTGTCCAATATTTTATAGTTGATAACGAAAGTCCCCATAAACTTTGCTGAGGTCCGTTTTAATCTCATCATTTATTTTCTTTTTCAAAAACTAGTAGTTTATCGTTTCTCGATATTCAATCTTTCCCATTGTTTGTAAAATCATAGAAGGTGATCTATTTAAATGGCTGACATTTACAAACTAAACCATGTAGCAACTTGATGGTTTTATAGTACTATTGTGAATATATATATATATATATATATATATATATATATATATATAGATAGATATAGAAGAATATCACTTTTTAAATACTAGCAGCCCAATATCTAGCCTACGACAGGTACTTATCATACAACCCTTATAATGATAAGTACTTATAATTAATGCATAACCTAACAATACATGTTTTTAAACCTTGTACGTGTGTGTTAATTTTTAGTGTCATTGTCATAATTATCTCCAAGGTTTTTCCCCATCATCATGAGGTCATCAGTCCTAAGACTGGTTGGACGCTAACCTCCAGCTTCTCCTATCTTGTGCTAACCTACGTATTTCACTAATTGTGCTACACCTACATCCCTTACTATTTGCGAGCAGTAGTCTAATCTAGGCCTACCTCTGCCTTTCTTCACTCCTATTTCTGCCTCCAAGATATCTCGGACTATTCCCCCATGTCTCAGCAAGTGGCCTACCATTCTATCTCTTCTCTTCCTTATGTTTTTCGACATACTTCTTTTCTCGCCGACTTTCTCCAATACTTCTTCGTTTCTAACCCTATTAGTCCATGGTATTTTCAACATTTTTCGGTAACACCACATCTCAAAAGCTTCTAATTTCTTCCTACTTGCTTCCCCTACCGTCCAGGCTTCGCAACCGTATAGTGCCGTGCTCCATACATATGTTTTGAAAAATCTCTTCGTTGTTTCTAAGTTTATTACCCCCAATCATAAAAGTGTTTTCTTTTTGTTAAAAGCGACTCGGCCCTGCGCTATTCTTTGTTTTATGTCTGTATCGCTTCTTCCATCTCAATTTATTTTGCTTGCTAAATAAGTGTCCATAAGTCTTTAACTTCCTCCAATCTTTCATTATTAATTCGTACTTTCGTTTTTGCTCTGCTCGCGCGCTCTCTGCACACTAACACTTTAGTTTTGTTTTTATTCACCCTCATTCGTTTTTATTCACCCTCATTTCCCCATCTCAACGGAGGATTATATAAGTTTGTTAAGATCAAGTTATCTGTGCATATCTCGCCATAAATATTCAGTCTTTTCAGTTTCATACTATTCCCTTTAGAATTATGTATGATATTTTATAGATATTTATATAGTTCAATTTTGTAATTTTTATCAGTTTAATTGATTTGTTTTTAGTCATTTACTAAAGCCAGGTTATTAGTATTGTTAAATTTTCTGTTCAATCGCTGATTTTCATTTATATCTTAATAAGATGCTGCATTCTCCAGTCACTTATATTCCCTTTAATACTCACGTCCTTTGTGTATTACTCGGTTTTACTTTTTAATTTATTTGAAAATTTTTTATCATTCTCCATGTGTCTCATTTGAAATTATAGGATGTGATTTGTGAACAAAACTAATTGTTTCGTACCGAACGGCTTGTCCTTTTCCCGCCAGCAATTCAAATCCCTGTCCGAGTCCTATGCTATTGTGTCAGTGTTGCGTTCGATATCCCCACGACTTTGATCGAACCGGATCGCAGCGTAGCGAATGTGTGTGGTAGAGATTTTAAAAGACCAGAATAATAACATATCGTACATGTACAGAACAAGGAGCCGGTTACCGCCGTTATCACATCACATACCAAACAAAACAACAGCATGCAGTGTTACAGGACAACATTATTCCAAGTAAGTCCATTTACCAATCCTTATTTTCCTGCTACGTAGGTGGTCCTTCGCCCATATCGGTACAGCAAAAATTCAAACCATAACGCTGCAATTATCACCCAACACTAATAATATTTTACAAACAGAGACTTTTTTATTCTTCAACAACAAATGGAGACGATACAGATACAAACGGAAAAGAATATCGTTTATATGACGCCTCGACTCATCTAGCATATTATTTATTTATCAAAATTGTATATAGCACGGGCACATAAAACCAACTCTACTTCCCGAATAACACATTGAATGATTGAATGTTTGAATTGAGGTGATTGATTGTTGCTGACTAGGCGGCGTACACTTTTTCCTTGGCATAACCTCAAAGAAAAAGATCTAGTGGTATTACATCACATGATCTTGCAGAGCAATTGATGTCAACATTCCGCGAGACAACATAATCAAAACATTTGGTATGCAACAGAGTCATGATTGCGCGTGCTGTATGATACGTTGCGTCATCTTGCTGAAACCACATTTTGTAGAACCAAATCATCAATTTGATGGAAAAATAAATTATGTAACATGTCACGATAGTGTTCGCTATTTCGCGAGATAACATTATTAGTTCCATTTTCAAAGAAGCATGTGCCCATTACTACACCAGTTCAATATGCGCACCAAACTGGATATATTCATTTTATCTCTGTGGATATATCTATTTTTCGAGAACAGCATGTGAATTTCCAGTACTCCAATTTCGACAACTTTATTTGCTTGTTTACAAAAATCAGCATCACCTTCTTTCTTATCAAACGTCCAATTAATAAATATACAACGTCGTAAATGGTTCGTAACTTTTAATTCTTATGTCAACTTAATTTTGCATGCTAATAAATATAGATCTTTCTTTAAAATCCGATGCGTGGTGGCTCCTCATAAATGTATTTGCTGTGCACGACGTCATATGAATGAATACTCCCGTACAATTTCTCTCGCTACAGCAATATTTTCATCTGACCGACCACCACGAGGACATACTGGTGTTACCTTATCAATAACAATACACGTCTCGTCAAATTTATCGAATAAGTCACGAACTGTTAACTATGTAGGCGCTTCAGTTTGTCCTAGTTTTATGCGAAATTTTTCGTAATGTAACTGTATATAATCGCTCACATTCATAAAACAGTTGTACACAAACTATTCGTTATTGAACAATTAATCGAGGCACATTGACATCATATTGTATGCACATGATGGTGGCTAAATATTGATGCCCTGTCTTTGACATAACATAAATGACATAACATAAATGCAATTTAAATCCCATAGTTCCAACTGAGACACTCTATATATAGTATATATCACATGTCACACGAATATCCATATTAAAATTTCGCCAAATTATGTACGTACTTGTGGAAATACGAATATGAAAATACATACAATCGAGGCCAAAAGTTAAACACTAATATCAGCCTTGTAGTTTACATTCGGAATAATCAAGAATCTAGACGGGTAGATCGCGACGCTGCTTTCCAAAGTCAATAAAAGTGATTATGATAAATCCAACTCGACGCCGGCGGATGGTTAGCAACAGTCGTCCGACTTCTTATCATTTCATGGCTGCTCTTAGAAACACGCTAGTTGTGAGTCGGAGAGGTAGAGAGTCGAAATCGGATTGTGCGAAGTTGCTCCGAATTACTCTGTAGAGACGCTGCTTTTATTGAATTTAACATACTCGCTAGTGCAATAAAGACAATTTGCAGGCGCGTTACTTACTAGACATACTGTTACTTAGTAGGCATATATTTTCTGTTGAAGTGGATGCTATAGGCATCATGCTTCTAGTCATTCTTGCTGTATTTATGTATATATATATATATATATATATATATATATATATATATATATATATATATATATATATACATATGCAATGACATCGATGATATTATAAATGTGGAAATTTTTCAAACTGCCTTTCATATGTGGTCAAATAATATACATATTACCTATGCAGCGATATCAGTAGCTGAACTTGTATTTTGACGTCTTCTAAAGGGTGGTCCAACCATAATGCACGATGTTAATTGTGAGTCACACCTTAACGTCAAGTTTTTTGCCCAACTTAATTTGACATTTCTTTGTTTCAGTGTTTGACAAATTCAACCATGGAGAGGTACACAATAGAGCAGCGCGTTAAGATTGTTGAAGCCTTTTACGAAAACGGGCGTTCAAATCAAAATGCACTTCGTGCACTTCGTGACTTTTTTGGTCAGCATAATCGACCAAATGTGTCCACAATCGGGAGAATTGTGCGCAAACTTCAGCAAACCGGGTCTGTAGGAAATGTAAAAACACCTGTGCATTATCGCCCAGTTCGTTCTGTGAAAAACATTGCTGTTGTTCGCAATAGTGTAGCAGAAGAGCCGTCAACCTCGACTCGTCGTCGTGCCCAACAATTGAACATCTCACGAACATCACTGATGCGAATTTTGAATAAAGATTTGAATTTACACGCTTACAAGGTTCAATTGACTCAATAGCTGAAGCCTACTGACCATTTCAAGCGTCGTCAATACGCTGAATAGTTGGTTGAACAGACAGAAGTGAACGGTGACTTTACAAAGAAAATCATCTTCAGCGACGAGGCACACATTCACCTCAGTGGATTCGTTAACAAGCAGAATTGCCGCATTTGGGCAAATGAGAATCCACGAGTGATTGTTGAAAAGCCGATGCATCCACAAAGAGTGACTGTTTGGTGCGGTTTATGGGCTGGCGGTATCATCGGGCCGTACTTCTTCGAATGTGAGGTCGGCCAAGCGGTTACCGTGAATGGTGTTCGCTATCGCGAGATTATAATGGACTTCTTGTGGCCAGAAATTGAGGATATGGACCTGGACGATATGTGGTTCCAACAGGATTGTGCCACTTGCCACACAGCCAACGAAACAATGGGACTTTTGCGCGAGAAATTCAATGGTCGTGTTATCTCACGTCGTGGCGATGTTAATTGGCCGCCACGATCATGTGATTTTACACCGTTGGACTTCTTTCTTTGGGGATATTTAAAAGAAATAGTGTACGTCAATAAACCAAGAACAATTCAAGAGCTAAAGGATGAGATAATTCGGCACATTAACAATTAACATTGAACCTCAATTATGTCTCAGAGTCATTGAAAATATGGACCATCGGATAGAGGTATACCACCGAAGCCGTGGCGAGCATTTGGCCGATATTTTGTTTCACACATAATTGTGATAGATCCTTCTATCATAGTAAAAAATATTAAGATAATTCTCTGAAAACTTTTTGTTTTATTTACAATTAACATCGTGAGTTTTGGTTGGACCACCTTTTACATTTATTTTGCATAATATTTCATGAAAGAGTTATATTTCATGAATAACTAATGCTGGGCTAAGTAGACTTTGCATTGATATACCATTAGTTTGTACTTAAGCATTGTTCTACAAGAAATATCTGAACGTGAGATAATGTTCGAGTGGGATCACAATCTTTTCTAGAACAAATAGTTTGCATAGTAAATTCAGAGAATTATTTACTGGGACCTCATAAGAAGGTAGATTAGGTCATGTCTGTCATGTTAAGTAGGCATGTCATTCATAGTTGTTTTCAAATATGGTCACCCCATTTGATTTTATTTGGTATGTATAAATTATAGAAGCATTGCCAGTGTACTGCCATTGTATTGTATATCTACTACCGATGTATGTTTACATGGTGCAAGTGTGTATAGGGTCTTTCAATGGGGATGCTCGAAATTTGTTAGGTTACACCGGCCCTGTTGCTAAAGACACATCTGTGAAATTTATTGTGAACTATTTAGCAGTATATTTCAATTCACCATAGAAGGTTATAGTGTTCGATAATGTATAAAAATCATCAAATTTTATTTTCAAAATCGGTGCAGTGAAAATTCAAAATTCAAAATATTCAAAAACGTCAGTGCTCCATTCGATAAACATTTCACGCATTACGTGATTTTTATTCTCGCTACAACCACCCCGTTAAGTCGATTATTCGATGTTTGGTTACTAAATTCGAATCAACCTGTTTGATAAATGATCAGCCAACACCCGTGCGTCACCGAAACGCAAGGTATGCTGAAAACATCGTTTCTGTGCGTGAGAGTGTACAGGAAAACCCGAGTCAGTCAATTTCTCATCGTTCAGAAGAACTTGGCTTTCTATGACTTTAACTTGGCGAATAATGCGTCTGGACTTGGATGTGTATCCGTATAAAATCCAACTAACCCAAGAACTAATGGTAAACGACCATAGAGTCTACCGTCTAGACGGCGGATTCTATGGTCGAGAGACCATACCAGACGAGACGTGTCTCGTCTGGTATGTCACCGAGATCGTGCGATTTAACGCCTTTAAACTTCTTCCTTTGGGGATATTCCAAATCATAGATCTATCTGAATAAACCGCGAACAATTGATGCCCTTTGAATCAACATAACGAACGTCATCCAGTAAATTCAGCCAGATTTATGGGGCAAACTCATCGAAATTTGTAGTCTCCGAATACGACACTTGAACAATGATACGACATTTGAATGACCTTTATTCCATACTTAATCATCATCATATCGGTTTATAACGTCCTTTGTCGTCTTCTGATTCCTTATCTCCATTCCTCTCTATTTCTCCACATGTCCTCGTTCAGACCTCTCTCCCGAATTTCATTATCAATGTCCTCTCTCCAGCTTTTTCGTAGTCTTCCTCGCCTTCTTCTTCCTTGTGGTTTCCAGTTTAGAATTTTTTTGGGTATTCTGTCATTTGGCATTCGCTGAACATGCCAGTACCATACGAGTTGTTGGTTCTTATATCATCTACAATGTCATGTGTTATTCCCATCATATTTCTTATTCTCTCATTTGTTACCCTTTCTCTCTTTGATTTTCCAACTGACGTCCTCCAGAAGTCCATTTCTGTGGTTCTTATCATTCTTTCTGTTCTTTCTTTTATTGGCCATACTTCACAACTATAGGTTACTATACTTTTAATTATTGAATTATATATTCTTCTTTTATTTTCTTTTGTTATTTGTTTATCCCATAGAATGTTGTTCAACATTGTAACTGCTCTCCTTCCTTGGGTGTTTCTTTCCGAAATCGCTTCATCAAGTGTTCCGTCGTTTGATATTTTCATGCCTAGATACTTATATTCATTGCAGTGTTTGATGTTTTGCCCGGGGTTAACAGAAGTAGATCTTGTTGTTGTCCTCCAATACACATGTATTCCGTTTTCTGCACATTAACTTCTAAACCCCATTTTTCATACTCCTCGATAAGTTTGCGTGTCATATATTCCATATCATCGATATCTTGCGCAATAACAACTTGGTCATCCGCAAAGGATAATGTGTATAGTGTTGATGTATCATCTATTGGTATGCACATATTGTGACATTTTCTTTTTCAAGTCATCAATGCGCGTTCTAGATATATCTTAAATAGTGTAGGAGATAGGCAGCATCCTTGTTTAAGTCCCTTAGTTACTATAAATCCCGTTGTTCCTATTGTGTCCTATTTTTATTCTAGATCTGGTATTATCATACAGAGACTTTACAGCTTTTATTAATTCTACATTTATATTAGTGTTTTGTAAAGTTTCCCAGAGTTTTACCAGAGGAATGCTATCATATGCTTTTTTTAAATCCACATATAGTAGATGTACTTCTTGGTTAAATGCTATCTTCTTCTCCAAGATTTGTGTGACTGTATATAAGTGATCGATTGTGGATCTTCCTGCTCTGAAACTGGCCTGTTCTTCTGCCTCCATTTCACAATATTCGTTCTCCAAACGGTTTTTTAATATATTCCCATATATTCTGCTGATGGAATTTGTAACAGATATTCCTCGGTAATTGTCACACTCACTTCTATCCCCTTTTTTATGAATTGTGGATATGTATGATACCTTCCACTCTTCTGGTACTTTTGATCTACTCGTACATCTTTGGAAAAGGTCTCTCAGTGAATGGTATAGTTTGTCTGTTCCATATTTTATAAGTTCTCGAGGAATATTTCCTGGTCCTCGGGCTCTGCCATTCTTTAGTGATCTACATACTTCCTTAACTTCTGATATACTTATTCTTATCGGAGATCCTTGAGTAACTATATGGGGATTAACGTTTTCTATGTTTTTAATTTTTTTTTCTATCTTCTGATAACATTTTTTCAAAATATTGATTTCATGTTTGCGCTGATATTGGTGAGATGATATCTTTCTTCCGCTCCTGTCTCATTTTCCTGAGTAGTCTCCAGCTTTCCGTACTTTTCCTACCTCCTATATATGTGTTAAATCTAGAACATGTCGCCTCCCATTTTTCATTCTTTTTTGTACATATCATTTTACGCACTCTTGCTTGGGCTTCTTTATATGTCAGTTTGTCATTCATATTTTTTGAGCTTAAGTATGCATGATATTTTTCCTCTATTTCAACCTCAATTTCGTCATCCCACCAATATGGTTTCCGCTGTTTTCCTCCTTCTTCATAGCGCCCTAATGCCTCTGATGCTGCCGACTGTATACACGTTTTTATATACTCATACTCCTCTTCTATATTGTCAAATTCTGCTCGTTATAATTTGTTGTCTAATCGGGTTTTGTATAGTCTTCTCGTACTTTCTTGTTCCATGCGACTTAAATTATATCTTATCTCTGTATTTTTCTCTTCCTTCTCATCCCCATGCATATTTTCTTTTTGATCTCTTGTTCTTATGGGAGCAACCATCTTTGCTTTAAGGAAGTAGTGGTCACTACCACAAGAAGTTTCTCTATTTACTCTCACATCCATGAATTTTAAGCAGGATTTTTGTTTTGTTATTACATAATCGATAACAGTTTTTAGGTTTCTTGTTGTCTGTATCCACGTGTATTTATGGATCTCTCGATGTTGGAAATACCCATTTAGAATTTTCAGCTGGTATTGTTCGCATATTTGTATTAACCTTCTTCCGTTATCATTTACTACTTCCTCTCCAAACTTTCCAACCACGGTGTCATTGTTTTTCCTTCCCACTCTTCCGTTAAAATCTCCTAAAAGTAGTATTTCTCTTGAGGTTCCAATTTTTTCTATTTCTTGGTACTTGTTCAAAGAATATGTCTTTATTATGTACTAGTTCGTCTTAATTTACAGCGTATATTCCTAGTATGGTCATCTTATATCCATATATTGAGAGGTTGATCTTTATAATACTTTCATTTATCGGTTCCCATGTTTTTATAAACTTTCTGAATCTTCTATGTATAACAATTGATACTTCCTGTTTGGCTCTGTTTTCTTTGGAGACTCCACTATAAAAGTGATCATATTTTCCCCAGTTTTCCGATCCTTTACCTTTCTTCTTCGTTTCAGTCAAGACTGCTATATCTATTTTCAGATGTTTGAGTTCATTTACGATTTCATTTATTTTTCGAGAGAGACTCTGAACATTCCATGTGCCACAAATCGTTGTCCTTTTTCTTAGCTTGGTTCATCTTCTTGAGTTTTCCGTCCTATTCCGAGGCTCCTGATTAGGTTTTTTAGCAAATGAATTTTTTACGTAGGGCATGGAGCTGGCCTGCCGCTACAACCCTCCTCCTTTACCCGGGCTTGGGACCGGCAGTGACAACTGCTGAGCTACTCAATCCACCCCGCAGCTGTCCCAGGCAGAGTTATTCCATACTTAATGCCATAGAATATTTTTCAAATAAAGAAAAATTCAGTGGATATATCACACACAAGTTGTTTTATTTACGTTTAAATATGGAACGTCCTTATTGAATAATCCTTTAGACATTCGAGGTAAGTAGATTACTTAGTTTCGCATCCCCCTCCTGTTCATGATGACAGATACATTATTTATCAACAGAGATTATGGTGGTGCCTGAATTGAACCGCAAGTATCATAGCGTTCTAAGCTCTTTTTTGAGCATTTACTATTGTAGACTTAACCCTTCTAAATAAATGTCTTACCTCACTTTCTCGGCGTCCAGTTGGCATAAATATCAAAGGAATTCTCCATATCTTTCTCTAGACGTCGTAACATATACTATCTAAAACATAATGCTAACCAAAGCACTCCTCCACATAAATTTAATTGTAAAGTTTTATTAGTAAGAAACATGCACTCGAAAATCACAATAGATCACTGTACAGGCAACACGTGATTCAGAGAAGAATAATAGCTATAACGCCTTCATTACCTTATCAATACCAGTGAACAGCCGCCGGCTTAATCTAACATTATTGCACAATGCAGGCAAAAAAATATCGTCGATTTTAAACAAATGCTGCAGCAAAATTAATTTCAGGCAATGTCTTCTTTTTATCCACTCGCTCAAGGACTAAATGCAGCTATGTCGACAGCGTGACGAGTGCGCTTCCAGAAATTCATTGTGATATTCAGATTCTGCATCCTGCAATGAAGTGGACGCCGTGCCTATCCAACTCTTGATAAAAAGTTATGCTAAAGGGTATTTCAATAAGAACGCTCGATTATCAAATGTAAATACAACAAGTTGTGTGAGATCCACTCATTTTCATTTTATTTGAAGAATGTTTTGTGGCATTAAGTCTGAAGTATAACGTCGTTGAAATGACTGCCACGGCTTTGCTTGATGGAACATATTCGGGAGGTCCAATTTTCGATGACTTTGTTGCATAAATCTGGATGAATTTGCTGGATGGCGTTGGATCAATTCTTTGAGGTTTATTCGCATAGACCTACGATTTAAGATAGCCCCAAAGGAAGTAGGTTAAGGGCGTTAACACGTACCATCCCTGCGGCCAGTTCATATCGCCGCTGCGCGAGATAACCATGACCTCAAATCACTGGTGCAGAGTGTCCATCGTGGCATGCACTGTGTAGCGTGAAGGACCGTCCTGTTGGAACCACATGTCGTCGGTTTCCATATCAACCACTTTAAACCACAAGAAGTTGCTTATCGTCGATCTGTAGCACTCGCGGTTGACAGTTATGGCAATTCCAGGTTCGTTTTGGAAGAAGTACAGATCGGTGATTCCGCCAGACCCAAATCCGCACCAAACACTGACTTTCCCGGGATGCATGTATCTCGTCTGTTGAAGTATCATTCCAAATCCCACAATTTTACTTATTCACATATCCATTTATCCAAAAATGGGCCCCGTCGCTAAAGATGATGTTTTAGCAATATCTGGGTCAAGTTCCAACAGCTCCAGAGCCCAATCAGCGAACACGCGGCATTATCTATGGTCATTTACCTTAAGTTCCTGGGGTCAGTTGGATTTTATACAAGTACAGACCTAATTCCTGACGCAAGATTAGCCAAGTTGAAGTCGCAGAAATGTCAAGTTCTTGTGAACGACGAGAAATTGACTCCCTCGTGTGTTCCCGTATACTCTCACGCACATCTGCAGACCTTGCATTTCGATGACGTACTGGTGGTGGAGGCTGATTATTTATCAAATCGGTTGACTGAAATTTTACCACGAAATGTCGAATAGTCGACTCGTTGGGATGCTTGTGGTGAGAATAAAAATTACGTAATACGTAGAACGTTTCTCGAATAGAGCACTGATATCGAAAATAAAATTTGATAATATTCATACATTATTGAACGCTATAACCTTCCATAGTAATTTCTCATATACTGCTGAACAATTCACAATAACTTTGACAGATGTTGCTTTAACAACATGGTCTCTATAACCTAACAAATTTCAAGCGCACCTATTGAAAAACCCTGTATGTTAGTATCTCTAAATCAAATGAACTCTACTCATACCTTATTCTGGTTTAATGGATTTCTGCGAAGGAAATTCTCGGTGAGTTTTAAAAATTTTAAGCTAATGCGACGGATCGATGGCTTATAAGAGTTTTTAAAGTACGGATCGGAAGGCACCGGACTTGAAGTAAAACGAGAAAAAGGATTATTAGATATTGAAGTTCTTTTTCTGGATGTATTTCCGCGCTAGAAGTCTTGGAAAGCTTAATGTCCGAAATAAATCCGACTTATATTAAGGAAGTTTAATTTAAATTTAGGAATATACATAAAATATATTCGTTTTACTTAGTATATATTATATTTTGTGTATTTTATACAAAATTCTGACAAAAAGCCTACAGCGAGCAATTCTCGGCCTTATAATTGGCCAGAAATCAGTACTAAAGAGACTAATTACTATAGGCGACGAAACGTTGGAAACAAATTGTAGTTAGAACATACGGTCTCTCCAAGAAGAAACAATATAGAAAAATTACCGTGTTCTATAGAAATGGTACATTACCTCGAAAATGTAATTAAATATAGAAAAATGTACAGGTGGATTGGAAGAACCTCCAGTATAACAGTTCACAATAAGTTTATATTATATAAGAAGATACTCAAACCGGTATGGACCAATAAAATCTAGCTATAAGGCTGTGCCAGTCAGACCAATCTACAAACCATTCAAAGTCTTCAGAATAACGTGCTAAGGAACATAGTACATGTATCTTGATACATCCGAAACAGTAACCTCCATCGGGGCCTTGACATAGATACCGTTGACAAGACATATTCAAGATTGCCAGGAGTCATGAACTCTGTTAATCCGAAACAAATGATTCTATTCTACCAGATTTGAATGGCGATGGTGAAGATCAGAAATTCAATGTGGCGTACATCACTTTTGTGAAATCCGTGGTAGCAATTTCGAAATTGAAGCACAGTGGCGAATTAGATGATTGCATTGCTGTAACAATAGATAACGATGATAACTGCCAGGTTGTCTTCGACAGTTCTGTTGGACACGTATCAGAAAAAACGGATTTGGTACATGAAACTTTTGATGGCGATGGTGATGATATTGAAATTATTTATTTCAAGAAAAAATATCAGAGTACTATGCAAAAGGAAAAGATAGACTGCAGTTCATTATCATTTTTGGATTCAATTAACATATTGGGGAATGTTACAGTTACTATGGATAAATTTTTCCCATCAACCAGTACATCTTTACCAGATTATCAAACACCGAGTAGCAGTTTCGTTTTAACATCTACTACCACGAACCAAATGGAAAAAGACAGTTCAATATGTGATATATTTCAAAACCTTACGTCACAAATTTCTGCTCCATGTCCCATAAGTGCTTTAAATATAGCAAATGTGGAATTAAATTGTGATACTGTATCAAATTAAAAAAAATCAGAGCATTCGGAATTAAGTCAAATGAAAACCACAGAAACACAGACAAATTTTGCAAATAGTGCATACTTTCACTATTGTAGCTTTATAATTCCACCCTCAGACATGCCTCTTTGTGAATACAACGTTAAATTCACTAATGCTTCTGCACCTTCAAATGTATGTGCAAGTATCGAAAGCATTCAAAGTAAACGTAATGAAATATTCCCCTCCTCTAGCATATCAACGTCGAGGCGTTGACAAGAGAACTCAATCGAATCAAGCCTTTTGGGTTCATTAAGTGATATAATAAAGAGCACCTTAGTATACACGTTACTTTTTTAGTGTACCTAGTTTATTAGAAATCTAAGGGTACTGTCGAATACGACCTTAGTTTAAGTTTTCTAAGTAGTACTATAAAGGTATTCATAAATAAAGAATGTCTTGTAACTATTTACTAGAAAGTATTAAACACGATTTTTGAGTTTTCCATGAATATAACACATTCATTACATTTGCCTTAGCCACAGCCAGTGCGTCTGTATATGCATATCTCGATAGCAATGTTATCTTCATCAGTAGGATATCTTGTTTCTTATTTGAATGTGAATTATCGAATCTTCTAAATGTTAGGTAATCTGTAACCTTCTAGCTTTTCTAAAGATATTTTGCAAGATTTTCAGTATAATGAATAAATAACGTTCTAATTTTAATCAGATTTCCAATCACAATTTGTATCACGATATACACTTTATATTTTTCTGTAACAATTTCAATTTTAATTTTTCGTTTCGTGGTTTGTCGAAAACATTACTTTAGTAGTGGTAATATAGCTACAAATAAGAAACGTGTTTTAGTTTTAAGGTTTCACTAGTTTTCACAAGTTCTGTGTTCACTTTATTCAAAATTTTACTACCTAGTAATAAATTTTATGTACAATTAAGAAATTATTGTGTAAATACTAGAACATCAAATAATTTTTCTAGTTATATATCTATTCGCGAGTTTATTGGTCTTAACTATAACAAAAACAAACATAGAAATGGTGTTTATTCTCTTTATTGTTAATTGTACTGATTTTCTCCTCCTTCTTGAAGCTTTTTCAAAACTGTAAAAGCATATACTATAAAACACTAACAATAATATTGATATTATAGATTAAAAGATACAAAAGTGTAAAAATAATATAAATTAAGATTTTTTTTTAAATAAAACTAATTGTAATAAAATATGAGGTATAGCATATCAAAAAAGCCGATGGAAATAATATGAGATATATTTTTGCATTACATGCATTCACATTGCTTTTTTGAGAAAACAAATATTTTTTCTACGGGATTAATTTTTCCTAAGAGTACATTTTATTTTAAAATAAAGCGCTATCTATTTGATGACAATTATTTACATTGAGATTGCATGATGAATGAATGAATTCTATGACAAACATTGCATATACTAACAACAATCTACTAATGATTATATTATAATTAGCTATTTAATAAAAATATTTCAATTTGAAAAGAATTATCAGAAATGAGAAGCAGCGTGGCTTTCCCTAGATTGATACTTTGTTGGTTAACAGGTAGATGGCGCTTTGTCAATTTTACATGTATGCTTATGCCAGCCTGATAAATAGGCCCGTCTAATATTCTCAAAGCACTAGACAGAGTCCGATATACTTGCATTGATAATAAGGATGAAATAATATCCTATAAGGATATTTATTAGGATTTTGTCCTAATAAGGATGAAATCACGATATGCAATTTCGAGACGCCCTGAGATTCTCGACTGAGAATCAATTATACTCGTATGACAATAATTCCTTTCAAATTATTACCCCCTCAAGTGGTGTACTTGAATATATGCTTTAGACGAAATGGGAAACAACCGCATGTTGATGCTTTGTTATTTAGTAATATTTTTGTTGTTTATTAAAATTGTTTCAATAAGTAACAAAATAAAAGTGTCATCATTATAAAAGATATTTGGCACGAAAATTGAAAAAGACGTTTGTTCTTTTTTGTTGTCGAGGCAACTATATCCTTAAACAGATCAGTACAGCTTGTCAAGAATAGGAACAAGTCTCAAAAACTGAGTTGCCGGATCGCCCACGAGGTGCGCAGTAAATAGCCTTGTCTCTACTCAGTCACATTGAGGCCCTTGCAGAGTGAGTATCGAGTATGTATGAACGTACACGCAGGTGGATCTGGCCGCTTGTAAAGTGCATCCTTTTCTATCCGAATACTGCCTCACTCTTTCCTCTACCCATACATAGAGAAATTTCACATTTTTCCCTATTCTTGACAAGCTCTACATTATCATAACCGCAGATATTGATCTCAAGAGAATCTTTAATGTATTCAAATATCACATAACCAGCATCAAGATAAATTTGCTAAATACTTTCTGTGTTTCGACTTAGTCGATAAGTTGTCTGGATAAAAAACTTTAACAGCTCTTTATCGAGACAATGAGGATGACGATTTTTCCTCCCAAAGAATTATGGTCTTTGACGAAGTTCGTCTTTAATTTGTTATTAATGCCCGGCTTTTCCTTGTTCTTCTGGTCTATTTCAATCGGCCAAATAATTTAGAGGGTCTGAAGCTATAATTCTAAATCGAAATATAATCAAAATATCACCTCTAAAGTTATTAAGCGTTCAATACAGAGTGCTTGCAACTTTACAGCTGTCAATTGTGAAATCTAAAATCGGTTTATTTGAATTTTTCTCAAAAACCCCCTCTGTGTTGTAAACAGTAAGTAATAAACCCCTATTATGGGATACCATTGTACTTAGAAAACGTCAAGGAATTAAGCGCTGAAAACCGAGTAAATTTTTAAAATTATTATAAAGGTTATATAGTGAAAAAAATTTAATTGGTCATTTTTTATTAACTTTTCAACTATAAGAAAAAATATATATATTTTTTTAATATTAATATTATTTTTTACGGGTATAAATTGAGTATTGATGAAAAAAAACCGTGGCGCCTCCTTGTCGACATCATAACTTCACCAAAAAGTATTCAATCTGCGAAAATAAAAAGAAAAGTAAAGTCTTGTAAAGTAATATAGTAGAAATATATACAGGGTGAGCTACGGTGGATGAAGTATTAAAAGTATATGGAGAACGGATCTACCGATTTATACAATACCAAAATTTATAAAATTCCTCTGAATTCGTAGAAACATTCTGTTGTTCATCTGCAGCAAATTCAGATATTTCTTATTAAATATTCTACAAGTTCTGTTGATAATCTTATTGCACTGTCCATGAATAATAAACAAATCCATTAAAACTGTGTTTGTATAATTATTTGCTGCCATATTTGTGCTACATCTATTCAAATTAAATTCAAATATTACTAATGTCAAATTTATTTAGAAAAATAGCATGTCTGTTGTCATTACAAAATGATAAAATAAAAATTTCATGGCCCACCCGTTATGACAACGTACCAAAAGATATAATATTTTTGGAACTGTTACAGAAAAGTGCCTATA
Source organism: Rosalia funebris (assembly GCA_037954035.1). Classification (NCBI taxonomy): domain Eukaryota; kingdom Metazoa; phylum Arthropoda; class Insecta; order Coleoptera; family Cerambycidae; genus Rosalia; species Rosalia funebris. The sequence continues at coordinate 14,763,835 of JAZFAV010000016.1, read as the reverse complement.
AATCGAAAACGGTGCGCATTACGTATAGTGAACATTAACATTTTTAAATAGGTAAATGTATCACCTTTCCGAATTAGTAATAATATACTGGGCATACCATTTAAGAAAATTGACTTTCGTGCATTTCTCTAAGTCACTTATAGAAAGCATTCTCTAACTCACCCTGTATGATATTGGAAACATCTGATTAATGAAGAAGATGCCCCCAGGCCTTGCCTAGCCACAACTGAAAAATTGCCTTTTAATTGCTGCGTAGGTAGGAGAAAACACGATTTACTGAAAGTAATATTTTTGGCAATAAGTTCAGAAAAGAATGATTATCTCGATAACGGCTAGAGATAGATATAGGGAAATATTAACAAAAGTTCCTCAGAAAGAGACGAAAATCTAAAAAATGTAAAAACATACAGGATATTCTATTTAAAATAACGAAGATGTTGCCGGTTTTACGTATAAGTGGCAACACCGCACTTTCGAAAATATTTCAGTTGCATAGATCACACTGGACAATTTTGGTAACCAAAATTTGAAAGCAATCGGTAGATCCGTTCTCCATATACTTTTAATACTCCACCCATCGTGGCTCACCCTGTATATAGTCTGATGGAACGATATTTTTCAAAAGTAAAAAAATTACAGTATTTTAAACTTTAGTATGCAATTTAAAGAAGAGATTTGTGTTTATTAATTTATAAAAAATTTTTCAGGGAGCTTAAATAATAAATGCATGACTACGGATCCTCTAACACAGGTCCATATTTTCTCTATTACTTTGTTTTCCCTGGTAGAGCTCAAATTGTATAAGGTAACCTAGAGGGTCACATAAAAACCACATATTATATCCATATCGGATAGGTTTACCTCGAATGAATTGTTTTGCTGAGTGCCTTCCAAAATATTTCATCCTGATCTCCACTATCCCCTTCACTTTCATCCCTGTCATTTGGAGGAGTTATAAAGATATCAGCTTGCCCAATGTCGGACCAAAACTCTTCACTTTCTACAATTTCTAATAGCTCTGCGGTCGTTAATGCCCTAAAAGTAAAATTTCCCATTAGGTATATGTGGAAATTTTAATTATTATAATAATGGAAAAAATAATTCTATTGAAGTGAATACTTCTGTGGCGGCGTTCTGATATTTGACGAGAATGGAGAGTGAATTGGAAAAAATGTAACGTTTCCAGATTTCGTTACACGAGAGAGAAAAAAGATATAACGTAGAGAGAAGAAGAAAGAGAGCTATACATCATTTGATAATATCCTTGAACCGTTTAACTTGTTAAAATCTAGAAGATATGATATATTTCATTCACCGCTCCCTACTGGATTACAGCCACACAGGTGCAAATGCACTTGGAAGAGGCGAAGACAAAATCCCTTTGATTCTCGGGGGAGATTTCAATGTAAATTTCGGATCCAATGATTCTTTGACATTGATTAACTTTCTTCGAGAAACATTTGGTCTGCTTATAAATAACAATCCCAAAGAATCAACAACAAAATCCGGAACAATAATAGATGCAATTTTTACACGTTATCTAGAAAATATCGAATCACGAACATATATTTCATATTTTAGTTATCACAAACCAATGATATCAGTATTACCAATTGAACCACCAGCCGATGATAGTGTAGATAATGAATAAACCGAATATTTTTTACACAAATTTTATATTGTTATATTTCTTTTGAAATTATCCCTCTCCCTTTCTCTCTCTCTGTCTTTCAATTTCTCACTCTTAATCTCTCCCATTCTCTATTCTAAAGAAGTATTCACTTCTATCACGTGTACTGTGCTGCACATGATATTCTTTTTAAATGAAATTTTGGTTTTAGTTTCATTTGAAAGTACAATTCATTTTACATAATTCACGTATATATAAGAATAATTTCTAATGCATAAAAATGAAAAATATAATAAAATGGTAATGTACGAGACTTACCGTTTTGATGACATTATGGTGGTTAATAAGTACAAAAGTAAGTAGATCACAAGCTTCACCATACTGATCAGCGTCTCATATGCAACTAAATAGAAACTTCCTAGACTACCCTCTAATAAGTCGTAACTTACAGAATGGGCGTAGTTTGCTCATCTTAAAATCACAACCAATCATTGACAATATTCCAATATTGGAACACTGGGTAAAAATCGGTTAAGACAATAACAAACCTTCCACGCCTCAAGCGAAAAATCCGCGTTCCGAAAATAGATATTACGATGAATATATAAATATAATCGAAGTACCGATGTTATAAAATAAAATGAAATTCTGATATTAGACCCTTTGTAAAGTATCAAGCGGCCAAGTAATGGGAAAACTCAAACCCCGTAAATTTCGGGTTAGTTAGAATCCGTCACGATCGACGCTTCAGTAAATTCTCCGTTCCTGTTTTTTCCGAATAATTCTTTACAATTAAAGTGCTTTTCATCTAGTTTGCATAGGGAGCGCTAAGATACGAGAGGCCTGATTAATGGAGACCCTGCGCTTTGAACTGTTAAAATTACGACTCTATTACCATCGTCTTAGCCGTTAACGTGAAAAATTTCCACGCAGAAAATTTATGCAACTCCTTTGTAGCGTCTGTGGATGTTAATTAAAATTGCGTATTAGATATCTAAATTGAAAATTATTTCGTTACTGAAATAAAAGCGTGTGAGAGTGTTCTATATTGAGATGAATGGAATATGGTTTTATTGTTTTTAATCAACATTAATTAAAATTCGTGTATGATGTTCAATACTGCAGGTATTTACTGAAATGTAGGAAAAAAACAACGCAATCAAGCATAAATAGTGTTATATGTAAGTGATAAAATAAAAGAGCTTTTAAAGTTTTAAAGTTTAGACACGGAAATTAGACATCCTTCCCCAGAAAGCCTACAGGCAGGCTTTGTGTAGGGGAAAGGTTACACATATAAACGCGGACAAACACCCAGCCCTGAGGGAAGTGCCAAGTTCCCTTTGGTGAGAATCGAACTCACGCAGACAATGTGCCCAGTATTTGCCCCAGTTGCTACCCTGTTACCAAATACCAAGTCAGCACCACCGCGGCATCATGAGGATAAGATCATGCGTCACCTATCTAAGTCGCAACCGTGCAATTCGTTGCTTGACTCCGAACAGTGCAGGTCCGACAATTAACGGAGTACGCTGCCTCATCCTCATTTTTAATTTCCCACTTGAAAATACCTAACGTTATTATCTTATAAAATATTAAAAACGAGCATACCGTGTGCGGACTATTACTGGGACCATAGTAAACTGTATAAAAAACTGTAAGATTTGTTGTTAAGGGGGCTCGTCAGTTTTCAGCTCCGTTTTATTAATGAATCTTAAGAATTTTATCTCAGTAACTAATAAAGGTAAGAACATACGGTTTACATATGTTCATAAAAATATACACACTGCATAAAAATATACACATTGATGTTTAAAGAAAAATTATTATATAGTTAAAATTCCCCTCTCCCACCTCCCCTCAGTTCCGTGAATTCTGCCGTTCCCAATCGGATCATGCTTATGGTTCCTAGGATTGACAACGTACGGTTCATCTGAAAGCAAAATTTGATATGGTGTTTTAATAAGTGTATGAGAATGCGCATCGTTTGACACGGGCATTTTTTAATTTCGAATTTGTGACTATTTATTTATTGTGAATTTTTTCTATTTAAAGATATTTCACTTTCAGGCGTGGTAAGAAAAAATGCAAAATGTTGAGATATTGAAAGAAGCCCATGCCAAACGACGCGGAATTTGAAAAGTTTTAAAACAAAAAAAGGAGAAAATCGAATTGTTCCGTATTGAGATATATTAGGAATCGCCTTGAAAAATACGGTTTCGGGAAAAACGCATTTAAAGTTTTGGAATCAATTTAAACTGTATGCAATTACACTCATTTCAACATACTTTAACACATCTTAAATCTTAACGTAAGTGTCGTGTACACTATACAAACAAAATGTCTACACAAATGTCGAACGCAACTAAATTTATGAACTGTGCTAGTCAGTACTTGTCTGTGCTTGTGCGCGGCCGCTTGGACCATGCTTCCTAAAATGTGCTATAACTAAGACATTTTTACGAATTCCGTTAAGCGGCTCTGGGAATATATTCTTAATTCATTAGCCTTTAAAAATATGTGAATCAAAAAAATTATTTTTTGAGTCGACAAAACTGACGTGCGCCCTTAAAGAACTGCGGTAGGTTAAGAAAAATTGAAAACAACGCTAAACAACGTCATAGTAGCTATAGCTCAAGGAATTAGTTACGAAACGCAATCAAAGAATTAAAGCTTTTATACCTCTATGCATAATGGTAAACGAGTATAATCAGAGAAAATAAAACTGCGTATGTAAGGAAACCACACTGAGAAATATGCAAAGCCCTTTTTTCTTATTAGCGGAAATACTGTTTAAAAAGGCAAATATATCCTTCATGTGTATATTGATTCTAAAACAATTTGAAAAATAAACAATATAATGGCACTTAATTTTTTTTTAATAATTGCCAATAACAGTTAATATATGTAGAGACGGCAGCACATTATAGTTTATACTCAGAAAATATATTCAACAATATTAAATATCTAAAATTTCTATTATCACAATTAATAAACAGTTTTAAAACCTTAAAACGGACTTTTTCGCACGTAGAACATCTCTATCTCGAAATTGAGTTGCCGAGAAAAAATAAGCCAACACAAATGTGGAATATGTGTTTATGCGACAGTTTTACTTTTTTCAACCTTTCTCAAATAGTCCACCATCGTGCTTTCTTATGACCCATGGACAGGGTGGGGTGTGAGATCCTATCCATCTCAAAATCAATATATGTCGTCTGACAGATATCCCTAATCAGAATCAGTCGAAACCCGATCGATCCGACACGATTTAATTGAGTGATCGTGCTAACAGAAACAATTTCTCAAATAGCCCACCATTGTGCTTTCTCATGACCCATGAACATTGTAGAGTGTGTTCTATCTACCTCAAAATCGATAGATGTCATCTGGGAGACATCCCCAATCAGAATAAATCAAAACCCGATCGATTCGATACGATTTAGTTGAGTTATCGTGCTAACAAGAATAAATGCCGACTACAACGACAACGACAACGACACACACACACACACACAAAATGGTTTAAAAACCATTTCTTTGTTTTTAGGCCGAAAAAGGAAAAATAAACCCTAGAAAAAAAATGTTTTCACACGAGTACATTATTTTTTCGCATATAGTGGAGTGCGGAGGCTCTGTTAGGAGTTAGAACATCAACAATTAGTTGGATTCACTAACTAGGCATTTACTGTAGAACCTCAAGCCAAGGTCGTAAGAGATCTACAGATACAGGAGATGAGCGATATATTATACAAGTCGTCTTAAGAATTAGGCATTCTACCAGCTTAGAGCTAAGCAGAGCCCTAGCAGCAGCTCAAAATGTAATAATTCCTCGAACAGTCAGGAATAGGCTTAATGAAGGAGGATTAGATAGTAAAAGACTAGCTTTTGCATCACTGCTGACCAGAGAACATGGAGCTACAAACTACGTTTTTCAAGAGAACGCGTAAATTGGACCATTGAAGACTGGAAGCGAGTTTTGTTTTTAGACGAAAAAATGTAGATATTACTCGTAATTCAACAGATTGACGTCAACGAGACCAGAATGGAGGCTTGTTGCTTGCAATGTCTCTCTGAGGATTCCATTTTTTGGTGGTTCAATAATGTTGCGGGGAGGAATTTGTTTCGATGGTCGCACGGATTTGGTTTCTATACGGGGTAAATCCATTAATGTACATTTCTACGTAGAAAACAACGTAGAATAATATGTTAAGTCATTTTCATTCTTATATAGGATAACGTTGCTTGAGAGGTACTGATACAGAGTCCACTTGGTTGCTATAGAGTCCCAACGGGAGGAGCCTGACACCTCTCCCCGAGCATGGATGTGTTTGTCCTTGTCCTTAAATGTAACCTTCCCCTACGGAACCTCAGGCTTTAAATGAAAGAAGTTGATTTCTGTGTGTCCAAACTTTAAAACTTTCTGATGAAAGTTATTTTGAATAAGTTTGATTAAAAATTGATAATCGACACTTTTTAATTAGAGACGAAAATAATAATCCACTTTTATTCTGAACCGGACCACAAAATTACTTACTGTTACCTTATGCCAGCACTCCAGACACCAGCACCTCAATTATTTTTCTTTCAGTAAATCTGGTAACATTACCTACTTTGGAGCGTCTTGACTGAATAATATTTGTGGCCTTTATTTAACGATAAGTGTTTCCTCCAGCTCAATGATGAAAGTTAATCTACTTTTCTTGCCTCCAATTTTCTTGTAAATTATGTAACTAATTAAAATCGTAATATTGAGCATATGCAGAAAAATATTTTTGTAAAATGTATTCAAATGGGTTCTGGACATGGAGTAGAAATGAAGTAGGTTGTCTTCTAGCTAGGTCCATTTCACCCATTTGTCTGTTGTAATTTAACATGACATAATCTGTAACTTACAAATCGGGAGTCGAGAAAGGACGGAGGTCATTTAGTTCCTTTAGGTCCTTTGGATCCAAAGGAGTAAGTTACAGACATAGATCTTATCGATTTAGATGAAAACCACACAAATTTGTTTCCGCATTTGTTCTGGATCGGCGTACCGTGTACAGCTCTGATGAGAACTAATAAGTTCGAAACGGCTGTCTGTCATCCGGATTCCATCCAGGACAAATGTCAAATCCTACCCCTTTTCAAAAAAAACGACATAATATGGCTTTCTTATTGTACCCGCTCGTCTTATTTCTATCATACTACTATCATGTACTTATCATCGTTATATCTTTCTTGTCTTTCCATTTACAAATCATTACTTTACGCTTAACATCACCACAGTGTGACCCATTTCTAAGTTTTTATGTTTTACTTCTTGTAAAACTCCTTGTCAATTTATTCTTAGAGTACCTATAGAGTCAGTCTTATGTTCTGGTAATCGTTGAACCAAGTTGGGACTTGTGTATTAATTGTCCACGAACAAGCAATACCCTTTGTCTAAGGGCGGGTCCATCAAATATGAGATAACTCTTGATGCCAATGGTTCCTGAGTATATTTGCTTCCATAGTATCCTTTCCAGTATTTATTATAAAATTGTAGACATAGCCTGATGAAATTCCGCAAACTACAGACATCTTTATTCCAAACCTTTTCTTTTTTTGAAGGGGTGAACTACGTCCACTGAAGGCGCCCTTTCCAATCCACTAGTTACTCATCAACAGAGACGTTTTTGTCGGGGGTATATATAGATGTAAACTTAATTTTTAGGTGCTGCAGAATGGGATTTATTTTGTATAATTCATATCATTGTATAATCAGGACGGTTTTTGTCCATAAAGTTGTTATCAGCGAAATGTAGAAACTATAATGGTAATCGAAATCGCCTTTGGGTTATAATCTTGCCAAGGAATGGTGTTTCAATGCTTTCTCGTCTGCTAAAATGCAATTCCTAGAATGATTTTAGACACATTGCAAAATCAGTACGCCAATAAACGTTTTATTTCGTCCGGGTTTATGATTTTCTATTTACGAATTCTAGGCTTGGGTCCGATATCCTCATGATTTTGAAGAATAAACTGATAATTGTAGGTACGCCAACCTACAATTATGAAATAATATTGTAAAATGAAAACTATAGTTGCTAGGAAGTAAATATTACCTGTTTGTTTACTCGACGATTGTATTTAGTATGGTTATCGGAAAATAATTCGAATATTTGTAATATATCTTCTGGATCGTCAATGGTAAAGCTAGAATGTGAGGTGAAAGGGAAGTAAGGCCTAGGAATTCATTTTTCCACCTATGGGACGTCTGCGAGAATATTATCATCAGACTCTTCGAATGAAGATCCATCACAAAACACATTATAATTACTTTCATCTGATACACTGCTTTCTGATTCACTTAGGTCGAAATTTTCGCTTAAATCTGAGTCAGAATCGACTGATAAGTGCCTTCTTTTAGACATAATGCAACCCTCCCTAATATCCAATAGTAATTTCTGTGTGCAAGCGATAGTTTGTAAAATATTAGGAAGTATTACATGAAATTGTAGACCAGATAGAGGAGATGCGTATGCTTCACCACAAGCGAGTATATTCGAAATACCCATTAAAGTCCCCTACAAAAATAGGGTCGCGAATATGTAGACTGAACCATAGCAAGATGATTATATATTCGCGGATATATTCGTCATATCCAGTTAAGAGGTTAAAGTTCATCTCGATTCTCGAGAATATAACTGAATTCCCTAGTTAATATTATAATAGACACCGACCTCATTTATGGTAATCAACCCAACACTGATATCGTACATCCCTCGTACTTCGCCCAATATTTGGAGAAGTCACCCTTCGCGGGCAATTTGTAGGAAAGCAAATGTTGTTATCGAGTCCTGTGAGCAAATGGATGGCGGCAGTTAACCCTGTCAACTCAACTCCTGCGCTCGAGCGCCTCCGCACAAATAAATATGGTCACGTGCTTTACGTAGATATTGTGCACACTCGGTCGATTTCCTCTTTTTGTAGCCATTGCGGGTAATAGATCTGGAAAACAAAGCTGCTACGGTGGCAGAAGCAATAAAATGGTACCATTAGGCTGTATTAAATGAGTATAGCGCAGCACAAGTAGAAACAAAAGTCGAAATCGGTGGCTTAGGTTGATCGGGTGCGGGCGAATATTCAGCATATGCCATATATATTATGTGGATGCTAAATGGTATATAATTTAGCAGGATAGTATAAAGTCATTTTATGATTTTCTATACTGGTTTGTTGCTTGATATCACTTAGGGTGGTAAACAAAATATATTTCAACAGTTTGAAAGCTTCTGGCAGTCACAGTTCATGCTAATAGTCTTTTTCAAGGGTTAACACTACTGTAATAAGCTAAACAGAGGGCTTTTTTGACAATTTTTGCAGTGAATACTTCTTTGGCGGCGTTCTAATATTTGACGACAATGGAGAGTGAATTGGAAAAAATATATAACGTAGAGAAAAGGAGAAAGAGAGCTATAAATTTGGTATACCTAAAACACAGGCTTCGCTACAAGACAGAGTACACAGATATATAATATAGAGCGAAAGAGAAAGAGAGCTATACATCATATATATTAGTTTAGACTATCCGCGTCTCTCTTTTGTGCGGTCCTTCGTCTTTAACGCCCACTCATACGCTAAGTCCAAGGTCTAAGTTGCTTGAAGTGGGAATAGCTTAGGAAGCATCGTACGAGCAAGAGAGAGAGAGAGCCACGTATTCATTGAATACTAGGCAATAGAAGGAAATATAGTATGACGCGCATGCGCGCGAGTACGTACAACTCTGACGCCACACGGGAGTGGAGCAAGAGAGAGCGATATAAACTCAGTACGAAGTGATAACGCATGCGCGCGTTATAGATGTACGCGTCCAGACGCTATATATTAACAGCTGAAGCAGCACGCGTGTGTACCGAATATTTATCATTGTGCTTTGTAATTATTTACGTTATTTACATCTGTGTTCTGTGATTATTTGATAATATCCTTGAACCGTCATAATGTAAGTATACTTAAACTACTAAAATATTATCAAAAATTATATTTCTGAGCCTATACTGGACCAAAAAATTAAAAATAATTGATTTACGCCACGTGTTTCGTCACAGATAACTACAACGCATAACTACAGTCCGTAACTACAATGCATCAGTCCGTGAGAGAGGCATTACTTGAGAGGCAAGTCAAATGGAGAACGCGAACGCACACCGACGCATATAATTATGTGTGTAAACGCGCTCGGCGTCCCACGCGCCAACACACACAGTTATGTGCGTCGGTGAGCATTTACGTTATTTATCCGAACCTCAGCATTACTTTATGAAATTAATATTACATTTAAAAATGCTCTTTTCAACAGAACTGTTCACCACATACAACATACAATGAAACAAGTGTACTTTACATGGATTTTTCTATTTCACAGATTTCACCATGCCAAATAAAAATGACGAACATTCACAAGGGACTGGATTCACAAGGAGTAAAAAATGTTCCCAATGTGAAAGAAATAGTCAAAACGGGAGCAGAGCGCATTCGCGCATACAGAGCGCGAATAAGGGCCCTCGAAAATGCAGCCGCGGCTGCAACTGCAACTAATGGGTGAGGCCCGGATTTAAATGAGGAAAATCCCTTTCTCTTTCTCTCTCTCTCTCTCTCAATCTCTCACTCTTAATCTTTCTCATTCTCTATTCTAAAGAAGTATTCACTTCTATCACGTGTACTGTGCTGCACATGATATTTTTTTATGGAATAAAAGATGATAAGATAATAATATTTAATTAAGTTATTAGGCATATGTTTAAGTATAATACAAGACGTTATTAATACAATGCAAAGTATTACATTACAGATGGTAATTTTTACAAACTACTGAAGTAAAAAGATTACATTACACAACTGCAAATGCCTTATGCAATAAGGACTTAACAAATTAGGCCAAAACAGATATTCTCTTGACACTATAAGGCATTTTCAGATGGTGTGGAGTATACTCTCCTCACTTTTGTAGTTTGCAAAAAATTATTATCAAAAACTATTAAAAATGGCGACATTGGAGCCACTCCTGGAAGACATGTTGAATTTAAGGCGCTCTGCGGCAAGCAGTGTAACTCGTGCAACTTTGAGTCTGGAAAAAATCACTCAATCTACATGTTTATAGCTACTGAAGTATCGATAATCAAGATTATCACGTAATTAACAAGTATTTAAATAAAAAACTATAAATTTTCGAAAAAAAAAAGGGCAATCATTTATTAAAAAATAATATTTAAATTCACTTATCAGAAATTACGTATGTATTTCGCTTCAAAATATTATTTTAAAGAGATATTGTTAAAAATTTGCACAAAAGAATGAAAATTGTTTGAATTACGCTGCGTGTCATTTTGAAAAATCATGTTTCGAGAGAAAAGCGTTTAAAGTTTTGAAATGTATTATAGACATGAGAAAATGAAAAATTCGACTGTTAAAAAATGTTTATCATTCATCTGCTATCTCAGGGCAATAAAGATGCTCTTTGGTATTGAAATAGTCTTCCTCATTCTCTTTCTTCGAATATTGTTCGTTAGAGTATGCCTCGTACGCTGCACCTATCAAATACATCTCGGTTGATCCGCTTAGCATCGGTTTATAGATAAAAGTTATGTGATTGGACGCCAATATCCATCTCCAAAACATTCATAATTTGGAGAATATTAGTCACACCATCATTAAAGGTGCACACAATAATATCAGTCACTATATTCAAGAACTTTTTGCCACTTTAGTAAGATTTTGGAGTCAATTTCCAAACAGCAAGTAGCATTGAAACTTTCATTGCTACTTTACGTGCAGCCTGCCAAGCAACGGTTTAGGAACTAGTCTCAGCTCAGGTTCTTATGAATCGATTTTATGGAGTTAAGAACTTCTTTAGGAAAAACTGGCTTATGATGGAAGATGTCCAAGGAATCCGCTGCTTGCACCTTCTTCTAGTCACACCTAGACTCTAAGCACCTCTCGTGCTGCGGATTTTCGTTGGTTGATAACTTATGAAATAAGGTCACCCAGATTTCATTTTCCATATATTCCAAGGAGCGATAACTATTTTGAAACCTAAGTCTCGAGGATTCCTTTCATTAAACGTGATGTCTGACTCGCGGGTTTTACACTTCACGTATGGCGAAATAACAGAGAAAATGGCAAAATGATTTATAATTCTATTGCCGATTTCATAATTAATATCTAAATCTAAAACAGAAACTTTTAATTTCTTGGCAGAATTATTGACTTCTTTAGAATCGCTTTCAGCCTCAAATCTATTCAATACGTCTCGATGACGTATTGCATGGACATCGCATTGGATACGACTTTCTTCTACCTTTTCTGTCCTGGCATACTTTAGCGTCAATCACTGTAACTTATAAGTAGTTTGAGATTACAAATAAACTGTGAAAAATCAACACTACATACAACAGTGATATTAAGCAAGGAAATTATCTTTTTTGAACATGAACTGGTACATTCTTCTAACTAAATATAAACATCTTTTAATGACGCCTGCTGTTTATTAGAGAAGTCAGAAATGATAAGTTAAAACATCAATAGTGATATCAAGCGAGGAAATTATCTTTTTTGTACATGAACTGGTAAATGCTTCTAACTAAACATAAACATATTTTAATGACGCCTGTTGTGTATTAGAGAAGTTAGAAATGATAAATTAAAGCATTAATCTGTACCTAGACTGTACCTTCCCAGCAGATATTTATTTGACGCTGGTGACGTTTCGGAGTAGTCAAATGCGTTTACGAAAGAACGCGAGATTTCAAGGATTTTTTCTTTTTAGAAAAAAAATTTTCTGTTCCATATTCCAAAAGGTGCGAAGAATTTTTAAGCTAATAAAAAATTAATTTATTGAAAATTTTGCAATGGTGTTACTCCTTAAAGATAAAACTGGTACTGAGGTTTGCAACAAATATCTGATGTCAACCAGAACATCCGAATGGTTCCTTAATTTTCAGCGAAACCAAGAGAGAGATAAATCTGGGTAGTTTAACTATATGTGAACCTGTTAATGTTCGAATATCAAACAAATTAACCCACCTTTATGCAAGCGAATGGAATCCCTTCTTGAACTATATCAGATCCTGTCATAAACCTTAACCGTAATACATACAAAAAATCTGAGGCAACTAAAATCATACTTATATAATTTTTTTGGTTAAAGCCAGAGAATTACCCAGGAAGTCAAATAATTTACACCGACAGATGTAACATGGTATAAGTGTAAGTGTATACTTCAGGTAAGTACTTTGTATGGTCGCCACTCGTACATCCTTACTGCCGTACTTTGTAATTCGATAAAGATGCAATATGAAGTCCACTAATTATGTGAGAACTTCAGTCATACCAAAAAATACACTTATACGTTCAGACTCTTTAAATGCAGTAAAGGCACTGTAGCGACGCGTTAAACTGGCGCATAAGCAAGGATAATGAGTGTGCCTTGATAGCTCAGCGGTCAGAGCAACCAACCGGAAGTTGGGAGAGCCAGGTTCGATTCCCGGTCAAGGCATGATGCACTCTTTATCCTTGCTAACGCCAAAGTGGTGACCCCAACGTGATGTAATTCGTTCCAGTACATCGAACCTCCCTTACATCTCAAATATGCGGCTTCCCGTCCCGTCCTATCCATCGCCCTATAGCCCGGGGGTTACCGAACAACGGTTCGTAAGAATGGTGAACGCAGCCACATTCCGTTAAGTTGTATCCAGTCAAACCATGTCTCTAGGGAGGGAGTACTGTAGCGATGCGTTAAAAACTGGCGCATTGACAAGGATAATGAGTGTGCCTCCATAGCTCAGCGGTCAGAGGAACCAACCGGAAATTGGGAGAGCTGGGTTCGATTCCCGGTCAAGGCATATGCATTTTTATCCTTGCTATCGCCAAAGCACTTTCAAATCCGTTTAACTAGGACCTTCTAGTTCAAAATATCTTAACAGCCATTAGCAAAGTGATGATAATTAAAGGAAAAATTGTCTAATTTATTGAGGTTCCATACAATAATGGAACTAAAATCAATGAACAAGCACACCAAGGGGATAGAATTGCAATAGAGTACGTGAAATATACGACATTCTGACGTGAAGGCATATCTACAAATAAAGGTTTCATCTCTCTGGCAACATGAATGGGAACAAAGTCAATCATATCTAAATGTAATTAAAACAATGTAAAATAATGGACTTTATCTACTAAACTAACAAGAGAACTAGAATAACCTCATTAGAACTAGAGCAAACTTAAAATTAGACATACACGACTCACAAATATGTTTATGATAATAGATAATAAACGACCTAGGTGCGAAGCATTCATATCTCTCAGCTCTAATTTTACTAATTGTAAGTATAAAGTGAAAAGATTCTGCCTTCTGAAGAAAAATATTTTTTGCTATTTTATTTTTCAGCATAATTTCTATCAAGTCTAACATCATACATACTGATACCATATTTTTAAAACGATTTGCAAGCTCTTCAAAATACGTATTTACAGCATTGATGATTTCCTCGTTGCTCACAAATATTTTATCTCCAAGCCTTCTCTCGATATTAGGAAACAAATGATAGTCGCTGAGGGATAAATATGATGAATACGCTGGATGGGGGATGGGGGGAACTATTCGAACTTCAACTCGTTGACTTTAGCCATTTCCATAACTGACGAATGAGCAGGTGCATTGTTATGATGAAACAAGATCTCTTTATTCACCAAATGAGGTCATTTTTCCTTCATTTCGTCACACATACGATTTAATAACTCTGCGTAGTATTTACCATTGATGGTTCTTTGGGATTGGTATACCTGCGTCAGCCCATTATTTTGACCGTTGTTTACTTTCATGAGTGTAATGGTGGACCCAAATTTTATCAAAAGTTATAAATCGACGTAATAATTCGCTGCTATTTCGTTTGTATGGTGCCAAATTGTCGGTTTAAACAGTCTTCCAGCGCATTTTTAATCTACAGTTAGCAAATGCAGCACCTACCTAGTACAGAGCTTCTCCATGCACAAATGTCGATATAAAATATTGCATACATGTTTAGTTCACATTCCAGTAGTCTCAGCTATTTCCCTTACTTTCAATCTGCTGTCCTCTGCCACGATTTGATGAACATTCTCTGTCATTTCGGCAGTTGCAACCTCAACAGGGTGTAATAAGCATGCTTCACTGTCAGTGCTCGTGCGATATTTCTTAAATTCAGAAACCCACTGTTTGGCTGTTGAATATAATGGAAAGGAGTCCTTCAGTGTTGAATTCACTTCTCATTTAATTTGTGTTTTAAGTAGTGTTAAGCCTTTCAAATAGAAGTGTTTGAATCTCCAATTTTTCCATTTTTACGTAAGCAAGAGAGATATCTTATTCAATTGGCTGTTAAACATCGACATGAAAGAGCAATAGACCTGAAAGTGATTAGATCTGATGGCGCCATCTCTGGCTCAACCTGTAAATTGTTCACCCCACCTTCGTATATGGTGCACTGAGTCAGACTCTAAGCTCTAAGGTAACAACAGTAACATTTCTAAATAACGAAGGCGATAATGTTAAGAAACTTCCACGCACTGTATAACTTACATGATTAAGATATTATATACGATGGAATTCAATTTAGGATTGTTGTAATGAAATTTTACTAAAATTTCATTACACTCATCATATACTTAGTTACATTTGAAATGAGAAAATATTTTCCGCCTGATATACAATTCTTGACATAGTTATGCCTCGTGGACAATTGCATTTATCTCACCCTCGTCTTTTACTTTTATTGTTCCTTAACTGACGTCAAAAATATGCGGTCTAGACGGTTCCTCGTTCCACAAAATTCTTCTTATTAAACATACATGATCGGAAACATTAATAATAGCTGGTGTTTGTAATGTCGTGCCACGTCTCGCATGGTTGGGTTTTACTAAATCGGCATCGGGACGAGTAAGGACTTCTTTCAGATTTGTCTGGCCAAGCGGAAAGGAACCGGGTAGAGGTGATGGCCTGAAAAGCCTATGCCCATGTCGGGATTTCAATCTCCGCCGGCCCCCAAGGCCCCCACGAACTGCGTGGAATTTCCTTTTATAATGAACTGGAATAGGGAAAGGGTCAGCGGAAGATTTTATCTAGCATGCCTTGATTTTACGTAATTAAAATAGAAGTAAAGGCACTAGAAAAGTAGGAAATGGAAAAATGAAAACTAAAAAGGGCAGTGAATGGTTTTATCCGTTTTGTCTTTATCTCTGTGCAATTAAAATTTTAATTAGAACTGAGACCTATTTTAAGTTATATACAGCCTTTGGTTTTCTTGACAGTAAGTTTCAGTTTTTTTACTTTTGATTTTTTTCAATTGCTTTTTTATGACTAACCGCTATTCATAAAAAATGTTTTATTCTTACGTTTCGGTTCTATATAATATTCAGAGGACTATAATATTTGTAATACAAAATGGACTACATTATAGGTTATTTCTGTAACTCTTTATATTTGTAATACGGTTGTCTATTTCATAGATGTGCTTTTAGCTAATATTTTCTTTAAATAGTTTGAATAATGAATAAGGTATACTTTTTGGATATTTCGATGAGTTACTACGAGGGGCACTATTTATATTTTGAGCCTTGGCTACACTAAGTGTTGTCGGATCTGACGTTTCCAATAGAGAGTTTGACATTTTTGACCATAACTGTCTTCACAACATTTAATGTTCTGAAGATTTAATGTTCTTAACACATAATTTGAAAAAAAACTCAAAAAGATGCTCGTGTCGATTGGTGCAAACAAATGCTCAATAAATACTATGGCAGTACTTCAAAAGACGTATATAACATTTTAATATGTGACGAATCATGGATCTATGCGTATGAACCGGAAAGTAAACAGCAGTCCCCACACACACCTGACCCCAAACCGCGAAATCCGTTTCAAATTGAAAAGGACCCCTCCCGAGTAACAAGACTTACTCTCCCGATGGCAATCAAAGCGGTGCGGTTCGTCCTCATTGTCGTGGAAGATTGCCCAATTAGACCCAATTCCCATTCGTCGTTCTGTCCACGGCAAAGACACCCCCGGGGGGGCTGACGATGGCAAAACGATTCTGCAAAACAATGAGACCAACGGAAAGAAAAAACCGAGAAGAAGTCCCTGCCAGCGGGACATAAAGGCGTCAAGATCAAAGGAGGTCGAGGGGAGTGAGCCGCTGCCAGTCACACGGGTCTTGTTTGTGGGCGGCATCTTACCTCCCACGTAGAGACTCGCGAAGGTGGAACCAAAGCTCGGCCCGCCTTCGAACGACGGTCCCGGTCTACATGATGAGCGAGTAAGGAGCGGTAATCTCGCTCGACTTGCCGACAAACCCATCAGAGGCCATTACGCCTGCCAATAAATATTGGAACAGCCGTCGACTGTATGGGTGTTGCAATATGAACCAAATCCAATAGAAGTTGTTCTCGCTCAATGCGCTTCGAAACCAATGATTGCCTGTTTTTTCGGAAAAACTGATCATGTGGCAACAGTGCCTTTAGAGGAACGTTTACTCTACACCTTATGTCAATTACTTATGTTTATTAATTTACGTTGTTCATTGTAAATCTGCACCGCAACTTATGCAATCGAATTAATACTACATTGAATAGAGCACGTGACATAGTATTCAAGGACATACTGGTTTATGTAGCTGCAATTTTTACATCACACCAGCGACGATAGTTAACGTTTATAGAAGTTATGCTTCTTTATGTCGGATAGCGTTATACTTTATAATAAATAATGTAAAACTAGAATAGTGTAATAAAGAATAAAGTCGAGTTGGCGACTCTTTTTATTTAAGGTTATTTAAAATAACACCTACATTTACATTAATTTGTCACTAAACCATTAAATCATTATATAGAAATTTGGCAACATGTCCAGTATAAAGGCCTGGTTACACAGTGCGAGCTAGCATACGAGCTGGCCTAGTTAATTACTGCAGTACAGCTATTCGCACCATATGACCGCCTCATACGAGTTACTGTCATGTGCGAGTCGGTCAATAGCTCGCATTCAAGTTACTTCAACATTTTTTGTTTTTACTCATCCATTGCCTTCCCCCACCAGCCACAAGGTAGCAGCTCGCATGTGACTCGGGCGTCAATTCGCACGATTTCGCGAAATGTCAGTAGCTCGTATGCTCGATATATTTGCACACAACGAAATTCTCACTTGACTGCAGTCTCTCAGGCAATACCTGCTTACCAGTGTCACAGCAGTTACTCTCATCGTATGACCGGTCGAGGCCAGTCGAGCTACTGTCATGCGAGTATACAGTGGCAGTAGCTGTCTACTGTCACGTCAGTAGCTCGTACTGTGTATCCAGACCTTTAATCTAATATAGCTTAAATCGCTGAGATACTTGATCCAATAAACCAGAGGTTCACAAAATGTAAAAAAAATTTCTAAATATTTAAAATTTAATAACTCCACTATTACAGACTCCACTATTACAACTCCACTATTAAAGACTTCACTTATTTAGGAAGTAAAATAAATTGGGATGAAAGAAGCGATAAAGACATAAAACAAAGAATAGCGCAGGGACGAGTAGCTTTTAACAAAAAGAAAGCGTTTTTATGCTCGGGGGTAATAAACTTAGAAACAAGGAAGAGATTTTTGAAAACATGTGTATGGAGCACGGCACTATATGGTTGCGAAACCTGGACGGTAGGGGAAGCAATTAGGAAGAAATTAGAAGCTTTTGAGATGTGGTGTTACCGAAGAATGATGAAAATACCATGGACTGATAGGGTTAGAAACGAAGAAGTATTGGAGAAAGTCGGCGAGAAAAGAAGTATGTGGAAAAACATAAGGATGAGAAGAGATAGAATGGTAGGCCACTTGCTGAGACATGTGGGAATAGTCGCGATATTTTGGAGGCAGAAATAGGAGTGAAGAAAGGCAGAGGTAGGCCTAGATTAGACTACTGCTCACAAATAGTAAGGGATGTAGGTTGTAGCACAATTAGCGAAATGCGTAGGTTAGCACAAGATAGGAGAAGCTGGAGGTTAGCGTCCAACCAGTCTTAGGACTGATGACCTAATGATGATGAACTCCACTATTAATATCTATAATAAAATATAAGTTTGACTATAATCATTAGGCGTACACATTGAGCAGTTAAAATATATATGCAACTCAAAGACTCACCTTGTACATGTATACTGAAATATTGAAGTTACATTTAAGGTTAATTTTATAATGATCTTGATATTGGCTGGAATATCAGAAACCTATTTCGAGACTAAATGCAGTATTTTATGATATCAAAAGGATTTTTTTAAAGAATCATTTAAAATATCAACTACGGTAATTCTCTTAACATAGTGTTTTACACCATTAAGTGATATAATAAAATGTTCAGTAATGATCGCATTTGATATAAAGAGCCATCATTTTCTTAAAAAATCCTTTATATTATGAGCTCTAGCAATCCCTTTAAAACAACATTTAAACTATGTATTGCACTTGATCAATTACATAATACAAAAATAAATATAATAGCCCAACATAGCATAACCGTATATATCCTTCATATTATTTAAGACATCCACCACTCCTAATTGGATTTTCTTAAGAAATCTATTATATTATATTATATCTTTATATTATATTATAACTTTAGCAATTCCTTCAAACCAACATTTAAACTATGTATTCCATTTGATTGATGAATTATGTCACTATAATACTGAAATAAATATAATAGCCCAACATAACATAACCGTATTTATCCTTGATATTGTTATTTAAGACATCCACCACTCCTAGTTGGACTCCAAATTATCCAGTTACAAGTCGCGGATCTGCTTAGATATATCGATTCGTCTCATTATCATGGAATCGAGCTGAATCATGAGCTCATTTTCCCGGCCACTATGGCTAATGACATCACCCAGGATGGACACACTAATTAGTAATTGGTGTCTGTCGCCGCCTCCCTTCGGTTTAACGGCCTTGTTGACGAATTCATTAATCTCTACTATTGATCCTACCCAGTGATGCTGAAAGTAAAATATTATTTCACAACAGGAGGCGATGGAAAGGGTAAAAAAATATTTTTAATTATACAAGATCCTTTGTTGGTGTGTGTGTGTGTGTGTTATGTGGATATATAAAAAAACAGGTCATTATTTTCATGACGCGTGTTGATAATTATTCGTTTAGAATTCACAAAGTAATGTTTTAAATAGACGCCTCTAATAATGAATCTATAAAACGTTATATAACGCATTCTGTCCTGAATATTACACATTGATGAATAGTTCGATTTTAGTAAATAACATAATCAAACGTGTTGAGATATTTATTTAAACTATAAATCAATAAATATACGTAAATCAGTCTCGGAAATAAACAGTTTTAAAACCTTAAAATGGACTATTCCTCACCTAGAACATCTATATCTAGAAATTGAGTGGCCGAGACAAAATAAACCAACACATAAATGCAGAGTATGTGTTTTATGCGGTCGTTTTACTTTTTTCAAATAGACCACCATCGTGCTTTCTAGTTACCTTTGGACAGGGTGGGGTATGTTCTATCCACCTCAAAATCAATAGGTATCGTCTGGGAGATGTACCCGATCAGAATCAGTCAAAACCCGATCGATTCGACACGATTTAGTTAAGTTATCGTATTAACAAAAACATTGTTCAAATAGTCCACCATCGTGCTTTCTCATGATCCATGGACAGGGTGGGGTGTGTTCTATTCACCTCAAAATCAATAGATGTCGTCTGGAAGACGTCCCCGAACAGAATCAGTCAAAACCCGATCGATTCAAAATTTTCTTTCAACACGATCGATTCAACACGATTTAGTTGAGTTATCGTGTTAAAAAAAATTCTCAAATAGTTCACCATCGTGCTTTCTCATAACCCATGGACAGGGTAGGGTGTGCCCTATCCACCTCGAAATCAATTGGTGTAATTTGAGAGACGTCTCCGATCAGAATCAATCAGAACCCGATCGATCCGACACGGTTTAGTTGAGTTATCGTGATAACAAGAAATTTTAATGCCAACGACACACATACAGAAAAAAAAATTTTAAAACCATTTTTTTCTGGTTTTTAGACCGAGAAGCGAAAAATAAACGAAAAACAATTTTCCATTTCTCTTTATACGATTACATTACTTTTCCGCTAGTACAGTTGAGTGTGGAAAAGTAATACTTGTAAATTGTAAATGAAAAAATTTATGAACTGTTGACCCGAAAGATTAGTAGGCTTTTTCAATTATATTTAATGTCTTCGATAACTATTCAAATGCACGACAATAATGTTCTTATCTTAAAAGCCAAGTACTATCGATGGATTTTAATGGAATTTAAGAAACACCTTTCACTACACTAAACACTAAATAAAGTAATGCATACTCATTTTTATATTAATATGCATTCCCATTTTATACCATAATAATATGTGAACACCCGGAAATTGGCTTTATTATATGAGCAATCAAGCATGGTTAGTTGGAACAGTCATTCTAGAATGGTTACTGAGCAAAGTAGTCGCTCAAAAACTATGATTCAACATGGTGGACACTCAATCATGGTCTGTCAGCGGTGCAACCACTCGATTATGACTGTTGATTAACCAAGTCAAGCAGACCCTCAGTAAATAACGATTAGCCACAACAATAACAAGAGTCTTTGAAAACATTCTGAAGAAGCTGACTATATTGTTAGCGAAACATTAGGACAAGTTAACCAATCGCATAAATATCCAAAAGAAACTAATATAACAACTATTATTATTTTGCATATAATATTTTATATTTTACTAAATGAAAAAATTTGTTTTAAACTATCAATTTTCTTAAATTCCTCACATTTTACCCTAGAATAGTATGTACAACTTCACAAGGCATCATCATAGTCAAAATATTTTGTTGAGATGTTAGAAACAATCAGGCTGGTGTTACATGTTTCGCAGAGATATTGTATGTCTCCGTTGTGCGTGTGTCCGCATCAGTCTAGTTTGCGTATGTTTGCGATACATTCATGTCTCACTCTATAAACAATTTACTCTATACGTCAGAATGTAAAGCAATTTTTAGTCGAATTAGAGCTCGAACAGGTGTCACAATAGACATACTAATATCGACGTCCGTTTATCAGCTCCAGGCGGATACACAGCAGAAAAAAACACGATATTGCCATTCAACTTGTCACCGTGCTCCCAATGAATCGTGTACTCTCCATGTAAAAGTCCCGCTGTGGTGCTGAAAAATTGGGAGGCATTATTTCCGCATACACGACCCGTATACTCCCAAAGCTTCTGCTGAAAGATTGGATGTAATTTTGTTTATTACCTACTTCTAGCGCCCATGCATCCTTCCCTTTTTAAGATTTTAATTTAGATTAGGGAAGTTAAGTACACAAATATCTTTTCAAATATAAACTTTTGAATTTTTCTTCCTGCAAGATAGGTTCCCGTTGTCCTATTCGTTTAGAGGGGTAATTCAGATATCGAAATAAGGACAAGATCAGGGACGTGCTTCTTCCATGTCGCACTTATACGAGGGGCACAGGAAAAATTATGTATAACAAAAAGTTACATTTTTTTTTACTCTAGGCATATCTCCAAGCTATATCTACTTATATATTAGTCCCTTCAAATTAGGAAAATTGAGGAAAATTTTTCCTACAGGTAAGCGACCTATACAGAAAGTTGTGTTGGGGTTGTGTCAACATATTTTTCTCCTAGTGCATGATAAAAAAGGGTTGTTTTTTAGATATAGACATATATATATATATATATATATATATATATATATATATATATATATATATATATATGATTTGATGTTGTATATTTTGTGATTCTCCATTTTTGTTCCTTCCATTTTTTCGAAATTCTGCTTAGTTGCGCCGCTAGAGCGCGCTGGAATATTTTTGAGCTGTTTCTCGACTTTAAGCCAAAACTATGCATTGTAGAGAAAAATATCAAGAGATCAAATTTTGTTGTTTTGTTTTTTTTTTTTAAAGTCGCACGATTTTGCCACTAGAGGGCAAAAACTGTTTTATTTATTTTTTTTAATACTCTTGTGCGAACGAAAAAGACACTCTAGAGCATTATTTTTTATTTATAGGCAAAACTGCATTTTTTTTTAAGTATAAGGCAATTTGTAGGAAGTTTTTTGCTCTCCAACTTTTTGTGATTGAACTTTTCTAAAAAATATATAGTTTTGCCTATAAATCAAAAATGATGCTCTAGACTGATTCTTTCATTTGCACAAGAGTATTAAAATAAAAATGAAAACGATTTTCGCCCTCTAGTGGGAAAACCGTGCGACTTAAAAAAAAAACAAAACAACAAAATGTGTCGGAAATTTTTATATCTACAACTTTGATCTCTTTGATTTTTTCTCTACAATGCACAGCTTTGGCTTAAAATCGAAAAACAGCTCAGAAATAATTCAACGCGCTCTAGCGGCACAACTAAGCAGAATTTCGCAAAAATGAAAAGAACAGAAACTGTGGAGAATCGCAAGATATACAACATCAAATCAGGTCATATTTTCTCAAAAATGCATAGTTTTTCAGAAAATCGCAAAAGACCGAAAAAACGGCCAAAAACACATATATATGTCTATATCTAAAAAACAACCTTTTTTTATCATGAGCTAGGTGAAAAATATGTTTACACAACCCCAACACAACTTTCTCTATAGGTCGCTTAGCTGTAGGAAAAATTTCCTAAAATTAGTGATTTTTTGTCTAATTTGAAGGGACTATATAATTGATCACGACAAGTTTGCAATGACAATATTGTTGCCAAGGCAATCCTTCTGAAATATGAAACGAAAAGGTGATCGGCCACGTTTTTTATTTAGACAACATCCAGTTCCACCGACAGTGACACAATTATGGGTGTTCTGTATACAAACAATATTTATTATGAAAAAATTAACAGAAAGATTCAACAGAAACATGTTTAACTCAACTTCAATAACTGCATCCCATTTGCTCAGCAGATGGTCTATTCTACGGGCAAGGGAGTCGCGGTTATTAGAGCCAATCCATGTTTTGACGTCATCCACCAACTTATCCAAATCGTTATAGACTTTGTTTACCTGCCAGTTTTTCAACGAGGGATTGACGTGGTAGTAGTCTGTAGGAGCTTCGATAGGTGAGTATTACGGACGTAATACTCACCGACGATGATGGGAGCAGATCCCATCCCTTATTGGCGATGGAATGGACGACACGTCGTTCAACATGAGGACGTGCATTATCGTGGTGGAAGACGATTTTATTTTTTTTGCGCTGTCTTTTCGTCTCGACTGAAGAATGAAGGCGGTCGATTTGAGTTAGGTAGACGTCGCTGTTGATATTGAATTGCTGTTTGCCGTTTTTTTTTCTGGAATCCGCCACTGTTAATGCTCTACATTTTCATTCTACCAATAACAAATGCCATTTGAAATGATCTCCCAATGGACGATTCCACTTCTGTCCCACCATACACACCACATTGCTTTCTTACGCGTATATATTTTGATATTTTTTTCGGTGCTTCACCTGGCGAAACGCTAATCTTCTTCGTTTTGACATTTTTGAAGAGTAACCATGGTTCATCTCCAGTAACAACATTATTTAAGAATGGCATTTGCTCGTTTTGCTGCAGTAGTTTGGTGAAAATTCGAACACGATTTACCTTATCGATATCGGAGAGTTTATGAGGGATCTACCTAGATAATTTTCATACCTTTCCGAACTTTTTGAGGTGACGGACGATGATAGATTGGTTGGCATTGAAGTCTTCGGCCAGCATTCGAGTTGTCATGCTTTCGTCTTCTTCCACGGCTGCCAGAAATACCATATTGTCAAATCTGATGGTCGAACTCATCCTAGCTTATCCTCCAATCTGATATCACCTGATCTGAGGCGGGCAAACCATTCCGGACTTTCGCTGATTGTTCCTTCGCCAAATAATTCGTCGTTGAGATAGCGAAATGACTGTGCTGCCTTCCATCCTTTCTCGAAGTAGTAAAGCATAATATGACGAATATGAGTATGGTTATCGACACGCATTATTAACAAATATATAGAGGAGAATATTTTTATGAAAAAATAAATAAACGAAGTGCCCATTTTCACAAAGAAAAAATGCTCCAATATAAACGCCTTATAATTATGAATCAACCTATCACTTTCCTAAAGTCTTTTCGACAAAGCATTTCTAAATAAGCGTTATATTTTTATTAAAATAAAAGCAGTCGACGTAGTATCATATTTCATTATCACAGGACTATTAAAGAGGCGCAATATGATTATATTCTGATCATTATTTATATGTATATTCTTGGATATGAATACAGTTGAGTTATAATCAGTTTTGTGATAAATATTTACTAATAATAGCTATACTGGGTTACGCTAACGACCATTTTACACATTTGCTTTGATTAATGGCGAATGTCATAAAACTGCGACGGCCGCTTGCAACTTTTTTACCGCAAAATGTCCGAATAAAAACAGGCCATTCTGAAATACTATACGGAAACTTGTGAATAACTATAATACTTTTGATTAATTACAATAATACAACCAGTGATTAATAACCAAATTAATGAAGTAAATATGTTGATTTATCTGAATGTGAACTAAAATTCTTCCACTAGAACAACCACAGAAGAGCTAAAACTCATTTGTAGTTCATTAAACTGAATTGCAAAGAATCATACTTGTATATATAATATGTACATACTAAGGTCTTTCAATAAGGAAACTCGATTTGTAAATGCAAACAAAACATCTTGTGTGTAAAATATCCGCTCAATTTGTTTCAAATAATGTTTTATGTCATTATATAAGTATAGAATATAATATCGTTCAAATGTTCATCGCGGTTTTGCCTGGTGGTACGTATTCGAGAGGTCAAATCTTCAATGACTGTCGCATAAATCTGGTTGAATTTACTGGATGGCGTTCATTATGTTGACTATAAGGGCACCAAATATTTGCGGTTTATCTGAGTAGATCTGCGATTTAAGACAGCTCCAAAGGAAGAAGTCTAAAGGCATTAAATCGCACGATCTCGGTGGCCAGTTGCAACACGAGAACATCGAGGTCATTCAGCCCCTTGACAACTCCAACGAGATAATAAGACTCAAGGGGATTAAACTCCACAAGCTAGTGTAGTTGATGAAGTGAAATTAAAAGCAGAATAATTTTTGTAGTGCATAAGAAAAACTTGTCAGAAATGGCTAAGAATACATCAATGGGTAACTCTTAGAATTTAAGTAATTTAGTATGATAGGGTTAGAAACAAATTACTAATTAGTCTTTGACTAAATCATAACAATATTTTAATATAAAGAAAAATTGTGCGGAGCTCTGTAAAATTATTCAATAATAAACAACCCACGTTAACATCCCCCATTCGAATTGCCCAGACCTCAATACCAGCGCGTTTGGCGGATTTTACTGTTGACTCAAATATGCCATTGCGCTAATTCCTTCCGTCCGCTGATCTCTACGCCGCAATACGGTTCCATTAATCAGGACACCTCGTAACACTCTTGTGTATCTTATTTCCCCATTTCAGTTTAATGAAAACGGCAAAATAGGATCGTTCGGTCAATATCCTGCCGGCGCTAAGCTACTTCCGATAGTCATTTGTCTTTGGATAAGAGTATTAATGCAAATGGGACCTTAGGTATAAGCTGCGGGGCAAAAGGATTTGGATATTCGAGAGCAATAATTGGCGGCTGAGAATCGGGTCAGGAATTAATGCGGTTTCGGTTTGAAATATCGCGGACGAAGGTGCAAGGTTCTGCGATTTCGTTACCTTCGAACAATCATTATTCGGTTTTAACATTGGTAATTTCTCTCGTACGTTATCCGCTAATGACATCCGCAAATCGTTTCGTTTTTTATAGTTTTCGTGCTACTTTTTTATTTTCTTAACATTAACTGTATAGATATCCTATTGTATAGATATCCTATTGTCATACCAGTACCATCGTAGAACATATCGTTAGTAATGACAGGATGTCAGTTTTGTTCTCTAAATTTCTCAATACATCTCCTGTCCACCATGTTATGGTTAAGGGTTCGGGATCTTGAGGTTCTCTCTCTTATTCCTCGTTTCATATGTTCTTTACACCATTTGTGATTATATTCCACTTCTTATGCTGCTCGTAATATCCTCATTTAACATTTATTTTGTTGGTTCTAGACCAAGCCAGGTTATAATTCCAATTCCAAGGGTGTGTATTTTTGTCCTGTAGCTGGAATGAATTTTGTTGAGCAATAAATGCATCAGTATTTCTACTATTATTATTCTATTACTAGCTAGTTGATAGGTTTAATGTTATCTATGTTTCCTTTATGCTAAGGATTCTTATCCCATATTTACTGCTCTTAGCAGAATCTTCTACAGTCAGAGTTTTGATTTTATGCCATGTTCTATGTCCATTTTTTTCAGTCTCACTAGAATGACAACCTTAAATATTTTCGTGCTGTACCTTCTGTAGCGACAAATATAGAAGTTGATATGCAATGAAGTCTACTTACTCTCTATCGGCTTACTTTTTAGTAACAGAACCATTTTGGAAATCCACCAGCTGGTCAAGATATCTTTATTCTGGATTAATTTGTTCGAGACATTTATTAGAAACTTCAGTACTATATTAGCTGCTTCTATAACGATTGCTAAAGGGATTCTATTTGGATTGAGTACCTTTCCACTTTCCACTTTCTTTTCTTTTACTTTTCCGCACTCAAGTATACGCGTAAAAGTAATACAATCGTGTAAAAAAATTTGTATAGCATTTACTTTTCATTTTTTGGCTTAAAAGCCAATAAAAATGGTTTTTAAACCATTTTGTGCGTATGTGTGTGTGTCATTATCCTTGTCGTCGGCATTAATAAAATTTCTTGTTAGCACGATTACTCAACTAAATCATGTCAGATCGAATGAATTTTGGTTGATTATGATCGGGGATGTCTCCCAGACGACACTTATTGATATTGAGGTGGATAGAACACACTCTACCATGTTCATAGGTCATGAGAAAACACAATGGTGGATTATTTGAGAATTTTTTTTTTACCACGATCACTTAATTAAATCGTGTCGGATCGATAGGGTTTCAACTGATTCTGATTAGGGACATCTATCAGACGATATCTATTGATTTTCAGGTGGATAGGACACACCCCGTCCTACCCATGGGTCATGAGAAAGCACGATGGTGGGCTATTTGAAAAAAGTAAAACTATAGCATAAAAAGCATATTGCATTTATGTGTTGAGTTTATTTTTTCTCGGCCACTCAATTTCGAGATAGAGATATTCCATGTATCGAATCGATCAGATTTTAATTTATTCTGATCGAGGACGTCTCTCAGATCACACCTATTGATTTTAAGGTGGATAGAACATACTCTACCGTGTTCATGGGTCATGAGAAAGCACAATAGTGGATCATTAGAAAAATTTTCTGTTAGCACGATCACTCAATTAAATCGATCAGGTATCGACTGATTCCGGTTAGGGACGTCTACCAGATGACACCTATTGATTTTGAGGTGGATAGGATACACCCCACTCTGTCTATGGGTCATGAGAAAACACAATGGTGGACTATTTGAGAGAAATAGAAAAAAGTAAAACTGTCCCATAAAATACATATTCTGCATTTATGTGTAGATTTGTTTTATATCGGCCACTCAATTTCAAAATAGAGATGTACTACGCGCCGAAAAGTAAGTTTTAAGGTTTTAAAATTATTTATTTATAGTATTGTAAGCTGTAGGATGTTTTCTGTATATTCCCTTCGGTACCTCTGTTATGTCTTCCCAGATATGCCGAATCTGCCAGGTCTAGACATCCACCAATAATATGGTCGACTATCTCCTCTGGTCTGTTGCATTTGGGTTTTCGTCTTTCACCTCTATTCAGTGGCGGCTCATGATGAAATGAAACGGTTGTTCTACACAAAGCCGCTCCTAGGGTATTGGCCACCCGTGTGCAAATTTCAAACGTATCCAAATTACTGGCTTCGTAGGAGCCGCAAAAAAATTGCGCCATAGGCGAAAATTTTGAAAATTTTCAAGGTCACGTATCATTTTCCTGATACTTCAGAATTTTTATGTAAAATCCGTTTATACAAAAATATAGACTTTCACAAGAAAAATTTTTGGAATTTAATACCTTTTTGAAGAACATTCATGTTTGCCGTCATATTCTTTGGTTAAGAGAAAAGGCTTGTAAGGTGAATTTTCTACTAGAGGGTCTATAATACTTAAAATATTTTCCGAAAGAGTTTCAGCGTCATATTTTGTAGGTTTCAGGTACGTCCAAAAACGTTCAATCGGTTCACCATCGAGAATATATCTTAAAAACTACCACTAACTGATTTTTTGCAGATACTTCAGTTGTTTCGTCTGACATAACTGCCAAAAATGAAGGTTTGTAAATTTCTTTAATTATTTCTTCATGACATACTTTTAATATACAGTCTAAAAGATCATTTTGTATTTCTTTAGAGGTTCCTTTAAATACTGAAGCATTTTGTAGATGCTCGCTTAAAGTTACATCAAGCTCAGCAGAAAAATTTATCAAACCACGAAATATCCCCAAGTTTTGAGAGGTTTTAGCTTCGTCATGTCCTCGCAGCGCCAGTTCAAAGGCCCCACAAACTTTATGCAGTTTATAATTTTTAACAAAACGTATCTCTTTTTTGTCAGATTATCATTCAGTCAGATGCTTTTGCACATTTATCCAATAAGCTGAATCTAGTTGCGCTTTAATATTAGTTGTTCCTAATAAAGCTAATTCCATTGTATTATGTAGATGGCTTCTCATCAACTTTTTTTAAATACTTTTAATATACTTTAAATACAACAATTTTTTAAATACTCTTATGAAGAAAAAATCAATTTCTTCTTCATAAGAGTATTTAAAAAATCCCTTCACATGAACTAAATTATAAACTGAATCCATTGTCACTATCACAGTATATAAATATTAATAATTAGTACAATAAATCACTACACAAATTCACAGAACAGTATTTAAAATCTCAAATTAACACGAAATACGAAATAGGTACGATTTACGTCCGCCCGAGTAAGAAGGAGTAAACATTCACTGATGTTGCCTTAGCTGGAAAAAATACAGCTCACTGACCGTGTAAATTCGCGCATTTACGAGCGCCAAGTGTGGATTGTCGCGGGAGTTGAGGGGGAGGACGGGTGTGCCGAGTCGCGCTGAGAACTACCTCGTATGGCCCAGTTCAATGTACCGGGACGCGCTCGCGTAGGGACCCAGATAATTCATCTGGTTTACTACTCAATAGAGGACGGCGGGCAGAATGCGACTTTAACGCAATAATTTGGTTAGCTGCACCAACTAACCAAATTATTTTATTAATAAATTTTAGTAATTATTATGTCGCGAAAATATACAAATATCTAATTTTTCTGGCAGTTCTGCAGCACCTATACACCAGCCGCCCCTGCCTCTATTTTCAGTATGTACTTCTAGTTGCGAGTAGGCGTCACATCATCTTTAATGACAACCATGAAGCATTTCGATTTCAGGTTACAAGTTTCTTACCTTAGCCAGTTCAACGAGTTGCTTGTCTCACATATATTACAGTAAAGTAGTATATTTAAGGTGAATTATTTTTTTGGAGTTTGTGGTATATAGCCTTATTGATGCAATATGGATGTTCCCCTCTTTGAGTTTCAGTGTAGTATATCCTTCATCAATGTTCCTTCCTACAATTTCCTGATGTAGAGCTTTCACGAACTTTTGAAAATATTTCTTTAAAATTTTGTGTTGTTCCCTACATCTTCTTCTTGCATAAGACTAATTAATATCCCCACGATATTAATTAGTCCAAAGTATTGTCTCCTTAGGTAAACGTGGATGATGGTTCCTAAATTTGGTGACTTGTCGACGCGTCTGTCCAGTTCATTAAGAATTATAAATGAACCGAAAAATTATTCAGTAACATATAAGTCGGAAATCGAAAAAGGAACCACCAAACCGCCAAGCGGTTATCAAAGTAGTTCCCGAATAGCAAAGCTATTACATAATCGCTCTAGGAAACAACTACTCCTCGGGCTAAAGCCCCGCCAGGCATTGAATTATACCTAGAAGCGATCCTCGACCTCTTTCTCGTGTTTCTGCACGATCAGATAAGATTTCAAAAAATAAAACCCGCCACAGGTAGGATTCGACGTCTGTCCCGGATCGGAACCGAACGACATACAGCTGTTTCGAATTTATTAGTTCTCATCAGTGCCGTACACGGTATGCCGATCCAGGACAAATGCCGAATAAATTCTATGGGGTATACATCTTTATCGATACGATCTCTGTCAATAACATATAAGTCGGAAATCGAGAATCTACGGCACTGACGAGAACTAATAAGTTCGAAACAACTGTATGTCGTTCGGTTCTGATCCGGGACAGATGTCGAATCCTACCTGTGGCGGGTTTTATTTAAAAAAAAAATGAAAAATTATTATTGTTATTATTATTTCTAAGGATCTTTATTCATATTAAATTGGATATAATAATGTGTGAAGAAGTAACATTACCATCTTTTCTTTAATAATAATTCCTCTTGTCTTTATATATACATATAAAATGGTATAAATATTTTATAATATGAAGTAGACTGTATCATTGGAAACGATCTAATGTAATTCGGAAACTTGGCAATATAAAAATGATATGGGCCCACCATTACGCTAAAAGCCACCACACAACTCATCAAAATTAGCCCAGCATTATGGCGGACACTTATTCGTCTGATGCTATTCTGCGGCCAAACTTTCGTTGGAGAGACTTAAGACGAAAGTTTTAATCTTGTTTTTGTTTCCACACAAGTCTAGCAATATTGCTAGGAGACATAAAGCAGGGTATTATTCCGCGGACAGCTGGGCAGCTATCCTTGAAAGTTTCGCGCTAGAGTAGAGCATCGGATAGATTATTAAATATTTCTGCTTAAAAAATGTAATATGAGACGAGAAAACAACAATACAAGTTGTAACTACGACATTGGACGATAGTTTAAACGTATTATACATTTATTAAACGTAAATGGCCTTATAAAATGTGACTGATGTTATATAGAGACGTTATATTTATCGATTTTAGATATATGACGAATCTTCATAGGATCATAAAAACACATCTCATATCGCGTATATGGGTTTGTTATTTCTCTTTTTTTCTACCATACATTAGTAGTCCATTCAAGACTGGTAGTTATCAGGTCGATGCATAATGTTTTAATTTCTGAGTTCAGTTATTCTTATGTAAATAGTGAGAAATTGTAAAAGAAAAATTATACATAGCTCTTGTAAAGTAGTAGTTTCTACCATTGTAATGTACATATTTCTGACAGTATGTGAAACTTTAATGAACTGCCATGTAAAATAATCTTTCGTGAATAAAACTGACTAAGTTATGTACTGCTGAAAGAAACATAACATAGTTATTAATGAAGAACATGTTGATCGAAATACGGAACATTGGAAACATTGAACAGAAACCTTAATTATATAAATTATTTATACAATCTTTAATTTAAAATGTGCATTGCGAAAGTCTGGAGAGAAAAAAGTTCAAAGCAGACTATATAGCATTCTTTCTTTTTTGTAATTTTACTTTTGAAGTTACATAATCTCTTTCAAAAGAAGCGTGGAGTAGACACTGAATATTTTCTAAGTTGTCTCTATTTCCCCTGAGTATGTCTTAGTAATAGCAATTTTGCTTTGAATAAAAATTTTAACATATTCTTCGGCAATTTGCGTAGATTTCTAACCCTGATGGCATTTTATGGCCTTTATACCATCGACATTCAGCTGCATTCAAAATATTGGGAATGTAGTAATTTAAGGCGATAATTTACCATTTTCTTAATACCATCTGATTACTTGGTATATTTATCAGCTATATACATTACTTAAAAAAATTAAGGGACCAATAAAATTCCTAAAAATTTTCAATGATTTGTGAAAGGTTGCAACTTCATAAAAGATGATCGTATTAAGATAAGGAAAACCCATTTCCCAGATTGCAGTTTCTATTTTTGAAATTTTCTGGCAAAAGAGCTACAGTTTTTTTAGCTACGGTTACTGATCAATCCAAATGTATACCACGAGATAAAATTTTCCTTTTTACGAACGTCCCTGAGCTCAGATTTCTTCCACTATGTCAATATGTTATGTTAGTCTGTTTGTTTAGCTTTAATTTCGGTTTTTAGCGAATCCCATATGACCATTTTTTGCTGAGATATTGAGTAGTTGAATGGAAAGTGACGATTCTGTATTTGATCATCGATATATCAGGAACTAATTACCGTACATCGAATGAAAGGATGGTTTTTAAAACTTGAATAAAAATTGTATAAATAACGAATGTTGATTTTGAGTACAAACATTTCTTCCCTAGCTATTAAATTGAAAAGTATACAAAAATATTTTGTTCTGATTTTTTAAAAAATCTATCGTAACTTTACAAATATCGAAAAAGATATTAATATTTTCAGGTATTTTTCTTAGCTTATTATACTCCCAATAAGTCTTGTAAATTTTTAAATTGATCCATCGAACCGTTCTTTTTTTTTTCCGAATGATCAAAATTTTGAAAAGAGTTAGTGGAAGAAGATCATTACTTCGGAACATCATTTAATGATAAACAAGATTAAAAGAAATCTTTACTTTGCTTACAATATCGCTTACAATACTCATCAAATTATTTTGGATTTAATTTTAATTCGGAAAAGTATCGCCAATGCCCAGACACTAGATCCGGGGAATTGCAAACAGCGGGACCAAAGGTGCAGCAAACGGCGGAACAGAAGAAGCAGCAGATGCTATATAAACAAAGAAGCAGACCCTACATCGGCATAACTTCTGAAGTGGAAATTGATTAAAGAAGAAATCCAAAATAATTTGTTTTTCAAAATTGTTTTTCTTTTTTTGCAATTTAATGTGTATTGAAAGCGAAATTGTTAAGAGCTTAAATTGAGAAAGAAGGTATTACAAAAATATTTCAAAAATAGAAAGTTCAGGCTTTAAAATGTTTCTTTTTATATCGATACGATCGTTTTTCATACAAGTTACAGCTTCGCAAAAATCACTGAATATTTTTGGGAATTATTTTTATCCCTTAATTTTTTTGAGTAATGTAATTAACAAATAAACAAAGATGGTCACAAAAACGCCATAATCCAATATGTTTTATTGAAAGCATCATAAAATCACCAAAGCACGTACTCTCAGTGATGGTAAAAATACGATGTGTTCCTGCCTTGGCTTCTGGTATATTCACAATTATAACATTATGAAGAATTAGTTTCGCTCTCTAACTCGTCCTTCTTTCGACAGATTTCCATAATATTGCGAAAAGTCTGCACTTTCTGCTAGGTAAATATTCTAAATTTATTTGGTTTATACGCATTTACATAATAAGTAACTTTGATATTCTATATGGATAATTTAAATTTTTAGCTCATTTATCAAAAACTAGTTAATGCACAATGAATAATATTTATACCTGCAAGATGTACCATTATGTTATACAGATGTTCTGATTTAATCTACATGATGTGTAATTTAATTTACACACCATAGCTTATTCCTTTTTTCACATAATATCAGATATTAATGTAGTGACGCATTAAACTGGCGCATTAGCAAGGATAATGAGTGTGCACGGAATGTGACCGCGTTCGCCATTCTTACGAACCGTTGTTCGGTAACCCTCGGACTGTAGGGCGATGGATAGGACGGGAATCGAATCCGCGAATTTGACATGTAAGGGAGGTTGGATGTACTGGAACGAATCACATCACGCCGGGGTCACCACTTTGGCTATAGCAAGGAGAAAGAGTGCATATGCATTGACCGGGAATCAAACCCGACTCTCCCAATTTCCGGTTGGGTGCTCTGACCGCTGAGCTATCGAGGCACACTCATTATCCCTGCTAATGCGCCAATTTAACGCGTCGCTACATTAGTAAACATTGCTTTGAATTTATTATTTTGTGGGTATTTTAGTACTTTCCTAAATTATAAAAACAAAAAAGCTATTTTTCAATTATCAAGTTTTTTTGAAATCATGTATTTAAAATATTTATTATTATTTAAATTTCATAAATATAAACATTATAATAAGAACAATACTATATATCATTACTGACCTAACTTGCTCTAATTGTAAAACTACAGTACACAGTTTGTCGTAAAGTACTCCTTATAATAACTACAGTAACGTTTGACGATTCTTCTAATATTTCGCGTCAATGGGCCCTCAGTAACATATTTTAATATGCGAAATAAGTTTATAATAGGAGTCAAGCTCTAAAACACAATAGTATTACCTTTATCGCCGTTTAAATCGCCGGTTTTATGTGCGTGCGTGCGTAATAATTCTCTGTAAAACGAGTTAATCATTTTCTAATTCTGACGCACAATCAGCTTTACGGCGCTAGAAGTTCCCATTTCCCGTATTTTAATTTTACGTTTTACAGGTCTTTACCATGTAAATTATAAATCGATGGTTACGACTTAATTTCAGAACTCAATCTGCACAAATTGGCTTTAAGGCTGTAAGTGCAAAACTTCACCTAACCGACCGGCTGTTAAATGTGAACTTTCTTTAATTGCCCCTTCGGATTTTATTTTCCTTGTTTACTTCACTCGACGAAGACGAAGAGCGTAATTAAAACTGCATTATTGGAGAGTCTAACTCTGTGTATTTTTAGGCGGTAAGTGCGTTAATTCTCGTCTAAGGGAAGTTTACAGTAACTGAAGGGTTGGAACTTGCACGATAAAGTAGTTTAATGTTTAGAAAAACGCCCCGAGGGCTGTGAACATTGTAACTAGATTAAATCTATCTAACAGTTCTTTCCTAATATCTAGACGTAGCTGTTCAGTAGATGAGCGTTCAGTGACACACTCCACATAACACTAATCACATTGCTCATGTGAAAGACATACACTTAGAATTTTTAGGCACTGTTACTACACTAATTTGAATGGTAATTTAGTGTATTTGGTCTTCAAATAAATCCGTTGTTGTCGAGTAATGATACTACTTTGATATATCCGTCATTTTCTAATCTTTTTTATGTTTATCTCCAAACCTGTTGATCTCATCTTCAACTATAGGCATCCTTAGGTCGCGATGCATGTCTTTACTGTGGATGAACCATAGTGCACTCTTTATGCTGCAAAGTACTTTGTTCTGAAGTGTTTGAATGACTTTGGTGTTAAATTTCTTCGTGTATCTACAGAGTTGGATACCATAAATTCACACGCGCTTCCGGATTTGCTTGAAGAGTGGCAGTGTGTTGTGTATTAGCAACTAAGAATGACGTTCCAGAAGTCAATACATTTGCCTGACTTTAAGGATCAATTACTCACGTTTCTTCTTGACGTGTGTTTCTCATAATAGCCTTGTATCTAGCATCATGTCTAGATACTTTGTTTTATTAGCATGAAGAATTGCTTACTATAGTACATACAAAATAAGAAACAATGCACGTCATTATGTACCTGGTACATCAGAGACGACCACTGTTGATACATTGCCAAACACTATAGAAACTTAAGGAAATGTCATAAGACTGAGGTTATGTTATAACTAACATATGTAAAGTAAAATTTGAAGCAAATTTTGCATAAACTTCACTTTATGCACTGTGACCTCAAATAGTATTTGCAAGAGAAAAAACTTTTTTGTTATTGATATATTTTTTTGTAGAAGTCTATTCTTTAAGTATAACAAGTTTTACTTACGCCTAAGGAAACAATTTCCATTTCTAGGACATACATACAACTAAATAAAATGCTATTTGAATTAAAAAATATTTATTATCATTTTTTCTATTTAATATTGTAAATATGCCAAACCTACAACCTACCTTTTACCGTCAACTTTAGTGGTTTTGATACTCTTTTTATTATCATTTTGCCAAGAGCGATTGACAGTGCCGAAAAAAATCCAGATATTATCGAGAAATACAAAATTCACACAAACTTTCGTCTCTTTCTTTCATGAATATCCTCAAATATTCTGTACGTTTTGCAGAAATATTGCCCAGTTCCATAAGTCTCCGTCTATGATCATCCTTTTTATACATGAGATCTATTTGTTTCAGTAATCTGCTCAGTGACATACGACAGCCATCGAATAACTGTTTTACTCTTAATTTTTTCCATAATGACGATAACTTTACATATTCTCCTGTAGATATGTAAGTTACTCCAAACACTGTACATTACAAACGTTTTTTTTTTGTAAAAAAAATACCATAAAATAAGTACATAAACACTTTCGTACATCTCGTAAATCGTATTACAGATAGCACTGGTATCTAACATAGCTGTATTAGTAACTCTTTTATTATAGCCACATTTTTTTGGGGGCGATTTTAACAATTTATTGTTTTTACGTGCTTGTGAAATTCTACCAATAGTCGAAACATCTACACTGATACAAACTCAAAAATGTTGAATATGTATCAAATCGTAACATATCGGTCGTAAGACACGTACTTTAAAATCAATGAGTAAACGTGGTGCCTTTTTTTCCTCGAGGGGAAAATCTTCAAAAGACACCTGGCCTATGGTGTTCTGTTATTATTTGGCCAGGTAGTGTCGGATTCGTACACGCCTACCGACTAAAAAAACCCCCGCTATCCTATCAGTGTGATGCCGAAGAGGAACCGCTCCCGCTTTACTTCTCATCGGCATATCAATCAGGATACTTACTCATTCCCCACTTCCCTTTCCTCCTTCTCTTTCTCCTTCATGATGGACGTTACCATCTACTCCACCACTGTCCATCTTTCTCTGCTCTCGAGCATGATTGAGATCATGTTGTCCGCAATGATAGCATGTCTTATCTTTTGTTCTGTAGCTCTCCTTTCTCTTATCCACCTTTTGCAACTGAACACTGTATGGCCGGCATCGTCGACCTCTCCACAGGACCAGCACTCTCTAATCTCGCGTTTGCCTATATCCAATAGGTAGTCCGCGAAACAGCCGTGCCCAGTAAGGACCTGGGTTAAGTAATACCCGACATCGCCATGTGCCCTTTCGCACCATGGTCTTATGTCCGGGATTAGCACCTTCGTCCATCTCCCTCGGGGCTCCGCCTCTCATCTCTCCTGCCAGTGTTCCCATAGGCTCTCCCTTGCTGCACCTCTGTCAGCGCCTCCGTAAACCTCCCATCTCTCCCTTGCTAGAAGATCGATGGGTGGTATACAGGCTATCATCAGCGTTGCCACTGCTGATGCGGTTCTGTATGCGCTACAAACTCTTAGCGCTGCTCTTTTCTGGACTTTGGTGAGCTCTTTCCTCCACTTGTCTCTTCTCAATACATCCACCCACACCGGGGCGACATACAGTAAGATCGACTGCACCACCCCGCTGAGGACTGTCCTCTTTGACGCCCTGGGGCCCTTGATGTTTGGCGTCAAACGACCAAGGACCGAGACAGTTTTTCCCGCCTTTTCCAGCGTCTGTTTGATATGTTCCCTAAACGACAGAGAACTATTAATCCAGACTCCCAGGTACTTAATACTCTGCTTCGGCACGATTTCGGTATTCCCTACTCGAAACGTGATGCACAGAAGCTTTCTCCTCCTTGTCAGGAAGATTGCCTCTGTTTTTTCCAACGCCAGAGTCAGTTCCCTCTCTTCGACCCATCTCTTGATCCTCTCAACAGTGAGGTTGGTTTTCCCTCACGTCGATGTCACTTCTTCCGGTAACGACCACCGCGACATCATCAGCGTAGCCCAAGACCCTCACTCCTTCGGGCACTGAGTCTAAATATCCCATCGAACATAATGTTCCATAGGGTAGGACCCATAACCGACCCCTGTGGCACTCCACACAAGATTCTCCTCCTCTCGCTACCGTCCCCGGCCATCAATATCAGGCCTCTGCAGGACATGTAGTTGGCGATCATGTTTACAACATACGGTGCTATTTCTAGCTCCCGCAGCCTCTCCATGATCTTTCCCCATGAGGCCGAATTGAACATGTTTTTCACGTCCAAAGTGATCAACGCGCACAAATTTTTGGACTCCCACGCCTCCTGTACAATGGTTTTTATGACCATGACAGCATCGACCGTAGATATCCCCGCCCTAAACCCGTACTGGTTCTCCGACAGGCCTCCCTTTCTCTCCAGCTCACCTAGGAGTCTTCCTAGGATGAGATGTTCCAGGAGTTTCCCGAACACATAAATCAGACATATCCGCCTGAAAGATGTGGAGTCCTCCACCGGCTTGTTCGTCTTGAGAATTGGAACTAGCCTGGCCATCTTCCATCCCTCGGGAATGTCGCCGATCCTCATGACGTTATTCATGATTCGCAGCACCTCCACAGGATATTCCTCAACCACGGCCTTCAGGATCTCAGGGGGGATACCGTCCGGACCAGGCACCTGGCCATTTTTAATCTTGGCACAAACCCTTAGCAGTTCCTCCTCCTTAAGCGGATCGAGATCTGCTCCTGGTTGGCGTTCCCATTCTTCCACCGGTTTCACGGGGAAGAGAGCGTCCACCGTCTCTTTCATCTTTTCTAGAGGAATCTCCTGCTGGTGACTATTCGTCCTCTTCACCACTAGTTTGTACCCGTTACCCCAGACATCTCTATCTATGTCGGCGCACAACTCGTCCCACTTTCTCCTCTTCTCTGCCTTGATAGCGTCCCTCGGCTTTTTCTCTTCATCCTTATACGCTACCACCGCCTTTCCCTGCTCAAACGTGGTGCCTATGTCATGGTATTTCAAATGAGATTATGAAGGTACTACATCCAACGGGAGCAATTACTAGTCAGGGATTTCCCAGAAAAATCTAGATACCCTACCCGATAGAAGCCCTTAATAATTGCGTATAATGGTAACTCAATCCATGAAATGATAGCACAATGAATGATGCTAGATTTCCAACTAAGTCACAACATTCACACGAATATACGCTGACAAACCCAGCCGACACATACGGGAATCGATCTCACGCCCAGATCACTTCAAGCCCTGGATTTGATTGAAATCCATTGGTGATAGTTCCAAGAGTGTCTTCTGACGATAAAAAAAGGTTGAGAAATATTAACATAAGATGTTACCCCATACGAATCCCCATACATTTAGTTTTAAAATCATGTAACCATTTTTAGAATGATATATAATATATGTATGAATAAATATTATTTGTTCATCGTTTCTCATTTGACTAATCGATCATTCTTATTAACTCACTAATCAAGACATGCTATGCTTAATAAACAGCATCATTAATATTTATCATCGCGATAAACTTTTTCCGGTGGAAAATAAACAACACTTAATTAACTAGGCGATGATTTTACCAGTTGCGCGGCTATTAAACTTCTAAAGAAAAAAACACCAGCTCCTAATGACGCTTTATGGGAACCCGCTTCTTCTCGAGGATTCAATCGCTGTAAAGTCAAAGTTCAGGAAGATTTTATGCGCTTAAGGCCTGACAAGTCATATAAACACACGAGGGACTTTATTGCTTCCACCCACTGAGTTAAGTGACTGGCGACACTCATTTTCTTTCAAAATACACTTGGGTTAATTTGGTTCGACGTCGA
Organism: Rosalia funebris; assembly: GCA_037954035.1. Lineage (NCBI taxonomy): Eukaryota > Metazoa > Arthropoda > Insecta > Coleoptera > Cerambycidae > Rosalia > Rosalia funebris. Next base: position 14,723,568 of record JAZFAV010000016.1, on the reverse strand, counting down.
CACTTTTGCGTGAATGATTGATTTTCGGTATAATGAGTTCGCTTATATACAGGTTTCATTTTGCATAAGTGATTTATGTACGAAATTAATTTGGTTTAACGAAAGGCCCGAGTATTTGGTGAAAATCGTTCTCGTATAATTATGTATCGGGTGATTTAGAAAAAAAAAACTTTATTTTCATCTATACATTATTTTTTCTTTGCAGTGGTGTACGGTGTAGGGAAAGGTTTCAAAAATGATACTACTTTATATATTTTTTTGTGGGAATTGGTGTGATTATCTTGAATCGATGGGTACTGAATGACAATCTTTTTGAGAAACATCTTGAAAGTAAAACCAAAAATTAAATCCACTTACTTATAATGATATAGGGATTTATTCATAATATAATTGTATCGATCTATCCATGTTGACAAACTTAAACTCCTGGACAAAATTCACGCAAAAGTAATCAGTGGAACTTCACATTATTACTTTTATTTTTTCAAAGATTTACATCATAGTACCTACGTGATATCATAATTAAATGAATTCAACTAATGTTTAATAAATTGGAATGGTATTATCGGGAAAAATACATGAATAAAATAGTAGAAACTAATAATAATGTCAAATGAAATCAAAGCGATGTTAATGAAACATTTTAGAAAGAAAATTGCAGGTGAAATTATGTCGTAAGAACTTGAATTCAGTAAAGTATAAATCCTTCTTTAGCTCTCATCACTGTTTTCATTCATCTGCGCATGCTATTGATCAAGTGGTAAATGGTTTCCTGAGGAATATTCTCCATTTCGACAAGAACGACTTGTTTAAGTTCCATAAGAGTCATAGGTGCTGGCATGTGGAACCTAACAAATCGCTTTAGTACTACCCATAGATGTTCTATCGGGCTCATATCTGGACGTCTTGGTGGCCAGTCTATAACGAGCCTGTCGCGAAATTAGCATTCCAGAGCTGATAAAAGTAGCCAATCCTAATCGGAAAAAAAACTGAGCAATGCATTCAAATTAAAAGACGATTAGTTGAGAGAGGCTACATCCAATAATTAACTAAGTTAGTCAATTACATTCTTATTCATGAGCAATACTAATGATTAATTATCTAAAAATATGATTGTTAGAGGAGAAGGCCCGAATATGGGCCCCCATTTTGTTTTTTATTAACCATTTTTAGATTTTTTGAAAAAAAAAATCTAAAAAGTGGCATGCATTTAGCCCGAAGACTCTTCTGTTATTGTAGAAGCAGTAAAGTGTGAAACAGGCAAGCATTACTGTGATTTGAGAAGAAATATGAAATCATGTCAATTTCACATAGGAAGACAGACTGTGTGAAATATGAGCCCCTATCAGAAATGACACAAAAAGTTAAGTAACAAAATAAACTTTATATTCAAGAAATAAACTTACATATTAATATATTTTAAATGGAAATGAAAAATTATCTGCAAAAATCACAAACATAATTGTCTTTCTCTGTCCCCGAACATTTCTCATGTGCCCGCATATTGCACATAAGACAACCAACCCATAGCTCCCCTTTGTGGTCTTCTGAAAAACAACCATCACAAAACCTACATATGGCATCTTTATCATCTGGAACTGTTTGACCGATATAATTGATATTTATGTTCTCGTCAGCCGAAACAAGTAGTTCGTTTTCTGCGTTGGTCTTGGTTTTCTGGTTGAGTCTTGGTCGCTATCAGTATGTCATTTCTTTTGTTTCTTAGCTGCCTTTCTTGTTGGTTTTGGTTTTGGAAATACTTTTCATTTTGAAGGTGACTTTTTAAGGGTAGAGAGTTACTGCTCTAAGTCATTTCTATATGGTGATAAAGTGATAACTTTTTAGATGTGTTTGGTTTTCTCGCGATTCGATGCTTTCTTCTTTATAACAGGAATGGGCGCAACATCGAATGGAGATACATGGAATTTGGAGCTTGTTAGTGGAGATTTGTGAATATTTAAATCCTGTTCATCTCTTGGCACTTCCACGGGGGTTCTATTTAACTGAGAATCAACATCAGGTTCCTGGTTTGAAGTACAAGAACGAACAACCGGTGAAAATGCGCATCAGCTACATTCTCGCGAAGTGCTGAATACTGATTTGTGTTTGCCCACGTGGAATATCCTGGCTGAGGTTCTGAGGTGAAACTATTTTCTGTATTTTTTCTAACTTCAAGTGGTGTCAAGTTACAGTTTTTTTTTCAGCCATGGCGACGTAAAAATACATCAAGCCAAGTACGCCCTGCAAATCTATTTTTGAATACATTCACTCTCCCATTTCTGATGTCTAAAGTGTATGCCAATCTTCGAATATATTTTCTGGTTAATCCGTAGAACTTAGATTCCATTGTTAAATTATAATTAACCAGATCTGTTTCTATCTCTTCTCCTAAGACTGTTTCTCGTCCTAGTTTGGTTTGAACTACTTCTTCAGCTGTGAGGTTATTTTCATTCTGTCTTTCTAAAAACCTTTGAAGTGTTGATATTGGTACATTAAAAGATTTACTGGCGATTTTTAAGCCCATACGTTGCGCGTTGGTTATTTACATTGTTCAAAGCCCTTACCATATCTTCGGATTTCCATTTGTTTCTTAAATTCTTTGGTGAACACTTTGGCTGATTACGTGACATGATGATCATGGAAAAAAGAGTAAATTCAAAGTCGGGTTCGAATATGGGCCCTAGGGCCCATAGTCCCTATATGGGCCATATAGGCCCTAGAACCCGCAAAATTGGTCATATTAATGCCAATTGCTTTGCTGGTAATATGGCCCATTGGAATATGGGCCATATTACCAGCAAAGCCTGTCACTCCAACAAAATGTCATATTATTTTTTGTGGTTAGGTGACTCAATATCTACGTGAATATAATAAACCTTAATCTTAATACGCCACACTGATGCGAATATTTGAAACCTAGTCAGCTAATAATATACAAAATATTCTTACGCAACTTACCTCTAATTATATATTCACATTTTCAAAAACACATTCATCATGAGCTGTTGACAACAGAGTAACATTTCTATAGCAAACTATCGGGAAAAGAGTTGGCTATCCAGTAAGTGTATTTTCAGATAGTTCACATATATGTCACTTGATGTTTTACTGACTTATTGAGGGGGCTCATATTAAATGCAGGGCCCATATTCGGGCCTTTACCTCTACCTTAAACTGTTGTTTTTTAACTTATTTCAATTGCCAAGTTGTTTTCTTTTCTCTTAAAATGTACCTCTTATCAAATTAACACTTTTGTTCAATATACGTTTCCATTTCCATACCATCCTATTAAATTGGAAGCCAAAATTGTAACCATGTGCGGGCTTTGAGGAAAATATTGAAAAAACTAAGAATGCGAATGAATTTCGTAATGAAATTGGTGTTAGGGCTTACACTTAGATTCTGGACAACTTTTTCTAATAATTTTTATCGATATTTTTAACGCGAAGCAAAATATCGGGAATAAACACCATTTGAGAGGCTGCCTTAGTTTGCTACTTAAACTTAAATTGGTTGCCTCGAAATGTATATAGTCTTATATAAAACTATAATTATACAAAAATTCAAATCTGGATTTCAAAAAATGACGAATATATCTGAGTATCTTAATTTTAAATCAAACACTTGGTATTACATAAATTGAATTAAACAACAATATGCTATTAAATTTACTATTACACATCTAGAAAACTATATACGTAATAGAGAACGAATACTTATGTATATAAATGAAACTTGTCTATTTAGGCGTAATCCCATTTCTAGCTAACATCACTGAACATTCCTCTTTCCCTTCGGGATTCGTTTCCAGAAATCTTACATAAAATTATTAGGAAAATTTATATGACTTCCGGCTGATATCATTATGGCGTAAATCCAGAGCGGATATTTCCCTTATCTGCGACCCGCCATTTATATATTTCGTCTCATTCCCACTCGTCTCCATAAATCCAGCGTTCACTGCATGCAATTAGAATTAATCTTATTGGGAGGGTATCAGTAATTTATGGACCTCGGTCGACGCGGCCCGCTCCATCTTATACAGCTTCGTGACGGTTGTCGGTCCAGAGGTCTGTCGACTGCTGTCTCGGCCTGAGAGATGTTGTGGAAGCTTTGTTCGAATGGACTTACTCGACTAATACGGCTGCTTATTATTCCCCTAAAGTCAAATAAGCCAAACGGGCCGGGCGTTCTGGGGCACGCCCTGGTGAGAGTCAACGGTGTGGTTATTTTTATGTTATTATTATGAAATATTGGATTATTCTAATTTTGTATTCTCCCCTACATATCTTTTCAGAAAAGAAAACCCGCCACGGATAGGATTCAACATTTGTCCTTGATGGGAACCGAACGTCAGACAGCTGTTTCGAACTTATTAGTTCTCATCAGTGCCATACATAGTACGCCAGTCCAGGACAAATGCCGAATCAAATCCGTGGGGTATCGATTCATCTAAATCGATACGATTCATGTCAGTAAATAGTAAATCAGTAAAAAGAAATAAGACATATCCTAGAAGACTCTAGAGAAATAAGACTTTATCCCGGATATACACATATTTCCTATTATTTTATATACAATGAGGAAACGAAAAAATGTGACAATTCAACGAGATGGTGAAAGAGGAGACTTACCTTTGATAGTATTTCAATCGGTACCAAACCTAACAATGATTAAACACTAAGTTTCTATGCACATGCACAACTTAATGTCATCAAATATTAAACACTGCTATTTACTACAAGCATTAAGGGCAATCAAGCGAAAACGTGAAAATTATTTATGCACTTACACTGCACATGCGAAGTATGTTCAAAAAGTAACGGGAGTTCTTGTAATTTCGCGAGTTGTATTCGAGTTGTATGTCCGATTCGCGCAATTTTTTCGTTCTTATGTTGGCAAACATGTGTGAATAATATTTGTACATTATTAACCATATCGGATGTCTATTGTCAGGTGTCAAAAAGGTTACATGTGTTTCGGTACCATCGGCGATTATTTATTTATTTAAAGAATGGATCAGAGAATTTGCATTAGATTTTGTTATAAGAATAAAAAGATAAAGTGCAGCGAAGTTTTAGAAATGTTAAATATTACTTTTGATGAGTCTGCTATAAGTAAAACAAGAGTTTATAAGTGGTGAAACGTTTCCAAGAAGGCTGTGAAGACGTTGAAGATAACGAACTCCCTGGACGCCCCAGGATATCAACAACCAATGAAAACGTGGAAAAAGTGAACGAAATAACTATGAACGGTAGCCAAATCATAATCAGAGAATAACTCAGATAACGTTGGCATATCAATTGGCTTATGCTAAGAAAAGTTATCGATGGTTTTGGGTATGAAACGTGTGGTAGCAAAATTTGTTCCAAAACTGTTGAATTTCGAACAAAAGCAGAGGCGAATAGAAATTGCTCAGAAGTCACTAAATGAAGTCAACAACGATGCAGAACTAGTAAAATGTGTTATAACAGGTGATGATACATGGGTATATGGATATGACGTCGAAACTAATTGTCAATCATCTCAGAGGAGGCATTCTGGAAGCGATCGAATGTGACGGTTATGCTCACTGTGTTTTTAGATTTTACCAGTACACCATGAGTTCTTGCCACAACGTTAAACCATCAATAGCATTGAACTTGTAAGTAGTACTCTACTACTTACAAGTGCAATGCCGTTTGCGTGAAGCAATTTTAGAAAAACGCCTGGATTTGTGGCGAAACGATTCATGGATTTTGCACCACGATGCACGCTTGTTCATAAATTTTTGGCTAAAACAACACTGTAATGATGCCTCAACCTTCATATCGCTAAATATTGTTCCATGTGACTTTTTCTACTCCCAAAAATAAAGAGAACCCTAAAGGGCCATAGTCTTGCAAGCATAGATGAAATTAAAAACACATCGCTAAGAGATATAAAAAATATCACAAAGATCGAGTTCTAGAAGTGTTTCGGGGATTGTAAGAAATGTATAATATCTAATGTATACTTGTAAAGGGATAATATTGATGTAAATGAATAAATAAAGTTCTTTCCAAAAAAACAAAATTCCCGTTATTTTTTGAACACACCTCGTATACAGACCTGACAACTACAAATTTGTATAATTACTTATTATATGTGGTAGAAAAGAGCGAAAATGGAATAACCCATATCCTAGAAAAAAATAGCTTTATCCACCTTGTTGCGACTAATGGCTTTCACCTAGATGCTACGGGAGATAATTTTTAAGTATAGGTGATGGAGAATGCATATGGTAACTATAGAAGGGGTGGTCAAATAGGGGTGACCGTAATTTGAGATGCGTTGTTTTGTGTTTGTATGACATTGAAAATTATTTTTCATTAGATATTATTTATGCCATAATGTTGACGAGGTAAACTAATGTTTAACTGTGTTCGCAAACCTTATTAAAATGATAGTTTATGCAGCCGAGGAAATAGTGCAGTGGCACTATTGAAATAATACTGCTTCCGGAGTTGTAGCGCGGTTTACATTAGTCGCATTTGAAGATAAACCCATTCCGACAATTCAAGAAATTATGAATATCGTTCACAAGTTTGACTCATGGAGATGTGTATTATACTGTAGAAAGTATAATAACCTTCATTTTGATGAATACAACCGCATAGTTTGGTTAAACGAAAAGCAAATACAACAAGAAATAATGTTTTTAGCCTCTTGGAATTAGAACCCTATTTCAAATTCCAGACAAACCTCAACCCAAGTCGGTGTACCTGATCGAACAGTTCGGAGCATTTTAAGGAGAAATGAATATCTAGTTCTCACTACTAAAGGAAATTTTCCCAATGTTTGTATAGAGCGAATGGAGCTTTATGAAATATGATGAAGAAGGTCAGCGAAGAAAACGTACTACCAGATATCGTATTCCTATATCGCCTTATCAATGAAAGAGGTACAATTAAGTGGCCTCCAATATCCCCTAAACGTAGCTCCAAGGAATTTCTTTTCTCTGATTTATACCAAGTCTGTTCTCTCTCATCAAAACTCTCAGTTATATATATCTGAAAAAGAATAGGTCCCCATATTGTCTCTTGTAGTGTGTCTAATGTGACTAGTACTTGTTCGCTATATTCTGATTGCACTGATTCCATCTGATACCTCTCATTAAGATAATCTTTAATTAACGCATTACCTCACCCACGGATTCCATACCATTTAAATTTTTCTAATAAGGTAGTGTGACTTATGATATCGAATGCCTTCTCCAAGTCAAAAAAGTTATCTCCATTTAATGATTTATATACAGTTGTTACTACATATGTTATATCTATCTTGAAATCAAAACTGATTTGAACTGATTTATAATTTAAAATAAAATATAATTTTAAAATACAATAATGAACAACGAAAATGAGTAAAACAACTACTAAGTTTTATACCACTATATTTTCACAGGAACGTGACTGCAGTTTCGACAAATTTTATGTCATTTTTAAACGATGACTCAACTAATAATAAAATACAAACATTCTGTTCCTATAATATGTACTATCCAAATACAGAGACTAAGTGTTATGGCAATAAACAAAGGTTTACAAGAAAACGTGTTTTATAAGTGGTGCAATCCCGACCATCAAATTGTGGGAATTTCCATGAATATTATTAAGATCTATTAAACAGGGGGTTAATTAATTTGGGTAACAGTAAAAGGAGGAGAATATAGTATATCTACTTGATCATTTAACAAGCTAAAATTGTCACTATGATAATGGTCAAGTAGATGTTAGATCGTAGTAGATCGAGTAGATATACTATATTCTCCTCTTTTTACTATTACCCAAATTAATTAACCCCCTGTATAATAGTTCTTAATAATATTCATGGAAATTCCCACAATTTGATAGTCGGGATTGCACCATTTATAAAACACGTTTTCTTGTAAACCTTAACTACCTGTTTATTGCCATAATACTTAGTCTCTGTATTTGAATAGTATATATTATAGGAACAGAATGTTTGTATTTTATTCTTAGTTGAGTCATCGTCTGAGAATTACGTAAAATTTATCGAAACTGCAGTCACGTTTCTGTGAAAATATAGTGGTTCCGTTGTGAATTATGAACTACCACAGAGTAACGGCTTCCTCGATTAATTTCTTACAATAATGAACGTTTCTAGGTTAAAATGACTCCATTGTGATAACTCGTTAGTCGCGCAATATCCTTTTTTATTTTTGTTGGCCTCCGTAATCACCTTCTCAATTTTATTATTCACTCAATTTATCACGATTATGTTTTCCTTTAAACGTATTTGCCGATTTCTACAAACGTAATAAGAAGGCTTGGTATTTATTACATTCCGCAACACACTTTTTAACGGTAATCTTCAAGCTGTTTATATTTGAGTTTATCGTACGTGTTCGAATTATTTATGTCAGCACAATAATGTCCAAAACGACCACCTAAAGGAAATAAAGAGAAGGGCTGGTAGAAACGAAAATTATGCTCACCCATTTATATGCTGTAAGTGCTGCGAAAAACAGAAATAAACGTGCTTAATAAAAGCTCCCTATGGAGGTTTATTTACGTTGGTGTGCCACATTTTTTTTTTACAAGTGCTAAAGCAGATATGAAAAGTAGTGTAAAAGAAAATGTTGAACAATCTTCAAAAGGAACATTAAAATCCTTGTGGATTATGCCGTGCGCCCCTTATCTGGCAGATGTTTAATTTAAAATAGGAAAGAGTAAGGTAAAAACTACCCTTTAAGTATCACGAGGAAGTATAAAAAATGATCTCATCCGTATAAATACAACCGTTAAAGGTGAGCATGAAATGGCGAACGTCTTGTTTAATGCATGCTTGTCATTATTTTAAATAGTTTGCTGAAAATTTGCCAAATTACCTACTGTACTGATACACCGTCAATATTTTCATTAACTATAAATAATACATATATTTACAGGGAAAAATTCAAGCATATATAATTAAAATAATAATAATAAGGACCATCAGGTCCCATATTACCAATATATACCTACATCAGTGATACTAACAGATACGGCCAAATTATACTGTAATAAAACTGTCATCACGGATAAATATACTCCCAATAACAGGCTAGATATAATACTGACATGAGGAAAACAAACATACCTAATAGATATCACCGTACCACTACCAGAGAACATGCAAAAAGAAACAAATGGAAAAAATAACGAAATATTTACCCCTTGCTGAGAAGATCAAGCACATGTGGCAACAGGGGAACGTCACCATAATTCCTGTAGTAATAGGCGCCACAGGTGAAATACCTAGCGGCCTGAAAACAGCCCTAAGCTCATTAAAGATTAAAAAAACACCTATCTCCAGATGTAAAAATCAGTAATCATCGACACTTGCAGCATCGTTCGCAGATTTCTACAACTGCAATAAAAATACAATCAAGCTGGGCATAGGTCCCTTGACTGTTCATACATACCCTCCTAAATATAGGAGAGCACTCTGTAAATAATAACACACAGGAGAAAGAACACAATAAGCTGTATGAAATGCGCCATACTAATATATTATAAATAGAACTAGTTATAGAGCAATAATGAAGAACATGTACTTATTATTTTGTATTATTCATAAAAATTAACGGATCTTAACTATAAAATACTACAATTATCTAATATCATTCATAATTAAGTAAATTAATATTTTCAAAGAGTTCGTCTACTGAAGTCGCCACTTTTACTACAAGTAACAAATTTATGCACTAGAAAACCTGTTAAATGTGTTTAAAAAGGATTAAGAATATATGTTCTCGATACATACACATCTTAAAATATACACTATATATTATAAAGGAATAACTATTAAAGTAAATAATAAGGAAAGATTATCACCAAGGATTCATTTAGTTCAATCACGGAAAATCCAAAAAAGTAACTAAAAAAAAGTCAAAGAAAGGAACTAAAGCATTTTAGTCCTTCCAAGATTTCCAATATTTCTTTTATTTGAAGTAGCGTTTTATCCAGTTCATTTGGGATCGATGTTTATCAAATGCATAGAACTAATGAAACCTTACATAACAGTTATTGGCACAGAAATCTTCAAAATAGAAAAGTTCTGAGAGCGAGATACGATTTAATTGCTACAGCTTTGTGTTAGTATAATTGGACTTTATGACCTTCAGTCATTGGTATCTTCTTGGAAAATCAGCTTCCTCACTCTGACTTATTTTTGTAATTTCGATAGAAATGTCAACAATTTTAACTATTTGTGTTTTCCTTTTCTATTATCACAGGAATATTAAAAATGGAAAAAGTTATTACAGACCCAGGATATCACACCAATTAATTGCTACAGCTTTGTGCTAGGAGAATCTAACTTTATGACTTTCAGTCCTTGGTTTCTCCTTGGAGATTCAGCTATCTCACTTTGACTTTTTGTGATAATGCGTAAGTATCACAAATTTTTAACTATTTGTAGCTTTTCTTTATATACTATATTGAGATATTTGTTTCTCCTGTTTGATTAAGGTCATACGGTTAGATGAGGTCATACATTATAGAACTTATTTTTTTCTTGCCAACATTGAGCAAGTCAAGTCGTCTTTTAGTAAGATCCTTAAAGATAAAGACGGAACTATTTTTAATAGTTTCATCCCTTCAATAATTTCCAGGCGTTTATTTTAGTTAGTACAATTTGTTACAACTGTCCGTGGTTTATTTTAGTACCATTAAATTTACCCATACGATAAATACTAACAAAGTCATCTTTATTACAGTTGATTCCAAGTTGAAATGAAAAGAAAGTAATCACATTTTCAGAAACTGCATTATTTTCCCCTTCCTCGGCTCATTCTAAAATTCTTAGAGAATTGCTTTTAGTGGCTTGCTCTAGTGTATCAATGTTTTTATTTAGAATTAGGGTAATATTTTCATTATCAGTTACTGCTTTACTTACATTTTTAACGTAATTACTAAGATAATATAACTTATAATGGAATATAGTACACTTTCATCCATGGTATTTTCCATTCTTTCCAATAAATTCTGTACAAACTGTTATTATTAGGTCTTCAGTTGAAAGGAGGGGTACACTTTCCAGATAAAAACGGCCCAATTAATAAAGGCACAGTTACATTATTTTTAATGACTACTCAGTGCAATATAAACGAAAATAGGGTGTTTATATAGATTTGTTTGAATAATCTTTTTTTACATTGATTTAAAAATACATAAAATTCGTTCACAATTATGGTGCAATTTCGTGTAATAATCTGATACTTTTATATTTTTACAATAATCCGTCTTCATCAATATCGGACTATTCCATTATGGCAACATCCATCATGTTTTCACCATAACTGATATTTGGTAGTTTGTTTTCATTATACCTATCGTATGCCAAAAACCAAATACCCGAGGCTATATGAGCACAGCAGCCTCCACTAGCTCCAACTTTACACTGGCAGTACCAGGACAACACAGTTCAAGTACTGTACTCAATCCGCATGTTATATTGCTTTGAAGACGTATGACGAGACTGAATTCTGATTCTCAAAATATTAGAGTTCTTCTTGTGGACATATAGTTTATATAAACCTTCACTTTTGTTTTTCATATGCTCTGAAGTGTACGAACTTACAAAAGTTTATTTTGTAATATAAGCGAAGCGTAGAAGCAACTTAGTGTTTTGGTATGTTGTGGACTTTACCTTTTATTAAAATAATATCATATCAAAATTGTGTTTCTTCCCTTCGCTATGTACGAAAATATTAAAAATATATTGAAAAATAAGCGATTTTTGCTGAAAATCATGAAACAGGTCGACTATGGCATTTCCTTTTAATAGCAACGTTGCAACAGATCCCGTTTATTTAATGGTGGATGTAAATATCAATTTTTCTTTTACCAAAATCGATAGATTTCTTTTATACTCATCAAGTTTGTATTTTAATGAATAATTTGGACCAATTCTCTATAGAAAGTTTATCCTCTCCTTTCACTTTGTATTTTTGCTATATTTCTCGTACCCATACTTGTAGATTTTAATTATTATGATCCGACTAGATTTCAAAGATTATAATCTAATACCTGCGTGAACTTATTAACTGCAGATATGTGCACTTAATATTATTTACAAGAATTTACACTTGCACTACTTAACTTTTAAGTTTACGTGGCACTATATTTTAATTTACAGTCTCACTGTCTGTATCAGTTCTAAATGATTAAAATAAAGGAATACCAAAATTAGTGCCTGCTCAGTAACAGCCGTTTTCACATTCCATTATTTTACGAAAGTTTATTTATTCTTAATTTTTCTAGGGATGCAGAATGATATAGGCTGACGACCGCTTAGGTGAACTATACGGTGTAGTATTTGGTCACTAAAAACCCTCACCGCCGCTGCACTGATATGTAGGCCACCGGAAAACTTAGCGAGTATCGTGTCTGTATCTTATCTAGTCTCCGCGCTTTCAGTTTCGGCCATGAATAGCCCATAAATGCGAATGAACTGCCCTTCTGCGGGTCGCTTTATCTCATGGCCTTAGTAAACAGCTAACTTTTCCGTGAACTTCACCGCAAATCGTTTAGCATGTTCCTGTTTCCGAAGAATGTGCGACGTAATCCGGAGTTATGAAGTGCGGATGACGTACCTCTCAGAATTTGGACGCCTCCCAACGACTTTCGAAAGTCTCTACCTATTTGCGAACGAGGAAAGTTTCCGTGTTGGATCTGCGGATTACCGTTGGATATGGGATGCGACGTGTGATTTATCCAAACACGAAGTCGAATTATTAAAAGTTAGGTAATGAGGATTTAGGAACGGGACATAGTGCGTGAGATTTATTGAAGGGCTCTGAGTGAATCGTGGTAACGATCCCGGTAAGTGGTACGTTTCACAGTGTGTCTTACTTTGAATGTGGGAGTTAGTGGAGTGTAACAAGACGGTAATTGTTCATTCTCATTGTTGAAACCCCTTGTATAGTGTCTCTTCAGGCAAATAAATAGTTTTGTAAACATATGGTTGACATTTTGCAACCATATGTTTAAACCCCCGATTTGACTGTAGAAATTTCAGAGTCGGACTTATATGTGTTCTGAAATATCTATTAGAAATACAAACACCGTAAAGAAATATCACAATCTTACAATAAATTATATATAAATGTGGTCCAACCAAAACGCACGATGTTAATTGTAAATAAAATAAATAGTTTTCAGAGAATCATCTTAATATTTTTATTATGATAGACAATTATGTGTGAAAAAAAATATATCGGCCAAATGCTCGCCGCGGCTTCGGTGGCATACCTCTATCCGATGGTCCATATTTTTAATGACTCTGAGACATAATTGAGGTTCAATGTCGTTAATGTGCCGAATTATCTCATCATTTAGCTCTTGAATTGTTCTTGGCTTATTGACGTACACTTTTTCTTTTAAATACTCCCAAAGAAAGAAGTCCAACGGTGTCAAATCACATGATCGTGGCGGCCAATTAACATCGCCACGACGTGAGATAACACGGCCATTGAATTTCTCGCGCAAAAGTGCCATTGTTTCGTTGGCTGTGTGGCAAGTGGCACCATCCTGTTGGAACCACATATCGTCTAGGTCCATATCCTCAATTTCTGGCCACAAGAAGTTCGTTATCATCTCGCGATAGCGAACACCATTCACGATAACTGCTTGGCCGACCTCATTTTCGAAGAAGTACGGCCCGATGACGCCGCCAGCCCATAAACCGCACCAAACAGTCACTCTTTGTGGATGCATCGGCTTTTCAACAATCACTCGTGGATTCTCATTTGCCCAAGTGCGGCAATTCTGCTTGTTAACGAATCCACTGAGGTAAAAGTGTGCCTCGTCGCTGAAGATGATTTTCTTTGTAAAGTCACCATTCATTTCTGTCTGTTCAACCAACCATTCGGCGACGCTTGAAATGGTCAGTAAACTTCAGCTCTTGAGTCAATTGAACCTTGTAAGCGTGTAAATTCAAATATTTATTCAAAATTCGCATCAGTGATGTTCGTGAGATGTTCAATTGTTGGGCACAATGACGAATCGAGGTTGACGGCTCTTCTGCTACACTATCGCGAACCACAGCAATGTTTTCCGCAGAACGAACTGGGCGAGCATGCACAGGTGTTTTCACATTTCCTACTGACCCGGTTTACTGAAATTTGCGCACAATTCTCCCGATTGTGGACACATTTGTTCGATTATGCTGACCAAAAATGTCACGAAGTGCACGACATGCATTTTGATTTGAACGCCCATTTTCGTAAAAGGCTTCAAAAATCTTAACGAGCTGCTCAATTGTGTACTTCTCCATGGTTGAATTTGTCAAACACTGAAACAAAGAAATGTCAAATTAAGTTGGGCAAGAAACTTGACGTTAGTATAATTGCGATATGTTACATGTAACTGTCGCATGGTCTTCATCGCGTAGCATAATCAATCCGTGGTCGTTATCCGAATGTCGATCGTCTGATAGCGAATGCCAAACATGTGTTTTTAAAAGCTCCGCAAAGAGAGGCATTATTCACAGAAATCGTTCCTTACACACAATTATCTCCAGCGTCTGTAATAACACGGTGGAGAACGTAGACCACGGCAGCTTCATATTATTACTGCAATTTTGAGAACACCACCAGGGTTTTTCAACAGTTAGATCCAAATGATGCTATTGCAATAGCGTCATTGCAAATGCACGACAGACTTTATCGGTTCTAGTTATTCAACAAGATTTGATGTAAATACATGGTAATTTTTTCTAAAAAAACAGACATATGAATTTTCAATGAATACTATAAACGTTGTTTAAGACTATAAAGAAAAAATCTACTGCAGTTTTGAATAACAGCATGGGATTTTCTACTATAGCGGTTATAGTAGATATCTTACAGCAGAAAGAAGTTGATGTATTTAATTCAGAAAGGAATATGAAGGCTCTACAATATTATTCATATTTTCGGTACACTCCGTTGACTTCCGTTTATGTAGAAGGGTCATTTTCACAACATAAATGGATATTTACTGACAGGCGTCACTCGTTGACTGCTGAACATTTAGAATAATTACTAATAACATACTCATGTGATCATACGCGTAAATAGTGTTAGGTGTGTGGTGATATTACCTTAAAAAACTACTGTGTTCTCCAGATCATTTTGACAATACGGCGCCATAATGATTTACCCAGTTCCCGGTCCTCATTTGTTTCTAAACAACCACACAACAAAAAGTAAACTAATATCTGAATACGTTTTATTTAATCTGCTTTTCATTGTAAGTCCGCCTCTGTTGTTTATGTCATGTCGGCAGTCGTATCCGGGGCTTAAATATAATTAATCTACTACTATATATAACCTTTTTCAATATTAATGAAACAAACGTTTGTTTATCGAATTTTTTTAGAAGATTAGCGATGATAGTCTGTTGTACAAGTCTTGTCTCTAGCACTTGCCTGAATGTGGGTGGTTGCACAATTAAGTGGCTGGGCAAATTCTTATAACAAGAGTCAGTTAGATAAAGTTTTTATATTTTAAAATGCTCAATTACATAACGCAAAGTAATCCTGAAGAAACACAAATTTGTTAGGTTGAATTAAATTGGATATAAAGATATGTAATTGAAATAGAGGAACAGCTAAGTTAAAATAGTTAATACTGTATTATTTAAATAAATACCTGCTGATCGGTCCAAATACCACAGTATTTGTTGCACTTCTCTCTCTACATACTACGTAATAGGCATGGACCAACCATAATCATTATTCGTCGGACGGAAGAATTCGAAGCGGCATTGTCGACAGAAAAATTCTTTGTCTCTTCTGTTTTCTTGACATTAGTCTAACTGGTACAAGGGATTTGATTTTTCTTGAGATGACCTAATTCTTGCACTAATAACTGTTGACCCAAATGACCTGACTTGAATGAATGAATTTTCAAAAAACGATGATAAAGTTTGAAAACAGTTTGAAATCTGGAATCTGTCTGTCTGAATATTCAGATGAGGACATAATATCCTTAAAGATATTTTTTTAATTCTCGAGACCAGATTATCATTGTACAATGTACATCTACCTAATATAGGTATGCCCTACATCTTCAGGTTCAACTAATTATACAGACTATATTGAATGGTTCGGTCGATGGTATAATAATTTCTATTGCAGGAAAAGATATTCTATATTCTTCTTCATTTGAAAGATATTCTATACCGTACGCATGATGTATACGGGAATTATACACATTAAATGTTTTTGCATTTCATAAGTAATAATTTGTTATTAAATTTTGTGAAACCAACGCAATATCATTTCATATATGCAAACAATTAATATTACCAAAGAATGACTTAATTTATGTGACTCAAAGTGATGCATTGCTGACACAGCAAAAAACTACAGATTGTCAAGAAGAGGATCAAGTCTTAAAACTGTGGTATCGGACCGCCCACGAGGTGCGCAGTACCTGGTCCTGGTCTTTACTCAGTGTGGTGCCTGGTCTTTACTCACAATCAGTTAACATTAATACCTTTGCAGAGATAATATCGTTCCATTCCTTACATTTATTTCTAAATATATATATATATATATATATATATATATATATATATATATATATATATATAGAAATCCTAACTTAATATTACGAAATAAATAATAAACAATAGCGTATTTCTCTTTTTTGTCAATTGCAGAAGCATATAATGTATTGCTGCGCAGTCGAGATGAAATAGTTGTGAATGTGAATGTACACAGAGTTCGATCTGGCCACGCGTAAAGTGCATCCTTTTCCCTCCGAATGCTGCCTCACTCTTTCTTCTACTCATACACAGAGAATCTCACATGTTTTCCTATTATTGACGACCTGTACTTGTCGCCATTTTTATATCCTTTTTCCAGTGATATAGGGTATACTTCACTAAAATCAACGTAATGGAATATATATAGTGGGATAAATTTTCGTGAGTGTTATTACGCATATTGAAAACATATTTCATTAATATATGCACATCTGTATTCAAATTTTTATCGCACCAGGAGATTAAAGCTACACATTTTCCGCTCTTTAATAATAATATTTGAGTCTCTAATAAATTCCTCCCCTTTTACCATTTTATACAAGAATTGCCTTTCGATGTTTCAATTATTTGATTACGCCTCTGAACTGCAAGCAAATCTGCAACTCCGGGCATTAAAAAACTACCCAGTCTGCTTTCAATGTAAGCGAAGTATGAACAATCCCTAGTTTGAATAAACTCTAGGAGTTGGGCTCTTCAGGGATCGTTAGACATATAATCGGCGTTCTGGACAGCTTGAGCTGCTGGCGACGAGTGTGCCGGGGCTTCTTGTCACGCAACTCATTAATAAGCTAACGTTCGATAACATCAGGGGTGGGATTTACTTCGATTTATTCAGTCCGATGAAATGCGACTATTTATTTGGTCTGTTTGTGAGAGACGTTACCCTCTAGAAAAATAGGGTATAGTTTGTAAATATAATTTTCAAGGGAAAAGGTAAACATACGTCAAGCACGATTCAAATTATAGTAGTTTACTTAATACTGAAGATGTACGAGTAGGCCTTTGAGAAATGTTATTATTTCAAAAATTATTCTCAACGATATAATCATGATCATCTTCATCCTAAACTTTATTCCACGGGAGAACATAGCGCGTCCAAGAAATGTCTACATCGAATTCTATTTTGGGCAAGAGCTTTCGTTTCGTCCCATTCTTTACCAGCTACTCGAGCTTCATCGATAACCCTTCTGCGCCACGTACTTGTTTGCCAAACCCTCTTTCTTTTTCCTTATGGATTCCAATCCAATGCAGTATGGGCTGCGTCTCCATTTGGTTTTCATCAAGGTATGGCTAATCCATTTTTATTTTCGATGTTTCATTGGTGCTCTTATTTGCTGACCACCAGTTATTTTCCACAGCTCTACATTACTTATTATTTCTGGCCATCTGACTTTCAGTATTCGCGTCAGACAAGTTGTTTATGAAAACTTCTATTTTATGTTTGATGAACGAAGTTGACTTCTAAGTCTCGCATGTGTACAGCTGTACTAAAATACGATTGATATTGAGAAAGTATATTTTCAGATTTATTGATAGCTGTGTTGAGGTTCATGAGGTTTTTAAGTGGTATAAATGCTTGTCGTACCTTTTGAATTCTGTTGTATACATATGAATAAACACTTCCATCATTTGTAATATAGTTTAACAAAACTTATATGTAAGATTAAGAAGGGAGTTTTTATATATGTGATACAGCGCAACAAAAGGACTATGAATGATACATATACATGTAACTTAACTATTAAGATATTATAGACAAGAGGAATAAAAATCTAAGCTATCTGAATATGTGTTTTTACTCCCTTCACTTTAGGCGATTTTAAAATTTTATAATTTTCAATAGCTGCTCCAAACACAGACTGCTTGTTGAAAATCTTTGTTATAACGATTTTAAATTACACATTCGAAAACTCAGCTCCTAAATTAATTGTTTCAGATTCGCTATTTCAGTTTAGAAAAAAAATTATACTCTGAATGTAACATGATACTCAAACCTCGTTCCTTATGCTTAGAAATTTTAACACTGACTTAGCTTTCCACAAAACACCAAAACACTATAAGCAAAATTGGCATCATCCGAAGATGATTAAAACTCAATTTTAATCATCTCCGCCATTTTTAATTATTCGCCAATAAAATTGGCATCATCTGGAGATGATTAAAATTGAGTTTTAATCATCTCCAGATGATGCCAATTTTGTTGGCGAAACGTGCGTCGACTGTAGTGTGTAGTGTTTTGGTGTTTTGTGGAAAACTAAGTCAGTGTTATTCGACCTACTCCAGTATTAGAAATTTTGGTAAAGTAGTGGTGAGATTCCTGAATAGAATTTATTTAATTTACGAATCAATTTAAAATACTTGACATAAACCCTGTCTGGTGTTAGATGTTAGAGAGTATCGTAGAATTACTCTTTTTAATACCATCTATAACGAAGTGAAATGTATACAGTAGAGATGTGGCGTGAAATATATATGAAAAATATGTTATAAGTTGATAAACTATCAACTATAATCATATAGAAAGCTACATTACAAATATGTTTTACATATATCGTTGAGAAGAAAAAACTATCAAAATAATTTTTCATTAACTAAGAAATACGTATTCTTAAAAATTGTGCCATCCAACCATCTTGTACGACAATGATATCTTATGTTCGATTCAAGGGATGTGATAAACCTTAATTTGTATTAAATGTGATAGCATAATGAATTTAATACTTAACAGACTTTCTACACGTAACAATAATCAAAAACGAACCATTTACAAGACTTTCCATCTTCAATTATAAAATGCATTTTAATTTTTATATTTTTACCAGATGATTAACTTTTGTAGATATTGTAATGGATATCAATTACTATATTTCCTCATCTATTCAATTTCTTTGTATCAATTACAACTATTTCCTTATCAGTTTAGTAACGTTTTCGATACCACTTTCAATACGATATCTAATCGTATCAAAAAGGATTGATATCATCTTAGTATGATATACAGAGTATCAATACCAATGATATACTTAGATCTATACTTGGTTTTAAGTTGTCTGTAGTCAAAAAGATGATAAATATACATAATATATACCTTATAAGTATTACATTTAAATGTTTTTTTTTGCTTAAGATGTAGCGTGTTAAAGGGTATTAAAAGGCACAAAACTAAATCAATATAGTTAATATTCAATATAGTCAATTGAAGATGAAGCGGCGTACTCCGTTCATTGTCGGACCTACGCTATTCGAAGTCAAGCAACGAAATGCTCGGATGCGATTTGGATGGGTGACACATGGTCTCATTCTCATGCCGCGGTGGTGCTGACTTAGTATTTGGTAACAGGGTGTCAGCGGAGCCAAATACTGGGCACATTATCTGCGTGAGTTCGATTCTCACCAGAGGGAACTTAGCACTTTCCTCATGGGTGGGTATTTGTCCGCGCCTATATGTGTAACCTTCAACTGCTCAAGCCTGCCTGTATGCTTTCTGGGGAAGGAAGTCTACTTTCTGTGTGTCTATACTTTAAAAATATATTTAATAATATTACAAAATAATTACAATAATTAACGTCAGCATACAAAAAATAACAAAATACAAATTTCTAAAACATTATAATCCCCATTCACTTTTAGGAGTACTTCCAAGAAGAACTAATTTGTCGACATATTTTGGTGATAATCTATTTTTGGTTTTGGTTTTTGTAGTTTCTGCGTTCACTAAACACACTTGTGTTACCTTGCTTACTAATACGTTCCAAACACGTTTATATAAATTAGGAAACACAGGCCGCATATACTTCCACTGTAGGAGGATGTGCATTATTATAGATACAATGGGATTTCTGTTATATCATTCCTGTTTTTATCATCCATAGCCCCATACCTCAAATTTCTTTCGATAGTATGAGTGTCCATAAATAATATCGAATATCGATATTATTTATACGATACTCGTATGATTTATCGATATCTATACTACCGATACTATCGAAACATCGAGAGAGAAATATCGAAACCTACTCGTATCGGAAGTATAGCAACGTCCCTGAACAAGTGATAAGTTGTCATTACCTAGCTCAGAAACAGAAAATTGTACAACAAACTAGCAAACATATTCTCTTGATTCGCATCATATATATAATTTCATATAGTTTCCTGAAATCAGTGTATCGCATAAATATCGGCACAGTGCGTTTTGAAATTAAACCTAGGGTAAGATCAATATTTGGTCTAGAATAGTGTTGCCCTACATCTCTAATAACCTGACATGTAACGGCTACCGATTAGTATTGCCATGTTGTTAAATGAAAGTACTAATTTGTAACAACCCTAATGTATCTTAGCCTATGAATATTTGTTGATATAGGCTATAACAACAACACTGATCTGTTAGTAAAATATTTGTATTGAGGGGTTCATTATTGTGTGTTTCTAATTTCGTCTTACAATATTATCCAGGAGAAAGTTTCTATTTTTGTCAACATGTTTTTTCTTACTTTTCCGTACTCAGCTATACCAGAGCGGAAAAGTAATGTGATCGTGTAAAGGAAATGGAAAAAAAATTTCTAGTGTTTATATTTCGTTCATTTCCGTAAAAGCCAAAGAAAAACGGTTTTCACAAAATTTGTGTCTGTGTGTGTATCGTTGTCGCGGTTATCGATGTTGTCGTTGTAGTGGGCATTAAAATTTCTTGTTAGCACGATAACTCAACTAAATCGTGTCAGATCGATAGGTGGACTATTTGAAAATAAAAGTAAAACTGTCGCATAAAACACATATTCTGCATTTCTGTGTTAGTTTATTTTTTCTCGGCCACTCAATTTCGAGAAGTCCGTTTTAAGGTTTTAAAACTGTTTATTTTCATTTTCTTTTATGAAGGAGCAGTAAAGTTGCCTAACTAAAGGCGGTCTCCTTATATACTTTCACCAATTTTTGGCGTTTTGTTAAAAAAAATTATCAAATTCATGGCAATTCATATTTATAGATTTGCAAATTATGCACAACATTGCTTGCACTAATTTTCTGAAAAACCAAATGACTGATACAAGAAAAACTTCTAAAAGGAGAAAGTACACATTTATTTCATTTTTGATGTATAGAATAATTTGATCGTTTCATAATTTTCTACTATTCACATAAAATTTACATGCATTTATCTTTGTTCCCAGATAGATATTGCTGAAATTTGAATACAGTGGCAAAGATTCATCATTCGTTGCAGGTGACACATTTAACGCAGTTCTCTGGTCAATTACTGAACGTGTTTATAGAAGGGGATGAGTATATGAAGAAGCTAAAGCGCTTCCTCAAGAAAACTGCCAAATCACGAATATAATTTGGGCACGAATATAATAAGATCACACTGGAATAGGTCCTACTAAAATCTTCCTTAAATTATCTCTTGTCCTTAAATGGTCTCTATCCTTTCAGTCGTCCTTGACGAAATCCATTTCATAGAAAACAGTCCTCTTGATTGTTTAATATGATAATGAAATTATAGAAATAAATTTAATCATTAAAATGTATATATAATGCATTTCATATTCAGAATTTCTTCTTTTACATCATACTATATAATAAAACTTACTCATATCTAAAGTTTGTTAAGGAACTGCACGTGTATCATTGTAATACGAGAATTATAAAGAAAGCTACTGAAAAAGTAATCGTACCTAGCTAATTGTATTCTTTCTCCTAATAGGGGTTGTATAAATTGGATCATTAGTGCTAGGCTATAAGGAGGTTAATAAGAGGGTTAGTAATGATGTTAAGGGAATGTTACGAAAGTAGTGCTGTACTACAAATCGTGTATCTTGTATATAGAAAATAAAATTAGATAGAATTGAAATGCACAAAATCATTGTAAATCTTATCAAGCATATAAAATTTCGTGCATTTATCATAATCTATACCTCATTTTGATGGTTTCTTATTTAACTTGAGTTTTAATATCAAATAGTGTATAAAAATACATTATAAATTTCAAACCATTATGAGTTAAGATAATAAATTACGCGTGTTTAAAAATCAAGAAGGAGAAAGAGCATATTTCACATTTTATATAAAAGCAAGAAATTATATTTTTGAAAGGTACTATTTGCGAAATAATTCAAATCAGTCTTTGTTATCTCGTATTGAAGGATGTGAGAAATTTGCTGTTGTGTGCATTATTGTTTTATGTTTTCAATTTTTTTGTTGATATTTAATAAACAGTAATATATCATAACGTAACGGTAAAGGGCCTGAGAAAATAAAAAAAGGAATTACGCAATTGTGTAAGGAATGAGATTAGAAACAGAACATAATGAATCACACTGATGAAGAAAGTGAAGAGAATTATTAAGAACGCATTAAACTTAGACAAGAAAATACGAAGAACAATAAAATGTGCCGTATTTAAACGAGGAGATATAAATAAAATATTCATTGAACATAACCTTACTAAAAAGTAAATAATTAGGTCGAAATCAATAAAGGAATGAAAGGAAGGAAATGATGTGAAAATTTACTATAATTACCTCCAAGAGAATAGCAATAAACTGACATGGAATTTCGATACGATGAAAATGGAGGCTCTGAAAGAGAAGATATCAAAGAACCAATAAAACACATTGAATATATTAATATAATAACGACCAAGGCAACAAAAATCTAAATGATAAAGTAAAAGTCGTTAACGAGAGAAATAATAGACAGCAATTTAGTAAGTGGAAATGTATGATGAAGATAAAGACGTGAAACATATAGAAATTGTAGGGAAAAGAAATAAAATATGAACAGAACTTCGTCTTCAAATGAAGGACAATTCTTTGAATCTGGCTCTGTGCTTTAACCAAACAGAAATTTCACTCTTATAAATTATAAAGGGTGGTCCAACCATAATGCACGATGTTAATTGTGGGTCACACCTTAACGTCAAGTTTTTTGCCCAACTTAATTTGACATTTCCTTGTTTCAGAGTTTGACAAATTCAACCATGGAGAGATACACAATTGAGCAGCGTGTTAAGATTGTTGAAGCCTTTTACGAAAATGGGCGTTCAAATCAAAATGCATTCGTGCATTTCGTGACTTTCTTGGTCAGCATAATCGACCAAACGTGTCCACAATCGGGAGAATTGTGCATCTCACGAACATCACTGATGCGAATTTTGAATAAAGATTTGAATTTACACGCTTACAAGGTTCAATTGACTCAAGAGCTGAAGCCTACTGACCATTTTAAGCATCGTCAATACGCCGAGTGGTTGAACAGACAGAAGTGAATGGTGACTTTACAAATAAAATCATCTTCAGCGACGAGGCACACTTTCACCTCAGTGGATTCGTTAACAAGCAGAATTGCCACATTTGGGCAAATGAGAATCCACGAGTGATTGTTGAAAAGCCGATGCATCCACAAAGAGTGACTGTTTGGTGCTGTTTATGGGCTGGCGGCATCATCGGGCCGTACTTCTTCGAAAATGAGGTCAGCCAAGCAGTTACCGTGAATGGTGTTCGCTATCGCGAGATGATAACGGACTTCTTGTGGCCAGAAATTGAGGATATGAACCTGAACGATATGTGGTTCCAACAGGATGGGGCCACTTGCCACGCAGCCAACGAAACAATGGCACTTTTGCGCGAGATATTCAATGGCCATGTTATCTCACGTCGTGGCGATGTTAATTGGCCGCCACGATCATGTGATTTGACACCGTTGGACTTCTTTCTTTGGGGATATTTAAAAGAAAAAGTGTACGTCAATAAGCCAAGAACAATTCAAGAGCTAAAAGATGAGATAATTCGGCACATTAACGACATTGAACAACAATTATGTCTCAGAGTCATTGAAAATATGGACCATCGGATAGAGGTATGCCACAGAAGCCGTGGCGAGCATTTGGCCGATATTTTGTTTCACACGTAATTGTCATAGATCCTTCTATCATAATAAAAAATATTAAGATAATTCTCTAAAAACTTTTTGTTTTATTTACAATTAACATCGTGCGTTTTGGTTGGACCACCTTTTAAATGGTTCACCAACTCACAAAAGATAATCCCGATCGTTGACTTCAATTTTACGAATTTATATCAGAAGAAATGCCAACGAATCTGAATATTTAAAAATAATTAGTTTTGCTGATAAATCCATGTATTTCCTAAATGGTAATGTGAATGAATATTCAGAATGTAAGGCACTGGAGTCATGCGAATCTTCATATCGTTAATGAGAACTATATACAATTTCTCAAAAAAGTCAACGTGTGGGCAGATACCTTTTGTAATCAAATAGTTGAACCGATGTTTTTAAATCAAAATGTTGCGGAAGAGGTGGGTTTGAAAATGTTGCAGAATGCTATTGAGCCGTTCATTTTGAAGATTCTAGAAAAAAATCTTTAGGATGGTTCTCTGCACACTATTATGGCACAGTGAGAGTTTATCTCAAAAAACAGGATTCCAATAGGTCAATTGGAAGCTGGGGAGTGACCTGCTCGAATTACAGATCTAACGCCATTCGATTCCTTTTTATAAGGCTACTTAAAATTCTGAGATTCGTTACGTGATACGCTACCACATGAGCAAGGGGAAGGTACGCATTTTGAAAATTTACTAACTTTTATTATTTTGTTATTTGTGAATTCAATTTATCGTGTTAACCTAACATCAATCTTTAATGCAGATAGAAAATAAAATTCGGGCAAGTAAAAACGTCTATGTGCCATGTCTATATGTCGCGTGATTTATCTCAGAGACATCAGGAAAAACTTGATATTTACCTTTTGCAGGGAGGCACTAGAAAGTTTAATTACCAAACTTTTCGAAAATCAAAAGACAGATGACAAAATATATACGTTTGAGTATATATTTCAAGCAACTTCCTAATGGCGTGTTATTGGCACACTGTTGTCATTTAAAAATAATTTTCTAAATGGCGCTAAAAGCTGATCTTTGATAATCACATCATTATTTATTAACTAAAACATTTTCCGATAATTTCATATGATTTATGTAATTGTCTGATCAGGATTAGATTCTATTAGCCAGTGAATTATTTGTAATTTAAAGAGGTGGAATTTTTGGTTGATTAAATCCCTTTTAATCAATCATACACTTTTAACCAAACAGCTGTTATAATTTGAGATATATATTGTGTGGGATTCACGACTGTTTCACCAGATCTTCTACAGTATTGGTCGTACGTACGTTATCATTGAAAATTCTTTCAGTTGCATATACGAGGGTGAGTCAAAAATTATCCGCAACATAACTATAACTTTTATTGCAATACAAATAGGAAAGTCCCCTTTCCTATTTGTATTGCAATAAAAAGTCCCCTTTCTTTTCAACGCACACACGCTTCCTGATGCCCTGAGAAAAGAAGGTTTTCGGCTCAGCAGCGAGCCATGCATGCACCGCGTCCTTCACTTCTTGGTCCGAGGTGAATCGACGGCCCCTTAATCTCTTTTTGAGTGGACCAAACAAATTCTAGTCAGAAAAGGAAAGATCAGGACTATATGGAGGATGAGCTTTTACTTCAAACTTGAGCTTCTAGAGCGTTTCAGCAGTGTGGGTAGCAGTATGTCGACGGGCATTGTCGTGTAACAACACAACTCTTTTCGACAGGAGTCCTCGGAGTTTGCATCGAATTGCATGCTTTAGCATGTCAGTAAGCATCTCACTGTAACGTGCACTGTTTATTCTTGTGCCTCTCTCCTGATAACGTTCCAGTAGTGGGCCTTTTGCGTCCCAAAAAACGGTAAGCATCAGTATTCCTGAACTTTTTTTTGCTGGGCGGTTGTGGATATTTCCATTCCATACTCTGCCGTCTACTCTCCGGCTCATAATGGTTGATCCAGGTTACGTCACCATTCTGTCTAAGAAGCCGTCACCTTCCTTACCACAGCGATCCAAGTGATTTTGGCAGATGTCCAAGCGTGTTTGTTTATGCGGCGCTATAAGTTGTTTTGGGACCCATCTTGCACAGACTTTATGAAATCCAAGTCTATTGTGGATGATTTCGTAGGCAGAATCATGACTAATTTGCAGATGATGTACCACTTCGTCAATAGTCACTCGTCTGTCTAACAGAACCATGTCACGTGCACGCTCAATCTTGTCATCATTTGTGGCCATAGATGGTCGTCTGGCTCCCTCCTCATGCGTAACACTCGTGGGACCATTTTTGAATTTTTCAATCCATTCGTAGATACTCCGTTACGGCAAGACACTGTTACCATATTGTGCCGAAAGTCTTTAATGGTTTGCGGCCCCTGATACACCTTTCGGTCACAAAAACTGAATCACTGCTCGTTGCTCCTCTTTGATGCAAACTTTTAATGGCGCAGCCATGGTCTATCTGCAATAAAAGGAACAAAAATGAAGTAATTAGGATGAAAATGCTATAGCAGGACCACAACAGCATAATAGAAAAATAAAAGAGGACAGAGGTCAGTATGAACAAGTTAAGAAGAGTTATGTCAACATTGCGGATAATTTTTGACCCACCCTCGTAAATTTATTTCAGTCTCGCCAATTATTGAAATTATATTAACGTTTTTTCTAAAGTACGTGAATAGATTTGAGCTTACAATTGAGATATTACTCGCACACTGTTGGCATTTAAAAATAATTTTTAAAGTGGCACCGCAAAGCCCTCTAATAACTATATCACTATTTATTGGCTAAAAAATATATACACTTAGTTGTATGTATACCAGTTTTCATTCCTTTCTTTCCCCACCTCTTCAAATTTAAAGTAGGGAGGGGAAGGTAATATACAGGTATATAAGATCAAAAGAATGTTTAATTTGGTTCAAAAATTATTATCAAATATACCTACGAGTCTTGTACATTACCGTAGGATGACATTCTTACTTTTTACTAATATCAGCTTAGAACGTAACATATCCTATTATGTGGATATGGCTTGTATCTATAATTGCTATAAATTGCTACTCAGAACAGTATTAAAGCAATACTGAGAAGTTATATAATTTGCGACCTTATCGCAATTCGTGCAATTTGTGCATCTGACTGCATTCACACTTTCAGCTCGTGGCATTTGCGTTTGCTACAAAGTTGTCTAGAAGTTTGTGAATAGTAAAATTATATTTTAGTTTGGGAACGTGAATATACGGTTTTGCAAATATATATATATATATATATATATATATATATATATATATATATATATATATATATATACCCACCGAGGGCGAGGTGAGCTGAATTTTGAACGCGGTGATTAAATGTAGAGTACGATGTATTTTAATGCGTTTCCACGTATTTGTTTCTTTAACTTAAGAGTTGGGACATTGTAAGTTTTCATAATTTCTGTTAGATTAATGAAATCTTCTATCTGAAAGATGCATTATGGAAGAACAAACACATTTTGGCTATTAAATATTGACCAAAATAATAATTTAAATTTGTTTCTACTTATTTATTTATTTATTTATATCGTCCAACACCATGAATTATAAGATGAGAAATAACAAAAACTAAAATTATCTAATTAGAAACTGATTTCTAATCATTACTGTAATGAACTGAACTTCATTAATATGATGAAGCAGGTAATGCGCTCGATAAAGGCGACGAACTATTATAAGGGAACGATGATTTTTGTAAAATCTTCTGATATACATGCCACGTTGCTCATCAGCGAAATAATCTATTGCAACTGAATTCCCAAGGCGTAGAATCTAACATACGCGCGCGCATTTGCCACTACTAGTTTCCGAGATGTTCAACAAACAATTGAGAAAACATTTAAGTACATTCCAGGTTCAATTGTACGTGTATACCAGGTATGTAAATATCAAATTTGCACATGGATGACCCAGCTGCTAATGTAGTTACCGTTATACCGCGTCATTGGCGCCATTTTCTTGTTTTGACATCTGATGAAGGTTTTTATCTCACAATAATACAACATCGTTTCATACAACAACATCGTTTTTAATAGCGTTAAACATGTCGAATTTTGTATCTGGAAACTACGATTTGCGGACAGCATTGATTTTCTGTTACCAGTTGAAGAAAACTGCTGCATAATCACATCGAATACTTGTTGAAGCCTACGGTGAGCATACTCTTGGTTAATCACAGTACTTTCAGTGGTTCAGTGCTCAAAAGTGGCAATTTTGACGTGAGAAACGAAGAACCTGGAGGACCACCCAAAAAGTTTGAAGATAGCGAATCTGAAGCATTGTTGGATGAAAATTACACGTAAACACAACAAGAACTCGCAGGTCAATTAAATGTTATACGAGAAGCCGTCTCCATACATTTGAAAGCCATGGTAAATATCCAGAACATGGGAAAATGGGTCCTACATGAACTGAAAGAAAGACGGCATGGCAACCAAAAAACCATTTGCGAAATGTTGCTCACCAGGTACAAAAGAAAGTCATTCCTCCATCGATTTCGACTGGCGATGAAAAGTGGATATATACGTATACGCATCGACATCGACTGCAAGGCCAAATCGCTATGGAAGGAAGACAATGCTCTGTGTTTGGGGGGATCAGAAGGGTGTAGTCTATTATGAGCTGCTGAGACATGGCCAAACCGTTAACACTAAACGCTACCGACAACAGATGATCGATTTGAATCAAGCTTTGCGTGAAAAACAACCAGAATATCAAAGAAGGCAACACAACAGCACACACAGCAAAACCGGCCATGGAAACGATTAAGGCGTTTAGTTGGAAAATACTTTCACATGAGGCTTACTCATCAGACTTGGCTCCATCCGATTACTACTTATTTGCATCGATGGGACACGCACTTGCTGAGCAGGGCTTCACTTTTTACGAAAATGTACGGAAATGGCTCGATGACTGATTTGTCTCAAAAGAGCAAAAATTCTTTTGGCATGGAATCACAAATTGTCAGAGTGATGAGAAAAATGTATAGCTAGCAATGGGCGGTACATCTAATAACATATTCTTTATCATTTTCGTATAATAAATCTGTATTTTCTAAACAAACAATTTCTGTTTCATATTTACATACCTGGTATATGTATACACGTAGATAGGAAATTAAATTATATTACATCTTATCAATAAAAACATAAAATTCATATTTGTATCGATAATAGTCAAAGAATGTCAATAAATTTCGACCTTGTAGAAAACTGCTGTGTCATCGGGAAAATCAATAGGATCTTCATTGCTAACAGATAAAATAAATCGCTTATATAAATTGAGAATAATATTGGTCTTGAAACTATACCTTATGGAATTCCATATTCTATTGTAAAATTATCACTGTCAGCGTTTCTCACTCATATATTGTTGCCTAATGGAAATATAATTTCAAGCATAGTCTACTGACACCAATATTTTCTAATGATTGTAAGAGTAGGAGTAAGTATTATTAGTAAGAGAATCTTGTTTTGAAGAATTTTATTTAATGCCGTATTTATTTTGAGAATATAGTTATTTTTATTTAAAAATACATTAATCCGGTTTTGTTCCTTTTTTGAATATTTTGCCAAAGTTTTTGTGAAATTTGTATATAATTACTGGCTCCAGTACTTCCACTATTTTTAAATATATTAATTCTTAAAGAGTTCTTGAAGGCTGATGGCCAAAATTCAACTCCCATGCATTTGTTGATAATGTAAACTAAAGGTTAAATAACAGATATTCTACAAGCTTCTATTTCATAATATCCCGGTGATTTATTATTTTTTAGTGTATGACAGTTGCTATTCTCTGACTGTCAGTATGTGATAATGCGTCTATAGTTTATCTTACAAGGTCATCTTGATGAATCAAGTGGATACAAATAATCCGTAAAACCAAATCAAATATAATTTATTAAATTTCAAATTATATTCCGTGCTTTGAAGGGAAGACTTTTCACGCCATTAGACTATATAAAAAATTTTATAATTTTTGAATAAACTTACTATTACTATATAGTAATGCACTACATTATCTACAATTTAGCATAAAATGTTGAAGAAATGTTGAAGTTCAAGTACAGGGAATTCGTATTATAAATTCGTTCGGTGTAGCCGAAATCATTCATTTCACCTTTCACTCGCATTCTCTGCCGATTAATATGAGGGATCAAATTTCATTACTAAAATCTTGCATACTACACACTACAGTCCCCAATTTTTCTGCTCCATTTATCAATAACTATGACTACTAATAGTGTCCCATTAAAATAGATAAACACATCTGTTGTGCAGCTCACTGATTTTAATTGAATCAGTTCCGGATATTAAAGGGAACTAACGATCTTTACTAAATTGCGTCTGAACAAAGTTATAGAATAAACCGAAGTTTACATCATATTGTGGAAAATGATCTGTACATATGATAGTAAGGATAACTGAACGCGGTAATAGTTACTTTATATTATATGCTTTTCTTGAAAATGTCTGTAATAAGATGGCCACAAGGGAGATGACAAAGTTAGAGAAATATTGCTGGTACAAATATTAGGGATTAAGTAGGTATGTGTTACATTTACAACTAATGCTTATATAAACGTAAGTTGTAATTACGCTAACTAAAAAACCAGGCGAGTCTTGAAGACATTTGTGGTCTCAAATGGTTCACTTAGCTCCAGACGGTTGTTATATGTAATTCTATTAGTTATGTACATTATTTATCTAACTTACAAAACTTGACTAACTTCCATAAATCCTAGTTTTAAAACCTTTATTTTATTCAAAGCCTGCATATCGAACAAAATCTGTATTAAGTTTGCAGGAAGTTTGAAAATCAGTTGAAAAACCGGCAACATATATAAATTTCCCGTTTCCATGTAGTATATGGTAATCTGTAGAATTTATAGAAAATAAGTGTTTTATGGGACATGTAAATTCGAGTGTTTTTTCTATAAAATATATTTAAAAAATTTTGAATATATAGACTGTGCAGTCCACAAGATTTATAACGTCTGTAGGTACTATTGTATAGGTTGGATCTATAAATTTAGTAAAACTTGTATGACCTGTAAATTGTGTAGTATCTATAAAATACATTAGACTATTAGGATTTCAAGAGAAGCGATATGACCTCTGGCGACCGAATTCTGAAATAATCTCTAGTACATGATTTCCCAACCTCATCTTTTGGTCGTGTTATTTTCGATATTTTACAGCATTTTTGGCTATTTTCCTGTGTTTTAAAATTAATGTTATTGTTGTTAAGTTGTTATATTTATTATCCTTTTACACTATTATAGTTTTTGTGACTGAAAAATTGGATTGTTTTGTCGGTTACGTCTGGTAAGTAGGTACTTGTTATTATAAACATTTTTAATGTGCAATATTGTTGTTTTAGAACGAACTGTCCAAATAAGACATTTTATTCCTAACAAGGCCACTGCCTTTTTATTGCCTTCCGAAACAATGCCATGGGGTGAAAAGCCCAACCATTTATTTTGGGGGAAAATTACCATACCGCACTCGGTAATCATCAATTCGGTATTTTTAACAAAAGCTATTCTGGCAGCATTTTCTCTTACAGGCCCCTTCTTATTTGACCAGGCGCAGGTTAATTGTGTTTCTGATATATCCTCTAATTTGGACAGATCTTTCTTGAAACAAATAAAACAGAGATAGAAACCATAAAAATACTGATGGTAAAATATTTTGTATTTAATTTATTTCACGTGATATGCTGCTTTTTCTTAGAAAACACACCTGGTCAGCAAAATTAGAAACGCTGATATATGCTTGCAATGTTTACCAGCACCCGCTTTACACGAACAAACCGTTGATTTTATTTTAGCCGACCCATTTAAAATAATAAGTTCTTCATTAATTTGATGGAGTTCGGACTGCAGAGCACTAGTCTGCAGATAAACGGCAACCAACTTAATGTGAGTAGAGCTACAATCTGTACTGCCATGTAAAATAATGTGACCAGCATTTAAAACTTCTTCTCCTTCAACCACACATCTTGCATTTATATTTCCACCAACATAGTTAATGTACTCTACTAAAATTAGAGTTATTTTATTTATATTTTAGTTATTTATATTTTACATTAAAAATATTTTCTAATCAAAAATGATAATACCTGAGATAGACAAAAATGATAATACCTAAGACAGAGACTCCTAATAAGTAGGTACTTACCAGACGTAACCTACAGAACAATCCAATTTTTCAGTCACAAAAACTATAACAGTGTAATAGGATAATAAATATAACAACAACTAACGATAACAACAATAACAATAATTTTAAAATACAGGAAAATAGCCAAGAATGCTGGAAAATATCGAAAATAACACGACCAAAAAGTGACGTTGGGAAACCATGTAGTACAGATTAATTTGCGGATAATCCGTTATGGCGCTGCGATCTTAATTTGAATTCCCAATAGGATCTGTGGAAATTTCAGTGTATACAGGATTTGTAGGAACTGTAAATACGTGTAAAACACATGTAGAATTTGTAGATATGTCTATAGAGTATAAAATATATGTAGCATCAATAAGTTCTGCAGAACCTGGAAAAAGATATCTTTTACGCAGGAATAAAATCAGGGGACCAATTTTTCACTAATACAGAAACATTGCACGTTTCTCGATGCGTGCTTCGCCAATCAAGTCAACATCATCGGAATTAGTGTTAATCATCTCCTGTTAAGGCGAGTTTGATTGACGAAACATGCGTCAGGGAACATGTGAGGTTTGTAGAATTTATAGCATCAATAGTATTATCTGTATTTTTACTATTTGTAATTAGGATCTGTAAAACATATAGGATCTGCAGGATCTCTAGCATTTTTATATTTTGTAAATTTTTTGGATCTATACGATCTGCATAATTTATGAGGTTTATAGGGACTTGTGGGATATATAAGATGATTATTTTATTTTGTTTTATAGCAATCATATACTATTTCAACAGATAAGGTCCATTCACAAAGTAGGATTATAATAAATTTACAAAAAAAAACTATGTAAGAAACAACCATACTGTACACTAATTAATACAAACAACTTAAGTAGATAGTTAGTATAATAAAATACAACAAAAAATAAATATGTATCTCAAAAATATGAACAATCCAAACAGAAAAGAATCCAAAATACGATTATGAAGATTTTTATGAAATATATGCTGCACGAATTGCATATATCTACAACGTTTATATCATCATTATAATTTTTACTTATTTTAAATATTGGGGACTATATTTAGTCTTAGCAGTAGAGAGAAAAACCTGACATTTTATCGGGACGTCGGTCTAGAAACATCTTATAAACATAACTTATTCGGCAATTCGTCAACAGTCTATTTCACCATGTATTCTGGCAAATTCTCAGAAGAATCTAGAACATTGGATGCAATAACCAAAACAGGAGAGCAATTTTCCTCAAACACCGGAAGATTTCTAACTTTTTTGTGTATTATGTTTAGAGCTGTATAATCGGTGCCGCGTGCATATGGCTTGCGTATGGGAAGGTGTAGCGGGGGCTTCGAGTGCGTGACGTGGAGTTCAATTCACGCTGATTTAATCTGACTTTCCACTTTTTCACGTGCAGATGGTACATAGCTGCGCATTGTAGCCTTAGTCTGTAATGGGTACCTAGGATTGTTTTTCTTCCAAATGTCCTTAAATGCTGCTATGTCAAGTAATGTAAGTGGTAAATGACAGGTTATTATGAGAAGTAGATCAAAAATGAACTCCATTTTCCGTGGCAGGCCCTTTTTTATATTAATATGTTCCGTACTATTTATATGTCTCTTGCAGTCTCTCATATTCCATCACAATTAATCTTTTTCACAAACTTTACACACTAGTTTCACCCCATCATACATCAAATCTAGAAAGTCCCGAATAAACTTATTCACATTGTTGCAAAGTGATTGAGTTCTTTCGCGAAGCAGGCGCACACTGTGTCAATGTTAAACAGTAACTGGATTTCTAGCACAAATCAAGTATTTTGTGATACCTAGTTTGTTTACATCGTGAATTGAACTTCGCGTCACGTGCTCGAGGCCCCCGCTACACCTTCCCATACGCAAGCCACATATACGCGGCACCGATTGTACAGCTCTAATTATTTTGCATATCAATATTATGTCTAAAGTTCGATGCTCAAGAGGATATAGAGGAGAATAATTACAAATTTTTCTAGAATTATTTTGAAGTGAATATCCATCAGGTAGCCATCTATAGTTTATTTCGTCATTATTTGCCAAATACAAAATCTCAAAATATACCGTGGCTTATTTTTATGGCTAGGCTCAGGTAGACTGTTCCGTTTATCGGCAAGATGAGAGAGTTTTTTATTTGGCAAATAGCGATGAAATGAATAGTACTTTTATTTACCAAAGAAATAAATTAATGAAAACGTCTTTCCAGTAACTCCACGATTTTGATTTGTATTTTATAAAAGGGCAATCAAACAACTGATCCGTATGCCTATTTGAAACTAATATACGAATAATGCAGTGACTTGGGTATATTTGTGTGAGTAAGTAGGTATTATTAAGTTCAGAAATTTAAGTCTCATTGAATATATTCTAAATATGCAAAAAATATACAGTATGTCATCGATCGAGCTGATACTAAGGTCATGAATGTTTTTACATTATGCTGTACACAACTCGTCTATAGCCTAATGTAAGAAGTGTAAGATGAAGTGTAAGGATATAAGAAAGATAAATAATGATAGTAACACTTAGATGCTTTCTCTTTGCTTAATAATTCACTTTCTCCTACTCCCATAATTTAATTTATTTATTAAATATTTATTACAGTACCTTAGTGACTTTCAGTCAGATACAGGTTTTTATGTAATTAAGAATAAGTTTATAACCAATATAAAAGAAATATCACAGAAATATTCAGTCGATCTCAAATATTACCATGAGGATAACAGATTTAAAACTTATAAATTTTTGCCAGTTCATAGATACCATTTACTGTAAATTAATACATTTTTAAAATACTTATTTTAAGTGCTTATTATTCATTATTATGGCTAATCCAGTGTAGTTATGACTTTTCATTATTAGAAAAAATAATTTATGCAACTCGCATTTAATATCAATCATTAAAAGCTAGTTGCATAGTATACTAAAACTAAAATTTTATTTAAATAAATAGACATTGTCTTCGGATTATCGTATATACTGTTGTAGAGGTTAGAAATTTGATACGTAAATTTGATGCGATATTTTGCATTTTCTGATTTTATAAGTATGAAAAAAATTTATACATGCACCATAAACTGTACTACAATAATTAAATATCGATAAATTGCTCACAAAGTAGTTTTATATTATGATTTGAATCACGACGCACATTTCAGGATCTACGAAAAGCTGGCCAAAAGTCCAAGAATCGATTTCGCGTTCTAAGCTTCGGAAAGGTATGGTATATTACGTTGGTACATGAGAAATTTTATGCACCTATCCAAACATGCCATATTTCACACCTCCGAGCAGGGCGCCTCACCAAACATGACAGTAATGGACCACCGGGAACTCTACAAGTGAGTGAAGGGAGCTATGTGATTTTTTGAAATTTTTTAACTTGATTTTATGCAAAAGTATGAACCCAAAAGCAGGTAAGTCATTTTTTAAATGTTGAGTTTACATATTTGGTGATTGTTTTTTTCATTTCCGTTGCGATAATTATATTCATTCAAACTTTTAGTATGTACTCCGGCCTTCTCCGACATTCTCCTTTGAACGAATGTGTTCATTCAGATGTATTTTAAGTATAAATAAAAAATTACGTCCCTTCATCATCCCCCTTCATACTTTTGTATAGTTAGAGGGCCCGGGGTAGCCCAATCGCGAAAAAACAATCAAAAAAATAAAGCTGTTAATTTGTTAACATCCCATGCATTTAAAATTCATTAAGTTCATTTAAGAAAGCAGTGGTAATAGTGTAATTTCGATTGCAGAATAAACAAGACAGATATATTTTCTAGATATTGGTGCAGTCGAATATATGCTACTTTTTCGAGAATTTTCAATAAAATTCGTACAATACTAACAAGTTGCAGATCTGTAAAGTGTATTTAATGTGGATTTTTATTGACAATTTATTGTCTTAGATAAATATCGTACAGTTGGCTATTTATAGGAAGGTGAAGAATACGCCATTTCTAGACATACATCTATAATATGTGCAATAGGAGGTAATATTAACCATACAGTAATTTATCAACTTTAGGATAAATCCAAAAGCACTTTATTTTAATTGATCAATGATTTTTTGAAATTTATTCACGCGTTACCAGTTGACAATTAAAATGAATATCACTATCAGAGAGAATTTTAATAATTAATCGTTTCTTAACAATCACCATTCATCCTGGAATCAACACTAGAATAATGTAATAATAAGTAACGTAATAATTATTTATTACATTAATGTAATTCTAAATTGTATCGGTAATCTCTGATGCCTTATTAGGAACGATATTAACTGTTTTCATAAATTTCCATGTATGTATGTAGTAGTTTTGTACTAGAAACAAAATTTCAGTATATTTACTTTTTTCTCACCTTCTCACCAATTGAAATACATTGATATGTTAATATTTACGTAACAGATAAATGAATTTACTTACTTTGGATTTACTACACAACGATCATTCTTTACAATTTGAAAAGACATAGATTTTAATGAGAAATTGCAAATGAAGAATTCTAGGTCAAGTATTCTTAAGTGGAACGCAGCAACGAAGTTTTCAAACAAAGAAACGCTACAGTAATGATTTCACTCTTAGTACAAAACGCCTTGAAGCCAAAACTTTTATATATGTCATTTTGTCGTTAAAACTTTAGGTTTATCGTCACCGAGATTACGTTGTAACTCTCTTAACGAAGTTATCAGCCTGTACAAACCGATAAGTTTATATCAGCCACTTTAAGTGAATGAATGAATTAAACCTCTCACCTTGCCTTAGCCAACAGACTATGGATGTGATCAAATTACCTACCCAGTATTCAGCTATAGCTGTATTTGCAAAAGATATATATTAACCGGAACACTTCTGTGCCAAGTAGACAAGAGGAATAGTCCAAATTAACGTGGAAATCCAATTCCCCGGAATATCTCAGTTTTAATCCATGTTAAACTAGTTTTAATTGTATGGTTACTAGCTTTACTAACATAGATTTATATCATGTCGAATGAATATTGCAGCTTATGCTATATTTTCCTGATAATTGAAATGTTATGATTAAAAGGTAAGGATACTAATTACAATAGAGTAATATCTTTGCAGGATTAAAGAGTTTCGTAAACTTATCATGTTAATTGAAGAACTATATTTTATTACTTGAGACATTAGTATCAATACTTTTGGACACAGAGAAAATAGACTTCCTTCCCCAGAAATCCTACAAGCAGGCTTGAGTAGGGAAAGGTTACACATATAGACGCGGACAAACACCCAGCCTTGAGGGAAGTGCCAAGTTCCCTCTGGTGAGAATCGAAATTACTCAGATAATGTACCCAGTCTTGTCCCAGTTGCCACCCTGTTACCAAATATCAAGTCAGCACCACTGCGGCATGAGAATAAGACTATGTGTCACCCATCCAAGTCGCAACCGAGCATTTCGTTGCTTGACTTCGAATAGCGCAGGTCCGACAATGAACGGAGTACGCTGCCTCATCATACTTGAATATACATACAGTATATTAGTTTTAATCCTTGTTAAACTAGATTTAGTTAAACCGCTACTGGTTTTACTAACATAGACTTGTATGAAGTCAAATATATATTGCATTTATGCTGTGTTTCCCTAATAATTGAAATTTGCATATCAAAAGGTAGGCAAAATGGTTAACAATGGATACTGGTTAGCAAATATACAATATTAAACAATACAAAATCTAATAATTGCTACACTAATTAATTAGCAATATACCTAATTCTAAAAGCGTAAAAGTAAAAAAATACAGAGATAAATACTAGACTAAAAAATAAATGACAAATAATGTTCTATTCTTTATCAATGAGTACTAATGACGGTTGCTCTCTAAATAGTAGCCACAATCAGCCTTGGCCTCATTTACTTGGGATTGAAAGAAATTCACCATGTTCACCGCCAATATTTTCCTACAGTACACGAAGAAGCAGTATCACATCTAATCAATTACGTCTTCCATGAGCAAATAGGGTGCCCTATTCCTAGTCAATAACTGTTGAATATTGAGGTATACCATTAAATTGTGAAATTTCTGTTGTAGTAAGAGTTTCCGGTTGTATGAAAATTGTAGTTTAATTTTCAGCAATGCTTTCGTTATGTTACATAGGGACGCTGTTTTGCCCCCATGGATCTAAATGAAATGTCAGTCAGTAACTGTTTGTATATATCTGACCAGCCACGATGTAGGAGATCAAGGCCATCCTGAGCATCCTCAAGATCAGGAAAGCCCCGGGACACGATGGCATCGGCAACATAGCACTAAGGAGGCTGCCAAGGAAAGGAGTCGCCGCGAACATCGCGAACGGAGCTCAGCGGACCCGGCACTTCCCGGAAGGATGGAAAATTGCTGACGTGATCTTCATACCTAAGCAAGATAAGAACTTAATTCATCCGTCAAATTCCAGACCCATCAGCTTGCTGTCTACGCTAAGCAAGGTGATAGAGAGGATCATCTTGGCCTGTCTCCATACGAAGAGCTGGAAGTCATCCCCGACGAGCAGTTCGCCTATAGACCTCAACACTCAACAGAGCTGCATGTTCTACGATTCGTAGAATACATCTCGGAGGGATTCAATCGGAAGAACGTCACTGTGGCGATATTCCTAGACATCTCCAAGGCGCGATGCTGCAAAACAAGGCGACCAAAGGTAAAGAAAAAGCCGAGAACAAGTCCCTGCCAGCGGGACTTCTGGCGTCAGGACCAAAGGAGATCGAGGGGAACGAACCGCTGCCAGTTGCGCGGGTCTTGTTTGCGGGCGGCATTTTGTCTCCCACGTAGAGACCCGTGAAAGTAGAGGCAAAGCTCGGCCCACCATCGTACGACGGTCCCGGTCTACACGATGGGGGAGTCAGTAGCGGTAATCTCGCTCGGCTTGCCGACAAACTCATCAAAGGCCATTACGCCTGCCAATAAATATTGGCATTGGCGTATTTATATTGTGTATTGGCCTCTATATATGTGAATGTTTGTATAGGATACCTTTTCTTTTCTTTTATCTCAATATCCCCAAGAAGTATAACCTAACGTAACCTGATATAATCTAACATAATCTGACAACCTAATATAACCCAACATAATTTGAAATTACAAAAAATATTTATTTGTTAGAAGACCTACAAATAATGGTTTCTTAGTTAACTTGATAGACAAGTTGTTAGTTCTAACAGGCAATTGAAGGAAGACACCAGTGGAAGAAGATATTATATACAATTATCAAGGAATTCGCTTTAAATGCTTCAAGTTGACAATCTTAATGTTAGCAGACTTTATTGATAGAGTTTAGCATCACTAGCATTAACATTTTAAACACATCGGATTGTCTGAATTAACCTGTATTTATTACCTAATACAACAAATGTCTGTATTTATCTTGTATTTATTACTTAACACTTTTTCCAGTCATGTCTTCAATTATAAAATTACACTTGAATCTTAAGAACTTTCATACGTCATATAGACATAATAATCTGGGTTTGTCTTTTATTTCTAAGTGTACTTCATCTATGATATATTTGTTGCACAATATAAATGAAAGTGTTGCGTCTATATTAATGTGCATCCTGTGAATGTGTAATAAGTAAATTTGTCATAGATAAACTATTCTAGTGCAATATAGTATTAGCCAATTAATAGTTTCAGTCAGTACATGAAATCGATTTCACCACTGTCCAGATAATCCCTTTGTCTACAACGCCGATTAACTGTAGACAGAAGTCCAGAATCTTATCGTAATCAAAAACAAATTTAATTACTTTATGTTGTCACTAGTACTCTCCTTAAAGCCGTTTATTTATCACTATCAGTTATCATTTATTAAAAATGGTATGCATTGTTTAATTATTTCTTGCATCCACAGCTCAGATAAAAAGGATCAGTTTCATATAGAATACCAAAATATTAAAATATCACCATTCTTGCTGAAAGGAGACCAGTTTTCTACGAACATAAAAAAAATTTACGTTTCTCGCCGTTCACTTCGCCAATGAACTTGGCATCATCCGGAGATTATTAAAACTGGGAGATGATTAGTCTTAATAATCTCTTGATTATGTCAACTTGGTTGTCGAAACGGACGTCGAGACATGTATAATCTTCCAGTGTTCATGGAAAACTGTTTTTGTTTGGTATTTTTATTACTGCTTCGGAGGTTTTAGCTCCTTCCCAAGATTCTGTATATTGAATTAACCGTCTGGATGTAATTTGATTTACATCACTGATTGCCATTAATAACTAACTATCTCTATCTACATACCTTCATAATCAGTAAACCGTGGCGGCGCACTCTGTAAATATTTGGGTTATTAAATATATAAGATAGATATATAGATAGATAATATAGACAGCGGACTATTTGTGAAGTTTTTCAGTTTTAATCATATCTTGATTATGTCAACTTCGTTGTCGAAACGGAGATCGGGACATGTATAATCTTCCAGTATTCGTGGAAAGATGTATTTGTTTCCTATTCTTGTTGCTGCTTCGGAGGTTTTAGCCCATTCCCAAGATTTTGCATATTTAATAAATCATCTGGATACAATTTAATTTACATCATTGCCATTAATATTTACTAACTGTCTCTATTTAGATTCTTTCATAATCAGTAAACTATGGAGACGCACTTTCTAAATGTTTAGGTTATTAAATATATAAGGTAGATTGTACAGCGGACTATTTTGTTTTCATTATTTAAGTAAAACAAATGTTTTACTTAAATAATGCCCTTCTAATTTGCCTAAAATACTTTTGACTACTGTGTTAATATATAAATATATAAATCTTTATTTCAGTTTAAATTTTATGTATGGAATAACATATAACTGCATAAATCTTTATTTCACTCTCAACTTTATGTACGGGAAGCTAATAATTACTTTAAAATTAAAAAATATAAATAATATGCAGTGATTTTGCTAACTCCAATATCTTCCGCTCTTTATCATTTAGAGCTGAAATGGAAATTTCTAGATTTTTGACAATGTATGACGCCACATTTATTGCAGATAGCTCTGCTGTAACTCATCGCCTGTATATTTCATGTTTTAATGTAGAAAATCACCCGATATATGTATATTCCTTGCACTACATTTAAGAAAATCATGTGCGAAACATAATTACGCCCGGGTGACGTTTTAGATATAATTGAACTGTTTCACGACAATTCTTTCGACATTCTTCATCCATCAACAACTAAAACTAATTTAAAAATAATTGTTCGTTTTATAAATAATTGTACATAAAAGTTTAAGTATGTTGTAGATCTGCTTAAATATATTGTAATAGGTATTATTTCAATATTTCCTTACTACCACTGTATCTTTATATAACCAAGAAGAACTGTTCTATGAGGATACGAAGAACTGATATAAAAAAAATGTATTTAAATTTGTAGAAACTGCACGTTCTTACAAGATTTACGTTGGCGCCTCCGCCAATTCAACAGAAAATCTTTATTTCAATTGAATTCGATGAATAAAAAAACTTTTTGACATATGAAAAACATTACTTTCTTGTTTTGATAGAATAGTCCATTTAGGGGTTGAAGATTTTCTACCAACTTTGAATAATTTCGGTTCATTTTATATAAATCTGTAACGGTGCAGGATTG
This sequence comes from Rosalia funebris, assembly GCA_037954035.1. Classification (NCBI taxonomy): domain Eukaryota; kingdom Metazoa; phylum Arthropoda; class Insecta; order Coleoptera; family Cerambycidae; genus Rosalia; species Rosalia funebris. Next base: position 14,681,252 of record JAZFAV010000016.1, on the reverse strand, counting down.
CGACTTTCTATTTCTACTAAAATACTTACTTGTTACGTCCGCACCACTTAAAAACTAATTTCTTCATATTTCTTTATGATACATAACAGATATAACTAGCAACACATTTAAGTAAAAGCAACGGAATCATTGGAAAATATTGACTCTCAATCTAACCATCATAGGTGCGTCATTTGAGGGTCACCGTTTTTTCTGATTTCTGTTACTATAAATATATCTCTCTAATTCTTATAGTTTAGGACTTATTGATACTTAAATATTGCCTTTTGACTATTCTTGACCTCAGTAACTTTTAAGGTTTTTATGGTTATGAAATAATTTTATCTTAAAGTAGTTTCTCCGGTACCGTCTGGTCGAAAAATAAATGCGCGAGTAAATGTAAATTGTATGGAATATCAGTTGTCTAATGTTCATTATTTTTGTTCAGAAATTGTACTCTATTCTCAGACACTGCATGTATACGCATACACACAACTACATGTTTATTAGTTGAAACTAAAGACATGGGAACGTTGAATTTTGTCATATTTTAATCTATTGTGATTGTGTATGTCTTATACTTAACCTGACTATGTAAACTTTTTCAGAGCGTGAGAGAAAATTTATAGCAAAATTAAAAGTGAATTTTTGTCGTCATCAATTGCGGTATAATAAAAGAAAATTTGCAAAGCGAAAAATAATACACAAACGTTTAGATTGTATTGCAAAAATGAATCTTGCGAAAAGTAAACAGAACAACTAACCTAAGCATTGGACGATGTATTGTTGGTTTGAGAGAGCTTGGCAAAAATGTGAATAAAAAAACTTTTTTTCACCTGGCAATATCAAAAAGAAAGTTGTTTACGACTAAATTCAATTTTAAATACTCCTTCTGTCCCAAATTAGTTGTCACATTTCGAAAAAATTACAAATAAAAAAATTGGGCACACAAAAGCGGGTAAATAGAAACTGGAATTACAATTTTTTAACTAATTTCACAATTTCACAAAAATATTGTTTTCGTAGTCGTAATTATGTATAATAATTCTTATACTCCCATATGAAGGTAATTCTAAGCTGCTACAAACTACGTAATTTTGGCTGTTAAAATAGTTTCAGGGTTACATTTGATGCTATGTGGAAGGCGATTTTCACGTCATAATTTTTTTTATTCATATGTAAAATTTTGTAAGCATTGCTCCCAGAGCACATCATTATTTTTTTTATACATGTTTGCGAATTTTTAAAAAGATGTTGTCTAATTTCTTTCTCCAATTTATCGAAAGCAGTTTCCACAGCACCTATTAATTCATCTATGTCTTTCGTCGCCATCTCATTTTGTAGCGACTGAATTGCGTTAAATAATCCTAATTCAAGCACATTCAGGTCGGGACTATTTGGTGGCTGACATTTCAGTTTTAGATGCTACCCATCTTTAATTGCCTCTGCTTGTACATCAGGATCTTCAACGAATAAGTGAGGCTTCACATTGTCTTCCTGTATGTAGATCAGACCATTCCTTGCAGACCGAGGAAACTTTGCACGAATGGCAGGTATTAGTTTTTCAATAATATTTCTTTTATTTCTTCCTTGTGGACAGATTCTGCAACTTTGGTAAGGAGGGTGCCCTTTTGTCCATTGTTTGAATTTTTTTTGGCCGGTTCTGCATATACAAAAGGCCACACACCCAATCTTCCATCAAAATATTTTTTCTCATGAGGATCCCACGGGAGTCTTGCAACAGCCGTCATGAACATTACTTTTGTTATGAATCATTTACTTTTACACTCTCGGTGAAGGTCTTCTTCATCGACGGCAATATAATAAGAACGCGATGTTTTCGTAATATAGAACCATTTTTCGTCAATATGAACGTGATCCTTCATATCGGAAAATATGCCGTCTGGTTCCAAATGTTGAAGACAAAAGCGAAGTCTCTCACAGTTATTTTCAGCAGCTGAGGAAGGTTTTACTGCAGAAGAAACACGTTTAAATGTTTTACCTTCTTTTAACATTCTATGTAACAAAGCTCTTGGTACGGCTATTGCGCATGATAAATTTCTCAGGGTACTTCTTTTATTCAATGGAATATTTCTCAATTTTGCTAAATTTTGTGAATAATTTTTTTTTTCTTCCACATTTGCCTGGTTTTAATGAATCGACGTTATAGTATACACTTCCAGAAAGTTTGGAGTTTTTTGCCGATTTCCATAACCGAGACGAATTGTACGTCTATAGAGTATGAATTGCTCTGAAGCAGCAACCATAGCACCTTGTTTGAGTTATTCATTTTCACAACGTTGCAGAAAAAAACTGAGGAACTACATTTCGGGTAATGTTATCCATTTCCCTTTTCTTAATTAATCTTCTTGACGAATCACCTATTTTTGGCACTTTTCACAACGAATTAAAGTGACAGTGGGTGCACTTTAAATTTTTTTTATTTGCCAATCTATTACCAGCTTAGTTGTAATTACAACCTTCAAACAAATTTTATGAATGATGTGATTTTACTTCTCCCTTGAGTATTTAATCTTTTAGTATATTACTTCCCGGATTAAATTGTATTTGACAATAATTAGCAGAAAAATGGTCAAATGTGACAACTAATTTGGGACAGAGGGAGTATTATTTGTGACGAATGTGCAGTAAGTGGCGCCTGGTAAAATATATGCCGTTGCGTTGCCAGGCGATAATTGACAAGTTCTCGACTTACCGAGCAAAGCATAAACTGGCATATTTAAAAATGTTTATCTTTTCAACAAATCGGGCAACAACCGATTTTCTTAATTCAATATGTTCGTAATAAACTAGTGTATAGTTGAGTTTTTTTCGGGAAGAATGTATAGAGAAGTTTTCAAGTTATGATGTAAAATGTGTAACTTTTAATCAACTGGTACATTCAAACCATGCAAAAAATTCCAGCTTTGATAGTGAATGTACGGGAGTCTCCTTTATTGTACGGGCAAGAATTTCTCATTTAAGCAACTCTATTCCAGAAGTTTATTCTTTATGTGTACCCGAAAATTGATGAAGATCTATAGAAAAGTGGGTTTCCGGAGAAACTACCTTAATTTATGAAAACGTTCTATAAATAATTTAAAATATCAGAGATGTCGCTGTTATTTATAAAAATATTGTGATTTATTTTATTTAAGTATTTCCGTATTATTACTTGTTCCCTATCCTTATATACCCACAAATATACTTGAATATATACAAAATACAGGTTCATTTAAGATTGGCATTGGCGCCTCCGCCAGTTTTTAAAACGTTCACTTAAGATGTTACGGTTATTCTACAAAGATTTGATATCCAGTCATTGAACGGTAGAAGGATGTTTATTAGCGTCTCATTTTTATTTAAACTGTTCGATAATGGTATTGATGCACCCGCATTATTAAGCATGTTTAGTATACGGAGACCCAAACTAGCTTCTTGAGGAGAAAAGTACGTTTCATTGCCAGATTGCAAGAATTAACGTGCTGTAAAAATCTCCAGTGTTTGCAATGTCACAAAATCTTAATTTTTAAGCAGTTGTGATTTGAAGATTTGTACTCATAATGAGTTATTATTTTTAAGGAATAAACAACTGTTTATAGTCGTGTAAGTTATATGTTAGTTAAGTAACTCGTTGTTTATTTATGTCAAAGTTATTTAGAGGTTACCTTTTTTATATTTACTTTTTTGTTATATATTGTACCTACATATGTATTTATTAGTAATTTTGTTCTATAAATATTTTTTTTCTGTTGGGCAATAACGACATCATTATTATTATTATAATTAGTAGGTATTTTATACGATTCAAAATAGTTTTCTGATGAGATACCCAATACATTTATCTATGTATAATCTGCAAATTCCTGATTTGCCAGAACTAACTGCATACTAGTAGTCTTAAATAACGTTATACAGGGTGGACCAGGTTTTTCGTGACAAACTTTGACAGTCGATAGGAAACGTTCTTTTATAAAAAAAAATCCATATAAAGGAATTTCCTAAGTTCCTTTGTTTTCGATATACAAGGTGTTAAAGTTTTATTTCTTTTTCAGTTTCTAATTGTTTTCTGTCACTTTTCGATAATCAATATTTTCCACACCTGACTGTTGTTGGTTTTCATGACAACTTTTGACAATTTCAATATAAGACTTGTCCAGTAGTGTCAAAATGCCGTTTAGATTTTCAAATCGAGAAATAGCGGATATCCATTTTGTGTGTGGATTTGCTAATGGAAACTCAAGGGCGACCGCTAGAGAGTACAGAAGGAGATATCCGCAGAGAATACATCCTAGTCGTAATGTGTTCACAAGAGTTCACCAGCAATTAATTGAGAAAGGTTTAGGAAGTTTACATGGGGATCAAAATAATGCCAACAAAAACCAGCAACAAAGAATATATTAAATGAGTTTGATAGAGATCCAACAACGAGTTCCCCTATAGCTTCTCGTATTCTCCACACCTCTAAATCCAATGTACTTCTTACTCTAAGACGAGATCACAGGCGTCCATTATACCTACAACCTGTTACATCCAAGCTTACATCCAGGAGACGAAAAGAAAACAATGACCTTTTGTCGCTGGGTCCTTCACTCAGTTCAAGAAAATAGGGACCTTTTGTTTAATGTTTTCGATTACTGTTTAGTTTAGTTTTAGTTATTAATTCTGAAAATAAATATTGTTAAAACATTGTAGAAAATTAATCTTTAACACCTTGTACACCGGAAACATAGCAATTTAGGAAATTTGTTTATATGGATTTTTTTTCATAAGAAAACGTTTCCTATCGACTGTCAAAGTTTGTCACGAAAAACCTGGTCCACTCTGTATATACATATATATATATATATATATATATATATATATATATAGAGCAATCTTCTGAAGGAGATATATGATGGCATCCAAAGCATAATCTTAAAATAAAACTAAACTAGCTTCTTCTTAGTTTTCAAATCTATCCTAGCGAGCTTTATAAACTTGAACTCCAGATTTACCTCTGCCGCATCATACTATTACAAAACAGAGCCTTTCCGTTTAATTGTGAGTTAGAGCATGTAACCTTAAGCATCCACTATTCTATTTCGTGCGCTAACGGCTGTAAAGGATGACTTTTCTTTCCAGAAAATCCGCACGTAGTACGGATACAATGAAACCAAAAAGGTAAAAGAGTTGTTCCGTTTCACTACGTGCTTTGATTTCTCATTCCATTGTAAATAGTAGCGAGAAGTTAAATAGAAAATAGATAGATTTACATTGTCAGATTACGCCGAAAGTAAATGCACTTATATTATTAATTTATGTAACGGAAAAACGTAGCGGCAGTCCTTTAGCTGGATACATTTTGAATCGCATTCAAACGCCTGAAAGCGTATGGCCAACTGAAAAACGCTGTGTGCGATAAAGTGCAATAAAGAGGAGGTTCTCATCTAGCGACCCAAAAACGATACAAGTTTCTCGATTTCTTTTTCATGGGAGGAAGTAAATAAAGAACTCAATTTTGTATGCTTATTTAATAGGTCTTAAAAAATGTATAAAATTTTTTTGTAAAAAATAATATAATAGTAATTGTGTATTTATGCTGAAACATGGCCGCCTCAAAAAAAGTATCCAAGTGGGTGGCACTGTAGCACTTGCAAATATTATCGGAAATCAGAAATCCAAAAATTTTTATGAAATATATTACATTTCTTGGCGGTTGTACGTATAAAATCAACAAAAAGTCAAAAATTAGAAAAATGGAGGACATGCAAATTTTTCACGCTTTCTCCGCTCTTCAAAGTGCTGTAGAAAATAATAATAAATATCCTAATTTTTTAGGTTTGTCCTCCAATAAATTTAATCTACTTTGAAATAAAAAAATAGCGATATATTTAGTAGTTTGAGATATCGTTTCGCCCAGTCTGAAAAACACGGTTCCGAGAAAAATGCGTTTAAAGTTTCGATACACGCTACAGCGTGAATTCAATTTTCGCGTAAAAAGGTGGTTCCACTTTTTCGCTATAACTTCTTTAAAAAAATAATTTAATACAAACCGCTTTGGGAATATATTTCACGGATAATATCCTATCCCATTTCACGGAGAATATGCTATCAAAAAATGAAAAAAAAGTCGATTTTTTGGTCGTCTCTGATGAAAACCTCCCCTAAAGTTTAATTCAAATGAAAATCTATATTAATATACACCTCCTTACTGGACAAATAATACTTTAATCCTCAACATAAAAGCAATGAAAAAAGGAACTAACTATCTATTTCAGGATCTACAAGTATTCCTGATTGTGTTGATTCATCATTAACCAATGGAAGGACTCAAACGCCAATAATAAAGGATCTGCTTTCACTAGAGTAGTGTTACTAGATTTATTAGTAGAGAATTAATGGAATTAAATTATATTTAAATTAAAATAATAAAATAAAAACAACTAAAAGCACATAGTCGATATAAATTATCAAACCATTCAGGGTATTATATTAATATATTTTGTAACCAAGAATAATAATTAGCATTTTAATGATAACCTCATGTCACAACTATAAAAACGATTATATATCCTAACCCATATGACAACAGATGTTAGGAACAGCTCCAGGAAGGCAGTCAATTCGAAGGAAGTATTTATTTACTAGAACTGGTCTACAGAATGAAAATATGTCTAAGGGTTACAAGTAATGTTTTCTATATTTAAAATAAGCTAATAAAATTACAAAAATGTTGACACAACATCAGGTCAATTTACATGGAAATCTTAAATTAACAGTAGACTGCTTTGATAATTTTAGAAGACTACGTTTCTTTGTTCCAATTTATTCAAAATATATACAATAATTCAAGCTATCTATTCATTCCAAAAGTTTTTATATTCCAGTTAACTTGAAAATTTAGAGATGTTAATGTATTTTATGAAATACTAGTAATCGTATACTACATCTAGTAGTACCAAAATGGGCCCCAACTTTTTTATTTTAAATCAAAGGTTATGTTTTTATATCATTTTTAAATGACACATTAATTTTGAACAATTCATGATAGGTTTTTCTATACCTAAAGTTACTATACCTAAAGATTATTAATTAAGTTATTACGTTTCTCGATTTTTAGAAAAATAATGAAGAAATTATCAGACTTTTTTAGAAATCTTGGTAGGAAGGTCTGTGACTTTTCTATCACCGTCTGTAAATAATTTACTGTATGTATTGACATACCGTAAATGATTTACAAATATCCAACAATTACTTGAATTCTACATAGGGTGTACACAATACATCTTTCACATAATATAGATATACATTTTACATAAGATGAGACATGTTCACTATTTTATAAATTCACATAGTGTGGGAAAAGTATTACAAAGTTATGAGATAATTAATAGGTCAATGTATATTATTTCTGTGTGGATAGCACGTACGAGTATATAAGCATTTTTGTACTGGGTAGTTCTTTATGGAGGTGTTCCCTCGAATTTTTCATTACGAACCTCTTGTTACTAATATTTTGGTTTATGAAAGATTATTGATATTTCCTGGGTTGCAATATTTTGCTATCCCTGTGCTACGTGGACTTTAGATCATATAGTGAGAATAGCATTGGTTAGAAGAATCTCTAATACCTAATCATACGGATCAAAATAAGTGATTTCAAAATTTCAAAACTTGGGGAGTGCATATTGTCGAGAGCTGAATACGAAATAAATATGCCAAATTTTTTAAAGAGTCTGCTGTGACTAAGTAGCGTAAAGTCGCTTGAAGTTTTGTTTTCACATGCTTACCTTGTTTCAACTGCTTACCTCATGTCTGTATCTGATTTTGAAGTCGGTGGGAAACACGTTCCAGAAAATAGTTACACTGGCCTTCAGACATTTCTAAAAAGTTCTTAAAATTATCAGGGTAACTATTTTTTATCTCCATGCTAACCAAATTATGTGCCCCCGAAATCCTCTCAAGTACCCAGTTTCTAACCCATCATCATCTTTTTTCCAATTTTATTTCGGTTCGGCCAGCCAGTCTATTCATCCCTTATGTTAAAATTCCAAAAAACCGAATTTACCATATCGCAACTCTCAATGAGGAGATTGTTAGTGGTCGGTGTTCTGCGATCAACTGAATCACGTTTTCATTGACACTTCCATCTGTGTGAACTATCTATGACCCACGACTTCGTGAACTCGTCTCCGCTTCCGGATCGTGCCTGCGCTGATATTACGGCCCGGGATGGCGCTTGACTTGAACATTCCTGGGAGGAAAGCCCATCTGGGAGGTGTTGCCTCAACCGTGGTAATCTGTTGAGACGTCTGTAAGATCGCTGCGTTCCTCTTCTTCCTTTGAGGTGGTCTGCTTTGTGTTGGCGCATTGTCTTGAGCTTCGTCCTTGGGGATCTCCATGGATCTTGCGTAGGTGACGACTTGTTCCTACGGTGGAGAAGTATCCCTTCTACCTTTACAGATCTTCATGACCTTTTGCTGGTTCTTCCTTCTTCAATGTCTCTTCGTTCCCTGGTGCGAGAAACTTTATCAGCATAGGACAGTGATGGCACTCTTCGCAATACCTAGATAAATCGTAATGGACTTACCAAGTTCCTGTGGTCTGATGCTGCTTCCCTCTAGTGGCCTCCGGTTCTTGTCCCCCAGCGTGGCACTCACACCCGTCATCCTGCGACGATCCACGTCACTGTGTCTGATCCAGGGACCCGCGACACGGTCATTGTATCCCTCGTTGCAATTCCCGGGAAGGTTGTTCTTCCCATGGTAGTTGCTTTCAGTCTCCGAACTGAGGATGGAGTGATGGAATGCGCTGATATTTTTACAAATGTAGGAATTCCTCATTTGAATCAATTTATATGGGACACAGCCAAATAAAAGATCCAGGTTTCGGTGTCCACATCTGAGTCTTTAAGTTTCCACTTCTCAATTCCAACGCTGGTACCAAAGTAATCAATACTTACGCAACCCCTGCTGCTTTATACCTTTCGGGAAAGTAACCGTTAGAAATCAGGACATCACCGAAATTATGTGATTTCCAGCTAAGTTCCATGATTTGATAGAAACGGATTGTGGGTGGAGTCTATTTATACTATTCTTCATCCTATCTGCGTATTGTTGAGGGCTCTTTCTTGTGTTCCGTGTTCATGATAGACTGGTGAAGTCGCTCCAACAAGTGTACGACAGCAAGTACGAAAACGTGACAAGCATCTGTTTTTACGTCCCGTGGGAACGCGGCTTAATACATACCACGGCGATGTGAACAATCTTTACCTAATCCAGAAGACTTTTTCAAAATTAATTATACTTCAACTGGCTGTGATTAGCAACGACTCCTTGAGATAGGAAGCAAGATTCTGGTTAATCTGCGAAGCTCGCGGCTTTAATGACCTATTAGTTCCTTAATACTATTTAGGCCACTTGTATTTACAGCTATATGGAACTCATAACGGGGAACATAATGTTGCATATTAACTGAGCTATCTATGCGAGATCTCTTAACGGCCAATGCTCTACCGCCCCGTCTACGCATCTCAAATGTAATTTAAAGTAATTTATTAGTGCTCCGTATCTAGATGTGTAATCTCTGTGTAAGACGGGTTCCCGATTAAAAGATATGCGTAAATAATATGATTCAAATCTTTATGCCAAGAGATACAGATTAACCGGTAAAATAATGACTAACCAAATAAGCCTATAAATATCACGACAAAAAGTTTGTGTTCGAAAAGGGGTACGAGAATATTAGAGAAATGTAAAATCTAATTAACATTATCAAAAGAATCATGAATCATCATGAATAGAATAATATTAATTTGAAGCATATCGCTATGCATAAATACTAATTTTGCTTTAACTGAACAGCAAATGATATACAGTAGACATATTGTGTTTTCGTGAGTGAATAAATTGGTTAAAAAATTAAGGAATAACTTTTGGAGAAAATTCGATAAGTCCCAGTTTCGAATTTTATTTCTAGTTATAATAATACCTTTGTTATCCTCTATACCTCTATCTCTAATTCTCTATTATCTAATTTTAAATTAACATTCTATTACTTTTACTACAGAAATTATACAATAGTATCACTCTAGTAGATAGTATCACTCGCGGAAATAAATATCCCTACTCCATAAATTCTATGGGAACTTGTTTAGAGAAAAACAGAAACAAAACTTAATAAAACATATTAATAGTTTTGCAAGATCACGAAGGAGATATGATTATATTAATTTAAAATCCTAATAATTTTAATTATAATGGTATATACGACTGTAATAGAAAGACTGTATACTACGTATATATGTACAATATAGTATAGTATCTGATATATTCCCACTACTTTCCTACAATCTGTCCCACTTAAATCTTAAAAAAAAGATAGCTTGTCACAAATGAACTTTGTGAAAAATTAAAACAGTTTTATTATATTGGTATTGATATTCATTTTATTATCCCATATTTTAGTCAGAAGTTTAGATCCCAAGTGTTCTGTCACTCAAATTTAATTTATACAGTTAACCATGGCGACATGCACCGGCAACATCGTATACTTATTAAGGTAAGCAATAAAGTAAATATTGTATAAATAACTAAACAATTTTAAGTCTCGTGTTCTAAACATTCATTAAGTATTTATAACGTGGTGTTTATTTGACAACACTTTTAATTTCTCTTGTTTATAGCTGTCATCTTGACGCTTCAGGAAATCGCGCTATTTTGAATATTTTGATACATGGTTGTCTTTCCTTGTGTTACTCTCAAGATTAAATAATTTGACAATAACGTAGATGCCTACAACTTTACAGATAAATCAAAACAATATGCAGCCATGACATTTTCAGATCGGAAGGTCTGAATATACATGACATATACTTTCGTGGCAATAATCCATGAAACGTTTGTAAGTGAATTTGTGCTTTTCCCTGAATTTATTTCTCAATAAATTTAAAGGTACATTTTTTGCAGCTGCTACTAATTCGAGTGGTATCCAGAATTCTTGAATATCATCATCGCTGTTCATTTAAAATACTTTTTTAATATTTTTTGACAATGACAATTACTAAAGTTAAATACGCACTAAATTTGTATTACATCAATAAATAAAGAGTATTCGTCTAGGAAGTTATTTCATAGGCAATTAAATAATTCAATTATTTATGAAGCTACAATTTTATTCTAATGAAAAACTGTTATGCATTAAGAAAAATTCGTTATTTTATAATATTTATTGCGATTTCCGAAAAAAAAATATGTGTACCTCGTAGTAGAAGTACGCTATCGGCCTTCAATAATTGTTTTATAAATTGAACAATTTGGATCGTCATTCAGGAATACAGGGATATATTACTTATACTATGAGATAGATAGATTAGATTTCTTTTGATAATTTCTCCTGAACATCCTGAAATTTGTAGGTGGCTAAACTAAAATAATTTAATTATTTTATATTTTGGCATAATTGAATTATTTCAAACTTTCCCAATTTACGCGTTATATTGCAAAATATAACGAAATTTTCGAGTGAATAACATTTCTAACCCTGCCCATTAGTTTATTTCCACGTTACATCTGGTCGACAAGTGCTAATATGAAAATAAATTGGTGTTCGTGCCCGCCAGTACAACGCAAAAAAGTTTTGTTTCAATTTTTAATTTATCTTGCTGTATACGAGGACATTGATCGTGTACATGTGACAAGTTTTACGTCCTTTGGTCATTAATCACGTAAGGGCCTAGCTTTGTTCATATACTTTTATATTTGGAATTAATAAATCCTCATGGAGATAATATGACAGTGCAGTTTTGTGTAGTGGTAATTTGTTTCGTGAGGTATAAGTTAACCCATGTCATTCTTTCTGAAATGGAATAGGTGATTAAAAATAAAATAAACTTAAAATGAAAATTTAAGTAAAATATGGACAATGTCATTTTGAGAAGTTCGAACCTTTGATGCAGCAGTGGAACAACAACAGTGGACGAATATTCCACAATCCTCTAAGTGTTATCCGTAACTCGACGTGCGTTCAATAACTACATTGGTATCATCAGGAGATGATTAATATTTTGAGATTCAAGCATCATTCACTAATGGTAATGGATAATGGGTGGTGGTAATTCGCCTCACTCGTTGTCACTATTTGTCTTGATCGTAAATGAACAATGAGGTATAGCGTCACTTCCCCTAATATATAATCCTTATAACTATTTTCGTTCATAGCTACTTTCGTGGCCAGTAAACCATGGTTTAATAACCACTTACTAGTCACTTTCATGGTCAGTAAATCAGACGTTTGCTAACCGCTTACTACTCACTTCCAGGGTCAGTAGACCGTGGTTCACTGGCCACTTACTAGTCAATTTCATGGTCAGTGAACCATGGCTTACTGACCATACTATAGTATCGTATGCCAAGGTAGCTTCACATTTTCCTCAAACTTAGCACTTTTCCAAAAATGGCGAAGGCGCCAATGTCATACAAATGTTTATTTTCTTTTCTGCGTCTTATTATAACATTATAATCTCTTATCGCCGCTCCTAGATAACCAGATGAATACTTTATATGTGAGGATTAGCCTTACAAATACATTAAAATTGCAGTGGCACCACCACCAATTATTAAAAATGTGTTTACCTTGAACCAGTCAGATACAAGGCTTTAAACAACTCGCGCCATTAATTTACGTAATGGACTATATATTGTACGGTTTCTACCGCAATGATAGGAAGAGCCGACATCGAACTGTCGTAACCTTTCTGACACCTCTTGCTGAAAACTCTTCAAGCCAAAAGAATCGATTGGCCGTGATTTCGCAATCCCTATGCGTACTGAATATCTGGATCAGCTTTTGCCCTTTCGCTCTAATCGAGGTTTCTGTCCTCGCTGAGCTGGCCATAGGACACCTGCATTATTCTTTGACAGATATACCGCCCCAGAAGAGTACGTGTCTCGTGCTTGTAATTGCTTAAATTTCGTTCTAAAATGTGTATTTATTTACATTATGTTTTAAAATATTAAGTGTGTTATAAGTGAAGATTTTTTAATTTAGTTTATATATTTGTTAATTTTCAAGAAGAATTCTTGTGAAAAATTATGAACCAAATAATAACTAAGAAACTAATGATATCGAAAACCTTTTTAATAAATCGTCGTTTCTACAATTATAGAACTTATATATTAAATTAATTCGCGGATTCACTCGGGTATTCTGTGGATATAAATATTCGCGGATATAAAGCTATAATTTTAAAAACAGTGTAAATCCAGTGGCGTCAGGTCTGGACTACGAACTGGCCACCGAATGGGTTGTTAGTTCCTATCCATTGTTCGGCCAAATTGGATATGCAAATAATTAGCAATTAGACTGGTATTATGGGGCGGAGTTCTGTCTTGTTGAAAAATAGCTCGTTCATATTTCTAAGAGGTAATTCATCAAAAAACATTTCAAATTCACCAGAAAGTAAGTCATAATATTTTGTTGGTTTAATTTTCCATCAATAAAAAATGGTTCCATTAGTCTACTTTCCAAAATACCACACGATACATCTTCTTTGAAAATTGCTCTCCACAACCACGTGAGGGTTATCCTGACACCAATATCTATGATTTCTTCTAACAAAAATCCCATTCTTCCCAGTCCCAGAAAGTACATTCGTCAGTTCAGATAATTTTTTGATGAAATGCCGGATCTGCCCCCGATATGTCCAAAAAAAAGTTAAGCAAAAATTTAATCTTCGTTGCTGGTCCTTGCTTTCCAATGCGTGGATTTTCAGCAAAGTTCATTCGGCATTTGTCCTGAATCGGCGTACCGTGTGCGGCACTGATGAAAACTAACTAGTTCGAAACAGCGGTATGTCGTTAGGTTCCGATCCGGGACAAATGTCGAATCCTACCTGTGGCGGGTTTTATTTTTTGAAACCTTATCTGATCGTGCAGAAACACGAGAAAGGGGTCGAGGATCGCTTCTGGGTATAATTCATTGCCTGGTGGGGCTTTAGCCCGAGGAGTAGTTGTTTCCTAGAGCGATTATGTAATAGCTTTGCTATTCGGGAACTACTTTAATAACCGCTTGGCGGCTTGGTGGTTCCTTACTCGATTTCCGACTTACTGACAGAGATCGTATCGATAAAGATATATACGCCATAAAGTTCATTCGGCATTTGTCCTGAATCGACGTAACGTGTAGGGCACTGATGAGAACTAATAAGTTCGAAACAGCTGTATGTCGTTCGGTTCCGATCCGGGACAAATGTCGAAACCTACCTGTGGCGGGTTTTATTTTTTGAAATCTTATTGCACTCTTTATAAACGTCATCGTTTTAGAATTCAAAGGTGACGGGAACGAATGTGTATATGAACTAAAGCTAAGTAGGTGGAAGTTAGACTATAGTTTATTTCATTGATATTTGCCAAATAAAAAATCCCAAAAGATTCTTATCTCATATCGCGACTTATTTTTATGGCTAGGCTCGGGTAGACTGTTTCGATTATCGACAAAATAAGAGAGTGATTTATTTGGCGAATACCGATAAAATGAATAGTACAGTTATAAAGAATAAACTTTGCCCACCGGCAAGCTGTCCTGAGGCGCTTCTGAATGATTTTATATACTTCTAATATAAAATCATTCGTTAACCAACTATCTCTATTGTGCAGAATTTTAAATCCTCGTCAATTTATTTTTTTATTATAGTCAAATGTGATCATTCATATTAAACGTGTTTAATTAAAATTTCAAATTATTATTGTAAATATATGATTTCGATTACCGCTGGGCTGTTAACATTAACGTCTGCATCATATTAATTATCAATTTGCATCTCATTCTAAATTCGCTTTGATCGTGCCTCGTTTTAATTATTAAATGTGCTTTTACCTATATTAACTGATCGGCTACACAAAATGCTGATTAAAGCTGGATTAAATGAATTAATATTTATACGTTTTATAAAATGCTATCTTTAGTTAAAATTATTTTGAAGAGTACTTTGACTCTCAAAGTGGTCTTATGCTACAATCTGGAACGTATCAGCCCAGCAGTAATAACAATTCTTTGAAAAAAGTGACTGTTAAAAAATATATACAATGCATTTCTTACTCTTTGGTTAAAAAACGTCTATCTCTGATGGAAATTACACCGTGCAGTAATTATTGTAATAAATACTGTTTCATGTGATATAAATCTTTTCATTCAAATATTTCTTCAATGTTGGAATAGACGATAGTCTGAAGTTGCTACATCTCGTAAATATATAGATAAGATAATCGATGAATTTGAAACCCAGTTCACTGAATTTTTGTAATACGAGGGCACTATTTGTATTTTGAGTATTGGCAACACTAATTGTAAGTGTTGTCAGACACCATCTGACGTTTCCAATTGAAAGTTGACATTCTTGACCATAACCTTCTTAAGAATATTTTATCATTTCAGTGTTGTTTACAGTGATTTGAAAATTGTATCAGCGAAAAAATGGAATTAACTCGTGAACATTTTCGTGCGATGGTATATTACGACTTTCGACGTTTATTATCAAGGCAAGAGTGTGCATAGATCAACTTACTTCCACTTTTGACGATAAAGTTTCATCATTTGCCACTGTGAAACGCTGGTATAATGAGTTTAATAATGGCCGCCATTCGCTCACCGACGAAAGTCATGATGGTCGTCCAAGATCAGTTGTTGTGCCAGAAAATATTGACGCTGTGCAAAAACTGATAATGCAATACCGTCATGTGAGATACTGTGAGATTGAGGCAACCTTAGGCATTAGTTCGACTAGCATATATAAAATATTCTATGATCACTTAGCTGTAAAAACGGTTAACTCTCGGCGAATCACACATAGTTTGAGAAAATCTCAAAAAGATGCTCTTGTCGATTGGTGCAAACAAATTCAAGAAAGACAATGGCGGTGCTAAAAAGATATATATAGCATTGTAACAGGTGCCCAATCATGAATCTATGCATATGATCCGGAAAGTAAACAGCAATCGATATAGGTGTTTTAAGATGAACCAAATCCAACAAAAGTTGTTCGCGCTCAAGGCACTTCGAAACAAATGGTCGCCTGTTTTTTCGGAAAAACTGGTTATGTGGCAACAGTGCCTTCAGAAGAATGTAAAATTCTGAATGGTTCTCAACCATTTGTTTGACGGAAGTCTCTGGTGAAATAAGGAAAACAAAGAAGAGCCGTTGAATCGTTCTTGATAATGACAATACGAGCTCTCGCATATTTCGTCTAACAACCGAATGTTTGAACAATAAAAAATCGAATTAATGGGTCATCCGCCGTACAGTCCTGATTTGGCGCCCAATGACTTCTTTTTGTTACCGAACGTCAAAAATAGATTGCGTTGACGATTTTTGTTGGCAGAAAAAGCCATTGATGCGTTCAAAAACCATGTTTTGGAAATATCTCAAGCGGAATGGAAAAAATGCTTTAACAAATGGTTAAAACGCATGCAAAAGTGGGTAGATTAGGAAGGAGAATATTTTTAAGTAATTTTCAATAACAAATTAATGTTTTTTATTATTAGGCCCAAAACAAAAATAGCGCCCCTCGTATTACCATATACGAGCAGATATATGTATTGGTGAATTGCCTTGTAAAAATACATACTATTATCTATAGTATCTAGACCAAAGAAAGGTAACTTCTTTTGGTTCAGATGACTGCCGGAAACTTCTCTACGGATTCTTTCACATATTGTCGAAGAGTATAAAGGTGTATCCATTCACTTGACTGTATTTTGGTTTGTGGATCATAATAATGGATCCACATATCGTGTGATCGTAGATTTGCAGTTCATTTAAACCCAATTCATTGCTGTTTTAACATCATATCATTATAGAATTTTTTTAAGTTATCTTGCCGTAGAATTATAGGGTATATCCTGCTTCTTCACAAAATATTTAATAATAAAATTAATTCATTTTTTTTCACTGAAGATCATGCTCTTAATATAAACCAGTGTGTCTCACCCGTACATAAACCTTCTCATGTAACATTTACCATTAAAAAGGTACATCGTCCTGCAATTTCTCTCAACCAGAAAATCGTACCTCAAGTAACAACCGTTAAATATATTAGTGTCCACCTAGATAGTAATTTTATGTAAAAAGCAAACTGACTTCAAAATGAAAAAAATGAAATGGTTGGTTGGACGAAAGTCTACATTATCAATACAAAATAAATTACATGTGCAGTTAAATTACACATTACTATGTACTATGTATCATACAAGAGTTTAATCGAAGGTCCTTCGTATCATAACAGACGCTGATATATTTCAAACTACACGTTACATACATACTTGAATGTCCCCTATGTAAGCAAGGGCATCAAAAACCGAACCCGTAATCACCTTCTAAAACTCGAAACACATTCAAATCCATTCCTCGAAACACTATTTCATTCAGTTCAGAACCATAGATTGAAGAGATGTTGTCCAGCAGACTTAAATAGAAACTGAGGTGACTTGGACTTTCGCCTTTTCAAGTCATCAGTACAGGCACCAGTTCCTTGTACAAGCTAAGACATTAATTTAAAGATTATATCGTATGTGACTGCTAACAGTACGACAAATAAAGTAAATATCGTGGAAATCATTCATATCAGCAACTACCTCTAATATTTACATCCTCCCCATCATGAAAGTAGAGATCGTAGATATACATACCTTGTCTTTGAATAAATGTTTAAGAACATACTATACATTGAAGAGACTTAAGCAAATAACAGCAACACCACGAAATTGAACGCGTCCTTAACTATAAAATTTCACCGGGAAAACTTCTCCTTCCAAAATAATCTTCTCTTTGTTGTAAATGAAGAAGGAAAAATATAAAAATCTGTTTTTTTAACGTGGTATACGTAAGACAAACACCTCTATAAAGTGAAAATATCTACCTAGGGATAAAAAAAGTACTTAGAAGATTTATGAATATTATAGTCTTATATATGTAGTTCCTGAAATAAGGAACTGTAAAGGCATTTTTGAGGGGGATAGCAATTTAAATATGCACTTTTGAGTTGTGACTTCGGATGTTGTTTTCATCCCCTTACACTATGTTATCCCATTCACCCCCATTTATTGGAGCTACTAAAGTATACAAGTCTCCTATTTATCAATTTCCTTCTTACATAGTTCTCGAATCCCTACTTATATGTTACTGACATGGATCATATCGATGTAGATGTATACCCCACGAATTTCATTCGGCATTTGTCCCTAGATCGGCGTACCGTGTACGGCACTGATGAGAACTAATAAGTTCGAAACAGCTGTCTGTCGTTCGGTTTCCATCCAGGACAGATGTCGAATCCTATCATGGCGGGTTTTATTTTTTGAAAAAATTATATCAAAATCAGAGAGGAATAGTTTCGTCACTTTATATGTAAGTGTTAAGTTAATAAAAAAAGCGAAATAGCATGTTTCGCTTTATTTATTAACGTAACGCGGAGAATTGAAATTACAAATACTATAGCTGTTTCCATTTTCAATGAAGGCTTTTTACCATTTTTAAAAATTCTCAATGTCATGGAAATTACTATTGGTCCCGAAGCTTATGCGTTCGCTATTCTGCGGGACAATAGTCGGATTGAGCGCTCCAAACAACGAGCTTCTGATGCTTTTAAGGAAGCTAGAACTGCTCGTTAATCAAAACGAGCTTCCGAAAATATATATTGTGAAGTCGAAGAAGGCACACTTTATAAACGAGAGATCACGGATTAACAAAATGTAAGTATAACGTATCATTCTATGATTTAGACGACTGGGGCTACCTGAAACTTTTATTCATAACTGTAGGTTTTTAGGTTAGGTTTTTAACGCGTTATATTTTTATTATTATTATTATAATTATTATTATATTATGTGAGTTTGGGCCTCGTCAGCCACTGATTACATGGGTAGTCCCTTGGCGATCCCCTCTTATACAGGTCATTACCCAAAAATGCTATCCCATAAGAGGAGCAATTTTGACACATCCCCTGTCTTAAATCTCGCCTCCTCTTGAATAACAGGGGTCCCTAATATAAGGTACCTCTTCTCCTCCAGTGCAGGGCAGGTGTAAAGAAGATGAATCGCGGTTTCCCCGTCTTCTTTACAGTATCTGCTATATATTCTTGGGTCCATTTCTCAATTTCTGAGTATTCTATGAGAAGTTTGGTTATTCGACAATCCGTTACTCCTGGGTGATCTTATAGGCCACTTCCTGTTTTTGTCAAACAGGAAGTGGCCACCCATACTGTCAGAGGGCATCCATAGGAGTCTCTCCTCAGGTAGGTCTCTTGAAAGTCTATTCAGGTCCCTTACCTTCCTATTCATGTTCAACGCGTTACCCTCAAAACTACATTTTTCAACATGGTTGACATGATATCTAAGTTCTATTTAACCGATTTACCTAAAATTTTGTACCAATATTCAATGTATAACTTTCTATTGCTGCTATGGTTTTTGTATCAAAATTATTTTTTTTTACTATTTATTTACTATTATTTTCTTTTTACTATTTAAAAAAATTAAAAATCATGAAAGAAATCAGTAGAAAAATGCCTTTTCTTTGAGACAGCCACCTTTCTGCGATAAAGAAATTCCGTTTATTCTTGAGTAATGACTATGACGACATTCTTACTAATTAAGAATATTTCTTTATATCTTGTTTGAGATGACCAGAAGGGTTGCAATCGTGTCAACCAGTACACCCCTTTTTACTCCCAACTTTGCCAGTTTATAACTTATTTAATTTTCACTTTTTTTCAATTTTTTTTTTGTATATTTTCAAAATATCAATAAATATGTTGTAAAAAAATTAAGGGTAAAATATTTTTTGTTTTCTTTTTATCGAGCTCGACGAAACGCCCAAATGCCCCAGAATACCTCTTTAATGAAATTTGACTTAAAATGCTGTAAAGGTTTTTTATTATCAATATAATATTGCCCCAAATATGAATATGTACTTTCAATAAAATGGATTTTTTTTACTTAGCAAATTAGAAGCCTGTAATTTTTAACGTGCACTGCATTGTGTATTATCTACTCATTACAATATACTAACCTGCTATCTATTCACAACAGCTCATTTTGTAAAATGTCTCAATTCAATAAGCTAGAACATTGTGTGAACCATCCGCAAACTTCATTGTTCGCTTATTTGTCAATATTAAAAATTCCCGACCGAGATATTTTAATAAAACTTATGGGAGAACTTTTTACTCTTATTGTGGTACAACAACAACAATAAGGGATCAGTTTGCAGAGGTTTTGTCCGCTTTTCTATTATAAAAGACTCTTAAATTCGTGCCAGCCTTATTTTTAGCCAGCCTTCCATCATCCCGCTATGAAAAATGGATCACATGGCTTCTCCAACTTCTAATATAATACCTATCTGCGTACGCATTTTGTCATATGTTGTAGAATCTCCAGAGATTGGGGGTATGTATATAATTGTAATCATTGCGTAGTACAATGACACAGTGCGCATTCATAAGTTCCTCCCCCCCCCCTTTTAATTTTTAAATGGTTTATTTGCGGGAAACAAAATTCGGGGGGGTTTATTTGAGGGTAAAAATACAATCACAATGTTAAAAATGAGGTCTGCGCAGCCCTAGATCTACACCTAGAAGTGGACGCCAAATTTATATGTTTGAAAAAAAACTTGTTTCACTAAAACGCCTAGCACCCAGAGCTCGTCGTACTATCAAGTGTTCATTTGAGGCTGTTATTCATTTTGGGCTAATATTCTTCGAGGAATTAATAGAGTTAACGTCAAAATACAGACAGAGAATATAATCATTTCGCGTTCTTGCACTAATGTAAGGTCATATTAAGATCCTGCAAGAAATAAGAGAAAAACCAATAGAATATTGGATCGAAGAAGCTGAACCAAATGAATTTTCAGAAGGAAGAGGCAACACGACGAAATCTGTGAGGACAAATCAAGAACACTAGACCCGATTCAGCTGCTTTCCAAACATACAAAAGTAGTATTTGCCAAGATTTTAACAGAAATAGGAACAAGGGTAGAACGCGCAAAGAGCCTGAATGAAAATTTCGCCTTCTTTAGTGGCCATGCGTTTGTAAATATGTCCACTGCAGATCTGCAGAAAAATGGGGCCGATTTAGTTCGAAGATATCCCACAGATTTAAGCGCAATGGATTTCTGCCAGGAACTCACCATATTTAAAAAGCAAGCTCCACTTGTAATAAGAATCAACGAAAAGATAAGTGAATTCGACATTTTCCAATGTATGTGCAAATATGATTTGAAAGAAGCTTTTCCCAATATTAGTATAGATTTAAGGATATACTGCACATTACCGATTGCATCTGCAAGCTGTGGGAGGTGTTTAAGTAAACTAATAATAATTAAAACCTATCTGCGTTCAACAATAAGTCAGGAACGTCTATCTGGCTTCGCGTTCATAGCCATCGAGAATAAAACTGCCTTTGAAACGAACGTTGATAAGGTAATAGATTAGTTTGCTTAAAGAAAAGCTCGACGTGTAAAGCTGTAGCAAGATTAAATAGTAAAATTTGCAGGGACCTAAAGACTGAAGGTGCATACAGTCTGACTTGTGCGTTGTCTACACTGGTTGTATGTATTTTATATTAATGTCACACATCGTCGTCCTCAGGACGTAGAGGACTAACTGAATATACCATAGTTTTCAGGAGAGCATCTTAAATATTTTATAGTGTTTTGACGTGAAACTTAAACATTTAGTGTTTCATTCCAAAGGGGTTACTAATTCTTTATACAAATGTGAAATATAGCAAATTTATTTAAAAATTAGTAAATTTAAAAAAAAGTCAGAAAGGACACCATTTAATTTTTTTTGTAGATAAGCCCATTTGTGTTATAAAAAAAGAAGAAAGCGTGGGATAAGCCCACTATAAAGTAATATGATAGCTTTGAGATTATTCGAATATTTTACAAAAGAAGGCAATGCTATGCAAGAAATGCATTTATTAGGTTACATTTTACAGAAAAGCGAGAATGATATAAGTCCGCATGTTCTTTGTCTTTCACAACTGGTGTTTCACCACTGCAGAGCTCCAAAATATTTCTATATTTTTCTTCTGGAGTTGGAGGAGTGTACATAACCGAATGCATAATAGAAGATATTTGCCTTTTTAAACTAATTGACCTGTACTGAGTTTCTAAATGTGTGTTCTTAAAATAAATCTTCATTGGCTCACTTTTCTTTACAGCAAACTCAACCATTTCGTTCCACTTTATTTCTCTGTCGGAATTGCTATCATCTGTACGTATGGAAAGAAATCGAAGTTTTTGCGAAAACGTCTTAAAATCTAAAAAGTCACTGTAAAGGTACAACAGTATATGGATTCTTTCTTCTAGCCAGGCAAAATACCGGAATAAGTTAGGTGGGAACCATGATAACACCAGCTAATTTTTGAGCAGTTGATATAGCGCTGTCGGCCGAGTCTCCTTCGTTTTGACCATGGTGCGGGGCAAAGAATCTGAAGGATATCTCTTCTAAATTGGTGCAGTGGAGGCTATAATGGAATTTTTACTTTGCCCCCCCCCCCCCCCACATCCGTCTGCAAATAGGTATGATGTTTTAGTTACATCTTTGTCGTATCTACATAAAAAAGTATATAAAGCTATCGCTATCTCACAGGAATCTCGTTTATACCATTTCCTTCACCCCAGGTAAAACAAAAACAGTCTCTAGAACCGATTTCATAAATTGTTAAGTTAAAAACCCCTGGCCTTCTATTGTAGAACATTTTGTTATCATTTGATATAGGTACATAAATACCTGTTGCAGATCAAATGAAGCACAAACCACGGGCGTTTTATGAAGCTTGGCTTCTTGTTTGTAAACATTTTTATGTCTAATCTTTCCTTTATCTCTTATGCTTTTGATATCGATCATTTAAATTTGTTTTAACTTCATCATATCCATATATCATATGTACGTAAGACATGCCGAAACTGCATTGGTCCTTCTTAGACTTATGAAAAGACAACTGCATACTTTTAAAAATTTGACGATATAAAGAAAAATGCCTTCTCAATGCTATTTTCTACACAATGTTCTAAATAGAGTGCGTATATTTTCGGCAGAGATAAATCGCTATGTAGATATTCCCTTGATGAACTCTTACGACAGTAGTGGGATTCGACTTTCGGATACCGTTTAATATGATTTTTTACAGATTCTCGTAAGGCTTTGTCTTTTAAAATATACGAGTGCTGGCGACCCCACGCTTATCTTTGGTAATTATATCAGTGCTTTCCTCTTTTAAAACTGCAGAACGCATACCTTTATCGTTAATTTCTAACGCCCATAAAAACGTACTTTTACACGCCGTCTCTTTTTTACCTTCCAACGGAAGAAAGAAATGCTTCGTCTTCTGACGCCTAAGATTGATGCGTTGTTACCGTTTTTCTCTTAATACATTCCTCATCAATAATACGAACTATATATTCGCGATACAACTGCAAATCCCCTAGCTCATGAAGATGGGTAAAAATTTGCTGTCGAATATCATCTTCAAACAAAAAACATTTTTTACCAATTCTCTTGCAGGCTTCAGAATTGCAACCGGTAAGTACCTATATGTCTTTCAGACACAATCGTTTGGTAGTCGGGGATTTGTATTAGAGACCAGAATTGCGAAGATTCTTTGCCATCCTTTTTGCATTGATTTGTTTTGTTTTTTCTACTAAATACTGTCGTGATTCTGCCTCAACTGTATAATCTTCGGGTTCCTTAGACATCATGTTTTTTTGTAGGAATATCTGTGCTTCAACGAGTAGTCTGTGTTATTTCATTTTTGTTAATAGTAGTTCTACCTAATACTATTATGTGGTATTTACATGAGGAATTCCCTTGTACCAACGTGGACAACATAACTTCAGGCGCAAGCGCAAATCGTTAAGTAAGCCTCTTCGTTAAACTAATGTTTTTCTAATGTCTTCTAAATATATTTCTTTACGAAAAGGCCTACGTACATAAGCCCCATCGTTCAGTAAATATTTTAAGGCATATCGCATAGGCCCACGTAGCATATTGCATTATTAACTTAACCTTGAGAAATTCAGATAAATTCTTTCGTGGTAACATAAAGCATGATGAAATATTCATTTGCAAGACTTAACTAAATTTCGCTTTTTTGCCAGTTAAGCTCCTACGTCCTGAGGACGACGACATAAGAAAAAGTTATTAGCAAATAGGTAATAAAGAGTGCGAATTAATTTAAGGGTTTTTATCATTGCGCTCCAGTGCTGGAGGGGAGGGGCGCCAATATCAAGAGTTTGCTTCGACTTGGAAAAATCGTAGATCCGGGGCTGGGTCTGGGCGACATGTCGATTTTTTTTAAATGGCACAATGGGTAAAGTGTGCCCTTCATTAGAAAGTGAATTTCATCTAGAACATAATCCTACATGTAGCGCACAGCATGTAGCGCAATAGCATAATTGACAATCCTACATAATCTACTTCTCAAGGAGCATGAGTAGGCCATGTGTCGCCACGCACCGTACAGGAGGTAGTAAATGAAACAAATTTCCCCCTTATAAAGTTTTACATGAACTGGTAGAAGACAAACTAGATAGGAGACTTGAATATTGTATGATAATGACAGAGAGAATTGTACAAAATCTACGTTATTTGAGGACGATCTGTTTTAGCGACGAATGCCTATCAGAGAAACCTCATCCCTATCAGAGATGAGGTTGCACCGATGCCTGACACAATCATACAAAGTAATAGGAAAATTCGAAATTGATTACAACTATGTATACGCAGTAACGGAGCTCATCTCGTAGACATTATAGTCAAAAAATAATATGACATGGAATTACCTCTGCTACGATTTCAAAAATCGTTAGGTTCCTATGCCCCACACCGTATTCCTATAAATTAAAATACCTACAACAATTTTTGTTACAATGATTTTTTTATGATTTGAATTTAAATTCAAATTTCTAATTCAGTTTACTGAACTTTAGTTACAAATTCTTAAGAATAACTACAGTTGTTTGCTTTTTATCATCGCACACGCCACTGACAGTAATTCTGATATCGAAGAAATTTGTCGGGGTCGAACGGGAATCATTATTGTCGGCAGCAGACTGTGACATATCATTTATAACTCGGCAAGTTAAGGTCGCTTTACAAAAACGCACTTTATAAAGCCATTGTTGTCTTGAGTATAACTCACCTTTTATTAACTTTAGTTCAATTACCAATGGTAAACAAACCGTAAATTGTCCGTTTCTTTCGTTTCCGTCGAATAACGCATCGATTGCCCTTTGAAAACAAATCATAGTTCAGAAATACACGAGGTTTATTAAAACGGAAACAAACAATATTTGTGTATTTATTAACATTACAATTATAAACTGCTGCAAAACTCTCTGTGTATCATGGCATATTGTTCTACCCAGTGGTGTAACTTTTAAGAACAGTAACATAATAAATAAAATGTCAATATCGAAAATTAGGAAACATTAAATTTTAACGTTAAATGGAAAACAAAATTAGAATGGAAATATCAGATCCACAAATCCAAATTTTCAATAAAATAGGTTCCAACAAAACAGGCCTTCAGCTAATAAACCGAATCCGAATTATATCAATCAATCAGGACCATCCAAATTCGACTCTATACAAATTATAATCAACAAAGGACTCATCATATAAATGCCCACATGAACCAAAATTTTGATGGTACAATACATCAATATAATTCATAACCACAATATACTGATGATACTGCTCATTGATATAGATACGAGGGTGAATAAAATATACACCGAAATTTTTTTTATATAAATTTATTGTCACAGTAAGAACATTTTTGAATACACCTTATTCTTGTACACAGTCTTCTCTATTATTGATATATTTTCCCAATGGATTGAAAGTTTTTTAAATCCTTTATCGAAAAATGAAGTTGGTCATGTTTCTAACCAACTGCGCACAAACGCTGCCACGTCTTGGTCGTCATCAAAACGGCGTCCTACAAGTTTTTTTTGAGTGGCCCAAACATGTGATTGTTACATGGTGACAAATCCGGACAGAAGGGCGAATATTCAAATGTTTTCCAATGGACTCTTTTCAGTTGTTCTCAGGTAAAAGCAACTGTATGTGAGCGAGCGTTGTCGTGAAGAAGAACCACCCTTTGGATAGACACATGTCGTCTTTTTCGCCAAAAACTCAAAGTTTTGCTTCATCAAGGAGCTGGCAGTAGTAGACGGCGTTAACTGTAGGGTAGACTGCGTACGGTTGTAACAATTTTTTTTAATTGCTCACAGCTTAGCTATTACAGTTGTATACAACGATCAACGCTTTTGGGATGAAAGCATAGTCATTTGTCTTTAAATTAACATCAAAATCAGTAGCTTAGGTAAAACAGGTTGATAGCAAAATGACATTTTATTGAGTGTGTGCGATTGTTACAACCGACCCCATGCCAGGGGCGGTTGTAATACTAATGGTGGTCAATTGTAACACTAGAAATTAAAACAAAAATTTGGGTTATTAAATTTTATTAATTTAAAATACCAAAATGTTAGTAAAGCAAATCAACAATGTTAATCACATATTTAAATATATTTTTATATGTATTCAAACAAAAAAAAAAACATAACAATACTTCTTTTTTTCGAGTTCTCTTAAAGTCAGTCAGACTCGTCAAACAAAAATAATCTTTAAGTAATCACGAATCAATAAAATCTGAAGTTACACAAAATATGTTTTCAATATAAATAATCACTCCTCACAATTATGGCATATATACCTAATATCTATTCCCGTCAATACAGGCTATGTGAGATAAAAAACATAAATAATACTTATTTATATTTATGTTTTTTTTAATCAGTCAGATTCGACGAACAAAAATAATCTTTAAGTCATCATCATCATCATATTTATTAATCATTAATCAAAACTAATCAACAAAATCTGAGGTTACACAAAATATGTTTTCTTTTAAAATTAATCAGACTCATCGCAATTATGACATATATAATATCTACTCCCGTCAGTACAGGCTATGTGAGACCATTGCTTACAACCTCCTTGACACTGAATCCAAGTGTCTCCGGACCGACTCGTTGGATACGTCTCTAGGCACGAAGGCAATAATATTCATCTTTTTCTGATGATTCTAGTGATGTCTTAATCTTCTTGTTCTTTCCTTTACTTTTCCCTTTGCCTTTGTTTGTCTTTCCAGTAGATGGTTCAAGTACTTTTTTCTTCACTTGCTTATTTTTCAACATTTTCTGTCGTTCTTCATACTCTTTTCTAACAGCTTCCTTTTCAGGAGTATCTGTGTAGATCGTAGACTTTTTGGTTTTTCGACCTCTGTTTCCTACTTTCCTGGGAGGCGCTTTAGGGTAGGGCCGTAATACCTCAGGCGAGAACACAGCCTGGTTGCTTGTAGACGGAAGAGGTTCTGATTTCTGACACAAAAAAGCAACACTAGGAGAGATGTCCGGTTCCAGATTCAGTGTAATAGCTTGCGACTCTTGGTTATCTTCTAGAGGTGTTTGCCTAGGTGGCGTTTTTGTTGGTTGGAGCTCGGCGATTTCAAGGGGATCTCTGTTAGTTGATGTAGGCTGTGAGGCAGCTTGTTCAGTTGATGCTCTATTTTCAGGCTCAGTTGGATGTACTGCGCTTAATGAATGTGGATCCTCATTCAATAACGAAGGTGATAGCGGTGGGGTTTCGTCATCAGACGCAAATCTAATGTTTTGTTGATTAGAAGTGGCTACCTCTTCAGTGTTATTTGGATTAGGTCTGTCTGTCACGAACGATGGTGCAAAATTAATTGGTTGGAATAAATCGCGGTTGAATGGGAAGATCCCTGTCTTTCTAAATCCAGACTGAATATTTGCTTGAGTAAGAGCAAGTGGCATTGCGGTGGTGATGATGCTTGGTATGTCGTAGATAGACATAGTTTTGCCTCCATGTTTCGTATCCAGGCATCACACGCAGTATTAATGGCTTTCTTCAAAGGCCCATAAACGGACATATCCAACGGCTGTAGTTTGTGTGAGCAGTGGGGCGGAAATGACAGTAATACTATTCCGTATTCCTTGCAAAAGTCTAGGGAGTTAATATGTACATGTGAAGACTGATTGTCTAAAACCAATAATACCTTATGCGACAGAGAGGCATTGATATGTTTTTGAAAATGTTTAAGAAAAACCATAAATGTATCGTCTTGCATCCACCCTGATGGATTGCCGGCACCGATTGATCGGATCGGATATGAAATACCAAAGTATACTCTGCACTCTGCTCTGAATAATTATGCTCTGCACAATTTTGTGTTAATTTTTAATGAACAAGTTTATTTAGTTCAATTTGAGTGATATTAAGCTATACTAATAGTATACTACCTGTGTGATAGCTGCACTGTGACTTTATAAACTCTGTTGTAGGTACTCACATGTAGTCTACAAAAGATTAATTTGGACCACAGTACATAACTTGTAAAATATATAAATGTACACAATATCACGAACCGCCACTGGTAATGAATGATTTCAATTGTTCTGTATTACGTTTGTAAAGAAATCTTCCAGTAAAATCTTAATTTGTTTATATGAAATTGCGTGTTCCTTGCCTCGAAAAAAGCGCTTCTTAGGCTATAGCTTCATAGATACTATTTAATCAATCCCATACCATCTATAACAGTCTTTGTACAAACAAAACGGAATATCTTGTAAAATATAAATTATAATATATCACTTGATATTATTTTACACACAAAATGGAAAAGTATTCTGAATTTTTCCATTAGTTTCTATTTCCGTGTTACATGTTGCGTGAAATTGAAATATGTATGTAGACCATCAATCATACAGACTATCCTGTTTGGAAGAATAAATAATGAACTTACCTAGTATAAGACGACGTTGGATTATTTCTTATTTCATACATACTTCCGACGATTTGGCTCAGACATTTTCGGTCGCAGATAATTTTGACAAAAGGTTTATCCTCATGCAATATATTATGTTACATTTTTATATAATATTACCAATTACAAAACTACCTATTATACAAAAAGTTCTTATGAATTGTACGCAAACCTATTGACTAATTGAACCCCAGCTTGTATGTTTTGCGTTATCACTTGCCAGGAATCGACTACCAAGCCGATGAAGGAGGTTGACAAAGACATTTGTATTTGCAGGATAGTTGGAAAGACAATACACTGCTGTAATCATTAATGGACCCAGCCAGTTATCGATTACAATACTGGACAATATTCATAGCCAGAGTCTGGTAGACTAACATCTGGAGAATAAAGGTGTTGTTCCAAGTGAAAATACGGTTGTGTAGCAAAAATCCTGTCAGAAACAGGTTTTATGATCCTGACATTGTCACGGAGAAGGGGAAATGGAGTACTGGTGATTGTTTCTGTTGTGAAATCCTTCATTATATGAGACAGAAACTGAAGACAACTCGCTCTGGAGCGAGATCCAGATGGATCTTCGTCTTCTATGGTATTTGAGTAGTATGCTTTAACTTTGGTTACCCTACATATTGTTTTTCTAATATTGCTCACTGGTGCAATTACACCCCGTATATATATTTTTTAGGAATTCAGTTAGGAAGATCTTTGGCGTCATCTCTCTAACGCTAACTCAGTCATTCCTCTGACAAGATATTGTGGTTTTCTGGACTTCTAATTTATATTTCTGTTTATACATTTCATACTGAAGAAATCCCAGAAACTATACAAATTTACAAATGTAGTTCAAATACCCAGCACTAGATGAGGCTATATATTATGTAATTACTTCTTTATATATTTTTTGAATTAGCATATACTCATATATTCTTAGTCTACTATCAAAATTAAAATTTCTATCTGGCCAAACTGTGGGTTAGAAATATGCTAAGAAAAAAAATTATATTTAGAAGTCCATTCCATTCGCCATCTGCTGGTGAGTAGCTCAAATCTACTGTTAAAGCTTTAAAGTTCTATTTTACCATTAGGCAAACAGCAATTCGGGTTCAATCTCAGTCAAATGTCAAATAGAAGCAACGGTTTTTTTTAACTTATGTGGTTTTTTACAACTGTAGCAAAAAAATAAACCATGTGTCAAAAGCCGCATTTTTTATAGAACCTTTCAGTGTCAAGAATAGAACTGCATTTTCGACAATATGAGTGCGTACAATTTTAATCCAGAGGTGAGCCTGCAAGTTTTATACGGGATAGCGGAAGAAATACCCTCAGGCGTCAGGTACGGAAATGTCATTGCCCTGTTCTTTGTTGAAATTCTTTGTAACGGCTCTTTCCCGTTTTCATTTTAACACCTACGTTTACTTTATTTTGTTGATTAACTGTCAATGGAGAGTAAGCCGCCGCCAGCTCGATTTTATGCAAAAAGAAAATCGAAATTACGTCGGAACTAGTGCTTATATGTGCCATTAATCATATTGCACCAGTCCCGGCCTGATTTCTTTCTTCTGAAACGTCGATGGACCCATCAGAAGGTAAATAACATGGGCTTATCTACGCAATAATTTCTAACCTAGATTAATACCATCTTATGATGTTATCTAGAAATTGTTTTTTGATATGCTCTACCTTGGACACCAATAATTTTAATTTGAATTTTCTCGAAATTTATAGCACTAACAAGTGTATTTTACATAAGAATCTATGAAGTATGTGGCATATAAATGTGTTCATTCTTTTGTATTATCTTAAAAAGTATTATGGATTGTATTATTCATATGCAGATAGTGTAAAATAATTACATTAATTATGTGTAAAGTCTATTTACTTGTTAGCCTCGGTGTAAACAGAACCATTTAATAAGTACAGGTTTTTTTTTAGAATAGAACTCTTTTATGTAACTATCTGTTTATTATGGTTTTATTAGCGTTGTGTTGCAGCTGAAGATGAAAAATTTACTATTGTATCAATTTAAAATATAACTAAATAGAAAATGGATACACATTTTCATCATTATCAATTCAATATTTTACTATTTCCGTGGCTTTGTTTCTAAACAATGATCTTTTTAGTGATAGTGATATACATCGGGACCTCCTGGCATTTGTTAGGAACGCTATAACCTCTAGGACAAAGCAATTAATAGACTGGTTATGGAAAAAGTATCAAATACCACAGAAGCTGAAACATCTGGAGGAATTAGAGAAGGAAGCAGGAAAATCCGATGCAGGGTAAAATTTTAATAAAGCAAAAATGGAATTCTAATGGGACTATCTAATTTTATGAAAAGGAAAAATGAAATGTATAAATGACCCTTATTTTAATTTTTCTGCTGTTTCATAGTTTTGAGATAATATAAATTTTTAGGAGACCTACAACTGGAAAAGTTGACATAAACCCAATTATAGTAAACAATTTGATGAACAGGAAAATTAAATTGAAGAAACAAATTGAGCTATTGAAGAAGGAATCTGCCATGATTAAAGTATATTTAAAGGAGATATCTGAGCAGTCAAAGCAACAGTTGGTAGAAATTAGTTCTGTTGAAAATAAAATTAAAATTTATGAGGAAAATCGGTTACAGTAAACTGATATACCAACAGTTATCGTAGTTGGTTATGTTCAGTTACAACATTTAAGGCAGTACCTTTTTTTTTTTGATAATGAAACAAGTTATAACATGAGTGCCATTATACTACATAATTTTTTACTATTCAATAAACTGTTATATTTTTTAACATTAAATAATATTTTATTTACAATTTCTACAAATAATTAGAATACAGGCAAATTTTAATGTAATGGATGTTCCAAATCCTTTAATAATGCCTTTATGAGCTTCCGATTGACTACAACTCTCTCTTGTGATTCTGCAATTTGTCTTTTTAAGACTTCTATTTGATTTATTGGATTTGTGTTACTTGTCATGTCTTGAGAAGTCAGTATGCCTAAAATTAAAGTACATTAAATTATGAAATATAAATGTAAATTTTGTACTTGATATCATAGCAGAATCACTTTGTAGGTAGGTGTTTCTATACACTTCCAACAGTTTGTTGTAACATACAGCTGCCATAGAAAATTTGGAGTGTTTCGCTAGTGTGCTTGATAGTGTTATTCTCATTTTCTGGAAAATATTTGGAGAATACAATAACTGATAATCTTATAAGCAAACTCAGTGTATTATTCTTTAACGAACCTAATAATAACTATGAAGTCATATAAATACACATCACATTTTTACTAACAAATACTTAGAAAACGGAATGTCTATATGAAAGATATTATTGATAACGTACCTTTATTTCATTCTTATAAAACTGAATATTACGGATCAAATCATTTTTTTTTACCTCTAACACGTTCTTTTCGTGACTCTGTAACTTCTCATCTTTCTCAATAATATATAGAGCCTCTTTCACTAAATTAAAACATGTTTAATAATGTTACGAAAAACTGACAGTCAAAGATTTTACCTGTAGTAACATCTCCCTCTAGTTGAGCTATATCTTTCAACAACTCCTCCTTTTTGGTTCCCGAAATATTTTTTTTATTCATATCAATAAAATTAAATTTAAATTAGCTGGCATCAATAATTGCAGTGAACCTTACAAGCATAGGGAATTCAATTGTTGCGTTCGTTACCGCCTGCTAGATGGCAACAGAGGTCTATTCCTCTAGAATACACTCATGCGCAATTGGAGGGGTTCGGCTTTATCAACAACTACATAATTTAGCATCTTCGACGCCATTGAAGTTTTTCTCCATTATTTAGTGTTTTTTTGAAAATCTACAGTGCTTCTAGACGGTGACAAGGTGAGTCCAAAATTTCTATTTATTTATATAACCCTACGTGTTGGGTCTGCGTTTTTATGTTATCAAAATACCTCGGCCTGTAATCTGGCTTCCCTACCGGTTTCTTATATTTATTTTATTACAAAGAGTTATTATCTTCCACAATCATATTCAGTTGGATATTTCGGAGTTAAATATCGAGTTATCGTTATATTAATTTATGTTTTAGCTTTTAAGTGTAGAATGGAATGTGGTGTATATAACCTCAATTCTAAGTATCCAATCATTTATTCCGCATTTAAATTGTGTATGTTTCTATTTGAAACCGAACTATATCTAAACGGATCGCATGTCGATGTATTTTTGTTTAATTCGCCGTATCCTAGCAACTGCTTGTTTGCTACATAATTTTCCTTCCTGAAAGTAGGTAGATATATCAAATATTACTAATACCGTTCAATTTGTTCAACATTAGCGGTTATTTTAATCAATATCTGGACTTCGGATGTAACATGCAACAGTCGTGTTACTCGTTTCAATTCCACATTCCACTTTTTTCCCCTCGATTAATTATTTTGTAATAATGAAAAGTACCTACATTGTATGTATTTAAATTGCGTATTTAGTTAATGTGACCCTTGAGAACTTAACATACATATATACATACTTATATATAAAATTATTAAATTATAGGTGTATAAAATTATTAGCAGAGGCCGCTCAATCAATTTGTGCGAATTTCGCTTTTGCTTTGGGAGAGATCCGGTTTTATGGATGAAGTCTTGAAAAGTTAGTTGAAAGATAGTAGCAGAATAATTTAGGTAATACAGATTTAACGATATAAATATGTATATTATCTTGTAGTAAAGATACAAATTAAATGTTAGTATTGCCAAGGCTGATTATTCTTCATGAATGATCGAATTAGACTTGACCGAAGTTACTTAACTTTGTTCAAATTGTCTGACGTTTTTAACTCTGTTGGCAATATGTCGTCGCAAATGGGAAACTAAGGCTTGACTACTATATTATCTTGACTTATTGTCATTGACAGTCATACTTTATTATTCCTATTATTATAGTTCCTTTGTTAAACATTTGTTTTTGAAATATTTCGTTATAATTGGCAACTTTTTTAAGAATTATATAAGGCATTTCAGAAAACTACTGTAATATTCGTGGTACACTTAATGCCTATTTATATAGATTCTAATAGTATAATATAAATACAATTCTAATAGTATAATATATGTAAATACAATTAATTTAACTTATTTCTAGAAATTCTATGGTATTGTGTTACAAATAAAACCAAAATATATAAATTTACATTCTAGTAGATTGCACTGATTTAAACATTTTTATTGTGTATTTTTTATTATTATTCTACAAACAAATGTGTAACGTAATATGAAACCAAAAAGAAATGCTATTCTTTCAAGTTTCTGGACTATGTTTTGTAGCCTCAGAGATGCTCTTTGGACACTAGCCTAAATAAATCACAAATTCGTTCAGATTTTACTTGAACTTAAAAAACTAACGTTATTTATTATACAAACATGCTTTGTATAAGGTAATACTGGAATAAATTCTGTAATCCGAATATGGAGAATTTCCATACAAACCCTAACATAGGTCAATATTTAGTTGATTTATGGGGTAATAACCTTTAGTTACTATTACAACTAACTAACTCTCATGTTCCTTGAAATTATTATTTCATGAAATATGAGAAAAATATCTCG
The DNA here is from genome assembly GCA_037954035.1 of Rosalia funebris. Taxonomy (NCBI): domain Eukaryota; kingdom Metazoa; phylum Arthropoda; class Insecta; order Coleoptera; family Cerambycidae; genus Rosalia; species Rosalia funebris. The sequence continues at coordinate 14,646,787 of JAZFAV010000016.1, read as the reverse complement.
AGAACTATTAAACTGATTAAAAAAAAAACATGTTATCGAATTCAATTTAGAAAAAATTGTGCATTTTTTCTCTTAATAATTTTTTTATGAAATACTGTGGTGTAGTAAGTACTACCACTGTTTAAAAATATCTCGTATTTCCAATGTCCAAAAATCTAAGTTCAGTATCGTAGTGGATCCCCTTATCTCTCACCAATTGGTCGATCTTATAACTTCCTTTATTTCCCAAGATGCGGTTCGGAGGACCTTTTGGTTTGTTTTCTTCGTAATCTGCATCACTGTTATCCGCAGGAATGATATTAGACTATACATAAGCCATATATGGCTAAACATAGTGAACTATTTCAGCGGAGTATTGTTAAGTATTATTGTCAAATATATGGCATATGGTGAATAATAGATTTGCAAACCGCCAACAGTTCTTCGTGGATCACATGCATACTGTAGTAGTCCAGAAATACAAGTACTATTGGGGTTCACACTTCAAAAAACATCAATGCGTTTCTCGATTGACGATCGACTCAATGGAACTTCCAATTTATAGGATCTTTCAATAAGGACGCTCGATTTTTAAACGTAAATAAAACAAGTTGTGTGTGAGTTGCTTGCGGTTTATTCGCATAGACCAGCGATTTAAGATAGCCCCAAAGGAAGAAGTCTAAAGGCGTTAAATCGCTTGATCTCGGTGGCCAGTTCATGTGGCCGCTGCGTGAGATAACCATGCCCTCAAATCGCTCGTGTAGAACATCTATCATGGCATGCGCTGTGTGGCACCTAGCGCCGTCCTGTTAGAACCACGTGTCGTCGGTACCCATATCATCCGATTGATTTAGGCCACAAGAAGTTGCTTATCATCGATCTGTAGCGCTCGCCGTTGACGGTTAAGGTAATGTCAGTTTCATTTTGAAAGAAGTACGGACCGATGATTCCGCCAGACCAAGATTCTCACGAAACAGTAACATTCTGGGGATGCACTAAGTGCTGGTGTATCTCGTGTGGATTGGTATCGTCGAAATCCGACAATTTTACTTGTTCATATACCCATTCATCCAAAAATGGGCCTCGTCGCTAAAATGATCTTTTTGATGAAATTTGGGTCAACTTCCAACTGCTTCAGAGCCCAATCAGCCAACACACGGCATTGTCTATGGTCGTTTACCTAAAATTCGGGGGTCAGTTGGATTTTCTACGGGTGCAGACCCAAGTCCCGACGCAAAATTCGCCAAATTGAAGTCGCAGAAAGGCCAAGTTCTTGTGAACGACGAGAAATTGACTGCCTCTGGTTTTCCCGTACGTGCTCAAGCACAGCAGCGATGTTTTCAGCAGACCTTGCATTTCAGTGACGTACGGGTGTTGGCTGATTATGTATCAAACTGGTTGACTCGAATTTAGCCACCAAACGTCGAATAGTCGACTCGACGGGACGGTTGTGGCGAGGATAAAAATCACGTAAAGCGTAGAACGTTTCCCGAACGGAGCACTGATTTTGAAAATAACATTTGATGATTTGCATACGTTGTTGAACGCTATATCTTTCCATATTCCATGGTTATAGCGTTCTACTACATATAAATACTTTACTGTACAATTTACAACAAATTTGACAGATGTTGCTTTAACAACATGGCCGCTATAACCTAACAAATTTTGGACGTCCCTATTGAAAGGCCTTGTATTAAACAAACTTTGTTAATGGTGGATAAATGCAATTATCAAATGATTTCAACTATCGCTAAATCATATTAATAATGTTTAATTTCGATAATTGGACAGTTAAATCTCATTTAACTGTCTAATTATCGAAATGAAACATTATTCAGGTAACGAACGCAGTATTATTATTAATATTCCATTATGTGAAAATTCGATTTACACAATAAACGGAACGTTTATAAAATGTACAATGTACAAAATGAAACATTACTACATGAAAGGGGAGATAAATCTTACCTATAGTTTCTTACAATCATGTCAGTATTCTATTAATTCATTTTTGGGATATTGTAAAAGACTGATAGTCTTTTATACTTAACATCTGACGAAGTCATGTAAGTAACTTCGAAATGAGATATTTTTCCCTTAGCAGTAGTCTTGCGAGCAGGATCGAATCGATTATTTTATTGGGTCTGAAGTTCGGGTTCCACCCCGATTGGGGCAATTGGCATTGTTTCAGGGATTGGTTGTACCCGAGCATTTTCCACTATAGTATCTAATAAATTTATTTTAGCAGGATTATGTCTATTTCTAGTGGCATTCAATCTTCTTAGAAGAATAAGAAATAAAACAAAATTAACGCAATGCTGTTTACCTTCTATACATAGGTATAGATTCCATTGCATTCTACAAGATCACGAATATACTTCATATACTTAGAAAATGCACTAGAACCATTTAACGATGTTATATTCGCGAATTTGAAATATTCATCATTTTAGATTTTTTTTAATTATTACTTACACAATGGTTTATAGTGTTACATAAGTTTTATAGTATCCATCATGGTCTAGATTATTTTAAGTTATTAGCTATTATCAGCAGATAAAATTAACCAAATCTTAATTTTGAAATATTACAATAAATAGATTTTGCATCGCAGACTACTGTTACGCCCCAGAAGGGGTGTGTTGCCGTCATAAGTACTGGTGGAAGTCCTGAAATTTAACTTCCGAAAGTAGCGCTTATCTGTTCTTCATCTCGTTCAAAACTGTAACGCCACTTTTGAGGCTTGTTCCTATTCTTGACAAGCTGTACACTGAAAGCGCATACAGCGGTATTCTTAGTAAGTCACCCATACTAACTGCATTATAAATTACAGTTTCTGCAAAACTCCAAGGAAGAGCCTTAAAGTTTAGAATGAACTTCATCAACATGAACGTTTCATGGAGAAACTCCTTGGATACGACGATTGTTATAAAAAAACAGCAGTAGGGGTTATTTTAAACTCAGTATCATCCCCTTAGCCCGAACAATCCTAGTTTTAACATTTCAAATATCAAGATACCCCATATGATGCGGAGTTCAATAAAAAATAGAAAATTTAATAAACAACGGAAATATCCAACAATTTATACAATATTTTGAGATGGGAATCTATAGAGATCTAGTAGTATCATTTAAAAACAATTGTTAATCATTAGTGTTTGATAGATAAATTAAAATCACACTTGCCAATAACTGTCGATCGCTTTGTACTTGTATACAAGACAGCTTGTCAAATTCCTGCATATTTTTAATATACAGAATTTATTAGCAAAGCAGGAAATTGAAATCCTAATTATGGTTGGATGGAAATATATTCCTGAAAACTAGGGTTTACCTGAATAGGCACGGAAACATCTGAAAAATGAACACTAGAATAAAAGCCGTTATTTCACTGGAATAAAAATTCAAGTAAGTTCTGTTAAATGCGGTCTAGAATGAATTAGTTCATGAAAATCATGTTCAATCATGCAATGCCAATTTGTGGTCACATTGAACAACTGTTTTAAACATTTTTGTTTTGTTTAGTTTCATCATTTTGAATAATGAAATCAAAGATATGGATCTAGTTTGTTGAATATTTCCGTTATCTATGAATTAAATATCAATTTTCTATTGTTGAATTTTCTGTCTCGTTATAAAGCATTTATTGTGGGAAAAATGCCTTAAAACGAGATATCACACGGGTATATTCATATTTGAAATTTTAGAGTTCATGTTAGGGTTGATTGTGAGAAGTCGAGAACCCCTACAGGTGTTACTTTGAAAATAAAGCTCGGCGTGTCTCAAGGAGTTTTCCCAAATAATTTGATGAATTTTATTGCAAACATACTACTATACTTAGGAACATACTGTATATATTAAATAAGTTGTAGCCGTACTTATGACACTGAAGCTCCCACATGAATTTCGCTTATTTTTAATATTGCTTTTTACACGGTGTTTTTAATATATATATATATATATATATATATATATATATATATATATATATATATATATATATATATATATATATATATATATATATATATATATATATATATATATATATATATATATATATATATATATATATATATATATAAAGAAATTTGCGGGATCATTTTCATCGAATGGGCTGTGGGCTACTGTGAAATCAACTGATCACTGTCTTACTATTTGCATATATTTTATATCTGAATATACTGAATATGAATATTCAAGCACACATTCTGATTGCTGTAATTTTTCGCAATTCAGTACCTTTTCCATAGTTAATTGCACTTACATAGTTGATGATGTGAATATTCGATTTCACTCGGTCGCTCTAGTCTTAAATGCCGTCTCACAACTTCATCTAAAACTAACCGTTATTCGTCCTTTTTAGGGACATTTGGATGACAGTGACAGTACCGATTTGACAGTGGCCCATAGTACAGAATCGTATCGTGACAAAATGGCCGACGAAGCCCCGGTGCAGTCAGAGAGTAACGTACCGGAAATAGCGTTGGAGACTCCGATGGAGAAATCCGATAGTGCTCCTCCCGCCGCCGAGGATTCCGTTATCGAAGCTGCAGTCGCCGCCCCAGCAGCCGAGCCCGAAGCGACCATTGCCGAAGATAAAACTCCGGTGGAGGTGAAGGAAGAGAAATCTCCAGTGAAGAAGATCACAGTTAACGTTAAGACGGCCAAAGAAAAGGAAACGTTCGAAGTAGAGGAGGACGCTTTAGTGTCCAACTTCAAGGAGCAGATAGCTCCGAAATTTAACGCGGAGGCGGATCAGTTATGCCTGATCTTCGCCGGTAAGATAATGAACGACGGCGACAACATGCAACAGCATAACATAAAAGACGGTCTAACGATCCACCTGGTGATCAGGGCGGCGCCGAGGGCTTCCGACACGGGAACTCCCCGACCTCCAGCGGATGTGAGCGCAACCCCGTTCAATTTGGGCGCCTTGGGAGGTCTGGCCGGGATGTCACGGTTGGGCATGGGATCGTTTAATTTTATGGAAATCCAGAATCAGATGCAGCACGAGCTGTTATCGAATCCGAATATGCTCAGGGGCCTTTTGGATAATCCGCTGGTGCAACAGTTGATGAACAACCCAGAGATAATGAGGACGCTCATCACCAGGAATCCCCAGATGCAGGAACTAATCGAGAGGTGGGTAGGTCTTAATATTCCTGGCCATTTTCGTGCATTTTTCATGAACATTCAAGATTCAATTTGCAATTTTTGTGATTAGAAATTCGGCTATTTTATTTTACTGAGTGGCAAAATGATTAATCAGTTTTTATAATAATAGCTAATTTTGACTCGGATATCATTGACATGTTCTAATTAAAATTTTCCTCTTTTAAGTATATAGAGAGTGTTTGACTTACTATATAGCTGATATTTTTTAAAATACGTATTTATTTATTTTATTTTATGAATAAGTCCAATATACCGCTAGATGTAGGACTAAATACAATACAGTGTTATATTTTCTTATGCCATTTGGCGTATCTTCTCCATAAATTTTTATCCTGTGCCAATCGTCTCGGTTCACTCCACTGAATTCCCCGTTTTTGCGCTTCTTGTCATGCTTGGTCATACCATCTCGGTGAGGGGCGTTCTATTTTGTTCTTTCCTGGTGCTTTGGATTCGTTTTTTTTGTTGGTCTCTTTTGCTTCATCCTATGTATGTGACCTAGACAACTCAATTGTCTTTCTCCAATGACCGATTCTATCGGTTTTATTTATAATTCTGCTATTACTCTATCGGTTCGTATTCTGTATCTCCTTGTAACCCCATTTAATTCTTCTTAAAAATCTCATTTCGGTAACTACAATTTTGTTTTTATTCTTTTTTGTTAATGTTCAGGGTTCACTACTGTGAAGTATAGATGATCTTAGGACAGTCTGATATACTCGTTTTTATTTTCTTTGGTATCTCTTTCCCAGGAGCGGGGTTTTTAGGGAGTTGTACACTCTGCCAGTTTTTCCATTTTTTTTTATCTATTTCTTTGTCCATTTTCTCCGATTTTTCTATGATTGTGCCTATTGTAATTTGTAACCTGTTTCAGTACTTATCCTTGTATGATAATTCTGTTTACTTTCGTCCTTGGAAAGTATCATAGTTTTGATTTTTTCGATGTATATTTTACTCATTTCTTTTTGGCATATTTCTAGGTTTTGTTGTAGTTTTTCTTCAGTTTTAGTACCAAAAGCATGTCATCAGCAAATAGCAGTTTTTATATTGTCACATTTTCCATTTGCCAACTGTCAAGTTTTTATACTTTTCTTTGCATTCTTTTGTAGTGTCGACTATGACAATAGAGAAAAGTAGCGGGCTTAACACATTTTTGCTTTAATCCCATTCTTGTCTTGTGCATTCTTATTTTGTTTCTGTTGTTCCTATACACATATAGTGCTAGAGATGATTACTATAATATTTCTGTTAATTCCTGTCTGTCTCATACACTTCCGGATATCATTTCTTCGTATCTTGTCAAAAGCTTTTTTTAAATCTGCAAAACACATTAATTTCCTTTCCTTTCCTTTCCTTAGTAGATTTCCTCCTGTTTGTTTCAGGATAAATATAGGGTCCTGGGTACTCCTTTCTTTCCTGAATCTGTGTTGAGATTCCTCCATAGTTCTCTCAATTTTTCTTTAATCTTTTTTATATTATTCTGGAAAAAACTTTACTTGTTATACTAGTTAGTGCAATTCTTCTATAATTATTTTTTTAAACGTTGGTATAATTATAGCTGTTCCAGTCTTTGGGTGTTTCACTCCCTTTTAATATGTCGTTTAATAATTCGAATAGTTCATTTTTGGCCGTTTCTTTATTTTTTGGTCACAAAACAGAACCAAGAATGAAAGTTCCCCTATTTAATATTCACTATATTTTTTTCATTTTCGATTTTTGGAAATCAAACGATAATATGTAGCGGATGTCAAAGAAACTATCCACATTTTTCGTGCGCGGGTATTTTGACATCTATAAAACGAAAGTTAAGACATTTAAAATATCGTAATAAACTGTAGTATTTCTTTTTTTAGTTTGGTTTAATTTTCGTTTATGTTAACACTGGTTTCAGACGTATTAAAAACTAAAGTCTCTCATTCTTTGTCATACATTTTCAGTCATACAAGTCCAGCTGATGTTAAATATAGAAATTTTAGTTTCGATCACATTATTTAGATATGCAATAATCTGGTCAGTAGAATAATAAATTTAAGAAATATTAAATACCTACATACATACAGGAAAACTGAAATTGGGAACATTTTATTTATTCTCTGCGAATAACTGTAGAGAAACATGTTAATCTTGAATATTTCACGTAAATTTACAAAAAAAAAAATATTTCATAGTCATTAGCATTTGTTAGTGCGTTTATTATAATTTCCTTATCATAATTTTTGTGACAGAAAGTGGTCAGAATGTCATCTCCGTCCATGAACATTAAAACAAAATAAAACCACTTTCATTCAAGGTACCCGGAAATAAACCAAACCCTTAACAACCCGGAGCTGTTGCGACAAACGGCAGAATTGGCGCGCAACCCTTCGATGCTTCAGGAACTGATGAGAAACCACGAACGTTCTGTAGGCCTAGACAATTCATCTCCCGCAAACCCCTTACAGAACATATACCAGAACCTGCAGGAACCGACTTTGTCTAATCTTGCAGCGGAATTCCAAACTAGCACCACTACAACTCCCGCACCAGGAGTCATGAACAATCCGCCCCTGTCGAGTCTCCTCCAACAGATGTCGGAGAACCCTACCGTGGTCCAGAACATGCTGTCAGCACCTTACACGCAGTCGGTGCTCGAAGCCTTGTCCGCCGATCCGAACATGGCGAGCACCTTACTGGCGCAGAACCCTCTAATTACTAACAATCCAGTGCTGCAGGCGCAAATGAGCAACATGATGCCTCAGTTCATGCAGCAGATGCAGAATCCCGAGATGCAGGGCCTGATGACCAATCCCCAGGCCCTGGACGCCATCCTGCAGATACAGCAAGCGATGGAGACGTTGCGGCAGACCGCCCCCGGGCTCATTCACACCTTCGCTCCTCCGACCGCGCCTCCGGAGAGCGACACGAATTCCGCCGCCGGCGAGACCGACGCGCCGCCGTCCAGCACCCCGAGCGTACCCAGGGACGCGTTCTCTGAATTTATGGCGCGGATGGTGGCCGGCATGGCGGCTAACAACGACACTACCCTCCCACCGGAGCAGCGGTATCAGCCGCAGTTGGAGCAGCTCGCCGCCATGGGATTTGTCAATAGGGAGATTAATTTGCAGGCGCTGATAGCCACCTTTGGTGATATAAACGCGGCCGTCGAGAGGCTGCTGGCTCAAGGACAGTTGTCAATGAGTTAAGTTGAAATGTGTATGTTTTCTAGTTAATAAACGGGGTTGGCGGGGTGCCGCTTGTTTTGATCACTTCGAGTCGGATATTTGTCTAGGTGCAAAGGTAAATTCTTCTGAACTTCAGGTGGACGTTGATTGGAAAATCAACTATTTTTCATTATATATTGCAAACACTTTACGACGTTTTTATAATGAGTGCGTCTCGTAATGTGTAGTAAAATTATTAATAAATGCATTTAAATAACAATTTGACTTTCATCTTGGGTTTAGTAATATATGTCTCCGATAATACCATGATTCATGAGAATTAGGTCTTTTGAAAATGCCAATTAGCCGTTTCCAAACAGATGTACCGAGGGCCCAAGAATTCCGTTAACTGACAATATATATGTTGTTTAAAAAAATAAATGCCGTATTACATTTTTTATTCAATAAATAGATGAAGATAAACAATTACAGCCATCTTAATGAAAGGTATACAACTTTGCTCTCGCCGTTTTGTTTTGAAAAGCTTTATTATAAAAAATTGAATATACATTTATGATTCAAAGTCTTCTCCATCCTTGGTCACTACTTTCTCCCATCTTTTAGGCAACATTCGAATCCCGCGTTGAAAAAACTGGTCATCTTTTGAATCGATCCACGAATCGATCCAATTTTTGACTTCGTAAGATCGGAAGTGCTGGTCAGCCAGGCCGTGTGCCATTGATCGAAACAGGTGATAGTCAGAGGGAGCAACGTCTGGAGAATGCGGCAGGTGGTATAGAACTTCCTATTTCAACGTTTCTAAATATGTTTTGACCACTTTCGCAACATGGGGCCGAGTATTGTCATGCTGCAAAATCACTTTATCATTTCTTTCGGTGTACCGCGGCCGTTTGTCTTTCAATGTTCGGCTCAAATCCATTAATTGCGTTCGATAACGATCCCCTGTGAATGTTTCAGACTGTTTTAACAGCTCATAATACACTACACCGAGCTGGTCCCACCAAATACATGATCTTGGAGCCGTGATTATTCGGTTTGGCCGTCGACATCCCAGCGTGGCCGGGTTATCCCCATGATTTTCGACGCTTAGGGTTATCGTAATGAACCCATTTTTCGCCCCCAATCACAATGCGATGCAGGAATCCCTTCCCATTTTGTCTTTCAAGCAACTGTTTACAAGCAAACAAGCGCCCTTCAACATCTCTCGGTTTCAACTCGTATGCCACCCAATATCTTTACTTCTGGATTATTCCCATGTCTTTGAGGCGTTTGGAAATCACTTGATGACTCACTCCCAATGATCTTGCCAACTCTTCTTGACTTTGACACAAGTCTTCATTAATCAATGCCTCTAATTCTTCATCTTTAAAAACTTTCGCTCTTCCACCGCTATGCCGGTCTTCGACGTGAAAATCGCCGCTCTTGAAGCGTTGAAACGACCCACGACAGGTTCTTTCATTCCTAGCGGTCTCACCATAAGTGTCTGAGAGCCTTCGGTGTGTCTCAGCCGCAGATTTCTTTATATTAAAGAAATAAATTAACACCTCCCGCAAATGGCAAGAATTTGGCTCATAAACGGACATTTTGGTAGACTACTGGTGGTATAGGTTGGAAGTTTACAAAATGCCCAAAGATATTGCATGCCGTCTATAACGCATTTATTTCGACGATTACATACTGCTAACGCCGGCGCCGTATATAGAAAAACGGCTAGAGCAAAGTTATATACCTTTTATCTAAAGAGATTATATTAACTAATGTTGAAAATAGGTACCTCCAATTTCCACATAAGATTCCAGACGCCAGAGAATCGTGGTTGTTGTAAACATGCGTAGCTGGGATGATTCTGCGGCATGATTAACGCGTATACGATTATTAGATCCAGAAGATACTTCAAATTAGCGGGCTACGTTGAATAAATTATAGTACGGTGTAATTCATTCAGCAGTAATTTCTCGTCTCCCAATTTAAAAGCGGGAGAATTTTGCACTCGGATTAACTCCAAGAGGTTCAGTTCGCAGAAGTCCGGTGGTAAGTATTGTTACACCAAGAGCTTTAGGTATACATATTTGATGTACTGTTTTTTTTTTCTTGTTGCACAATATTTGATAACTGCACATTGCTTTCCATTTGACAAAAGTCCGAATTAATTGCTCTATGAGATATTAATAACTACATCCTCTTCCAGATAAAGCCCTTAATCCCGTGGAAAATCCATTCACAAATGTGTGTAGTATCCTAGGCATATTCCAATCTTGCCATGTTTTCGTCACAATTTATTTTCCTAAGGGAATTACAAATTCTAGCCTTTCTAATTTTTGGTTTGCCACAATACAAGCTCGTTTTCTTTTATGAGCCGGTTTCTTCGATTTAGTAAATTTAATTCATGAATTGTTCTCATGTAAACCTTGTCAGTTAATACGTAGGTATATTTTCTTCTACAGCATCGAACAGAATATTGAAGCTAAAACGATATGAAACGTGCGGTTCGTAGGATAATTCATATTTTATTTTGAAAATGAACTTCCGCTATCCAAATGAACACTGAAGAAAATGGAAGTTCAATGTTGGTAGTTCACCTTTAAAATAAAAGATGTAAATTATTTTACAAATACCATATTTTACATTGGTTTAGCTTTAATATTCTTTCTACCACATGATTCCAGTCTTTTTGCATTTATCTCCCCGTTATATTCAATTCCACGATGTATACTATTATAGTACACATACTTTACTTAACACATGTACCCAAATTCATTCATACACCTTTTTTATCATCTGAAGTTCTTTATTTGCTATGTAACATCCTTTACAATTACCTCTCATTCGTAGAACCACTGCAACTAGCAGTGATTCTATTAAAAAAAAACCTAATACTTGTGACTGCTATAAAAATGTACCGATTTCTTTGCGTACTATTGTGTACTACATATGACTAAAGCGGCGCATACAATTTATACATACGCAATATCTGACCAGTTGAAGATATTTAAAATCCTGAACAGTGAGAGTGGCTTTAACATTACTTGTGAATCATTTCTAATTATTTAGGCCCCGAACTATAAGTCTTAACTATAATAATAAGCCCATAAAAATAATCTAATATACAATGAATGTTACCTTTTGCTTGGCCAGTTTTTGTACCGGATATGATCTTATTATCATCATCATTAGGTCATCAGTCCTAAGACTGGTTGGACGCTAACCTCCAGCTTCTCCTATCTTGTGCTAACCTACGCATTTCGCTAATTGTGCTACAACCTACATCCCTTCCCTGATCTTATTAGTTTACTTAAAATACACAATCAGTTCAACGTAGTCTGTTCAATGGATATATTCCCGATTAACGTCATTCTGGGACAGCCGGCGTACTGTCGTATTATTGGAGAATAACAAAAAACTATAACACATAAAAACAACAAAATCTATAAATTAATCTCAATAGATACACAGAATTCAGGCGCTAAAAAGGAATAACTTCGAATCTGCCGTCATCTTATTAGAGACTCTTGGATCTGGTTGTAGAGAATGAAGCCCCTTTGTTCACCCTCTCATTATTTTGCCATCTCACTAATTTTGTTCGTCTAATGACAAGAATCGGGCTGAATTGAGCTATAATTTGTAGAATTATAATTGATAGAGGGAAAGCGAAATACAACATGAGAAGTAATTTTCGTTAAAGTTTGTGTCACCGCTGTCATTGATTCAAGTGTATCAAAAGGTGATTCAATATTATCGAATCAACTTTTTTATGCCAATGGTCACCATTTATACTATATTACTGGCATTTTTTGAAACGGCGTCTTTTGATTAGCATTCCATCAAGGACGAATAGAATGGAACACTTTCTATAAGTTCCTCTGATTTATAGACAATTATTAATTTTTGGTGTTAATTATTTTCTTGATATTAACCCTTAGTTGGTGTATCAGGGTTAATTTGACCCGGGCAAAATTTTAAATGGTAACTCATTGCGCATTTACGCTATAGCATGCCAGCGGTCTCGGTACCTTCAAGTTAGTTGAGACTGCGCTCTGAAGTGTGTCGATCGCTTGTTTGCTGCCATAGCTTATATCAGTAGTAAGTATCGTAGGGCCAAATTGACCCTGGTTCACTAAATGCTTTATAATTCTGTGAGTACATCGCGGATTAATTCTTCAGAATAAAACTAAAATTATGGATAAAAGTACACGATTTGGCGACTCTAAATTTGAAACTACTCTATTAGTATGGTTAGCCGAAGATGGTGATACAAATAGTTATGTGAGCACTGATGCAGAGGATGAGAATGTCATTGAAAGCGAACATAATTCTGAGAGTTTGCAATCAGCATCTAACTTAGATGAATCAAATAAGGAACATCCCGGTCCAAGTCGTTTTGTGTCAAAAAAACTTCGTTTTTATGTTTATTATGCAAAAAACCAATTTGTAATAACTGCTGCGAGCACATTTGCAAAGAATGTCAATAATTAAGAATGTATTATCCACATTAAGTTTTACCTTACGTTAGAGTTTTTTTGTACAAATAAAAGTTCGTTCATGTTTATATTTTCTTAAAATTACGTCTTTATTGTTATTATTAAAATTCTCAGGAGGTTAATTAATAATTAATTTGGTATTGTAAAACACTAATTAAACATGTGTCAGAATTAATCAATAATTTATATTTCTTTTTGTATCAGAAGCTATGGTTATTTTCTTATAATGTCGTTTAATTATTGTTATTGTAAAATGTACTACTTAACCATCTAATTGCGCTACTAGTTATTACATTTAGTCAAAATTCGCATTTTAAATGACAGGGTCATCTTGACCCTGGTTCACTAGGTATGTTGCTAAAAATAGGGTCACCAGCTAAGGGTTAAAATGATCGCGCTTTTGATTGACCAATTAATAGCAATTAAATCAAATTATTTCAATATTGCCCATATTTCACGAAAATGTATCGAAAGTGTCTCATTACATCCTTTCTAAATGGTACTTATAAAATATTTCAATTTATTTACTTACGTATAATAGTTTTTTTTTAATTAAGCGATGATTAATTGTGGACATACTTGTGTGAACTTCCGAGTATCAAATTATGATATTTTAAAACTCATATTGTAATATTTCTAGCGTTTATAAAAATTTCACACACAATAAATTTTAATAATTGGTAAAGGTTATATGCTCTCAAAATTTATATCTGAATATATTCTTGATATAAAATTATTTTGTAGATAAATGGATTGGTCGTCTCCAACGTTATTTTATATTTATAGAAGATCGTAGCAATCGTGTAGGAAATCTAATGTAAAACCTCTGGGATACAGTTCTTAGAGTCCTGATATGCAAATAATGTTGACTATATTATCGTTTTCAGTAATACGGTCAATAATCTGTTCAAATGAATCCGTATCTTATCTAAATCGAGATCCAAATAGCCAGGATTGAGTTCTAATACGCTCTAGAGTACAGGTACTTATTCGATAGTAGCACGCAATAAGTGACTGCGATTCTAATTTAACATTTACTTTATGAAAAAAGTCATGATTCCGGACGTCAATTTTAATAACTTATGTCGCACATATGTACATTTTTCTCTACAAATAAACAAAGCGAGTTAAATCATACAAATAAAAAATTATATAAAGGTATTTCAATAGCTGTTTTTGCCAATAGTTATTAACGTTATTTTATTAGAAATAACAACGGGGCGCACATTGGATTCTAATTATTCATACAACGGTAGATATGCTTAGGTCAACGTACCTGATTTCGTGAAGGCATACCGCATGACCAACAGGCTATGACTAGGCTTCTTCCAATTAATCCGTTCTTATTTCATCTCATTTTTTTTTTATTTTAAAGCCGCAATTTAAAATCAGCATTTACGTTCAGATATCTTTTTTTAGTTTTAAAATTTTCGTATACATACTGTAAACAAGAATTCTTATAAATCATTTATAGTATATAGATTGTGCTATACACCATCTGATGTACTCCTAATCACTGACGTTGTTCGACTAAGGAAGTTGAATTTACTAAGGTATACTAAGATTATATTTGCAAAAGAAGTTTTTAAGAATTAACCTTTCCTTAAACAGATGCTAAAATCAGTGGCTCTGTAGATAAATACAAAAGTATAGAAATCAGTTTATTGTATTTCAAAAATAAAGTTGTATTTAAATATCTGCCTAAACTAGTTTTATATTGAACTTTACTGCAAAATTAGAATTAATTAGTAAATTAGTTTTATAATTTTTTTATTAGACTATTTCTGTTAGCAATGAGGTTTGACAAATTGTAAAATGTTCGAATTAATCTAGAATATAATCAACTAAATAGACGTGATTTAACAGTAATTGCTTGCATTATTTAAACCTGATTCAATCTAGCACTGATGTGAAAAATATCGAATACATTGAAGATATTTTTCATAATAGATCCCTCATTCCATTTGGAATTTTTTAAATCCTATCTTACCAGTTTTCTATTTGTTTTTGTAGCTATGCTGCAAAAGTCTGTGTCAATGGAGAAAGTCTATGTCAAGGGACACTCCCTTGACATAGACTATGACTATGCTGACTCCAAAATATGGGTGTTCAAAAAAAATAATCACGACAATAAAAAAATGTTGCAGTTTTTCTTGAAAATCACGCGTATTGCTGGCACTTCCTATCCCGCGTAATTTTATTTTAGTAATAAAACATGATACGATATTATCCTGTAAATAATACCATTTAGAATTGTAATTTTTAAAGATATGTACATAGGTACTCATAAAAAATGTAAAAAAACGGATTAAAAAAATGTTCAAAATGTCTTTATATTCATATCTTTGATTAATTAATAATACCTTAAATTAAATTCCCTAAATTAAAGGATTATCATTTAATTTTTTGGTATTTACAGGAGGGAAAGAAAAAATGTGGTAGAATAAATAAATTACAGGATAAGAAAAGTTCAAGTCCACTAAATGTTTTCCAATAGTAGTTTATTACAGGCATGACAGCTTTAGGTACCTTCTTTAAGATATAATTTGAAATCAAGGACCCAACTGTAGTTTCCCAGGACTTCTCTTTAATATAATATTTCTGTTTTTTATTAAATGTGATTAAGCTAAATCTACCTAAGAATTTACCAGGGAATTTTAGTCACAGCCAGAATATCTCTCATGTAATTAAAGTGTAAGGAATACCCATAAAGTAGTGTTTTGTCAACCAAATTGGCATCATCGGTAGACAATTAAAACTGAGTTAAGTTTTAATGATGCTGATGATGGAACGCGCATCGAGAAACATGTAAACTTCTGTCGATTCTGTCCTTTTTTTTAATGTCAAGTATATCGTACCAATTGTAACTATATTTTATATTTAATTACTTCATATTCCTTATATACATACAATTTGTATAATAGATCTTTGCGTGTGTATCAATTTAATGACGACACACAGATCACATGTTACACCACTCGCAATTGTTACTAATATGCCAGAATTACCAGCACGTATGTCTATCGACATATGTTTCAATCAACTACGTACGGCATAGACAGTTAATACTTTGCCGAACAAAATGCAATTATGAAGTCACGTCTTAGCTTTATTGTATAATTTGATTCATTGGCGTCCCAATATTTCTGTAAAATTTATTTCATTTTTTTTTTCATTTATTTTGATATTTGTTGAATTTATTTCATTTATTTTGATGGAAATATCACTTCCATTGAATGTTATTGTGGAAAACCTTTTCATTACTCTGTCATAGGTTGACGGATTTGTATTGTGTACTAACTGTTATCCTAAAATGTGTTTTCGGCACGACACTGTTCAAAAATGTCAGGTGATTGATTTATACGATTGTTACCTGTGGCGCACATGCAAAAAATCATTATACAAACCATATGTGAGATAGATGAGTGCAAGTGTACAAACAAGTCTGCTATCTTCAGATTTAACAGCACAGCTCAGAATTACTACCACTAATAAGATTTGTCTGCACATGTGTCGTACGACAGAGAAACTGTAAGAACGGCGTCTAAGGCGTATACGACATACATTTCTTTCGAGAAAAAGAGATGCATGATGAGAATTAGCTTTCTTTCTTACAAATATTCAGAGATGTATAAAGACATGCTCCGAATGTTTTGTGCTTGTTGAAAGTCACCCAATATAGTTATGTAAGAATACGGATACATAAACATGTTGGTTTCTTTCCGACAAATATTCAGAGATGTATAAAGACACGCTCCGAATGTTTTGTGCTTGTTGAAAGTTACCAAATATAGTTATGTAAGAATACGGATACTTAAACATGTTGGTTTCTTTCCGACGAACCGCTACTGGTTCGTAGCTAAGATACGAAGTATAAAGAAAACGTCAATAAATAAATCAAGGAATTAATGAGATTTCAATCTTCGGAAGCCGTTTTAAATTTTGCAAAATGAGGTGTATAGTTACACCTTACCAAAATCGGATGCTGTCCTTTTATACCTTTCCCTGTCGTCTCTGGCCGGCTTTAGATGAAATCGGAATGTAGACCATAGAAAAATTCTTCGATTCGATTTCTTATTCATCATTCCATAAAGAGCGACAGTGTTTTTCCAACTCCAAGGTTAATGCCTCGAGGCAAGACGAACATGTTTGAAAGATTTAGTTTGCTATTTTCATAGTAATTTCCCACATGGTCTGTTCTACTTTTCTAATAAGACAAAGCGCAGAGGGAATAATAACAATGAAGTGCGATTTTTCGCAGAAATTCGTATAGATCATTTTATCAAGAAGAGTGTACAGGCAGAATAAATAAAGACCAGATTAGGATCGACTATTAATTATTACCAAATAAAAAAAAAATATATATAATTACTTTAAAATCAGCGAGAAACTTGATTATACATTACTACCTCAATTCCAAAGATGTTTAAATATATTTAAAGTATCAGGTAACCAGTCAGTGTATTGCTGGTAAATGCATACCCAAATAAAGATATACGAAAAGTTGGTAGTAAGTAGATTTCTTTTAAATCAGAATCACTGAAATATCAAATTTTAACTCAAAAAAGTATTACGATTATTGATTTTTATCGAAGACAATTAAAATTTTTAATTCAAAATTATCAGTACAAGAGCAAACAACAGTGGTTGTCTATCGGTTAATATCGTTCTATAAGTTCGACGAAATAGTTTACACAGCAATTTATTTCATAGGTGCGAACATCCATGCAGAAAAATACTTTTATGAAGTAAGTTTACACGTAATAATTACCCCTGCTGTTGAAGGACATCTTAACACTTTTCCTTCAATTTGCATATATTGTGAAACATCCGCTGTTCATTCCCATCTTAAATTTGAATATTTAACGCGTTCCAATTTTGCTCCACGAACAAAATCAATTATTAAGTCAAGATTGCCGAAATAATTACTAACTTTGCTTGTGGTAAATCTCTAACAAATGTGTTTTTCGCCTGTAGTAAGCATTTTGACGGATACAGTTAACAAAAAAATCATCCTAAAAATAATACTGACTAACATGAAATATCTTAAAACAGAAAAACTGTAACGTTTGTTCAGATTATACACAGGGTGTTTTATAAATTTGCAGATTTACTTTTGATAAATCTCATATGAATAATTGCTTTTTCGAAGATGTATATTTTTTTTAAAGTTAAGAGTCCCCAAGTAAATACATATTTACTTGGATAATTAAAATGAGGATAATTATATTTATAAGTACTTCAATTTTTTTTCATACCAGACATTTACATAAATGTCTGGTATGAAAAAAATTTAAGTACTTATAAATATAATTATCCTTATAATTACCCTTTTAGATTTTGAGATTTAGAGACTTATAATAAGTAGAGTTGCCTGAAGTAGGTAGTATACGTTTTCGAATTCATTGCGTTCTCAATGGTACCCAAACGTACAAGACTTCAATATGCGCATGAAATTACGGCATATATACATGGTTATCGAGGTTTAATATACATTGAGATAGTCATGTGTCAATGTTTATAGTGAAAGTGATTGCAACTATTACATGGAAAGTAAACGATATAAGAAAATATAAAAAACGCTGTACCGTACCATTTATAAATAATTTTATATGTGATATGTTAAGTAGTTGTAATATTCCACACATTATTGTGGAAACTGTCCCTTTCTAGGAATGATTGAGAAAAGTGTGTTACCGAATAGAAAATTACCAAGTCGAAGACAACTGACTACGTATTTACCGGGAATAAAAGATAACAATTATGTATATCTGCGGAGGAACGAAAGATTGTAAAAGAAAACAATAGTTTCAAGTTTATCCCTAGAATACCACACAGACTTAGAATGGGATTCTCCCTGAAAATGTCTTTTGGATAAGGTGCTATTTCGCTCTAATTGTATGAAAAGTTTTCAGCCAAATCCTAAGTTACCTCCGACGGTAGAAGGTTTGCGAATCTGGACATGCGTGGTTGTACCACACCTTGTTTGAAAGCCCTTTTAGCCTGGAACTAAATCCTAAACTTGCAGAATATTCTGGCAATTTATATAATAAACAATATAACAATTGTATAATGCATATGGTGGTGAACTTGAACTGATTCGGGTATTCGGGACATGTCCAGCGACAATGTTGTTGTAGTTTCATTGTTGGAACCACAGCACCTGAAACGATATAAACCAGATGGAGTATGGTACAGAGGCTTGTAGTCCAATCAATAGAGGGAATGACCCGGTCACTAATTGTAAACAGCAAAAAAAAATTTGAGCATATAGAAAATATAATTTCAAGAAACTTTGCTCTCAAAATGGCGCCCGCTAAAAAATTCGCAAAAGTCAAAAAAAAAAACGGTTTTTCGCCCGGATTGAAAGAAAAGAAAGTTGTGCTCGGATTGGAAAAAGTTAAATGAGAAAGTTGTAGATAATGAAAAAATCTTCCGATTTCCGATAATCGAAATTAAAATTAGAATAAAAATTTTCCGATATATCGAAAAAACCGTTGAAAATTGCGTTTTTTTTATTTTGCTATAAAAATAACAATATTTGATGAAAACATTTAATAATTTCAGAAAATGTAGTCCTAAGTGAGACGAAATCGTTTTTGTACAATTCCAAAATATATTTTTTTCAAAGTTATAGCTCTGTATATATTCCTTCGTCAGCATCCATACATGCTAATCTTTAATTTATTTAATATCTTTAAGAAACAACGTTCAAATAAAGTCTTTCCACAATATTACGGTTTAATGTCTCATTGACTAACGAATCAATTGGATTATAAGTATTGAAGGATGTTCCATTTAATAAAGCATCTCTCCTTGTACTGCACTTATATGACTCACCCCGTAGATTTAAAATTCGTTTATAAAATGCGCCTTTTATTAAAATTCTACTTTTTGCACCATTTCTCATAAACCTATAAAATACCGTAAACCTATAACTACCCTTATCTAATTAAATATAACATTTTGATGGTATACTTCGTCTTATAATGTAGCTTGTAATATTATTATAACAAAGCCGTCGAATAATAATTTATTCTTATTGACAGTAATTCAACAATGTTACAAATAACAACAAAAAATATCTTAATATGGAAGTTCGCTGTTTAAGGGAAAGCAATTAGAAAAGAGTATTGGAACTTACATATCCAGTAATTCAAAACATAAATTATGGTTAAGAAATACTTGTTTTACTGAAAGTACAGGGCTCAGCTTATTCATTGTTGAATACGAGGAGGTACTTAAAGAATTATTTTCTATAGACTAGTGGGTTGGCAGGGCTGTCTTTTCCCGCTAGACACTGCCCCCATTCAGTTGGTCAAGTATAGTTCATGTAAAGCCATCGAAGCGGTCAGAGTTGCTGTTCAGCGTTTAGTCTGGACAACAGACAAAAAAAAAATGTTCAAGGAGTGCGTGATTCCATAATGTTTAACCGTTGTAGAACAATCGATGAATTGGAGAAAACAAATGAAATTCTGTATAATTCATGCCAAAGAATTCTAACTGAAGATTTGAACATGAGACGTCGTGGCAACGATTGCTTTCCGATAACTAGAGAGAGAACCGCCTGAGAGTGTGTCAAGAATTAAAAGAACAGGCATATACTGACCCTGATATTTTATCAAAAGTTATCATAGGAGGTGAAGCTTGGTGTTATGGCTATAACCCCCAAAGAAAACAACAGTCTAGCCAGTGGAAGATACATTCATCGCCCAGACTAAAGAAGCACGGCAAGTGCAATTATGATGGCTTGTTTTTCCGCATCAAATGAATCGTTCACGTTGAATTTGTTCCTCAAATAAATTAAATAGTAAGAATCATAAATTAAATAATTCTGTTTTTTTTGGGGGGTAACTCCCTGGTACGTTGTGTTTGGAAATCCAATACTATCCTTATGTATTATTAGACACAGTTTTGTGGGATGATCTGCTTCATTAATTAGGGGATGTTATAAATATCCCTTTAGTATAAATAGACTGTGTCTTTGGCAATAAATTGTTCCTCGCTGCTCTTTAATCGGGGTGTTACACGAAGCACAAAGAAATAGATTATGCACCCTAAGGAAGTTGACATATTCTAATTTATCATGTAGTGGCCGTGATACTGTGCTTTAAGCTCGCCCAACCCCCAATTCTAAGGTAAGTGGCTGTTTGCGAAAGGATTATAGGGACGTGCTATCAAATCAAAATTGGATAATTCACAATCGAAAAAAATACAGTTACATAACACAAAAGTACGAAATACATAAGTATTTTCAAACATCCCGGTTCCTGATATTTGGTCGCCTAAAAGAATATCGAGTTAAATACCTACATAAAATAATGTATTTCTCTTTGATTTCGAACTCTTTGAATATATAAAATAATTGCGTATGCTATTATTTTAATATGCTGTTATATTTTGTAAAAATTGTTGTAGTACAGGGTCTTTCAATAGGGACGCTCAAAATTTGTTAGGTCATAACAGCTATGTTGTTAAAGCAACATCTGTCAAATTCGTTATGAATTGTTCAGTAGTGTATGGCAAATCACCATGGAAGGTTATAGCGTTCAACAAGATGTGCAAATCATCAAATTTTATTTTTAAAATTAGTGCTCTGTTCGAGAAATGTTCCACCACTATGCGATTTTTGTCCTCGCCACAACCGTCCCGCCGCCGAGTCGACTATTCAACGTTTGCTGGCCAAATTCGAGGCAACCGGTTTGATAAATAATCAGTCAACACCCGTACGTCACCGAATCTCAAGGTCTGCTGAAGACATCGTTCATGAGAGTGTACGGGAAAACCTGAGGCAGTCAATTTCTCATCGTTCACAAAAACATGCCCCTTCTGCGACTTCAACTTGGCGAATTTTGCGTCGGGACTTGGGTCCGCACCCGTATAAAATTCAACTGACCCAGGAACTTATAGTAAACGACCACAGACAATGCGTGTGTTCGTTGATTGGGATCTGGAGCAGTTGGAAGTTTACCCAAATCGCAAACAATTGATACCCTCAAAGTTAACATAACGTAACAGATTTTTGCGACAAAGTCATCATCAAGCAAAGCCGAGTCAGACATTTGAACGGCGTTATATTCCATACTTAGTTCCATAAAATATTCTTTCAAATAAAAAAAATTGAGTAGATATGTATCTCACACAAACTTGTTTTATTTACATAGGTTTAAAAATCGAGTGTCCTTATTGAAAGACCCTTTAAAGGTGGGTCGGAACTATACAGGGTGGTCTACATTCGGTGGGATTTGAGGTTTTCTCGGAAGCTATAAACCATATAGAAAAACGAGACCGATTGTTCGAAAAAATTTATATCTATCGAATCTAGATCTATCGAAACCTTTCTACTTTAATTTCAAATTCTATTTCTTCCCTTTCCAGGATTACAAAACTTTCATCAAAAATATACTTTGATTTAATCCCAAATTATCTAAATGTCAAATACAGAACCCGGCCTTGTTTAAGGCTACTTTTGAAAGAAGAATGCAGTAATGTTAAAGAAAGGCAATGCACATATATTTAATGACCTTGAATATTATAATATTCAAGGTCTTCAAATGTCTAATGAAGCTTAAAAAAAAAGTAATAAGTGTTAAATTTCGATGAATTTATACATACATTTTTCATGCATAGATTATGTTTTTAAAATATTTCCTAATGTTTGTTTGATACTTGTGACGATGTTAATCTACACATTACGTTAAAAATAAATTTGAAATTGATTCAGTGACGGCGTGGTACATCTAAGAACGTTAGCGGAAAACGTATTAGATGGTCTCTTATCTGGATGAGAAACGGAAAGGGCACCCAGGTTTTGACACTCAATTCGTATAGTCGCAAGACACATCTACAACTGTTGAAATAGCACAGGAGTCAGCACAAATGGATTGTTTCTCGAATCGGCGAAAGTCGAATACAGTCTGCGATCTATTGAAATCAAAAACACAGGTGTGGAAGTGTTGATAGAGCAATTTATTACATGAGAAACAACATTGTCAAAGTGCTTACTATCATTGTGATTGAATCAAGTTTATTACTGAGAAATAATTGGTATTGTTTTAGATAAACAGTGAACCACTTGTCTGTTAAATATTAAGGCAGGTTGAATAAAGAGAAGGGAAAACTATTTACTCCAGGCGAGAGACGTCTGCAAGAATAAATCTATTACATTAACAAACTGTATATATTGTCTCGTGGTTGGTAATTCACATTTTCATTGTAAATTAATTATACAGAGAGGAATATTGGCAGGAGAGCAATTTTCCATAAGTATTGAATGATTACACAGCCACACAAAAACAAGTTCTGATCTGGGGGTCTGACCATGTTTACTTACAGGTTTTTGGGGTCGCTAAATCCGACTCAGAGGTCTATTTAACCTCACCACATAATTTTGCCATAACCTCAAAAAACGCATAATTTAAGCTATTAAATGCATAAAATCCTAAGAATGAAGCTGTAATCTGAAAACTGAAAATTTATCACCTCCAATAACCACGTATGCCAGACACTTAACTAGATATGTACGTTATTTTAATAACCGCATAACTCTGATCATTGCACCTTTTCTCGGGCAATTTTTGTTTTGTCTCAAGCACCCGAAACATACTGCTGTGTTCTAACAACACCTTCTCCCTAAAACTCTATGTTTTTACGTTTATTCAACTAATGTTAGTTTTGTACCGTCGGCATTGGCGTTACCCGATAATAAAAACTTATATAAAAGTTTTTGCTGAGCCTCCGTTCTTGTAGTGGGGTGGGATCTTTTATTTGTCTAACATGTAAAGGCGCGTATCCATTATGTTCGCGCTCCAACAGTGCTGCACGCATTTGCAACTGCTCCAGCGAAGACGCTGCGGCGAACCTACAAGAAACATCTCTGCTCCGCATGACGTCCCCAGCATCGGTAGCTAGTAGAGCGTACATTTTACTTCATTATCTTGTAGAAGATTGGAGTATGTTTCCTCGGTTTTGAGAGGCCAATCTTTAAAGAATAGGCGCAAAAATAATCTATTGGATCTTAAATCACTTCCAATAAAAGTTTAAGCTATATCGGCCGAACATTAAAATTTTTGTATAATTCTATAAGTGCTAAGCATTTCTCATCTGATCACTCCATGTTTAGTTTATCGGAGCGCGGAGCGTGATGCCCGACACGTATACACTAAAGATGTGATTAATTTCACGTTCACGAACAAACTGAGCTCCAGGAACGTAAACGTATCCACTACTCAAATGCAGTAGTGGATAGTGGATAGGGCAGTTTCAAATGCGCGGAGCACCGTTGACGCGCGAACATAATGGATACGCACCTTAATAGACCTAATGCTTTACATTCTGTCCAAGGGAGGGTCTTCTACACAAACCTCGCTAAAGTTTGTGTATCTTCTGTGAGTTCACTAACATACAAGTCTGTAGAATATATAGGCAAACCAGCCAGTCACACATTCAGTGTCAACTTCTGTGGCCATCACTTGACATTTAATGTCGATGATATGTACCTAGTCAACGTTGGCAACTACATGCCCTTGTAATAATTTGAATATTGCTAGGTACGAAAATACTGTTTGTATAATGGGTCTTTGCACGTGTATCAATTTAGTGACGACGCAGGGATCACAACAATTACCAGCACGTATGTCTAGCGACATATATTTCAAACAACTACGTACGGCATAGACAGTTAATAATTAGCCGAACAAAATGCAATTATGAAGCCACGTCTTAGCTTTATTGTATAATTTGATTCAGTCAGTGGCGTCGCAATATTTCTATAAAATTTATTTCATTTTTGTTTCATTTATTTTGATTTTTGTTGAATTTATTTCATATATTTTGATGGAAATATCACTTCAATTGAATGTTTTTATGGAGAACATTTTCATTATTCTGTCATAGGTTGACGGATTTGTATTGTACTAACTGTTACTTTCGGCACGACACTGTTGAAAAATGTCAGTTGATTGATTCATACGTTTGTTATCTGTGACGCACACACAAAGAACCATTATACAAACTATAAATTTGAAAGGATATTTTCTTCGACAATTTTTTGAAACTGCTATTATCAACATTATATAATCCCTAATTCCCTAAGCAATGGATTATATAATTCAGATTTGCATGTAGAAAAAATGCATTACTAACAACAATAGAAACTAAAGGTGGTGTCTCTCTTTTCTCACTTTCTCTTCATTGTATGGGACATCACCAAAATTAAGCGCGACGATTAACATGCGTTTTTGTTCCACCCTTTGTGATGGCGGAATTTGTGGCGGTTTCTCTCGAATCGTTTGTGGAAATCAGCCCAGTAGAGTAGTTACTCTAGACTCTAGAAGACCTTTCACTGCAGAAAATGGTTCGTTATGTGCCATAGTCGCATTGTGTAGACCACCTTCATTCACAAATATCCATTCTTGCCTTACGGAATTATTTCTTTCAATCCTGCAGGGCTGTTACGGAGAACGAGAATCTGTTTAACGCTTTTACTAACTCCAATGACCTTTGACGTTTTCTGTTTGCTTAATACCAACACTTTTATATTATTTGTTTGTAGGCATATTTGGGCATTATTTAAATACGGTGAGTAAACAATTCGAATCAGGTTTTGTTGCATTATTAAGCGACGAGGCTAACATAAATTTATTTTGAACAGCTGCGTTATTTGTGTATGATTACTTTAATTACTACATTTCTATAAAGAAGGCCGCAATAATGCCTATCAATCATTCACTGAATACGGGCAAGGTAAATTTAGGTAGCGTAGAAATAATTTTCAAGGCACATTATGGTAAATGTGTATGTTTTGACATTATATGATGAAAGAATCATACCAGTTTATTATGGCACGACATCGTATTAAGTATTATATATGATATAGATTAAATAGACAGAAAATAATGTGTTTTATACATGTATGTAATTGAAGTATTTATAATACGCATATAATTATCTTTTTGAAATAATTTTGCCAAAGTTCTTCAAGTTACATGTCATACTGACATTACCAATAACGTATCAATGTTTCGTTAATTCTAGAGACAAAATAATAATGAAATACAAACTTGAAAATTGAAATACTGGATTAATTATACAAGTTCCTAACAAGAGAAGCCAAATTAAAGTAACTAATGGAAATGTCTTTTTTTAATTTACTTGTGGGGTCTAGTTTATAGAAAAAAAAAAGACTGTCACCGACAGTTGTACTTTGTTTTTATATATTTATTATTATTAACTTATTCCAATTTTATTTAGATGCTCTGGAAATCAACCATCATTTAACCCCATCCTGGTGATATTTTACTGATGAAAGTCTTGCCACCTTTTATTTTTTGATGCTGAAGAAGTATACAATTATGTATATACTGGTTATTTCAGTTTGGCATACCTTTTCTAACGTTTCTGAAATTTATAAGATAATGTTTGTTTGAGAGTATGATTAAAATCGAGTAGAGATGATAATCGTTAGAGAACGCCAATTTCCAGTGCCGCCTGTTTTTCTAGTTGGTGCATCATCCAATTGTTAGCTATGTTACTGCGTCCTTTCACTCATACATGTGACCGTAAGCCAGTTTCTGTGTACATTTTTAATCACGAAAAGTTATTTACGACCTGGTTGAGAATCATCCAATCAGAGATTTCTGTATTTGAGTATGTAGGGAATATATTTGGTTTTAGTAGAATAACCCCATAACTTTAGGTAAAGTAAGATGACCCACCTGACACGAAAAGAGCTCCGAATGTGTAGAACATCCCAAAAATGAATCGGCCAAATTAGGGCTGTTTCTGTTGGTCCAATAGTCCCTAATTAAACACTGTATACCCCGTGAACCCACTTTGCAATGTAACCGCTTCTTACATGAGGTTATATTTTCTTTTCAGACCTAATGATGGTTCTCGTGAATGATCGTGGGATAAGATTGCATAGCTTCAATACATATTTGTATGGCTTTATATTGAGTTCTATCAACAGCTTTTAGGTTAGTGTTTGAAATGGCCCCATACAAAATATGTAGAACCGTAGTCTTAAGATTGCACCTATATAGGACTTATAGAACATAAGTGCAATTTTGGTCTGCATTTCATTTAGCTTTAGTTACACTTTTTAGAACATTTATGTCCTCTTCACATTTGGTTGTAACATAATTAATATGTTTGGTCCACAATAACTTTTTTTATCTTTGAAATAGTTAATATTGGAAATGTCCTTCGTTTATTAAACTTCTTTTTAAGAACAAAATATAAGCTTTCAAAATTAGATACAGAAATTGTTTTGAAAATCCTATTTTTTCTAAGACCACAAAATCCATAATGGTCAAACAAAGAAACTTCGGAGGAAACTACTTGAAACTAAAAGAAAAATAAAAAGTAAAAGTTCTTATCACAACAATTCGCCGAAAAATTAAGAAATCTGCTGTGGAAAACTGTGAGACCATTTCCATATTTAACTTCACAAACCATTAAAATTAAAATATGCATAAACTAATAACATATTACTCAATATTAGGGCAGTATAATAGTGACATCACCAGTAGAAAAGAAGTTTACCAGGTATGTAAATATTAAACAGTAATTTTTTGTATAGAAAATACACGTTTATTGTATGAAAATGACAAAAAATATTTTATTCGAAGTATTGCCCATTGCTAGCTATACATTTTTCCCATCTCTAACAATTTGTGGATTCCATGCGAAGAAAAGTTCTGCTCTTGAGGCAAACCAGTCATGTGTGTCATAGCGCATTTTCATGAAGCAAAATCACTTTGTGTTGCTTTTTTTGATATTCTGGTTATTTTTTCGCAAAGCTTGATTCAAATCGATCATTTGAAGCGGTAGCGTTGTCGGTAGCCTTCAGTATTAACGGTTTGACCAGGTTTTAGCAGCTCATAATAGATCACACCCTACTGATCCCATCAAACACAGAGCATTGTTTTCCGTTCATAGCGATTTGACTTTGCAGTCGATGCTGATGGTTCGCCTGGAGTTACCCATTCTCGAAATATATCCACTTTTCATCGCCAGTCACAATTCGATGGAGAAATGACTTTCTTTTGTACCTAGCGAGGAGCATTTCGCAAATGGTTTTTCAGTTTTCCTGATGTCTTTCATTCAGTTCATGTGGAATCCATTTTCCCATCTTCTGGATCTTTTCCATGGCTTTCAAACGTATGAAGACTGCTTCTCGTGTCACATTTAATTGATACACGAGTTATTGTTGCATTTGAGCTTCATTCTCATCCAACAATGCTTGCAATTCGCTATCTTCAAACTTTTTCGGTGGTCTTCCACGTTCTTCGCTTCTCAGGTCAAAATTGACACTTGAATTTTTTAAACCCTTCAACGCACTGTGATTTATCAAGAGCATGCTCACCGTAGGCTTCGACAGACATTCGATGCGATTCTGCAGCAGTTTTCTTCAAATGGTAACAAGAAATCAATGCTGTCCGCAAATCGTAGTTTCCAGGCACAAAATTCGACATGTTTAACGCTATTAAAAACGATTTTGTTGTATGAAACTTGTGTTGTTGTGAGATAAAAGCCATTATCAGAAGTCAAAACAAGAAAATAGCGCCAATGACGCGGTTTGACGGTAACTATATTAGCAGCTAGGCCATCTATGGGCAAATTCCGGTTTCTAATTTACATACCTATTATTCATAACTGTAACTAGATTGTATAGAATGTAAATTCGTATCAGTGATAAGATAGGAAGCGAAAACGTCAGTATTTCTTAATCATTGGTGGGCGGATGAGTATTATTTTATTCTGGGTTTAATATTAAGACCATATTGATCCTAATATTTTCAGTAGCAGGTACGGAACTTGATTAATTTATTATCATTAGTAAGCTAAGATACGAGGCTGAATAATTTAATAATATGTGTTTTGTCCAGTTATGTACAATGTTTGCACCTAGTAGTGCCTATCTGTTTGACATATACATATTTGAACATCTTCAATATCGTCAGCTGTACATTTCCATTTCAATAGGGCTTAAAGGAGTAGTTCAGTAGGTGCTCAGGAAAAGAAAATATGTATTTTAAACAGGGAGAGTACAGCCTACAACCAATCCCTCAATTAGATACCAATTGTCTCATATCGAATCTGAAAGTCATACCTAATCAACTGATAACTCGCGCTCATTAGGTACTTTTTCCGCAGAGCTACTGGTCATGGCAGGAATTTGTTAATTTATTTTTATATCAATCGATGGTGACATTAAGGTTCATTATGGATATAAAGGTTATCTATGTGGATACGTACTACTGTTTTTTGTACTCCTCCATCCTACAGCCTCAATTAATGTAAGTATGGTGTGGGATGGTCGATAATTGGAAGGGATCGCTGTAGAAAACTGTTCGATAAAACTTTTGTAATAAACGTTAATTCACGTGTCTTATTAATGTTTCACCTTAAATGCAGTCATTATTTCAAAGTATTCTAACTATTTAATTGTGTTCCATTACCACTTAATCTACAAAGGTGTAGTTGTTTTTACTATAAATAATTAATCATTAGGATATGCCTATTATGGCGCTTATACAAAGATAAATAATTACATCGCTATTTAGTCTAGTTATTATAAAATAAATAATTTGTTACAATATTATGTCGTTAATATTTTATTTTACTTTTACCAAAAGAGAAGGAGTGAGGAATCAGTTTTTTTCTGAAATGTGGAAATAGTTTGGACGAGATATTAAGCTTAGATAAAAATTTTTATAGTTTCTTCGCCACTTACTGATAATAGTAGTGGATCATTTAATTTAAATATGCGTACAGAAAAAATGCAGTACGCAAAGCTTAACAGTGGTAGATATAAATACTTACAAGAATTAGCCCTCTTTGACTTTCTCTCGAATTTGCGCACCCTCTGAAATATTCCTTGGTCATTCCCCTTTGACCTATCGATTTTGACCTTCCAATGCGATCCATAAATGTAGCCAATCCGGGAATTAATTTCCACTTAATGAACGTTTAGCGTGGAGACAGCCATATCCAAGGGATGAAGTTTCTGAGAATAATGGGGCTTGTTCAAGAACTGAGGCACGATTCTGCAGCCAAAATTATCTAAAACTCTGGGTTTCTATTATTGTTGCACGATTCTGTAGCCAAAACTATCTAAGACGTCTATTATTGTCATAGAGAAGAATGCTATAAGAAGATATTCTTCTACGTATTTCTGCCATATCAGGCAGAAACTGAAGGTATCGCTCCGCACTACGGAACCTATTATGCAACAACATCAAAATACATCACGACTGTTAACATTATACATTTTCTAAATGAGGAATTTATGACTATTGCTCCCCCATCGCTATCCAAAATCTGGCCCTGTCTCATTTGGCTTTGCCTGATCAAATCGACTGATTGCCTGAACGACGAGAAATTGACTGCCTCGGGTTTTCTCGTACGCTCTCACACACACAGCGATGTTTTTAGCATACCTTGCGTTTCGGTGACGTACGGGGGTGTTGGCTGGTTATTAATCAAACCGGTCGATTCGAATTTGGCCACTAAACGTCGAATAGTCGACGGCGGAACGGTTGTGGCCAAAATGAAAATCACGTGTTACGCGGAACGTTTTTCGAACAGAGCACTGATTTTGATAATATTTGATGATTTGCACACGTTGTTGAACGTTATACACTTCCATGGTGATTTTCCATACATTACTAAACAATTCACAACAAATTTGACAGATGTTGCTTTAACAACATGGCCGCTATAATCTAACAAATTTCGAGCGTCCCTATAGAAAGACCCTGTATAAGTTGTTACAAAATTGAACATATATATTTATTTATAAGTGTAATGGAAATTACTGAGTAAATTAGGTATTATTTGTACCATTTATAATTTAAAAAAAGTATAAAGAGAAGTATGTACTTAAAACCGATGTATGTACTTCTTATTTGGAACTTCAACGCTATATATGTTCAACTACTACTAGTATATCTATCTACATCTATAACATTTATTATTCACGAAGACGGTAAGGCATATTACTAAATGGTAGGCTCCTGTAAGTCCTGTAATAGCCGACGTAATTATAGCCATGCCTAATAGATATAATATTCTCCACAAAAATTAATACGTAATTTCTCCAGCAGACACAGTTTTGCTTAATATATAAGTACGAAATTGCGTGAGCGTACAACTCTAGGATACCTATTTTTATCCACGTCGGAAACGTAATAGAAAAAGAGTGGAAGTTTAACAAAGTATCCGTAAGACTTGTCAATACCGGTCGACTACCAACCAATAATCATTTTAGTGGTAAATAAATGATGAGCCGCGACATTAAAAATGCACGACCGCCGACCGGGGAAAAAGGCGTTTCTAGTTTGACGTTGTGAGAGTCCTGTTGCCGGGCGACGGATAGTCCTACACGCGATACCATCGTCAACCGATGAGGTGCCGATAAAACAGATTACACATTTCACTGGAAAAAATGACATCTAGGCCTATAAATTTAAATCGATAGCGATATGCTGCTCGCCAACTGTTAATGGAAACGCGGTCATGCCGAGAAGAGATGACACGAAGATTCCCCCTTTCTTATCAGCTTATCACCGATGTACCGTGTGAGCAAATTCTGACTTTTTGTCCCGATTTTAATAAAAATTAATATTTTTATGGAAAAATGTTAACTTCTCGATTTTTGCATAGTACGTGAATTAAAGAAGTAACAGTAGCAATCAAAGAAGTAACAATCAAAGAGGATTAGCTATTTAGTAACATAAGGAATATTTTAACGTATTTAATTATATTACGTATATCGTAATATTCGTATATCGAGTCGAATTACGAATAATTCGACTCGATATACGAATAATTAATAATATTTACAGAAGAAAATACGAGTATACGAAGGCTGCCTTTTAAGTTTTTACAAAAAGTGAAAAAGAAACTAACAAGTTCGAAACCAAGCGTTTTATTGCTTTTCGAAATATTCAATGCATTTTTGCATACGCTCAAACCAATTCTGGAAACATTTTCTCCACTCTGAAGTTGATATCGTAGAAACATGGTTTTGGAAGGCTTCAATAGCTTCTTGAGGCCATGAAAATCGCTGTCCACGCATCTTTTGTTTGACAGTGGGGAATAAGTAAAAGTCATTAGGTGATAAATCGGGTAAATACAGTCAATGAGACATTAATTCGATATTTTTGATAAAGAATGATGCGCTGTTTTTTGTTGTTTTTCCGTATTTCATCGAAGACCGTTGGCAAATAATTTATTGTATACCATTCAGCATTAACAGTTCTTCGATTCTGTAAAGGAATTGTTGCGATGTGTCCAGTGGATCCGAAGAAATAAGCCATCATTTTCTTGGCAGTTCTCTGTGAACGAACCACTTTAGTGGATTTCGATTCATTTTCAAACACCCAAACAGTAGACGTTGTTTGATTTCCGGTTCATATGAATATATCCACGTTTCATCTCCTATAACAATGTTGTATACGAAATTTGCACGTCCTCGGTCGAATTTTGTCAGCATTTCCTGACACCAATCAACACGAGCCTTTTTTTGCGCTTCGGTCAAATTATGGAACAGATCTTTCTCACAGCTAAATGTTCGTGCAAAATCGTATTGCAGTCTGCGATATGCCAAGAGATGCCTCTATCTGTCTGTGAGTCACTGCCGATCTTCTTGAATCATGTTGCGCCATGATTTTGGTCGACCCTCACGACATTCATCAGTGACGGACCCACGACCACGACGAAATTCTGCAAACCAATTGCAAACAGTCTTCTCTGATGGTGCTTCTGAAGGCCTTCTTTAAAATCATAAAAAGTCATCTAACGAAAACCTTCACGGGTGATTTCAATTTCTGCACAAACTTGCTTCTTTTCAACGTTCACTATCAGCACACTACTCTGTCAATTTTTAAGTTGCCACTGGCTTCGCAATAACAAACGTCAAGGTTCACGAATACAGTGATGCCACATCTCAGTATCGCCATCTATTGGTCGATTGTAAAAACTTAAAAGGCAACCCTCGTATACATATACCTATCTCCAGATATCTAGCCCCATTCAAATTTTCATCGTACACTTGATATGCCACGCTATTGTCCTTAATTAAACAAAAAACGTTAAAATTAAAGTGGTCCTGGTGATTATGTTCCCTTATGACGTGTGGATTATCTTGTACTCGGTAGTGATTATTTCGGCGATTTATAATTCCTTGCTTGCTGAATTTTGATTTATTAGTCCACATAATCTTTTGAAGAAATTTCGGATCTTCGGTCATTTTTATGCACATGAACTCGCAAGAGTCGACTCGTATTGCCTCATCACCAAGGCGTAATCCTTGCACGATTATCCCAGAAAAAGGATGCATTTTGTGTCTTCTTAATATTTTGTGGATTGATGCTCTTGAAATGTCCAGATTCAGCGCTGCTGCTGGAGTTGACCTCCGTGGATAAGCTTGAAAATAAGCCAACATATTCTCCTCGTTATCTTCATTATCTATTACGGGCTTTCAGTGATTTCGTATCGCCCTTACACTCCCACTTATCATAAACCGAGCTTCGATTCTTGCGAATTTTCCGGGAGTCATTGTTGGTAGGTCCGGATATCGTTCGTTAAAAAGTCTGCATGTTCGTCTGACAATTCGTCTACATTCAACATGCGTATAAAATAAATTTAACAAATCATTATTGGAATATTCTTCAATATTCTCATACTTGAGAAAATTAACAAAGTCACTAGAACTGTAAGTAGATATTTCACGAATTTGTGAGCTGATACTGTTTTGACATAAAATCAACATTGTTTCAATTCCTGTCAAAATCAAGGCGGCTTACTAGATAGGACTTTTAGAGTTTCATCGGCTTTTGATAAAAATTAATGGATTAACAAGAAAACCGTTGTAAATAGGTATAGGGAAAGTTATAGCGAATCGATGTAGAATAAAATTTTGCATCCCATCATCCAATAATATACAGGGTGTCACATTTGAAATAACGAACTTTTTCAACTTTGAAAATGATGTAATTAGTGATCAAATTTTGGCTATCTGTTTGCGATAAATTAATTGTCAATTTGCATTTCTAAAGTACCATTCTTGTGCTTTCGTCTAGCCCAGAAGCGTTTAGCACCAGTCGAAAATGGGTAAAAGTGTTGAAAATAAGGCTACGCCTTTCAAAAATTTCAAAAGAATCAAGATATCTAAGAAACAGTTGAAAATAGGTATAGGGAATCCTGATGCAACTCATGAAATTTTCTCAGAAATCCAAAAATGAAATAATATACCGGGTGTTCTATTTAAAATAAGGAAGTTACTGGCGACTTCCGGGATAATCGGAAGTGGTATGACATTGAAAATATTTCAAAATGAAAGAGAATCTTAAATAACCCTGGAGTCCAAAAATTCAGAAATCTAAGTTTTTTATAACCACGAAAACATCTAACGAACGGCTACCGTGAGAAACCCTGTATATAATACGTACAGTTCAAGCCAACCAACTTAAATTTAAGTATTTTAACAAACTGAGACACCGGCAGCCCCCCAAATGGGGCCCTTTCTCGATATTTTGCTTCGCGTTGAAGATATCGAAAAAGGTTATGAGAAAAAGTTGTTCAGAATCCCCAACACCAAATTTCATTACGAATAATGATCCAGATTATGTTATTTGGTGATGGGGCTCGTAGTAGCAGAGATACAACCGCAGAATTTAACCAAAGACATCCTTTATTAGTCGCTATCAATAATGGAACTGCAGCCGCCATAAATGCCCTTTTCAATGAAATCAGTGTTATTAAAACGTCTCAGAATGATCAATCTTGTCGAATACATCTGCATCCTGAAGATAATGTAATTTTAGTAACAAATCAAGCGAATCCAAGAGTGAATCTACAAGATTTAGCGCAACTGAATATCGACAAGGAGAAAATTAGATGTTTCAGTCGTTATAAAATCAATCCTTATAATCAAAATTTCTACGTATTATGAAATAAGGTGATGAAAATAAAATGCTAGAATATTGCTATTGAGCTCAGGGAATTTCTTTAGACGATCGGAATTTTCTACATCAAATTCTGTTTTCTAATAAGGCTACATTTACCACTAATGAAGTGGTATCTTCTCAGAACTATAGGTACTGGGCTACAGAAAATCCTCATTGGGTTATTAATTATAAAGACCAGTATTCAGAGAATGTTAACGTATGAATTTTAGGAGACGGTTTTATAATTGGTCCGTTTTTCTTTAATTATTATTAATTAAATGATGAACGTTTAGTTAACTTGTTCGATACGGAATTATAGGATGCAATTGAAAATCTTCATCTTAATGTGCTACAAGAGATGTTTTTCCAACTAGATGGTGCATTAATCCATAATTCCAGAATTGTTCGTCAGTGGTTGAACGAACATTTTCCAATGCAATGGATAGGAGGAAATAGTCCTTTCGAACTCTCGCCTTCTAGGTCTCCCGATTTTACATCATTAGATTTTTATTTTTGGGAAAAAGTAAAGAACAAATCTTACAAAACAAGACCCAGAAATCGGGAAGAACTTTGTGCTAAAATAAGATAAGTCTATCGTGAAATCAGCATTCCGGAGCTGAAAAGAGTAACCAATCATAATCGTAAAAGATTGGAGAAATGTATTCAAATTGAAGGAGGATTAGTTGAGACAGGCTATATCCGATAATTTATTAAAATTTTTATTTATGTGTAATGAGAAATTATCTCAAAAACTGATAGTTGCTTTGAACTTGTTTTTTTTTTACTTATTTCAATTACCAAAAGTTAATTGTTTGTTTTGTAAATAAAATGTATTTTTTTTTGTCAAATCGACACTTCTGTTGAATAATTTTCTTATATAGAACTACAACTGTGCCAATGCTCAAATCTGGATTTAAAAATATGACGAAGAAATCTGGGTGTCTTCATTTTAAATGAGACATATAAATTTGAACGGGTATTTACAATAAATCATAATATTTGTATTACCATTATTTACAACACACAATTTACGTCGCTTTAAAACATTCCGTAAATAAGCGCGTAAATATGCACAATTGTCAATTGTTAATGTAATGTTAATTTAACCTAAAATATACAGAATCATTTTTGCACATACATAAATTCATGTAGGTATTACTTAATATATTATTACTAATTAAAAGTCCTAATTCAAAGGGAATATTTCTTTTACATAAGAAATATGTTTCTTATCGAATAAATGAGAATATTAAATATTATCTAATATATTTGCTATGACCGAAGTTTATCAATGTATTAGAAGTAATTATTTATTTAGAAGAAACTTGTACTTATGTCGCCATGTTCAAAATCAGCTTTTATTTGTCATAAACGTAATTCATTAATTAACAATAAATAAAAAATTTTAAAACCTTAAAATGGACTTTTCCGCACGTAGAACATCCCTATCTCGAAATTGAATGGCCGAGATAAAAACAAACCAGCACATAAATGCAGAATATGTGTTTTACGTGTCAGTTTTACTTTTTTCAAATAGTGCACTATCGTGCTCTGTCATGACCCATGGACAGGGTGGGGTGTGTCCTATGCACCTCAAAATCAATAGATGTCGTGTGGTAGACGTCCCTAATCAGAATTAGTCGAAACCCGATCGATCCGACACGATTTAATTGAGTGATCGTGATAACAAAAGAAATCTCAAATAGTCCACCATTGTGCTTTCTCATGACCCATGAACATGGTAGAGTGTGTTCTATTCACCCTCAATAAGTGTCACCTGGGAGATGTCACCGATCAGAATCTGTCAAAACCCGATCGATCCGATACGATTTAGTTGAGTTATCGTGCGAACAAGCATAAATGCCGCCGAGGACGACACACCCAGACAAAAATTTTTTTAAAACCATTTTCTTATTTTAGACCGAAAAGCGAAAAATAAATGCTATAAAAATGTTTTTCCATTTTACACGATTACATTACTTTTCCTCTATGGTATAGTTGAGTGCGGAAAAGTAAAAATCGTTCTCTCCGTGTAACGATGGTCTTCAAAAAAGCCTGAAACTTTGTATTTTAACCATCTCTCGAGCATTAGTGGTATCATATTTTCGTTGCCGTACATCCATCTGTTTTGTTGAAGTCAACATAAACCAAACTCTGAAACAAATCCCTCATTATTCTGGGAATCGCCCTCGATATATATTTTTTCTTTTCTATATATATTGCCACGGTAACCTTTTATATTCCATATTTCTTGCCAAACAAAATTCTTACTCGTATCATAAAAGAAACATTCCTTGAAATCGAGATTCAGTAAGTAGTAGTTAAACTAGAGTCCATAATAAATGTGAGAGTCCACAGTTTGAATTTAATTGCCATGTAAATTATTAATAGTTCGTTGATCTATGTTAAATACAGCTACAAATTATTATATTGTATATTTACGAACTGCTAGATATAAATACGTCTATTCGATTTCTTTTCATGGAAATCTCTGTCTTTAGAAAAATACACGGAAACGGTAACACGTAATGTGTCATGTATCGATTTCATATATAAGCGTGTTCAGTAAAGATATGAGATGAATGTGACATGGAACGAAGTATTAACTTGTCATGTGACTACCGATTCTGAATAAATTATATAACGATGTAAAGAACGTTAGAAACAATATATTCAATGTAATTACTAGTGATGTTTTCTAGCTTAAAGGTACAACACATTTCTATTCTTTCTTGTTAGAATTCTTTATTTTTTGTTAGAATGCGAACTTGAAATTGATATTATATTATCTAGTTAAGTCTGAGGCTCTTTATGTCATAATATTAAATTCTTTAAAACCATATGCCGCCCTTATACCATATAATCCCTTACACGGAATTTCCAGTCGTTTACTCGCCCTTATCCCGCGTCTTTTTATAACAATCCATGCATATATATGTATACGAGGGTAGACCCAGAAGTACCCAGTCTTCTTTTAGTTCGATACACTTTTCTCGGCGATGTTCAATATCTTCGATACCCTGTTTATAGTGGGAATCGTCGAGATCCTCAAAATAACCATCAGCCGCAAACTGCACCTCTTCATTGTTGGCAAAGCTTTTACCACCGAGCCATTTTTTCAAGTTTGGAAACAGAAAATAATCCCAGGGGGCTAAATCTGGCCAATAAGGTGCGACAGGAAGTAATTTGAACTTTAACTCATTGAGTTTGGCAATCGCGATAACGGATGTGTGAACTAGTGTATTATCTTGATGAAACAAAACTTTCCTTTTCGCCAAATGCAGCGTTTTTCCTTAATTCCATCACTCAAACGCCGCAATAAGTTCGCATAGTACTCGCCGTTGGTTGTTTTTCCTTTCTGAAGATAATTAATGAAAATTAGCCTACGCTCATTCCAAAAAAAAAACTGACGCCATGACCTTGCCTGTAGATGGAACTGTCTCCACCTTCTTTGGAGCCGATTCTCACTTTTCCATTGCCAGTGTTTTGACTATTCTTTCGTCTCAGGTGTGAAGTAATTGACCCATGGTCCATCCATGGTTATGAATGAGCGCAATAGCTCCGCCTTATTCCTGTGAAACTTCTAAATACTCGGATTTAAACATCCTCACGACGATGTTTTTGTTCCATTGTGATTAATCGCAGCACCCATCTTGCACACAGCTTTTTCATGTTCAAGTTTTCTGTCAATACGCTATGTACAGCCTCTTTTTAAAATGCCTACCATATTTGCTAGCTCGCGTACTTCTAGTCGACGGTCATCCAATACCATTTTGTGGATTTTCTTCACCATTTCTGGCGTGGTGACCTCATTTGGTCGAGCACTGCTATGTTCGTCTTGGCAGCTCGTACGACCTCGTTTAAACTCTGCCACCCAATATTTTATTGCTGTAAACGAAGGAACAGACTCCCCCAGAGTAAATTCCAACCCCGCTTTGATATCGGTTGGACTGAGTCCTTCCAAATGAAAGTATTGTATCACAACGATGACCAATTTTTTCCATGTTTACAAATTCACTGAAATTCACGTTCACTATTGATGGCTGCCAAACAAATACTAAACAACATAGCATCTTCAAACTTAACCTTTAAAAGGTTGGTACTTTCTACCATAGTGATTCTTTTCAAACAACAAACGCCATATGTATATATGTCAGGTCGGGTACTTCTGGGGCTACCCTCGTATCCTATATTTTAGTAAATAAGTATACCCCCTAATATTTTTGTGTTATTTTTAATCGACAGAATATGTCATGTTTGGCAATAGGCTGCTAGAAATAAAACTTGTCTTTGATGCATTCGTTACTTAGTCAAGGAAAAAGTATTGATCATTTTTGTTTTTCACTTTATATCACTTTTTATTTATTAAACTTTTTCTTTATTTTATTTCATTTTATAATTTTGAC
Source organism: Rosalia funebris (assembly GCA_037954035.1). Lineage (NCBI taxonomy): Eukaryota > Metazoa > Arthropoda > Insecta > Coleoptera > Cerambycidae > Rosalia > Rosalia funebris. The sequence goes on along the minus strand of JAZFAV010000016.1, from coordinate 14,607,629 downwards.
TTTTGGTTATGTCGAAAAATGAGTAACCCCTTACCGAGTAATTATTCGCTGATTATTTAAAGATATTTCGGAGATTACTAAATACTGATTGGAATAATTACTTAAAAATAATTCAGAGATTACTAGCGTTTCTTTTGTGGATTTCTCTATTTAAAACCTTGCTGTCGCTGAGGTGGCAGAAAGGTTCCAAGAAGTGTGTTTCTCTGAAGTTTTGCAACTCGTACGTATGAACGTAATAAATGTTAGACTAATTTGTGATAAGGCATGAAAGGATTTAATTACATTATAATTATAATGACTAGGTGTACTGTTTCTTAGAAATAATATTCTATATGTGAATGACCTGAATTATAACTTCATACAGGATGATATTATACTAAGTTTAAAGGAACAATAGGGTAACATTTTATATAACAGATATTTGTATCATAAATGACATCCCAATAAAGATAATTCGCTAAAAATAAATACTATTATTAAATAACTTAATACTTAGCAAAGATCTTATAAACAATTTTCATACCAGCAATAATTATCTTGATTGATAGTTTATAACCATGGCTGAAGGGGGCTCATAGTTAGGAAGCCTCTCATAGCGTAAACATTGGATTGGGCTTAATTATATTTTGCTCAATTCTGCATGAAATCAGAATATTCTGTAGCTATAGATATGTCTTATGAAAAGTGAAATCCCAATGAAAAATGTTAATTATAAAGAAATTCTATTCTAGCCAATGACTGGCAAGTATCTTTTAAACAATTTTCATACTATCACAGTCATCAACATGTAAGTCGGAAATCGATGAAGGAACTACCAAACCGCCAATCAGTTATCAAAGTAGTTCCCGAATAGCAAGGCTATTATATAATCGCTATAAGAAACAACTGCTCCTCGGGCTAAAACCCCGCCAGGCATTGAATTATACCTAAAAGCGATCCTCGACCCCTTTCTCGTATTTTTGCACGATCAGATAAGGTTTTAAAAAATAAAACCCGCCACAGGTACGATTCGACATTTGTCCTGGATTGGAACCGAAAGACATACAGCTGTTTCGAACTTATTAGTTCTCATCAGTGCTGTACACGGTACGCCGATCCAGGACAAATACCGAACGAAAGTTTTGGGGTATACATCTTTATCGATTCGATCTATGTCAGTAACATATAAGTCGGAAATCGAGGAAGGAACTATCAAATCGCCAAGTTGTTATCAAAGTAGTTCCCGAATAGCAAGGCTATTACATAATCGCTATAGGAAACAACTACTCCTCGGGCTAAAGCCCCGCCAGGCATTGAATTATACCTAAAAGCGATCCTCGACCCCTTTCTCGTATTTTTGCACGATCAGATAAGGTTTTAAAAAATAAAACCCGCCACAGATACGATTCGACATTTGTCCTGGATTGGAACCGAAAGACAGACAGCTGTTTCGAACTTATTAGTTCTCATCAGTGCTGTACACGGTACGCCGATCCAGGACAAATACCGAACGAAAGTTTTGGGGTATACATCTTTATCGATTCGATCTATGTCAGTAACATATAAGTCGGAAATCGAGGAAGGAACTACCAAATCGCCAAGTTGTTATCAAAGTAGTTCCCGAATAGCAAGGCTATTACATAATCGCTATAGGAAACAACTACTCCTCGGGCTAAAGCCCCGCCAGGCATTGAATTATACCTAAAAGCGATCCTCGACACCTTTCTCGTGTTTCTGCACGATCAGATAAATAAAAAAAAAACTTAAATACCACAGTCATGATAGACAACATTGATTAGAATATAGTGTAAAATTACCTGCCAAAAATAAATAATTTACGTACATATAAAATACTTTCAATTTACGTACATACCTAATAATTCTCGAAGGGTCATGATAAAAACCATTAGGCCAAACTACGGACCAATATGGTCAATAGTCATAAGTAAAAGTAATCCTGAAGAAGGCTAATAAAAATATATTGCCCCAATATTTAACGCAAATAAGCAAGTTTCTCTAATTTTCGTCACGTAAACGATAGATTTTCATAAATTACACAAACCTATCGATTATCGTTCAGAAAACGATAAATGTAAAAGTAACCTTAGTACTAGAATAAACAATTAATGAAATGGCTTTTAAAAAAAAATCCGTAAATTGATTATCGTATGTTATATAAGGAATATACTGGATCTAAATAAGAAATTTATAAGCTACAGGTCGGCTAGGTTGTAAGGCGATGGGGATCCTCGATAAATTTACATTTCTATTACCTAATAGAAGCGGGAAAATATGTGCGTATAGATAGACGAAAAACTTCCACACAGTACGTTTTCCGTTGGATATTTTTCACTAATAGTTATTTTCAATATTTTATGATTGAATAGGAAATAATTTCAAACTAAACGAAATTGAATCGATATAAGTGGTTAATAAAATGTACCTTAATTATCTCGACTCTTTCTTGATTGACGAATAGAAGGATATGAATGTATGATGCAAATTTCCAAACCGAGAAAGGTCAGTAGTATAGCTATGTCACGCCTGGCTCACCCTCGGATTTGTCCGCGGACATTTGATGCGGATGGCATGTGGTCATTGTTGATCTGAAGAACTCTTGGCACAGGTATAAAACAGGTCTGTACAGGTATAAAACAGGTGTGTACCGGTTTAAAACAGGTATGGTGGTATTAGGAAAAAAACATGACGTCATTAAACAGGTTACCATACCTGTTTTAAACCGATACACACCTGTTTTATACCTGTACATACCTGTTTTATACCTGCGCCAAGAGTTCTTCAGATCAACAATGACCACATGCCATCCGCATCAAATGTCCGCGGACAAATCCGAGGATGAGCCAGGAATGACATAGCTATACTACTAAGGTCACTTTAAACAACGGCCGTTATTTAAAGGATGACCTTGGTCCTAGAACATTGGAAATTCTCAGTTTTAAAGTTAGTCATGCCTGCTAAGCGATATAATACGAAATAATCTGCCTATGATATCGATCCCATAAAATTTATTCATCGTAGTCATGGTACAAGAGAAAAAATGCAATATAAGAGACAACATTGCACTTTATTAGGGGAGGGCCAAATTTGGCGCATATCATGTTCACAACTCCAAAAAGGGGATCCACTCGAAATTCACCCTTCGAACAAGGTGACGACAATATATGTAATAATTGAACTTACCTTAATTATTTTAATGTATACCCAGATATGTAAATATGAAACAGAAATGTGATTGAAAAAATGTCACCCTTATATTTGTAAAATGAATAAATACAATTGTTCAAATTAAAAAAAATATCAGGTTGCAATACTTAAGGTAGTTTATCCGGTACCGTCCTATCTAAAAATAAATGTGCGGGTAAACATAAAATATATGGAATATCATCCATAAAATATCCATCCATCCGTCCAAACATCCATCCGTAAAATATATGGATATATTAGTAGTCTATTGTTCATTATTACTTTTCCGCACTACACTATATTAACGGAAAAGTAATGTAATCGTGTAAAGAAAAAGTGAAAAAACAATTTTTTTTGGATTTATTTTTCGTTTTTCGGCCTATAAACCAAAAAAAAAAAATAGTTTTTAAAATATTTTTGCTGTGTGTGTCGTCGTTGTTGTCGGCATTAAAATTTCTTCTTAGCACGATAACTCAACTAAATCGTGTCGGATCCATCGGGTTTTGACTGACCCTGATCGGGGACGTCTCCCAGATGACACTTATTGATTTTGAGGTGGATAGCACACACCACCCCCTCCCTTGAATCTATTTGAGAATTTTTTTTGATAGTACGATAACTCAACTAAATCGTGTCGGATCGATCAGGTTTTGACTGATCCTGATCAGGAACGTCTCCCATATGACACCTATTGATTTTGAGGTGGATAAGCACACACCACTCCCTCCCTTGGGTCTATTTGAGAAATTTTTTTTGTTAGCACGATAACTCAACTACATCATGTCAGATAGATCGGGTTTTGACTGATCCTGATCGGGGACGTCTCCCAGATGACACCTATTGATTTTAAGGTGTATAGGACACACCCCACCCTGTCCAAGAGTCATGAGAGCACAATGGTAGCCTATTTGAGAAATTAGTTTTGTTAATACGATAACTCAACTAAATCGTGTCGGATCGATCGGGTTTTGATTGATTCTGATCGGGAACGTCTCCCAGACGACACCTATTGATTTTGAGGTGGATAAGACACACCCTACCCTGTCCATGGGTCATGAGAAAGCACGACGGTGGACTATTTGAGAAATTTGTTTTGCTAATACGATATCTCAACTAAATCGTGTCGGATCGATCGGGTTTTGACTGATTCTGATCGGGAACGTCTCCCAGATGACACCTATTGATTTTGAGGCGAATAAGACACACCCCACCCTGTCCATGGGTCATGAGAAAGCACGACGGTGGATTATTTGAGAATTTTTTTTTAACACAATAACTCAACTAAATCATGTCGGATCGATCGAATTTTGACTGATCCTGATCGGGGACGTCTCCCAGATGACAGTTATTCATTTTGAGCTGGCTAGCATACACCACCCCCTCCCTTGAGTCTATTTGAGAATTTTTTTTTTGTTAGCACGATAACTTAACTAAATCGTGTGGGATCGATCGGGTTTTGACTGATTCTGATTGGGGACGTTTCCCAGATGACACCTATTGAGGTGGAGACATTTTGAGGTGGATAGAACACACTCTACTGTGTACATGGGTCATGAGAAATGATGGTGGACTATTTGAGAAATTTTGTTTGTTAGCACGATTACTCAATTAAATCGTGTCGAATCGATCGGGTTTCAACTGATTTTGATAGGGAACGTCTCCCAGACGACACATATATGTGTCAATATATTGATTTTGAGCAGTGGCGGCTTGTGATGAAATGAAACGGATGTTCTGCACAGAGTCGATCCTAGGGTATTGGCCGCCCGCGTGCAAATTTCAAAAGTATCCAAACTACTGGCGCCGCAGGGGTCGTAAAAAAATTGCGCCGCAGGAGAAAATTTTCAAGGTCATGCGGTTTCCTGATACTTCAGAATTTTTATGTAAAATCCGTTTATACAAAAATATAGACTTTCACAGGAAAAATTTTTGGAATTTAATACCTTTTTGAAGAAGATTCATGTTTGCCGTCATATTCTTTGGTTAAGAGAAAAGGCTTGTAAGGTGAATTTTCTACTAGAGGGTCTATAACACTTAAAATATTTTCCGAAAGAGTTTCAGCGTCACATTTTGTAGGTTTCAGGTATGTCCAAAAACGTTCAATCGGTTCGCCATCGAGAATATATCTTAAAACTACCACTAACTGAGTTTTTGCTGATACATCAGTTGTTTCGTCTGCCATAACTGCCAAAAATGAAGGTTTGTTAATTTCTTTAATTATTTCTTCATGACATACTTTTAATATACAGTCTAAAAGATCATTTTGTATTTCTTTAGAGGTTCCTTTAAATACTGAAGCATTTTGTAGATGCTCGCTTAAAGTTACATCAAGCTCAGCAGAAAAATTTATCAAACCACGAAATATCCCCGGGTTTTGAGAGGTTTCAGCTTCGTTATGTCCTAGCAGCGCCAGTTCAAAGGCCCCACAAAACTTTATGCGGTTTATAATTTATGACAAAACGTCGTATCTCTCTTTTGTCACATTATCATTATGCTTTTGCACATTTATCCAATAAGCTGAATCTAGCTGCGCTTTAATATTAGTTGTTCCTAATAAAGCTAATTCCATTGTATTATGTAGATGGCTTTTGGAGTTGTCGTGCTTTTTTATTTTTTCAGTTAAGTGCACCAAATCTGTCACCCCTACCTCCGTCCATGCTTTATCACCGCCAAAAAGTAAACAAGGAAAACAAAATAACGCATTTTTTTGTTACACCCATAAATCCAATTGTTCTTCGAATAAATGTCTCTATTAAATTAACGTTTATGTGCTTTTCCGCGGCTAACACCTGCAGTCTCAATAACAATATCGGGTAATGGTCTACCATTGTTCTTTAAATCAATTTTTTCTTCATAAGAGTATTTAAAAAATCGCTTCACATGAACTAAATTATAAACTAAATCCATTGTCACTATCACAGTATATAAATATTAATAATTAGTACAATAAATCACTACACAAATTCACAAAACAGTATTTAAAATCTCAAATTAACACGAAATACGAAATAGGTACGATTTACGCCCGCCAACTGTACGAGAAGTAGGAAGGAGTAAACATTCACTGATGTTGCCTTAGCTGGAAAAAATACAGCTCACTGACCGTGTAAATTCGCGAATTTACGAGCGCCAAGTGTGGATTGTCGCGGGAGTTGAGGGGAAGGACGGGTGTGCCGAGCCGTGCTGAGAACTACCTCCTGTGGCCCAGTTCAATGTACCGCGACGCGCTCGCGTAGAGACCCAGATAATTCATCTGGTCTACTACTCAATAGAGGACGGCGGGCAGAATGCGACTTTAACGCAATAATTTGTTTAGCTGCACCAACTAACCAAATTATTTTATTAATAAATTTTTGTAATTATTATGTCGCGAAAATATACAAATATCTAATTTTTCTGGCAGTCTGCAGCTCTGCAGCACCTATACACCAGCCGCCCCTGCGTTTGAGGTGGATAAGACACACTCCACCCTGTCCATGGGTCATGAGAAAGCACGACGGTGGACTATTTGAGAATTTTTTTTTTGTTAACACGATAACTCAATTAAATCATGTCGGATCAATCGGGTTTTGACTAATTGTGATCGGGGACGTCTCCCAGATGACACGTATTGATTTTGGGGTGGATAGAACACACTCTACCATGTGCATGGGTCATGAGAAAGCACGAGGGTGGACTATTTGAAAAAAGTAAAACTGTCGCATAAGACAGATATTCTGCATTGATGTGTTGGTTTATTTTTTCTCGGTCACTAAATTTTGAGATAGAGGTGTTCTACGTGCGGAAAAGTCCGTTTTAAGGTTTTAGAACTGTTTATTTTTGTTCAGATACTGTCCTCTATACCCAGACACTGCATGTATAGGCATACACACAACTACATGTTTGTTAGTTGAAACTAAAGACATGGCAATGTTGCGTTTTGTCGTATTTTAATCTGTTGTGAGTGTGTATGTCTTATACTTAACCTGATTGTGTAAACTTTTTCGAAGCGTGAAAGAAAATTTATACAAAAATTAGTTTAAAGTTAATTTTTGTCGTGATTAGTCGCGGGCAATAAAGGAAAAGTTGCAAAGCTGAAAGTAATACAGAAACGTTTAAATTGTATTGCAAAAATGAATCTTGCGAAAACTAAAGAGAGTAACTAACCTACGCATTGGATGACGTATTGTTGAATTGAGTTAGCTTGGCAAAAATTTAAGATGTGAATATAAAAACGTCCCTCGGTTGAGAAAATAAAAAAGAAAAGTCGTTTAGGACTAAATAAAATTTTAGAAATCGTATGTGACGAATGTGCAGTAATAACATAAGTAGCTACTGGTAAAATGCACACCGCTGCATTACCAGACGCGAATTGACAAGTTCTCGACTTACCGAGCAAAGTTAAAACTGGCATATTTTAAGAATGTTTATCTTTCCAATAAATCCGACAATAACCGATTATTTATATCGAAATGTTCGTAATAAACTAATGTATAGATGAGTTGTCTTTTGAGAGAATGTGTAGACAAGTTTTCAAGTTATGATGTAAAATTTGTAACTTTTAGCCAACTGGCACATTCAAACCATGCAAAAAGTTGCAATTTTGACGGTGAATATCTCCATTATTGTAAATTTTTCATTTGAAATTCCATAGAAAAGTGGATTTCCGGAGAAACTACCTTAAATGGTCCTGAAAGTACGTCAAATTTCAAGTGAAATAGTGAACTGTTTTCAAAATTTTTTGACGTTTCCACACATTTCAGCCGCCCTGTATAACTGCATCGTAGATGATGCTTTATTAAACTATTATGTGTATTGCAGTTATTGGGTATGTTGCTATAAAAATATAATAAGATATAGTAGTGGACAATATTTATGTTTAAATAAATATTTCAGATAAATTGATTTGGTTTAACTACCGAATTGTTAATGCTTAAGGGTTTTCTAATGAAATTATAGTTGTTTTTCTTGATTTTACTATGTTAGTCATCGTATATTCTATCGATTAATATATTACGATTATATTAATTAAATATTTTATTAACAGAGAATCGCCCGCTGCTTATTTAGGAAGATATATTTTCACAATATACCCACCCTAATGTTAATATTTCAGTACTTTGATATAATTACCTCCAGCAGCGGAAAATCCTTATGAATAAGAAAATATGTGAGCAAATATTCCGCAAGGGAAAAAGGTATTTTCACGAGAATTTTTCTTCGGTTTTATTTTGCTAGTTAATCAAAGTATATCTTTGTGTGCGACATGCCATCTGACTCTAATGAATAACGAAATCGTAGGAAGACTCTCCCACAGCCGCTAACATCGTGTCATATTCTCTCCTTTGCGAACAGATATAGCAGGGAAAAAGCGGATAATTAAGAAGAATCCACGCGTGGGCATGTTCTCTACCTGGCGTTCGCCACATCGCTTACGTAATGCCGCAATTAATGCTTAATTATAAAATATATTCTTGAAGACGGGCGTCGGTAGTTCTGTGCGGCACGCAAAAGGCAGCAGGCACCACCTTGCCGTTTTCCTCAATAATAAATTTATACATTTAACAAAGACATGCAATTGAACACGTTGATATTTCCCAAGCTGTACATCTTAATATTTTATGAAGCTAGCCTATGGTTTCGAATACAGCTATTGGCTGGTTTTAAATTACAGGTTCAATTTTCCAGCATTCTCGTTATAGTTATTCCACGTATATTTATTGATATTTTACGAATATAAAAAAATCTATGAAAATAAAAAATTTAAACAGTTATGATCTGCCAAAGATGGGGGTAAAAAAATGGGCTAAGCTGGTCGACATGATTGGCCACTGAAATAACCCCGCAAATATTTTGAATTTTCAAATTTCCTGTGAAGGACATATTCTTAAAGGTTTAAATTTTAAAAATATGAAAAAACCACGATTTTTTCAAAATTTTACCGCCTAAATTTTGGGTTTTTTGCCTTGACAAAAAAAACAAAAAATATTTTTATTATCCCCATTTTTCACAACATATTTATTGATATTTTAGGATTATAAAAAAAATTAAAAATTGAAACAGTTATGAGCTGTCAAAGGTGGGGGTATGAAAATAGGGTAAGCTGGTTGACATGATTGCAACCCTTTCGTTCATTTGAAAACAACATTTAAAAATAGATTCTTATTAGTAAGAATGTCGTTATCATTGGTACCAAAGAAGAAAACAATTTTTCAATTTCACAAAATGGCGCTATTTAAAAAAATGTTTTTTCGAAGCTTTGAATTTTTTAAAAATAGTAAAAAAATATTTTGATACAAGAATGGGAGCTATGATATGAAGGTTCGTGCCAAAGTTGATGTAAACCGGTTGGATAGAACTTGAGATATTATGTCAACCAAATCGAAAAAAAATAGTTTTGAAAAAACGTGTTTACAGCTTTGTGCAAAAATTTAAGACAGCCGCCGCGGTAAAAATCAAATGGCTACTGAAATAGCTATTATAAAAATTTAGAATTTTCAAATTTTCTTTCGAGGATTTATTCTTAAAGGTTTAAGCTTTAAAAATATGCAAAGAAATCGATTTTTTTAAATTCTACCGCATAAATTTTGTTTTTTTTTTTTTTGGATTTGAAACAATACCAAAATATGAAAAATATCCATTTTTCGCAACATGTTTATTAATATTTTAGGAATATAAAAATATCGATGAAAAAAAATATATATATATTGAAACAGTTATGTTGTTGACATGATTGCCACCCTTCCGTTCATCTGAAACGAAATTAAAAACAGATTCTTGTTAGTAAGAATGTCGTTATCATTGGTATTGGTAAAATTATTCAATTACAAAATGGCGGCTATTTTAAAAACATTTTTTTCGAAGCTTTGAATTTTTTAAAAATAGTAAGATGTATATTTTGATACAAGAATAGTAGGGATGAGAGAGAGTCATATGTTGAAGGTCCGTGCCAAGTTTGAAGTCGAAATCGGTTGGATAGAACTTGATATATTATGTCAACTAGATTGAAAGCAGTAGTTTTGAAAAAATCGTGTTTGCAGCTTTGAACAAAAATTTAAGGCAGCCGCCGCGGTAAAAATCAAATGACCACTGAAATAGCTATTATAACTCTGCGAATATTTTGAATTTTCAAATTTGCTTTGGAGGACATTCTTGTAGGTTTAAACTTTTTAAGTAAAATTAATTTAAATTAAAACGTTATTTATTTATTTACAAACAAGGTATCTCAACAGAAGTTTCCAATAATAGGGTTACATAATTATAATAACAATAATAATGATAATAGTACATGAACATACATATAGAAAAGAAAAAAGATATCAAAGCCATTTAAAATACATTCAAAAATTTACATTAGTAAATTAAGATATGCATGGCTAGAACATTTACAATATAAGAAAAATTAATTGATTTAAAATAACTATAATATAAGAAACACTAAACAATGTGCAATGTATAGATGGAGCTTCGTATACGAATGTTAAAAACTTCCTGAAAATATAAGATAAAAAAAAACGGAAAAAGAAAGAACAAAAACAGAAACGAAAGTTAATTAGTAACAAATGTCAATATAGCTTGACGTCTTACCTGTTTAAAGGCCAAATTAAGAATATCAATGTTATTAAAATATTCATTATGATTTTTTTTAATTAAATAAATGGGACAGCTTCGAACATAATTGGTGTTATATAGTCCTAAGTAAAACAAATTACAACTGGGGGTGACACACTGCCTTTACATCAAGAGCAAGATTTTCAATTAAAAATTTAATTAATTTTATTATTAAATATGTTGCAATCAGGTTAAGTATGTAAATATGAAACAGGAATATTTTGTATAGAAAATACACATCTATTGTACGAAAATGATAAAAAGTATTTTATTCGAAGTATTGCCCATTGCTAGCTATACATTTTTTCCATCTCTCTGACAACTTGTGGATTCCATGCCAAAAAATTCTTGCTCTTTTGAGGCAAACCACTCATCGAGCCATTTTCGTAAGCAGTGACGCCCTGCTCAGCAAGTGCGTGTCTCACCGATGCAAATAAGTAGTAATTGGACGAAGCCAAGTCTGGTGAGTAAGCCGCATGCGAAAGTATTTCACAACTAAACGCCTCAATCGTTTCCTTGACTGGTTTTGCTGTGTGTAATGGCGCATTATTATGAAGAAAAACTACTTTGTGTTGCCTTTTTTGATATTCTGGTCGTTTTTATGGACGCAAAGCTTGATTCAAATCGATTATTTGCTGGCGGTAGCGTTTAGTATTAACGGTTTGGCCAGGTTTTAACAGCTCATAATAGATCACACCCTTCTAATCCCACCAAACACATAGTATTGTCTTCCAATCCTTAGCGATTTGGCCTTGCAGTCGATGTCGATGGTTCGCCTGGAGTTACCCATGATCTTTTACGCTTAGGATTCTCGAAATATATTCATTTTTGATCACCAGTCACTATTCGATGGAGAAAGGACTTTCTTTTATACCTGACGAGCAACATTTCGCAAATGGTTTTTCGGTTTTCCTGCTATCTTTCATTCAGTTAAGGTGGAACCCATTTTCCCACCTGGATCTTTCCGATGGCTTTCAAACGCCTGCGGAGACGGCTTCTCGTGTCACATTTAATTAATCCGCCATTTCTTGTTGCGTTTGAGCGTTATTCTCATCCAACAATGCTTGCAATCCGCTATCTTTAAATTTTTTCGGTGGTCTTCCACGTTCTTCATTTCTCACATCAAAGTTGCAACTTTTGAATTTTTAATCTACTCAAAGCACTGTGATTTACCAAGAAGATGCTCACCGTAGGCTTCGACAAGCATTCGATGCGATTCTGCAGCAGTTTTCTTCAAATGGTAACAGAAAATCAATGCTGTCCGCGAATCGTAGTTTCCAGGCCCAAAATTCGACATGTTCAATGCTATTGAAAACGATGTTGATGTATGAAACTTGTATTGTTGTGAGATAAAAACCTTTATCAGATGTCAAAACAAGAAAAAGACGCTAATGACGCGGTATGACGGTACATTAGCAGCTAGACCATCTATGGGCAAATTCCGGTTTCATATTTGCATACCTGGTATACGGTATAATTCTATGGCAAAATAATTTCAAAATTTTATAATGTGTTAGAGCATCTTAATAAGCTTAATGAAAATTTCTATTAAATTAATAATTAAGATAGATATCAAATTTCATTTAAATTTTTTCGATTCTTTCTGTATATCTGATATAAAAATGATTCTAAATTACTGAAGCATATTCAAGCTGACTGCGAAACACTGAGGAATTATGTAGTATCGATTTTGGATTAGTGGAGTTGGAATTAAAAAATTCGCTTTTCGACGGATAGCTTCAATATGAAGTTCAAAGTTTAATTTAGAGTCCAATATAACACCTAGATCCCTAATTAAGTTATTTCCATGGTATTTTACAACGTACTCAGAGATACGTATTCAACGCCTTAAAAATATTATTGAATAGAATTTGTCAACGTTTAAAGGAAATTTGTTTATTTTACAGTAGTTATAAAATCGTATTACATTATCTTATTATCTGCAATTTAATACAATCAGATAAACTATTTACTCTTATAAAACGTTAAATCATCAGCATACAGATAGTAATCACGATGCATAAAGCAACTATCAATATCGTATAGAATCAACGAAAATAGAGGTCCTAAGTGTGACCCCTGGGGAACCCCAGAGGTTATTTTTGTTGGAATATTACATTCAACAATAATTATTTTAGGTTTAAAAATAGTCTTCATGCGGTGCCTGAAATTAAACATAAACATTAGGTCAGCATTTATGAGTTCGGGTAACTCAATATCGAATGTTTAACTGTTCAAATGTCGTTGAAATAAAAATAGGTTATTTAGCAAGTTAGTCTGAAAGATTATACGTTAGAATACACATCTTAATTTCTTTGTACGTAATTTAGTTGTTATACAGGGTATCAATAAACTCGTATTGTCCTCAAATTGTATCTTTAATTATTTATTCTTCCAAGTACTTCGAACAATTTTAACAGATGATGTTGAACCATTATTAATTTTGAGACAATGCGTTCTATTTCAAATATAAGACGTAATCCATCTTGGTGAATTGCCGTGAATACAAATATTTTCAACTTTATTAATAGAGTATTAACGCACTTTATCAAAAACTTTTGAAAAATCGAAATACACGGCTCCAACAATTTGAAATTTCATCATTGTTGGTTCCATCATTGTTGGTTTCTATAGATGGTATTAAATTGGTGACTATAGAGCGACCACGATAAAAAGAACCATGCTGACGCTCATTTAGAACATCGTTTGTTCTAAAAAAATAAATAATCAGATACTTATCAAGTAACTTACCAGGGACTGATAAAATAGGTATAAGGCAGTAATTGCTTACCAAATATCTGTTTCCACTTTTGAATATTGGAATAACCAGTGCATTTTTCCAGGCATTTAAAAAAACAGCCGATGAGGGATTTATTGTATATAATGAGCAAGGGAAGTGAAATAATGTTTTTACAGTCTATGAAGAACAATGGCGGTAAGCCAGCAGTCACAACTCCCTTATTTATATCTAAATTATCAATCTGATTTTTAATCTGGTTGATGGTAATAATGTCTGAAGTCATTGGCTGGACATGATTTATTACAGCTGGTCCGCATTATAGTAATTATGTAGTTCCGTATTAAAAATATCAGTAAAACTTTTTTGAAATATAAAAATGACGAACTTAACTATGCTTGGAAACATTTTTCGAAGATTTAAACATTTATTGGGTTATACAGGGTGCGCAGAAAAAGCAAAAATGAACTACATTGACAATATCAATAAAACATTTCTGAAGCATTAAAATGATAGAGCTTAAAAGGAGAAATCGAAAAGCCAAATAGAGTATTTTTATAAGAATCATGGTTACTAAGATATCTGATATTAGAAAGACTTAAAACGAATTTTTAAAAATTGAATGCTAATATCGTGAGGTAAATGACGACACTAAAGTATTATACAATATTCTTGTAATTATTGTCTTGAAATAAAACACCTTTTAAAATAGAATACGCTTTATTATATTTTCATCTTTTTAATATACAAAGTTAATTTCATTGTTACACTAGTGAAATATTGGTGTAGATTAAATGTATGTATGTGCTAGTGCAAGCCTAGAAAATATTTGTATATTCCCGAAAGATGCAACGAAATTCCTATCTATTATATTTGAAATAGTATTTGTATTATCGAGTTTTCCAATTAAAAATTATGATCCTATCCCAATGTGAATATTCTTGTGGGTTAATAGGTAATAAATGTGCTATATGCCCTTGGTTATTTACCAAGAATTCTCCTTATGAGGGGATTTAGTTCTTTCTGAAAATAAAAATTATAATTTAAACAGGGTTAATATAATAGTAACGTAATCAAGAATGTCCTCAATTATTAAATTCATTATTTAATAATTGGGTACATTCTTGATAAGATTGAAGTGTTTTTATTAGTAAGTGCACAATAATAGTGGCAAATATGAAATATCCCTTAACTACCTACCCAAGGAAATCCTCCAGTGAATTAGACAAAATATAACATATGTTTGAGACATAAATCTATTAATTTTGTTGATTAGTCGCATTGATTTAGTCTTTAACAATTGTTAATAATTCTTGTTGTTGGGATTTAGTTTTCGTTGAAAATAAAAATTTAGTAATATTCTTGGTTAAATTTATATAATATTTTTATAAAGAATATAGATTAGGTACATATATACATAATATCTATTCTATAATATCTTATGTATTCTAAGAATTTTTTAGTAATAATTTTTATATAACCAAAATAATTTTATTTTCAATAAATCATAACCGTTAGTGTATCGTTTATTAGAAGATTTTTCTTATTTACTTCTACAGTTCAAAATGTAGACTTTTTATCGTCATTCCCATCTTTCTGCCATCACTGTATATTGACTGGGATACTATTAAGTCAAATTATTTTAATGCTATTAAAAGATTATTAGAAGAATTAAATATTAATTGCTTTAAGGTTGTAGAGATCAGTTTATATAAATAGGATCAGAATTACATGTCAACATTTACAGGAATCTTTGAATCAATTTAGGATAAGATGACTAGGAGAAATTTAGGGATCAGAATCATGTCAATATTTACAGAAATGTCTAAATCAATTTAGATAAGATCACTAGAAGTAATTATAAATATAGAATAGAGAACATTTCAATTTCTGTGGATCGTTATTTCCATAAAATGTTTTCGTATATGGGGACTAAAACATACTGATAACACTTTTACATATTAAATGTACCACCAATTTTGCTCTAAAACTGTTTCTAAACCAATAGCACACCAAATATCAGACTGATCTAAACTTTACTTAAATCAGAGCAAATAACTGAGTGAAGGTTGGGATTTCGTCAAGTATTTGAACCGTAAAGGACTGACTAGTATGTTTAACTTATGTAAGAGATAATGGATAACACTTTGGACGATAGATAAAGAAAGCAATTTGATTGTCTTAGATCTGTGACATGTTTTTGACAAGGTTTTGGCTAACTGAATCCAAAAATAACAGCAGCTTTTGTCTATCACATCGATTTTTTAAGCTACAGAATGACATCCTACAGGATGTCTCAAAAGTCATACAAAGTGTGCATATAATGGAAAATAAAGGGAAAACTTACCAAATATACTGTTAATAGAGAATAGTTTGATTCATACAGAGGCTATATATACAAGTTACTGCAAGTTAAATTGTGTTCATACAAATAGTAAACATACATATTTAAAGTAAAAATTTTCGCTTATAACTTTTTCTATGGTGTTTAGTATGTGGACATTCTCTCTTGATGCTCCAACAATAGTCAGCTATATGTACATCCCATCTACCTTGATACCGTGCCTCCATGACCTTCAAATCTTAGTCGAATCGCTCACCCTGCTCACCACTGACTGCATCAAGATTTTTTGGGAAGTCAGCAAAATGGCTATATTAAAAATGCAACTTGATGCTCTTGTTGCATCCAATCATTTTGTAGCTCTCCAAGAGTTGCTGGACAGTTTTGGTGTAATTATGTGCCCGTGTATTTCCAAGAAAGTATTTTGACAATATTTTTGAATGCCAACCAAGCATTCTTTTAAAGTTCTGTAATTGTTCCGATGAAATGTTCATTTTTAACAAACTACCGAATCTGTGGACGATCAAAGACACCGACCTTTATCTTTTCAAATTACAAGCTAGGAAATGCTGAAATGAGATACTTGAAACATTCTCTCCTTCTTATCTCCTTCAATTCACAAAGTTTTAACAAACTGCTTCATGAGACCTAGTTTTATATGCAGACGTGTAAATATAATGTTCTGTCTGTCGACAAGTGGCTGATGTAGAATGTTTGGATCACCAGGTTTCGTGTCAGATCTTGGCGGCCAATTCGATTGCACCCAATGCTTCTCACGAGCCCTGCTGTCCCACACGCACAAAAAACAGGGATACTTGTTATATCCGCGTTACTGGCCAAGGAGCAAGCAGACCACTTTAAGGTCAACACATATGATCCATTGGTACATGTGATGTTGCAACAAATCGATGACTCTCTTTATGCCATCATATTCTTCACGCAAACAAACTGAATGGCCTATTAGGACCGCACCAAATAAATTTCCATTGTGGAGGAGGACACACTTCAAGCTCCGCTTTGAGCTAGGTGTGCAGAAAAAACTTGACGTGGTAGAAGAAAACTAACTATAATTTTGAAATCAGTATGCTTATTTAACTCTAAAAAAACTCAAAAATCGAACTCAACAGAAATTGTGTTACAAATTGTTCCCCAGGGTAATGTTAGAAAATAATGTATTAAAATTGTGTAATACTCGTAATTCCAATGAAAGCGGTTAAAGCGTGTTCCATTAGGAAAAATGAGAATTTTATTGTAACAAATTTCCTTGTCTTATATCGCTGCTCATATAACAGTCGATTTATATCTGCTTTAATCTTCAGAAACAATATGTCGTCGCTTTAAGCGACAGCAAGAAAAGACCGTGAGAGCCTACATCAACATAAATAACCTTACGGATGCGTATTCTAATTTTCCTCAAAGTCAAAATGTAACATATTCCGCACAAAGTCCTTTGAACGTGCTCTCCGTAATTAAGTTGCCATTGTGGCAGGATAATTCAAGTGGTTTATTGAAGGTTTCTAAATTTATCTTAGAGGGGTCGTAAGAGAATGGGATATTGGATTTCTTTTTTCACTTATTCTATTCTCTATATGATCATATTACCAGGTTATAAGTGTAAGCATGTCTCTTTTGCCTCTTGGGAACATTCAAGATGTCTTACAATTTTATTATCGTATTATTATATTATTGTCTTCTCTTGCGCGTCTAGTATTTCGGTTTTGTATTTTTCCATTTTTATCCTGCGTTATTAAGAGGAATGTATGAAATGTCTACCGTATAACTTGCCTCAAATTTTGGGATATTTCTACGTCGGTCTATAACAGCAATAAAAAAATATTGTTCTGTAAAAGAACAGACTTCAGTTACGCTATTCATAGGCGCTGAAATAAAAAGTATGATTAGTTATATTATACTGGAATAGGTTGGAACCTTTGGTGTGAATATAACACTAACTGAGTTTTCCACAAAACATTATACACTACACTTGACGCACGTTTCGCCAACAAAGTTGGCATCATCTGGAGGTGATTAAAGCTGTAAGTTTTAATCATTTCCAGATGATGCCAATTTTGTTGGCGAAACGCGTGTCAAGTGTAATGTATTGTGTTTTGTGGAAAACTCAGTTGGTATTAGTTATATTATAGTTATTGTTATAGTATGATTAGTTATATGATAGTATTAGATAGTATTGAATAAATGAATACAAATGTGCTGTCCACTAAAATTTAATACACGTGCATAGGTGCATAGACTTTAACAAAACTGCAGTATTGATGTACATGAATCTATCTACTCTCATTATTAAGATAATAATATTTCGTAGGAGGGGTGTCCAAACTAGAGAGATGAATTTATTCAATTATATAAACCTGGTCTGAGATGACGCATAACTTACCTTGATAACTATGTTAATAAGGGGTGTTACAATTAAAAACGCAAAATTTTAATTGCGCCCCATTTTGGCCGTCATGTTTCGATAGGTCAATAATTGTGACAGGTCGATAGGAGGCAGATAGGCGTTACTAACATATGGAGCACTACAAGATACAACAACACGTCTTATTGTTAAATATTACTATCAAAATGATGAAAGTTCGGTAGCTACAATTCGAAAAGTGCGTCTAATTGTCGATAGAAATAATGTTCCAAATTTATCAATTGTGAAGAGAATAATCGAAAAATTCGAAAGTACTGGTTCAGTTATTGATGTGAAAGACACATGATCTGGTAGTGGTCGTTCAGAACAAAGCATCGTGGTAGTTCGCGAGAGTGTGGCCGTGAGTCCAGGGATTCATCATCGTGCAGAAGAATTGGACATTTCAACAGCCACTCTTCACCGTATTCTCACTAGATTTGCATCTCGATACTTACGAAGTCCAATTGACTCAACAACTTCCACCAAAAAAGCATGCAGAACGAAGAGAGTTCGCCAATTGGATCATTGAACAACAAGAAGTGAATGTCGATTTTGTGGACAAAATCATTTTCACCGACAATGCCCATTTTCACCTTGATAGCTTCGTTAATAGACTAAATTAGAAAATCCACGAATGCTTCATGAGAAACAAATGCATCCCCAACGTGTCACTGTTTAGTGTGCATTGTGGTCTGAAGGAATCATTGGACCATTTTGATTTGAAAACGGGGCAGGTAATGCATTAACGGTAAATGGTGAATGTTATCGTAACATGATAATCCTGGAAAATATGGAGCATAAATTTAATAACTGATGAAACTTTCTATATGAACTCATCTTCAGTGTACTTAGAAACACATTATAACTGTCAGTTTATTTCATATAACCTGTTTAGTACAAGAACTTCATCGCCTCGCAGAAACCGTTAGAGGCTGCTACCTCACAATCGACAAATTAATAGCCAACACGAAGAAAACACCTTCACTACAAAACAAAATCGCCGTCTAGATCAAAATAATTTGAAGACGAATTGGCGACTAAATACCACCACAGTCTGTTGGGACACATGGTTGGAGGCGGCAAGCTACTATTATGTTAATTTTGAGTATGTAAAGGGGATGCTGGACCAACTAAAGGCTTGAAAACAGTGATCACTCAGCAGGCATTCAATGATCTAGATGTTCGGGAAAATTTAATGCAGGTCCACAGTCATTTGTCTAAAATTGATTTGTCAAAAGGAAACCTTGGTGTGCACCTAATTTTCTTGACTAACTGTGACTGTGACCTCTGTCTATATAATATCAGGGTCTGTCATCCTCTAAAAGAGAAACTTGGTTTAATGAACACTGATCATGAAAACAAGGCAATTGAACCCTAGTGAGGAGTACGTTAATTAGATGTATCGAACATATTGAAAAAAATAACATTTTGAAATTTGCATGTTTTTTTTTTGGGTCACGCTATAGATATCCTGTGATCATTTAGCCTGGAATACCGATGTGTAATGCGAAAATAAACCAAAGCAAAGTTTCTCCGACTACTCCACATATATTTACCCCACTTCTATATTACGTTTACCTCCTACATTATATTACATTTCTCTAGAGATTTTCTGAATAGAACGACAACGGCGTATTACGTGTTTACAGTACATCACTGTTAGCAAAATACAGCTACACCACTCCGCAAAATTGATTTGAGAGATGTTGCGGTCTCGTATACCGCAGTTTCTCGTTTTTGTTAGTTACAACTCTCCCTCAGCGTAGCTGGAATATAATAATTCACGTTTAAGTGGATTATGTTCCACTTTTTGCGCAAGTGTTGTTGCGTATGTTCGCGTACATGAGTAAATCAGATCGTGATGAAGCAAAACCGTTGAGATATATAGTTTAAGTGGCTTGTCAAAATAACTGTTACATATCGCAGCTACCTATAAATGGAATGAAATTCATGAATTAGGCGCAAAACACCTCAGATACACATTTCATATATCTTTAAGCATTGATAAATAAAATTAGCTTGAATTGTTTACGAGTAAGAGCAGCACTTAATTCGTTAATATTGCGTAACTATTACTTTGCTGATGAGCCAATATGAAGGACGAAATTCTGATTAGCGCGTCTCAGAGAACTTTTATATGTTATTGGGAAAGGGTTGTAACCTTTGAAGTAGCAACAAAAAACAAGAGACGAGCTTTCCACAAAATACTGAAAAAGTAAACGATAAAAATTGTGGAAACAAGTCTTTCATGCCGTTGTTTAATACCTCATTGAACAACGGCCATGAAAGCCTGGTTTGGAAATCTTGTCGGGGTTATGCAAAGGTTGTCGTCCAATTAATTTTGACGCTGCGCTGCTCATTCTGTCAGATTGTTTAGACGAAATCGAAAGACACAGGAATAATTCAGCTCATATACACCATTCGTTAATAATTCTGGAACAGTATCCTTGTTTTAGGGAAGAATCTGCTGCATCTTCGAACAGTTCGAAAACTTCACGAGTTTTTCTTGTATAATGTCTATTTGTGAAATGTGCTATATCGGTCAAACAGGCAGGAGCATCCAGATCAGAATTATGAAACATAATAGGCACACTAGGCTAAGACGTTAATAAATCCACTGTCGCAGAACATATAGAATTATCCAAATTCTGTAATAAGCAGAAAAGCAATGGCATAAACCGAACCCTTTTATCCCCCCGTTTCAGATACACAGGTCGTTTATCAACTTTGTATACTTTACTGACTCTTGTCTTAATATATAAGTGAATCAAAAAAATGTCATATCTGTACTTCGCCAAAAAAAATAATTATGTTGCTTAAAATTGTTCAGTTTGACAAAGAATATTCTGTTCTATTATATACGAGTATATTATATTCTAAGTCCATTAAAATATGATATGACTAAGTATATCATAGAGTATGAGGAAAATTCAAATTATGTATTAACTGTGTCATTAAAGCTAGTTGTGTTTCCATCTGTCGTTATGATATTTCACAGAATAATTGTGAGGGTTTTAAAATTTTTAACAAGGAAAGGGCTACAATAATGTCCAAGGCAGTTCAATTAAAGTAGCAGCTATGAACTCGATGAAGGGCTGCTTTGATTTTTCGGTAGTATGGCGTCACTAGTTTTCTAGAAATCACGCTCAGCTATCATATGGACTCATCGAAGGGGTTTCGTCGTATTGTGTTAGTCTTCTTTGCCTTCTTTTGGAGTTTTATTTAAGTGTTCTGGTTAAATTTTACTGAATTTTCGCTGAAGATGTTTTCCAGGTCCACTTTGTGCCCGTGGGCGCGTAGATCGACGTTAGTGTTCGACGTCTGAATTTTCGACCAATTGTATCTCGCCTTTCAGTTGGTGGTTTCGCTTGGGGTTTTCTGGTGCATTTTTGCGGATGATGTGGAGGGGACAATGTGTTAACCTCATATACCTGTCATGTTACTACTTTCAGTGAAAATGGCCGGTTTCCTGGGTGGTGACTAAGTTGTTCCCGAATATTCTTGGGAGTGGTGTGTACGTTTCTGGAATTGGGTCTACGTGATCGTATATGTGTTTTTGCTGGTGTTTTTTGGATGTGCACCCTAAGTACCTATGTAACGGGGTAGTTGGCGCAACGTTTTAGATATCTAGAAAATAACCACCCAATAAAACTCTATTTGAAACATTAAATTAAAATTTAAATTGTTTTGAATCAACCAGAAACTTATAAACCAAGCAGAGTAGATGCAAATACTGTAATAAATGGGTTTTCAATAAGGACGGATCGATTTTGAAATAGATTAAAAGAAGCTGTGTGTGAGATATTAATGAAATTCTTTTTTCATTTGAAAGGCACATGTATGCCATTATGTGTGGAATATAACTCCATTCAAATGTCTGCCGCGGCTTCTCACGATGGCACGGATCCGAGTGGTCTAATTTGCAATGACGCATATATCCGACTGAATGTGAGCGATGGCCTGGGTTGTGTTTTCTTTAAGGACATCGGTCGATCGCGACTTATTGGCATAGAACTGCGACTTCAGAAAACCCTACAAGTCTAGCGGGGTCAAATCATACGATCTTGGTGGCCATTTTAAGTCACCTCTGCGAGAGATAACCATACCCTCAAATCGTTCATGCAGAACGTGCATCGTGGCGTCCGCTGTATGGCACGTAGCGCCGTCCTGCTGGAACCACATGTCGTCCACATCCATATCGTCCAATTTTGGCCAAAAGAAATCGGTTAACATCGTTCTGTGGCGCTCGCCGTTGACGGTGGCCTCATCAACGTCGTTTTCGAAAGTACGAGCGAGTGACGCCACCGGCCCAAAATCCGTACCAAACAGTAACTTTTTGTGGTTGCATTGATACCTGGTGAACCTTGTGTGGGTTGCGTCGTTCTATATACGGCAATTATGCTTGTTAATATAGCCATTTATCCAAAAATGCGCCATGTCGCTAAAGATGATTTTCGGTTAAAATTGGGGTCCTCTTCCAAACGCTCCGAAGCCCAGTCAGCGAACAAACGGCGTTGTCTACGGTCATTAACTTTAAGCTCCTGGGTCAATTGGATCTTGTACGGGCGCAGGCCCAGGTCCCGACGCAAAATTCGCCAAGTTGGAGTCTGCGAAAAGCCGATTTCTTACGCACGGCGAGGAATTGACTGCCTTGGGTTCTCCTGCACACTTCCACGGACAGCGGCGATGCTCTCGGCCGATTTGGTGTTCCTTTGACGTACGGATGTTGGCTGATTGTTTACCGAACCGGTAGTCTCGAATTTAGCCACCAAACGTTGGAGAGTCGACTTCGAAGGGCCATCGCGTCTGCCGTAAAATGGACACAACGCGCAACGTTTGCACTAACGAACACTCATTTTGATAATTAAGTTTTATCATTTGGACGTGCTGCTCAATCGTGTAACTTGTCATTGGATTTGGCATTAGTGACTGAATAATAAACAACAGGTTAGACAGATACCAAAACAGCAAGGCCGTCACAGGCTGCCAATATCGACCCATCCCGATTGAAAAACCCTATACAAAATGTGAGAGAAAGTCTCAATACTTCCTTTATTTATGCCATATAAAATTAAATTAAATTACCACTTCTATCCAAGTTATTGCAAATTGTTGTATCAAAGATGCATTGATTTTTCTCGATGATATCTAGGCAAATAAGGTCCCTGATTTTTAAATTTGTTATAGATAGACAAACATATACACTCGTAAGTAGCGTTCGTAAGAATATTTAGTCGGTATAATATTCGCTACTGGTCTCAAGAAAATCAACATTCTAAAGCATGTCCATTACATATGACGGTTATTATTTCTCTATAGGTATTAAGGGTTAGAAAGTAAAGAAATATTAAAACGAAAAGATTATAATTAAAATAATAATAAGCCTAGACACTAGAATTAGTCAGATACAGGCGCATTCGCCATTTCTTTAAAATTGACAACACCGAGCAAATGGCCTGGAAAATATAGAATATTCAGTTCTAATGCGTTGAAGAATGCATAATCATTTTGAATCCAAGCAATTAGACATAATTAAATCCAAAAATTGATTCAGTAAGTATTGTAATAATTTTACTGTATATAAATTAGTCTTACTGTATAAATTACTGGTTGTACAAACCAGTCTTTGTACAGTAAGTACCAGTGCAACTACGTCTTTGGAAATAACACTAGCGATTTTTTATATAATGTTCAAATGACCGACGTGGTATTCATTCTCAAGAACTAGTCATGAATACGCATTAACCAAGATATTTATGCTTCAGAGCCGTAAACTTTAAGATGAAAAGAAAATATTTAGCGCCTGTAAAATATACGCTACAATAAATTTATAGTAAGTTTATTTCGCTCATTTATTTATATTTTTTTAACGAGGTTCTAAAATACCTAAACGTAACTATGTGACATATATGAATTTATGTGACAACACTCCGGTTTAATCGCGGCAACTGGCCAAACGATGTGATTACGAGAGCTTTCCTGACTAGAAACTACTGTTTGGCTGCTTTGTAGTTGTTTCATTTTCTGTACACTAAAATTATAAGTTTTATACGTTTTAGAAACTTTAGAAAACGTTATTAGATTTGTTTTTTCATTTTTCCCATTAAGATTAGATGTTAAACAATAGCAATTATTGCGGCTGTAGGGACTATATTCTCGAATTGTTACTATGCTATTTAAATAAGTCATAATCCTATGTTTCATGTGAGACATTTACATATTTATATTACCTCTGATATTAATGTATTTGTACCAATTATATATTAATATGACTCGGTTATTGTACTGAAAAAAGAAACAAATTCTTTGCATTGCACAGTTTGTGTCAATGTCCAGTGAATTTGTCAAAACTTAACATATTTTTCAGACATCTAATATCTGTTAGTTTTAATAAAATTAGTTCATTATTCAGAAACCATAAATAAGCACATTTCCTTAGGTTTTAACAATTGTTAATAATTCTTATTGGAATATAGTTATCACTGAAAATAAATATTTGGTAATACCCTTAGTAAAATTTACATATTATTCTTATTAAATAGTAAGCAGAGAATAAATGAAATATGACAGATACAAAATATACACTTATATTACACTGTTTACTTCACACCGTGGCGAAACACAAATAGGTTACGTACATATACATAATATCTATTCAGTGAAATCATCCAGTGATTCATAGAATTGATCACATTATTCAGCCATCTGGGCAATGAATTTAGCTGACACAATTCATTTTTCCTTCTTGGGATACATAACAGCATTTGTGGAAAAATTGGTTAAACATAAATCACAAACTAAAGGGTATTTCAATAAGGACGCTCGGTTTTGCTCGAGTTGTGTCTGAGATATCCACTCAATTTTCTTTATTTGAAAGAATATTTTATGGCATTATGGAATGCAACGTCGTTCGAATGTCCGCCGCGGCTTTGCGATTGTAGAATGTTATAAGCTTCCATGGTGATTTGTCATACACTACTGAACAATTCACAACAGATTTGACAGATGTGACTTTAACAACATGGCCGCTGTAACCTAACAAATTTCGAGCGTCTCTATTGAAAGACCCGTTACCATATTGCCTTACATTTCAACAGCGTAAACGTGAAGACTACATGGATGTGTACCCTAGAATAGTTACTACGCAAGAATTATAATCTACCACAGGCACAGTAAAGTGTACTATATCGTGGTGTGTTTATATTCGTGTTATACCTAAAATCTATGAAAGTTTACAATTATACTGAGATCCATTTTACCAATTGCACTGTTCTTAAGTTTTACACCAGAAATAGTGAAAATTTACAGAATTTTAGCATCATTAAAAGTGTGAAAGTTGTGCCACGTCACAGGTTTTCAACAGGGTACGAAGGATGATGACATATTACTGTCTCTTCCGCGAAATCTGCGAAATTACTGATGTACAATCGACACGAACAAAGCCTTTTTGGTGCCTGAAAATAAAACTACTGTGTTTTTGGTTACTAGTTAGAAAGCTGGTCTTGAATCTCAATATTTTTTTACCACGGATACTCGTGATATAACACGTTGTCTTAAGTTACTATAATTTTGTACTAATACCACCAATATTCTTTTTTTTTTTGCAGGACGATAAATACAATAGCGATATGTCCTTATTTTAACTTTGAATCTGCAGAAAATTGACACGGAAACGTTATTTGTTACATAAAAATTATTTATGTACCAAATAAGTAGCAGGGATAATGAAAGGGCGGCCGCGCTGTAAGGATTGCATTTTCCTGCAAGGATGTCATTGCAGATCCATAATTTATGTATACATGGTAATTGCGGTGTAACATCATGCATTCAACAGTTGGCTTGTCATTTTCCAAACCGGGCTCATTACAAAGGAAATTCCAGTCTTCGCATAATAAATAATCCATTTCACCGATTTTGGTCATTGTCGGCGGCCGCAAGACCACATGTTTGTATTTAAACTTGTCACCATGGCAACCTTTTTACAATCAATTGTTACCACGTAACCCTACCCCTTCCCCCAAACCATTGGGTATTGTCCTGGAGGTGATTTTACTGATAAGTTGACAGTCTAGTGACCACGGGTCAGTTCTTTGGTGGTTGTTCGATTGTAAAGTTGATCTGTTGGCTCCGTACAAGGTAGGAAGATTTTTTGGTGCAATTTCTGTTTGGGGAGAGGCGGCTCTGTAAGTGGGTCAATGCACGGAAACGTCATTTAGTTTTACAATTTTACCCACCTTTATTCGTGGTTTAAAATATAGCTTTACTTTAGTTCCTATTACCTTGAATATACCATTATTTCCTGTATGTTTATACCATTATTTCCTTTCTTTGTAAAAATACGATAATACGCGTAGAACCATTTACATTAATCAAAAGATATAGGTAATATTAAAGCCAGTGTGCCATCGGTTAAGCTAGGAATAATTTTTTTTACCAACTTTATCATTTATATTTTTGACAATAAAAAAATCGTAAGGGCTCTAGCTTTCGATATAGTAGCCTCTCCACCTTCCCCTGATATTCAATAAAAAAAATTTTCGCTGCAGCCACAACAAATAAAATCACAGCAAGTAAGACTCTACCTGGGGTATATCTGCATTTTGAATTCGATCACATTAACCATCACCTATGTTCTGTAATCTTGTAGATAACACCTTGAAGTTAGTTGAGAATACTTCAGTTGAATAACTTTTTTCCAGAACGTTTAGATATTTTAGGGGAACACCACAAGGTTCAGCTTTGGGGCCTTCTGGGTTTGTTGTACACCTATACATAATTTTAATATTATGTAAAAAATGTAAAAATACATTGCAGTGTGAACTACACATAGTTAAGGGATTTCTTTAAAATCTTGACAATGTATAATATATGTAATACGATAGGCGGCAGTAACAGTAATATTATTTATGCCAAAATAACCAGAGTGTGGTACATAGTATCAAATGATTTAAATGTGTTTAGAGTCTATCAAATATCATGTATTTGTCTCAGTTGTATCACTAATTCGCGTCAGATTTGCAAAGTATCTTTTAAATTTGATTATAAAATAATAGCCACTTATCAAAATAATATTAGTTAAACTGGTCGCTTATAATACGGTACTAGAACCTGTACAATATATAAAAGACACCTACGCAATTCTATTTCAATTTAATTGAGGAGTTTAGTTGAAAACCCCTATAATAAACTAAAACGATCTGACCTTTTGTTACATATAACCATCATTGTTTCAAAAATATTCAATTGAATCTAAGAACATCTGGATTCTTGTTATCCATCTGAGGAAAGATGGATAAAAAAAATTAACCCATACAATCGTGACCTAATATGGTTCCTTCTATTTTCTTTATGACGAACTTAAGAAACATTTTACAAAACCTCGTTTAAAAGACAGAATATGTAAGGAAAAAGTTCTTCGAAGAGACGGTCTAAATGCAAAGTGAATTTAGAATTTGTGACGTGAAATAGGTACGCATGAAGGAAATTTGGTAGAAATTACATTTGGCAATTGGGGAGTTTTGGGTCTTAAATATTTACCAATAGAAATATATTAACAAAAATATATTGTCAAATTATATTTTGAGCCTTTATAGTAGCTAGAGCTCATCAGTACATTTTCTCACTTTTATACATTACAAGATAAATCCTCTGTAGAAGATTGAACAGTGCAATCCTCTGTAGAAAAGTGAACGACTAATGTCCTCTCAATTAAAAATATATATAACAGGAAGTGCAATACATTACAGACATATGTAATCCCAAAATAGGAAAATTTTTACATTTTTCGAATATTGATTTGATTCCAGTCCGTACTACAGTAATACATTTTTCAAAATTAGATAGTTCTTTAGCATAAAACAAATTAAATAGCTGGGATATCAAAAATGTAAAAATTTGTATATATTATTCAAGTATAATATATGCATATTATACTTGCATAAATGCATATTACAATTGAAGGGTCTGCACAGGAAAATCTAAGGGTACTAAGTAAAAAGATCTAACTGATCTTTCGGATAGCCCGTTTCTACACTGAGAGAACAATTTATTTATTAATGAATTACGTTCGACAAATCAATGTAATTTTCAGTGACAAAAAATTATTTTATGCAATTAACTGAATACTCGTGTATTGAACAAACCCTAACCCTTGTATTATTACATATTAGATAATATGTAATATCGTATATTTTCACTCTTTAGCTAAGGAGCACTTTTGTGAAATAGATGTTTTATTGAAAATGAAATTGTTGGTTAATATTTAACATATTAAATGTTGTCGTCTAAATAACTTTGTTCCTATAAGATAAATGCTATATTTAACATAAAATATATAGATTTATGTTCAATAAGATAAAAAGAGCCACTCATTCATACCATTTAGGTTCACCTATATCACGTCAATTTGGAATGTGCACCATGTTTTTTCTTTTTACCTGAATTATATTCTAATGACCTAATGTAATGCATATTTTTAAATAAATTTCTTTTTCAGAAACTGTTTTAATAAAACTGAATAACATTATGTCAATACGTGAAGTATTGACATAATTTAAAAGCAAATGAGTGCACACTATCCCAAAGACAATGAAGCCTGAATATACATAAAATCAAAATTCAAGACAAGTATCCTGCAAATGGTATGCAATCTCAAACGCTTATATTAATTGAACTGTGTAGGATCCACACAGTCATGATTATACTAATTTGTTCTGCTGGCTCTGCTGGCTGATTTCTGTTGGCGGAATATCAAACACCGCCCTACATAATATAACATATTTTGTTAGCTGCATTTGTGGTGTATTAAATTTAACAATTAATAATAATGATATACAATTTTAAAAATTCAATCCGCGTTTAATTTTAAACCAGGAATGTTTTACATAATTTTCACTACACAAAAACTATTTTTCCACATTTTCCACGGCAAAATATGGATAGCGTTTATTTTTCATATATTTTTTTTAATAAATTCAATATATTTTTTAAAAAACGGTGACAAAAAGTATATTCCATGAAGAGTTGAGATTGCCCGAATTTAGTTTCTAATAGTGTCTTTCAATTCTAAAAGTCTCCGCGATTTCTTTTTGTATACTCTTTCTTTTAAATAGCCCCAGCGAAATAAATCGGGCGACTTGAAGCCCAGTTCGGGTGGCAATTGTGAGGAATTATTCTGTTCGAACCTAAGTTCTTAAGAAAGTAATTTCCTCGATGAGAATGTTCAGAATTCAGTCTTGTCAGAAGTTGATTCTATCTACATAAAATTGTCTTCACATATTTCAAAAGAGAAATACAAAATGTGTTCTTGTCTTAATTCCCCTACATGATGTGCCTGAGAAACACCGCCCATTGTGAACTCATTTTAAGTACCTTTTTTGGTAAGAATTTGAGATTGTATCCGAGCAAATTTCAAAGTGTACCGAATAACGTTTTCGGAATAATCATGATAGTTTATACCAGGTTTTCACAACCTCTTTCATACCAATAGCTAATGATGTTTACGCTGCATATACAGTGTGTAAAAATTTTTAATGTAACCTAAGATAGGATTCTTCACTGAAAACTGGGGAAATCACTGAAAACATTTTATTGAAGTCCGCGGACCTTTTGCAAGGCAAACAAAAATTTGGTAAATTTTTTTTCCGGTAGTTATGATTTCTTCTGAAAAACTGCTGATGGTAAAAAAATTTGAACTCAAGATCTGAAAATTAGAAACTTGGAGCTTCAATTTGCTTTTTTTAAAATCGCTCTGCGACTATTTTTCTCCAAGTTACAGCCGTTTGAGAATCGCCTAAAAATTTAGGATTTTTTTACATCCCTTAATTTTTGTGAAGAAGTAGGGAAGCGAAACTGTCAGTGTTTAGGACCGAATTCAAATAGGTAGTTATTACTCCAAATTGCAATGTATTATTTAAGGCTGAGGTCCACCATTGATTTAGGGTAAGCAGCTAATATATTTATCTTGAATAAATTAAGGTACAATAAAGGCGTTTTCTTGTCGAAAAAAACTGTTCTCTTAATATACCTATTTCACTAACCCCATAACACCTCATTTAATTTTTAAGATCGAATACCACCATTGTTAAAAGTACTACAATATCGATACTAAATTATCGATATTAAAAATTATCATCAGAAACATGGTATGATATTGCCATATAAATTTCATGGTTTTGTAATAAATATTGGTACATTGAAAATCCACATAACGTCAGTGTAAAAATGTTTTTCTTGATGTTGCAACGGTTTAAACCACTTAATTTTTGTAAGTTTGTGTAACACTTTTATTTATAAGAGCAATATCGATAGTCCAGTTCGTTGAGAAAATAATAAATTGTCAGATATTAGAAACTACAACAAGATCGAAATAATATTGACAAATTTCACATAATTGTAAGTATATGTATACTAAATTATTTCTCTCTATCTATTATTGACTCTCGATCATCAATAACTTAGATCTACGGTTTAGCGAGAGACCTACTTTGTTTGCACTCCTTTTTACTGGACTATTAATTTTAAAAATTAAACATAAGAAAAACTACTCAATCTATTTAATGTTGCTGCTTGTAATTCAAATTATATTAATACATTTATATTGAATTACATAATTATTTGAGAAAAGTGAAACGAAATTTAATCAGAACTAAGAGCACTCTTAATATACATAGTTATATCAAAAATGAAATTACATTTTGTTGTCGAGTTGTGGAAATTGAAGCAATAACATTTAACGAAATTAATTAAGTTCCACAATTGGATTATGGAATTGTCTGTTCTGTTTTCTTAACGGCTCTCATTATTTTGATGTCAAGAATATTATAATTTTTGCCACAGAAATATGAAGATTATAATAGTCGTATTTTTTTACACAAATGCTAATATTTGTGTATTTTTTATACGCGTAGTTGCGAAAGACGGTAAAAATATTGTTTTAATTTGATATTAGAGTAATGATTTATTTAAAACTACGTTACTAACTATCCATTACATAATAGAAAACAAGTTTTACTAATCCATTTTTGCATATACTGTTTTGCAGAATCTTTACAATATACAGGGTTTCAGGATAGTTTCTGGCATATCTTTATAAATACATACCTCAGATAATAATCATAAAAAAAAAACCTTAAAACGCCCCTCGATGTGAAAAGATCCTTCTGCATCTCCGTTGCGCTGACGGTAATATTGTTCAGTTCAGATGGTCCACATTGTTTATATCGTCTGGGGTCATGCAGCACCGTGTCCATTCCGAATTCCTGAAAATAAACCGAGTTTAGTTTGACTGGTAAATTATATTTGTATGGGCGCACACTGTGTCATAATGACTCAAACTTAGCTATATCAAAAATGGCAAGCTTTTCTCACCAGGAATACGCAGATATATTGTTAGTTTACGGTATATATATTGAAAATAGTATAGCCGCACGACGGGGATATGCAATAAGATTTCCAAAGATTAAAGCCATCTTTGGAAATTTGAGGTTGATTTAATTAATGCTCGGGATATGTTATTCGTTTGTCTCATCAGAATAGTAACATCCAAAGTCAACATCTTAAATAACTAGTCTTAATATCGATTAAATTAATCTCAGATTAAAACAGTTCAGTGAGGTCAGAAATACAAGCTCTTAGCCAATTTTAAATATTCCAGTAGTTTGAAGCTGACAGTATCAAGTTTGTTTGAAAATGTGGGAGGAAGTGTTTTTTTTCTTTTCACAAAAACATGTACTTTGCGAAAATAACTGGGGTATATACTATCACTGCGTTATATACAGGACGCTCGTCTGGAATTTTAAATTGACATGGCCATGAATAAATGGGTAAATCGTGTAGTGATTTTGAAATTGCATTCCTCAAAATCCCCAAATTGAATTCAATTTAAGAAGAGGGTGCCGAGTACAGAGGTACTCAGAATTTATGTAAAAAAATCGTCAATGCGATTTCGCGAATTTTAATTCTCAAAAGATCGCAGTGGGTCTTCTTTATTAAGAATACAATATGACGTTGTGCCCACAAGTAGTTTTTTGGCTTTATGCCTTCTATAAAAAGTTCAGTTAAAACTGATTAATTAATGCAACACTAATAAGGGTGTTCAGATTTGGAATGGATCCCTCTGTAGGTTAGAAAATTTTGATTTAAGAATTTTATTCATTCAAATAATTATTTCTTTGATATTTTAAATAAACCCGTTTGTTGTTTCAATACTGTTATTAATAAGGAAAAATTCCTTTGAAGCAAATGCACTTTTTTAAATCAATGATTACTTTTTCTCTATGTAATACTGTGATCAAAGTGAATATCACTTGAAATAAATTTGATACTTTCAGTTCACCTTATAATTAATAATCGCTTTATCATATTCCAATAAATACGAGAATTCAGCAGTGAATATTTCGATGCTTTCACCAGCCCTCTAATAATTTTCTGGCTAAAAGTAATAATGCGATGTTCTTGTTGCAGGAAGTAGAAATCCCGGTGGAAGACAGAAATTGGCGATCCTCGCTGATTTAATCTAGGGTAAGTGCCGTTTCTTTTTTCATTGATTAATTGATTTCACCCAGCGTTGAGATCTTGTGACCCGCTTTATCGCGCAGACAAACAGAAGAAAGGCTTTAATTTAACCGATGAGTTAGCTAATAGTTTCAGAGGTAAAAAAGACTATGTAAAGGTTTATTACAGAGGAAGGGTAATGCTTATGGTTTTGAAGTAATAATAATAATAATGTAATAATTAGTTTACACATGAGTTTCTTTTGACATCATCATTAAAGATCGATAGTTATTTTTACATACCAGATATACGAAGGGTGAACCCAAGACAGGTATTACCAAATTAAATTGGTACACTTTAAAATGTGGTGTAAAAAACATCAATTTTACACCAAACGGGGTATATATAGGGACACACAAGTTTGGTATGAAATTAACAGTAAATGGCCGTGGTAGAATTTCACCATTCGCTGGTATGAGTTTTCATGCCAGTAAATAAAGGAAAACAACACATCTAGGGCAAACTTCACAACCCTTAGGTGTAAATTTTTATTGCAATTTTACACCTCTTACTATCGATGTTATACAATGAAGGGAAGTAAAGCGACTTTGAAATATAATGCACATATATTTTCTTCTCGATATACAGTTAATTCGATTATTCCATTAATGAAATATTGGTGTATATATAGAATATTTCTAGAAAGTCTCGAAAATATTTATATATTCGTGAAAACTGTGACCAAATTTGAAATAACACTGTATTATCGAGCTTTCCAATTAAATATTATGATCCCCACCCGAATGTGATGAGATCATAATTATTATTACGTGATGGGAAACATACATTATTAATGTAGCAGTAACGGTATACCACCTATACTAAGAATGTACCCGATTATTAAATTCATTATTTAATAATTAGGCTCATTTCTGATGAGATTAATTTGTTTCAATTACCAAATGGATAGTAAGAATTATAAATATAAAATATCATTTAACTATTAACGAAATCCTGTAGCAAATTTGACCAATATCTATTTAGTTTATTATCTAATATCTATTAGTTATTATCTAATATCTATTAATAAACTTGGCCACGACTATGACTATGTTTGCTTCTTAGGATAGACAAACCATTTCTCTCTGTGTTACTATTACGTTTACTTCTATGCCTACAGGCTATTGTTTTGTCCTTCAAAAAAAACTCTTCAAACTAATCAAAAAAATTTCAAAATTATTCGTAAACATTTGTTTATATAGTTCATACAAAACAAAAAGTATCACGTCATCATGTGACGTAACTCATCACCACTACACTTAGAACTTCATTCGTTTTTAATCGACAGAAATTTAAATTTGGCGCCCATTTTGAGATCGGCAGCAATTGACATAATGTCGTCTGTGGTGCCAAAGTTATCGGATGTTTAGACTTTATTCGATTTCTATAGTGTTTTAGCCACTAGTTAAGTTAATACGAAAACTGTTGTTTTGAGAAGAAAAGTACCTGGTTTTAGGCAAGCACCATAAATATTCGGACTGTTGCATACGTTGGGCTGATGTTTACATAATGCCGAAAGAAGTTATAACATAACCTTCTTATTCTTATGACATTTCCTTAAGTTCTATAGTATTTTTGGCAATGTGGCAACATTGGTCGTCTCTGTTGCATGAGGTACATTATGACGTATATTGGTTTTTGTTTTATATGAACTATAAATGCAAATTTGAATTAAAGATATGTATATTTGTATTGATGTATGATGCTATTCCAATTGTAATTCCATTAACAAATTCAAACAGTTGATTGTTGAGATCAAGGTGATTATCATTTTGGGAATTAGTGTGGAATTCTTTGGTTTTGTTTGTTTAGGTTTATATTAAAAACCTACCTTCTTTCATTTTTTATTAAGGCGTGCAAGGTTTTGTCTCCATGTCATTCTAATGTAAAAATGTCGACATAACCTAGATCTTTTATCTATCCACTAAAGCCGCATCTAATTCCCCTGGCACGGTTATTCCAACAATTCCAATTATTCCAACGGCAACAATTTCGCTTCGATGAAATGGTATGGAAATTTTATTTTTTATTTGTCCAAAATCTCTACTGCAAGTATGAATAGCCACATTAGCTTATTTCATAAATAGTGAGGTGCATTAGTTTGTATACTATCCCAGGCCCCCAATCAGACAGACTATCAAGAATAGGAACAAGTTTCAAAATTGCTATATCGGAACGCCCATGAGGTGCGCAGCAAATAGTGCGGTCTTTATTCCAGTCGCATTGAGACCGTTGCAGAGTGAATATCGATGAATATATATTGAATGTGAATGTATACAGAGTTCGATCGCATTTGATTTTGTTTCTCCTGAATACTCCGTTACTATCTAACTTGCTTTATGGCTATTCTATAACAGGCATATCATGACAACATCGAGTCACATACGTCGTAGCATGGCTCAAAATTAGTCGTATCAAACCTAACTTGGGAAAATAGACAATCCACTCTGCGAGAATAATACGCCCGATACTCTAAAACCAATACAGTATAACTGAGCCGTTGTCCTGTCGCATATCGTGGGCTAATTGGACTGATTTCGCACGTAGATAATAACTGGAGGTATGTTTTTGTAGTTGCTAGTGTTAATATACATACATTGGTTTCATGTTTAAAATTGGGATCTGAAAAATAACCTGGGAAGGGAACCTTCAATGCAGTAATAAACGTAGGAGACCGATTTACACGAACACAGATTATAAAAGGTAACGCGTTTCTCGACGCGCGTTTCACCAGGCAAGTTGACATCATCGGTAAATGTAAAATTAAGTTTTAATCATCTGAGTTTTAATCATCTTTCGACGATGCCTACATTGTTTACGAAACGCGTGTCGGGAAAATCTTTCGGTGTTCGTAAACAATTGGTTCCCTGTTTTCTCTGGAAAAAAACATCTATTTATTCCTGTGTTTTATGAAAACAAAAATACGAACCTGGAACGAAGGACATGCTGGTCCTTAATTATCGCCTTTAGAATTTCATGAATTAAATATTATCTAGCTTTGAAAAGTTTTTTTATGTTTTTGAATAATACAACATTATAAACGGTTATAGGAAATTTTTTCTTCGCATAATGATGATATTACGCCCGAGGCGGAACAACAAGGACACAAACACATCTATCGCCGATGTATTTTCCCCGAGGGTGTTTTTCGGTTTTCCTTTGACAGAGAAGCATTATCCGGTTAATTTTATTGATTTTGTGCCGTTTATGTGGAGAAACCCTTTAATAATTTGTTTTCAATTTTCACGCGAAGGCTTCAAACGGTCGATGTTATACAACAGGAAACGTCTGGGGTGAAGTTGGCCGCTCGATTATTAGAGGTAGAAATCGGTTAAAATAAAGGGTAGCGATATGTGTTGCACAAAGGGGCCTATGCTGCGGAGAAAAGAAATCGTATAAAAAATTATTAGATAATATTGCCCTGTTGTCAGTCGTTACGGAAATAATGAAAAATAAATTATTAAATACTATTAATTTGATCGCTATTTGCCAAATAAGAAACTCTTATCTTGCCGATAAACGGAACAGTCTACCCGAGCCTAGCCGTAAAAACAAGCCACGGTAGGTTTTGAGATTTTTTATTTGGCAAATAGCGATGAAATAAACTATACAAGGTGAGTCTTTCTTTGAGTTATAAATACCAACAGTGTATTTTACCGTATAGAAAAAAATGTAATAATAGTGTTATGATATTTTTTCTTTAAAAAATGAAAATAAAATGTTACCAAATATTTCTTTGAAACACCGTCACATGTTGGTTACCACTGATCAAACGTGCCGGTTACCGTTACTGTTCTTCTTTGAAATGCGCTGTTGTCAATTTATTACGGATCTCTTAGACATAAAATATCAAGTTATATTTCTTTCTGAAATACCAAAAGTACGTCTTTTAATTTTTAAATAGCGTGTCATTTTGTATTATTAAGTGCCTTTTTAAACTATAGGTGTATTATATTATAACTATCTTTCAATATGGAACAACAATATATATATATATATATATATATATATATATATATATATATATATATATATATATATATATATATATATATATATATATATATATATATATATATATATATATATATATACAGTATATATAATTTATATATACAATGGAACAAATTTTTACTATTCCATATTAAAAGTAAAAACAAGATTAAAAATGATAACATTAACAATATAAAAGAATAAATGGAATAGTAAAGCGAATACAAACTCACCTCGTCAGAAAAAATTAAAGCATTTTACATTTCACGTAACTTCATCTCATCTGATACTATTTTATACCACTTAATCTCATATCATACTAGATATCACTAAACATCACAGAAACAATATGGATAGTCTAACCATAATCGTGTCAATGATTCCTGTTCAAAATTAACTCTTTGGTGTTGATCTCTTGTACAATTAGAGAATTTTCCCTTCAATCTTTTCTCTAGTGAATTCCCATAAAATGACGTAATAAATTTGGATCTCGCTAACACCGTTATCTGTATCCATTCACTAAATTATCGTTATAGTAAATTTGGTGGTAGGAAAGCTTGAACCCTTCCCACGTGATAAATACAGTAATAGTTAGGTACTTATTCAAACAGTACTAGAGCAACATTTCTTATTCTTATCGCCTATTAGCTACAATAACTTATACAATACTACGATAACTTAAAATCGTATCAATTTAGATGAATATCCCATGGATTTGATTCGGCATTTGTCCTGGACTGGCGTATCGTGTACGGTACTGATGAGAACTAATAAGTTCGAAACAGCTGTCTGTCGTTCGGCTCCCATCCGGGACATATATTGAATCCTACCCGTGGCGGGTTTTCTTTTCTGAAATATTAGCTACAAGTCTCAGTAGCACAAAAGTTCATCACAAATTGCATTCATTAAGGGGATCTCTCTCTATATATTTCAGGGTATAATCTTACTTGTACACCTGCTAGAAAAAACAGTGGAATTTATTGACCATTTCAATAAGTCGTATTGTAATGACACCTTATCACTAAACCCACTAATATATAACCAATATAACCGCACTGTTCGTGTTATTCGCACTGTTTCAGTTTTTATTCTTTAAACGGTTCAGTTTTCAGTTTTAGAATTTATTTATTATAACTGAACGACTATGACTACCACTCTGGTCTGGGTTAAGGACAAAACTCAAACATAAATTAGTATTGAACAATATTTTGATTTAGTTTGAATATTGAAAATGTATAGTGTTTTGTTGTTTTGTGGAGAACTAAGTAAAAATCTTAATATTTTGAATACAGAAAAC
Source organism: Rosalia funebris (assembly GCA_037954035.1). Lineage (NCBI taxonomy): Eukaryota > Metazoa > Arthropoda > Insecta > Coleoptera > Cerambycidae > Rosalia > Rosalia funebris. Next base: position 14,569,519 of record JAZFAV010000016.1, on the reverse strand, counting down.
GAACCACATATTTTTTCATGTAAAAACCATAAAGTTATATATAAAAAATATTGGACGTGAATTGCAAAGAAAAGTTGTAACTGTCTATTTTAAGTGTAAAGAATTACAAATCCTCTTCATCATTTTAGCATACTTCAAACAAAAATAAACGTCACATTGTTGGTAACGATATTGAGTATAAACCAATAATTTAACACCCAAATGTGTTAACTTTGAATAATATTGCCATAAAAAGCCAGAATAAGTAAGTGTAGAGATCCCAAAAATATTATTAATTTAAATAATAAAAGAAATGGGAATGCACTAAAAAAATCGACACAATCGATAACAGTGATTTGGAGCTAGGAAGCTATGAGGGAGTTCGAGTTAATATTCGTAATACACATGAAAGGACAAAGAAAAAAGTGACTGCCGCATCTCACAGATCGGCTGCACCCGATGCGGAGCTGTCAAATTACTTTTTGTTCAGAACTAAAAGGTTTAGGTGGAAGCTAACCCAACGTCTTAGTCAGATATAAAATTAATAGCACTGACATATTAAATCCGGCGATGGCTTTCGTAACTTCTCGATATATATCCCTCCGCCAGCCGCCGCTAACTATATTATCTCTTGCTGCAGTGGTCGTAATTAAATGGGCTTAAATACTTACGGCAGGACAGTTTCGCTTGTTTTCACTTCGAACTTCCTTATTTGTACGACCTAGCGGAGTGCATCTGCCCCGCACGGGGCATGGCCAGTAATTCGATTCGAAGTAATAAAGAATGAACGATGGTTAAGTTCTCCAAACTGAAACCGTAAAAGTTTATGGTGAGGAAAAAACTGTTGACACACCGTTTTAACTAGTCGAGGATGGATATACGCAAATGGATCGTAAAAACTTTTTATTTTTACTGCGGATGTTTCCGAATTACAGTTGTTTTTTTTTTATTACCTTGGTATGTTGGAAATACTTTGAGTAGTTCGTTCGCAATAATAGATTACGAGGGGATATCGATAAATTCCTAACCTGGTAGAGAACTTTTTTTAATTAACTCCAAATGTATTCGTGACCTGCCGATTGCCAATAAACGAATTCTGTCGTGCTTATGGGTAGGTATGAGTTGGACTTACATTGACGTTCTAACATTAATGGATTATAGCTAAGGGAGCTATTTAAATTTCATACAGTGCTTAAAACTAAGAATGCTAGATTATTTTTCAACAACTATACTTAGGGAGTTTCGTTTCTTGAGCCGACTGATTTCCTCGCTATTGTCTAGTAAGTTAATTGCTAGTGGGTTTATATGTTTTTCAAGGCGATTGATGTAACGCGCACTCGCGCATCTACCTTCTTCACGCACTGGTCGCACTTGAAAATCTGTCTACTAGTATCTCGGAGCGAAGCATCTGTAATACACCTTAAGTTTTTTTGATTGAACGTTTGAATCTTTGGAGGATATCATTATTAGAAACGTTACAGGTTCCCCATAACTTTATCCTGTACGTCCATATCGGTTTTAATATTACTTAGTATACTAATAGTTTGCTCTCTAGAGAGAATTCCGAGAGAATCGATTTCCGAGTAACCAATATACAGTTTATTAAATTGTAGCCCAAGTTGCTTCCTTTTTGTTTTTTTTCCCAGGTAGACGCTTCGAGGGCGTTGAACGTTGTAACTGGATTAAATGTATCTAAATAGTTGTTTCTAATATCAAAATTTAGTTGTTCAGTAGATGAGCGTCCAGTTACACACTCCATATTACACTAATCACTTTGTTGTTGTGATAGACATACACTTAGAATTTCTAGACACTTTCATTGCCACTACTAATTCTTTTCTAACCTTTTCTGATGTTTACCTGCAAACCTCTTGATCTCATCTTCAACCATAGACATCTTCTAGTCGCTACGGATGTTTTTATTGCGGATATATCATGGTGTATTTACGATGCTGCGAAGTACTTTGTTCTAAAGCGCCTGAATGATGTTAGATGATTTCATCCCCAGAATGGGATGCAATAAGTCCACACGAGCTTCAGAATTTGCAGCGTAGCAGTTTGTTGTGTATCATCTACTCAGAAAGGCGGCCGTGGAGCCAGTACATTTTTCTGAGGTTCACTTGCTCACGCTTCTTTTTCACGTATATTTTCCATCATATATGTGTATCTAGAGTCGACTGTAGATCATTTGCTGATTGACTATCGCTAGTGTATAGTCGTTTTTTTTTCTTGTTTGTGAAATCGACGTGAATTCATTTCACGTCATTTGGTTCGATGCGCTATTTCTTTGTCCAGTTGGTGATATTGTTGACTGGTGTTTGTAGTTGTTTCTGTAGCTGACTGCATGCTGCTTGATTGGTAGTGAGTAGAGCAGTGTCGTCGGCGAATGTTGTCGTGACTACTCCGTCGCTTTGTGGAATATCGTTGGTATAGATGAGGTAGAAAACAGATCTAAGGACACTGTCCTGAAGTACTCCAGCACCAATGTTCTTCAGGTCAGAGTATGCTTCGCCATGTTTGACTCTGAAGTGATGATCAGTGATATATGAGCGAATAATTTGGCAAATTTTCTGTGGTAAATATTTTTCTAACTCGTATTCCTAGTTTTCGTGCCACGCTCAGTTGAATGCTTGGGTTACATCTAGAAATATCGTTGCGAAGATCTTTTTCTCTCTCAATTACATCGGTGATTCGATACACTTGATCAATGCTTGTTACAATATCTAAACTGATGAGATGGAATAAGCTGATTTTTGTGTTGGTAGCCTTAACCGGTGTTATTGGCTGAATTATCATACCATATCTGTCAGTAATTTGCTGTATTTCTTCTATACCAGTCGGCTCATGGGGCTGGAAAACAATTGCCAAGTGGTCAGCAAATATTACTACCTTTTCTTTTTCTGGTCGAGCCCAGTTCTCGGAAATCATAAAAGAGAATTACTGGATCGTTTATCGCCACCAAATGGGTTTTCGCTTTAGACAGTTTCTATTCAATTATTTACTTGTTAGCTCAGATTCGGGAATAAGCAGTAGATACATTGTAACAGTACAGGTCAAAATATGCGAGAAACTTCTTCCCTTTCTTCACAAACAGAGGGCATTTGTTAGTATTTTTTTGGTCATAAACTTACATAATTGAACTTACTCAAGGCTTCAAAATATTCACACATTTTCATACTATTTTCTCTATTTTAACTTGTGAATAATAAATAAACCAAAACCAACTTAAGTATTATTACTTGTAAACATTCTAACGGATTTCAATAATGCGAATCATCAACTTGCTTGCATAAGCAGTCGGGTTTCAGAATTAATTTCCAAATATTTCAAATGCACATTTACTCTGAATCCATGTACTAAAATTGATATGGATCTTTTGAAGTAATTTTATTTAAATAATTTATGTTAGTGTCACAACATTAGATCTTTGTCAACAGGAGGAAATTTCACAAATATAGTTCCTTTGCCCAGTCAATTAACAATTGTTGGATACATCTTACATATATTTCATGCAATGGGGCGTGAACGTGTTAAAATCGTATAAAATTTGAAAGTAAAGTAAGTGTCATTACCAAGTTCTGCTGAGCATGAAATTGTAATTTTTAGTGTAGAGGTTGAAATGCATTTTGCGGTAAAATTTTCATTGCCTACATTTAAACTGAACTGTTCTGAATTGTACAGTCTGTTTCACAGGAAAAAGTGTTTGATTGCCTCACCACTAAACTATTACGTATTTTTTGTTGCAATATGAATTTACTCTACGTTATCAATTACTGCTTGATCTCTCCTAGACATGTTAGTCACGAGTGACTGCGTGTATATTGACCAATCGATTTCCATAGCTGACGGATTTTAAGAAACAGCTGATTGGGAACGCCCTTACCTTGCAGTTTCTTGCAATCTTCATAAATCCCAAACTAAAACTTATGTATTAAAATTCAGCTAGCATAGCATCAGATCTTTAATCTTCACGTCTACGCATGTCTAAGTATTGTTCATAGTAAAGAGATTGACAGTGCTCACTCTACAGAACCTGCAATATATTAGTTTGCGAGTTCGCGTTACTGGATAGTTCACATGAATGGATGTTCACATTACTGAGTGCCTACTGTATTCGTAGGTGAAACCCAAATTGGTTTTTTTTATCACAGGCATTGGCCGTTAGAATTGAGTCAGATTTCTTTTTTCGGTAAGCGTTACATTGCTACGAACTTTTATGGTACTGTTTTAACTGAAAGGTTCGCAATGCACATTTAAAATCCCTAAAATCTAGAGATGATGTCATCCGACTGATAACACTGATGAAGATGCCTACTAAATTACTACTATACTACAGTAGTTTTAATAGAATATAAATTAGTTTTAATTACTTTAGTATATCTTCTACATGACATGCCATACAAAATGTAGAGGACATTCTGTTCAATCAAACTGGATCTCCCTGTATTTAATTTATTTCTGCTGATGGGAATATGATGATACATAATTTGAAGTAAGTAAAGGGACCGGTATTAACCTTATGTTATATTTTCTTCATAGGTCAGGAGATAAGGAAGACTATCCAATAATTGTTTTATTTATTTACTTTAGACTATGACGAAGTCTGGCATTAGTGTAAACTTGAAGTAAAATTTAAAAAATGAAGAATAATAAATATTTTCCTTCGCCATACATTAAAATGTAATATTCACTTTCTAAAATACGTACATATGTATGTATAACAGGTGGTCAGTATCATAGATTATCAAACAAAATGTTTATAGAGATCGCAAGCATTTATTTTAGTTAAAATAGGCAGAGATAGCAATTCGTTAAACATTTTAGTACTTGCAATATAAAGAGAATTTGTTATATTCCGTGTATACAAGCTTTTGATATCCTACACTCGTACAGATTAATTATTGTAAGCTTCCCAGATGTAAATAAATACGTTGTTACGTCAAGCTGGTATACCAATGGAATTTTATGATATTTAAAAAAGCATTCGGGAAGAGTTATATCAATAAATTTTATTTATTTATTTTTTGGTTTTATATATATTCTTGAAAACGAATAGTATTTTATGTTATTTACAGACTTTCAAACTACTCTTCGCCAGCTTTTAAAACAATACTCATTATCAGTCGATCAATGATGTGATCCGTTGAAGATATAATCGCGAAAACATTATGTTACTTTCAGAAATGTCCTTCTCAATCCAGCCAAAAGTTGAATTTCGGAATAAAAATCCATTAAAACGAACGACCTATTTCCCATCAGAAGCCATTTTCCTTGTCAACATGTATAAACCAGTGCAAAATAATAGCAGGGCTCTGCAAGCACTATAAGAATTTCTTCAATAGTACAACTATAGTATAACTAGTACAATAGTCCAATTGGATCAGTGAGTGAAAGAGCAATATATGGACATATAGTTCATTTTTGGAAAATTGGAATTGTTTTATTACAAAAACTATTATTTTTTGAATATTTTTATTTATTGTAAGGTTTCTAAACATTTCGAAAAAATACAAAAATGTTTTCTAGACATAAGAATATTTACTAAATTTTTTTGTATTTATACTGTTTTTGTACTTCCATTCAACTAAAAAATTTTACTGTAAACGATTTTCTTATGGTTTTATTGACAACTATTCAATATATTTGTAACGTATTATTTATTTATTTATTCATATTTATTTTTATTCAGTTTCATCACTAATCACTAGCAATATCCCATAAAATAATAAGTTAATAAAATTCTAGTCTCTTAGATACGCATTAAAGGATTTTTTTTTAAATCACCTATTTTTTCTCGCTGCTAGAAGCTGTTCCTTGATGTATTTTCTTCACTACTAGTGTCGCGAAAAAGAAGTTTCACTACTATATGTAAACTATCTGTAATGGGAAACAGTAAACTTAACTTTTGGTAGATGGACTAGTTTGTTTATAAAATTTAATCAAAATTCAGTATTGCTTGTATTTCAGGGAAATGTACCAAAAATATCTCATTTTATTCTTCCTTGATGGTACATGAATTTGTTTCAATTAAATCTTTGTTGTACAACATACAGGGTGAGGCATGGGAATCTGATGAATTTTAGCTGTTGTTTACCGACGACTGCGTGGATCGATCATGCCCAGTGCGAGCTAGAGGAGAACTGACTTAATGTCGTTTCGGTCGACGTGGAGCCGTGGAACGGGCAGCATCATACGTTTATAATGAAATAATTTTTTGTATTCTCCTCGATCCGTCGATATTTAAAGATTTACAACAATTAATGAGAGATGAAATTGCAGTGAATGTTCATGTAGTAACACAGAGAGTAGTAGGAAATCTCTGAAGTAGATTAGAACATAGTATACGCACTAATGACAATCATGACAGACGTCCTATTCAAATAATAAAAAGGCATGCAATTACCTTTATCATGATAGAAAACGCCGAATAAAAAACTAAATTTACCACGTTATTTCATTTCAAAAATCATCATGTTCCTGTGCCCCACCCAGTATAATAACATGAAAAACTCGTTCTTTGCCGTTTAGTAATTTTTTCAGAACCAATTGCAATTGATATGACTCGTAAATTATTTAAGCGAAAGAATTCGGCTTTGGCACAACGTTTGACAAATGAATAACAAATGAATTGGGTTGTAAAGGGAATTGTCATATAAAGCTTACTGCGTTAAGACGGGTTTACACGGGTCAAGTAACTTGCCTAGTTTCGTTTCACTTTACTTGATTGAACTACAGATTGAACCAAGGCGTTTACACGTGGTTCAGTAGAGAAGAACCTTCAATATTCAAATGCACATGCAACATGGCTGTTACATGTGCATTTGAATCTTGAATTGCCTACGTCGCCTGCGAAGTCCCGAAGCGCTGCGGAATAGTTTAATTAATTTAGCAAATCTTAGCAAGGTATGGAAGAAGAGAGGCCCTTCTCTTCTTCCATAACTTCTACTACTACAGAATAATTTCTTCTGACCACTTCATCATTCAGAAAATGAACAATTCAGGGAGCACACACGATCAAAACCACAAAGTAGGTACCTATAAGGTTTATAGGTTATAAAATGTAAAAATATAAAATTACTTAATAAGTATTTCTTAAGTAAACATACCTCTGTAGGTATCACACGCGGGTCATCACAATGCAGTTCTTCTATTTATGTGAAAACAATAACTTGGCAGGCCAGTGGCAGGACATTAAATCAAGAAAACAATAATTACTGTTCTGTGCATAAATTAATAATCGAGAGAGTACTCACCGGGGGTTATCTGCCCCCTGCTATTCATGTCCTCTATTAATATCACATCGTTCTATATATTTCAATAGATTCAAACATGACTAAGATATTGGCTTATTGGGTTAATATTATCATACATATACTCACAAACCATATATTCTTTCTTCAACGACTAGCTAGACGTCACCCTGAAATGAGTAGAGGCTCCCCCGGACGCCCATCGATGAAGCATCCCAATGACCGGCTCGGGGGCAACCATATAGGTATACCCACACACACCTGCATCATGTCAATCGAGTGGCCCGCGACACCCCCAAACCGCGAGTAGCCGCACTCGAAGGAACCACGACCTGAAGCCGGGCATCTGTGCACGGGGGTGTCTTAATTCTCTCTCTCACATACACACACTCGCACACTGGCCTTTTTAGTAATATCGCCACTTACTGACTGACTACGTTATTCGATGCGTCTTTAACCTCACGCCTGTGCTGACACAACCACAAGCAATAAATTATATTTGAATGCCGGTCTAAGATAAACATAGAGATCAGCTCTGCTCTTACGGTTATTTACAGAAATTAAATATGCCGTTTCTCATAAAAATGTAATTAAATTAGTCTAAGAAAAATATAACTTTTACAAAAATAAGTTATACCAGATAAGGTTATCCTTGTACAATTGCCTACTTGAACTGCAAACTTGAATCATCAGCGGTTCGCATTGGAAAAGTGGACGGTTGAGTAACCGATAAAGTAAAAAAATTGGTGGTGGCGATAGTGGGCAAGTCAAACACTTGTCCACCGTGCAGAATCACTTGACTTGCTTCACTACATAATGCAAGTTGGTACTTGAGTAGGGCTGTTTACATGATCCAAGTCGAAAATTCTATTTGACTTCTATCGTTCTACATGACCGTCTATTTTGACCCGTGTAAACACGCCATTAAAGTCAACAAATACTGTACAATTCTAATTAGATTAATGTTTCCGATAATGAGCGATAAACGTCATAATAATAATAATAATCAGTAGCGCAGCGATAACTGAGAATGAGAATACTCTGAATTATTTTCTTTGTTTAATTTTCGCGCATTGAATTTGTAAAGTTAATCACGCCTGAGTGGCTGATATACTTTATCGAGCCGTCTGACAAACAAGCTAATCAACCGGCGTTACAGTTGACTCTGCAAATGCAACGCAAACTGAAACTTTATCGGGGAATATTTGACTTATCTCCAAACTTCGGCTAATAATGGGATGTAGAGTAAATGAGATATTTAAGCAAACCCACGGTACGGTTTCCCTAAATAAGTTTAGTATTAGTCATATGAAGCTACTCAATAGCGAGGTTGCAATATTTTTAGCAGAATAACAAAGAAAACTAATTCTTTTGATAGATTAGCTTTTTTGTTAATACCAATAATAATAATATTTATTGTCCTTAAGACAAACAATTGTGTATATACGAATCGTCACAATAAGTTAGAAATTAAATAATAAAAACTTGTATCAAGAAGAAATATTTTTTGTGTCTTGTTTTAAATCTATATAATGGCTGAATCAGTTTCAGATTTTTAGGTAATTTATTATGTACATTAAGACACATATAATCGGCAGAATTTCAAAAAAGTATATGAAGATCATTTTTACTTTTTGTATTAACAGCACGAAAGTCTTCGTTAGTAAGGAAAGAGTTTATATTTATTCAAATACATATATACTCAGAGTTCATAAATAGACAGATAAACTAGCAAATGCTGAAGAATATATTTCTTAAAAATTGTTTATAATAGAAATAATACAGATCCCAAGATTGAACCCCGTGGACCTCCTATATTTACGTATTCACAATTTGAATTTACTTTTTTGATAAAACTTTCACAATAATATTGTGGACACACGTGGCTCCACATACGTCTATTGACAGCCGTGATGGTATTTGTATACATATATTAGTTTAAACTTTTCTAAATATTACAAAGTAGATACCTTTGTATAGTGCACTAGTACTAGTACAACCAGGACACATCTGTTTGTTAGGGGTCAAAATGCGATCATCCCAGGCCTGGTACTAACTGCACCAGACTATTGGATTTTGGGATAAGTATTTCAATCAGTAAATTCTCGCACCTTGTCCCGTAATTTAGACTTTCTATATTCTCAAATGAAGGTTTTGTTGACCTTTTTTAAATCATACTCAACGCGCGAATTTACTGAGCCCAATCTGTAAAGGAATTAATTTATTAACAAATGCAGGAACAGTTTAAGGGTTTTCGTCAGCCACAAGGTAGTTGCTACAGATAGATCCAGTTATGGATATTATTATAGTTTTTATGGGTCAAGTAAGGAGTATGCGAAGAATATTGTGTATTTTAAAATATTTTATATCATATTCTAAACAATGTTTCCCTAAATAATTTTTCAAAAATATTTTTTATTACAATCAAATGTTCGAACTTGTAAACACTTTGTGTATCTTATCAAAGTAAACATTAGCAGCCCTATCGACGTATACTCGTACATACAATTCTTTATTTAAAGTTCTAAAAACCTGGGTTGCAAAATTTAAAAGAGGAAGAACAGGTAAAAATGATTACCAGCGTATTCGAAAGCGATATTGTTAGTCTACTGCAAAACATGTTTATGCTGTACATGATTTAAAAAATCAACTAACTGGAGTGTAGCGAATTACAGAAACTTGTTTTCAATCATAATTGTAATCCTGAAGCAAAATGATAATAGGGAAATATCCTCTTCAATCAGACAGAGTCCAAAAATCGGCAGAAAAGGTTATTGCATCTTTTTTTTTCGGGCAAAGACTAAGGCTGTTTCTATATATTTACTGCTTAAATGTTTAAGACTATTCCTGATCTATAGAGTCAAAAAATCGGTAGGATATGTACTTGCATCTTTTTTTTCGGACGACAAAGGCTAAGGCTATTCCTATATATTTACTGTTTATATGTTTAAGGTTATTTCTAATATTTATGCTGTACATGATTTAAAAAATCAACTAACCACAGTGAAGCCAATGATGCTTTTTCGTATGATTCATAAATAGATTCCCAAATGTCTAAATACTGGAAAGATATTTATTTCCGAGTTCCTTTACCATCGTTTTGAACTATTTTTCCAAAATTTCCTAGTAGTGCCAACCGTGGAACATAGAGTCACCATTATAATCTTGAAGGAAAAGAATAATAGGGAACCATGATCTTCGACCAAACAAAGAGTCCAAAAATCGACAGGAAACGTTATTGCATCTTTTTTCTCGGACAATGGCTAAGGCTATTCCTGTATGCTTAGTGTTTATAAAGTCTATTCCTAATGTTTATGCTGTACATGATTTAAAAAATGAGTTAATTGGAGTGAAGCGAGGGATGCTTTTTCGTATAGTTCTTAAATATATGTATTTCCAAATGTATAAACACTAGTTAGACATTACTAAGGCGGATTATTTTCCAGTACCTTTACTGTCGTTTTGAGAATACTTTTAGAAATTAATAAGAAGAGAAGTTAAAAAATCAGCAGGAAAGGTTCTTGCATCTTTTTCTCGAACAAAGACTAAGTGACTAGCTTCCTATCGGTCTAACTTCCCATCAAATAAAGCAGGAATATCTTTTAATCCAAAGAGAAATCCTGTGCATTTTCATTCAGAACAATGGGCATTGTTTTGGTGCTAGATAAATGTATCGAACCATAAATAAAAAATAACCCTTAATATTTCCGTTTAGTAACTTTGATGCGAAATATATTTGCGCATATTAAATTAAAAAAGGACAGCAATACCTTTCAAGATGATTTGAAAATATTTTTTCAGGTTTTTCTAATAGTATTTTAACGATGGAACATAGAGTCGCCATTATAATCCTGAAGGATAATAGGAGACCACCATTTTCGACCAAACCTTTCGGAAAGTGTCCAAAAATCGACAGGGAAGGTTCTGGCATCTTCTTTCTCGAACAAAGACGAAGGCTATTCGTATGGGGTTAACTTCCCGTCAAATAAAGCAGTAATTTTTAAGCTAAAGAGGAATCCTTTGCAGTGATTTTCATTTAGAAGAATTGGTATTATTTTGTGCTAGGCAAATTTATCCTTACCCCCTCGTAACATTGCCCAAATGCCTCACAAATAAAAAATAACCTTAATTTTTCGGTTTAGTAACATTGATGCATAAATATATTTACGCATACTAAATTAAGAAAGGGCAATACTTTCCAAGATGTTCCATTTGCATTGTTCCTGCGGTCTATATTTTTATATTGGCAACACCGCAAAGCAGGAACCCGGTGTGAACGACTGCTATGCCCGTACAAATGGATAAGCTCGTGCTCGTACTAGTAGTACGTTGTCTGTGAAACTGTACCAGTTGGGTACACAATTAATATTTCAAGTGCAGTGTTTGTAGGTGTTTTCATTAAGTTTATAGTGCCCTATTTGGATTTATTTACGAGTTCCTGCACAACATATTGCCTTATTTGTGAGTGTTTTATTTAAAAATGTTTAAACAAAGTATTTCGAATACCTCACGATGCAGTTTTCGATTAACTTATACACAAATATTCTTAGTTTGTCTTTTATTTTTTAATGAATATTATTAAATGTCATCTATTTAAAAATACAACAAAGTTTTACATTGATTTTAAAGTTGGATATTGTTAATACGTTTTATAGTAAGACGAACTACAATTCCTCGCATAATTTTTCAATCAAAAGGTAGCAATTGAAGTAAATGGGCAAAAAATAAAAAATAACTGTCGTCGGCGTCGTTTTTATTTGCCTCATACGGTCAGCATTTATTTATACCTTCATGAATTAGATTAGCATATTAACAAAAACATTGAGCACGTTCTTATCAGACCAATAATTTTAATTCGTACCAATGCGTGTTAATATTAGAATTATCTACAAAGCCAACTAAATCCGAGGTAAACAATTGATACAAGGGAATTATAAATTAAATACTGTTTTTTTTTTTATTTTGTATACATGGTCTTATTTAAAGTACTGTCAAATATATGTATATGCTTGAAAATGACTGGCTCCTGGTATATGCCTTAATAGAAATTGTAGAAATATTTGCAAAAGTGGAATACCGTAAACTTTAGATTAAAACTGACGATTAAAATACGATAAAAGAAAACAATGCAATACGTTGATTGACGTTTGAAAACTACCTGCAGGCAATTGTTTCTGGACTAATATATTCTCGATGAAGTTATCACCTTAATTATTCGTAACCCCCCATCCTTTCTCGTGGTATGATAATTGCCAGGATTTGTGGTATTGGTAAATGCATAATTTCAATTTAGTACACGTTAAATACAAAAGCAAGACTAATTATTTACTTTGGAGTAAAATTCCCAAATCCTCACCAAATTTTGGTGAAGATGTGAGACCCACCCCCCATTTTTGGGGGTAGCTAAAATTTTGTGACGATTTGAGAGTTTTACTCTAAAACCCTCTAAACTCTTGTTTACCAAAACAAGACCAGTTTTCCATGAACGCTGAAAGATTACACGTTTCTCCACGCGTATTTCGCCAACAAAGTTGGTGTTATCGGGAGATAATTAAAGCTCAGTTTTAATCGCGTCCCGATGATGCCAAATTGGTTGGTGGAACGCATGTTGGGAAACGTGTAATCTTTCAGTGCTCCTAGAAAATTGGTTTCGTGTTTTTGTTGCTGAATTGAAACTTTAGTCTCTTCCCAGGATACACTTTTAATATTTAATCAAAATTAAAAAAAATTGTTGATTATTTTTTGATTTTACATTTGGGAAATTTCGAACTAGAATATTAAATATTGTCGAATTTTAAGTCACATGACGTAAACAATTTGAAAAGTAAAAATTATGCCCTATCTTTGACAGAACACAAATATCACGATATTCAAATCTTATAGTTGCAACTGAGACAGCCTATAGATTCTAATAAATATTGAAAATTTATAATTAGCAGAGTTGGAATTAATGACATTTTTCACTAACTACTTATAAAATTAACTTATACCAACTGAATTATATAAATATATTTTGTTTTACGATTATATTGAATATGCTGAAATCGCAAATTGCACGCACCTCAAACTTCATTCATATAACTGTAATTATTGAAATAGGGCCATTGATTTAAGAGAACACCTCATAAAAATTTCCTGTAAAAAGATAGCAACTACTGAAATTCAGTGAGCGGACAAAAATACCAAGGCTAGTTTTTTACGTTAACTTAGTCAGAAACCAGGTGTTCCAATATATTTATTCGACCGTCTGTAAATTAACCGTCCGTCGAGAAGAAATACATCAGCATTCTTTCTTTGGGCATTCGATAAAGTTTATAAGTGAGTTGAGAACTTATACGGATGAGTTCTATTTAATTTTGTCCTTCTAACTTCTTTCCTACATGTTAAAGTGAATATGTAAACTTTAATGGTGGTCGCCTGTACCTATACATGTTTTAAATAAAAAACAAAAAGAGGGATAACTGTTGTAAACAACAATAAGTGAAGTATTAATAATTTGAGTACAAACATCATAAAGGCCGGTTTATTCTTATTATTTTTACAACTATGAACAGTTGTTTGTACTATTCATTTCATCGCTATTTGCCAAATAAAAAACTCTCTTATTTTACCGATAAACGGAACAGTCTACCTGAGCCTAGCCATAAAAAGAAGTCACGGTATGTTTTGAGATTTTTGTATTTGGCAAATAACGATGAAATAAATTATACATATGCCTATTTAATATTCTTCTATCCTGTTGAATATTTGTATGTTTTATGCAAGTTACCGATATGTATTTTGAAAATATGCAGCTTTCATGGCGAGGTTCAGGTACAGTTAATATCTCTGTTATTTGAAAAAAAAATCAGAAATCATTTTAAATTGTATAAAAAAATTGCTGACTACAAACTTAAAACTTTTTCTTCGATCTGCTTTTTTTCGATCTTTAAGGAACCACCCTCAACTTTTTTCACATTGAGCTCCTTTTTGTGTACTGAAACTGAGCACCCACTTCATTCTAAACAATACGAGTATAATGTACTTAACATTTTACAGACGCACCGATGTACAGACGAGACGATTTTTTAAAAACACATGGCTCATGTAATATAAGAATATAGCTTATGGTCTTAAAATACAGTAAGTGATCTTAAAGTACAGTGTTTGTATTCATGTTACAACACAAAATAAACATTTAAAAGTAAAAACGCAAAAGTATTCATACAGTAATAAAAAATAATGAACAAATAAATGATAAAACGAGCTTAATATTTTGTGGTATATCTTTTTAATTTTCTTGGTCACATAATAACCAATTTTTAGGTTATTCTATTAAAATTCATTCCAAATTCGATTTGCTTGTTATTTCGCTTTTTATAATGAATGTTTCTAATTCATGCCATAGATTTTCTATGGGGTTGATATAAAGCGACTGAGGTGGTGGCTTGAGAATTTTTGGAATATTATATCACAATCAATTTTGAACAACTTTGGAGGAATATTTTGGGTCCTCTTGATAGAACGAATAATTCCGCACCATGTTAAAGTTTTCAACATTTTGCTTTAGGTTTTTCTTTAACACATCAAGATACACCATTTTGTCCATTATTCCTGAAATTACTACTAAAATTCTCACGCCAGCCACCGACATACAACCCCATACCATGCAGGAACCACCTCCATGCTTAACTGGTGATGGGAAACCTTCATTTTTAGGTTTCTTCGACTTTTCGCCACACTAACTGACATCCACCTGATCCAAATATGTACATTGAATTTGCTCTCATCACAAAATATAACTCTTCCTAAAATCTACTAGCTACTTTAACTATTGTTTTACAAATTGTAAACGTTTTTGTCTATTCTTTTCAATGATAATAGGTTTTCTCCTGGCTACACGTGAGCCAGTGGCGGCGACAGGTGGCGGTGGACACGGGTGGGCGAGCGCCCAGACAAAATCCCTTTCGTCCAACCAGTCCCCCAACTATAACACTGCTATATCACATTCTCACAAAATAATATATTTAACGCCCTCGCCCACCCTAGATATTTCCTGCCTATTTTCACCCAACCGCAAATTAATGCTAGCGCCGCCACTGACGTGAGCAAAATTCGTCTCTTTTTAATACTCCTCTGTCGGGATTCACACGGATCGAAAATGTTTCCTCAACTTTTGTAGTTAGTTGTTGGGCACTTAGTCTAGGATTTTGTTATACTTCTTCTTAATACTTGTCTTTTTTCTCTAACACTCAACTTTTTAGGTCGCCTTGTACGTTTGAGGTTAACGAGACAATTTAATTTTTTTTACTTTTTTATAATACTTTGGGCTGCACAACTGCTATTAACTGTTTTTCCATCTCGCGGTACGATTTATTTTGTTTATACAGTCTTATTTTAATTTCTCTTTCAGATACCGTCGTTTTCTTTTGCTTTTCGTCCCATTGTGTAAATTATCTTTTATAATTTTAAGTTAATGCCCGTCTGTTGACTACCACTGAAGACCACAAATGCGTAACGTATTACATAAAGGCAGATGCATGTTTGATCCTGCATTTTCATATGAATACTTTTACGTGGTATTTTATTGTAACAGTTCAGTATTGTAACCTTTTTAATAAAACTATAATTCTTTATAGAATAAAGCATGATTTTTAATTTTGAAATAATTATTGGTTGTAAAATATGCATACATACCAATATTATTATAACGAAATAAAATTTCACATTACACAAACGTTTGCTGGGGGGTTGATTATTTTTTAACATGACGTTTTGGGATATAACAATATTAATGTTTAATTTAGGGTAATGTTTTCTTGTATAGATAAATGTCGAGGTGCATTTGAAAACGTAGTTGGGGTAGTTTCATAAGAGCTAAAATAAACAAGAAGGTTTTAAGTTTATAATCAACATTAAGTTTTTTGATACAATTTACAATAATTTTTGATTAATCTTTTTATCTTTCCAACTAACAGATATGTTGACTATAATGTGACATTCTGCACTGTGTATATTTGTGGCAATATAGATATAAATAGACTTATCGATATGTATATTTTGCATACTGTAATAATATGCAAGTGAGTCAGTACTTGTGGTCAGAAATATTTCCACGACTGACATTCCATAGATTTCTAATGGCCTTATTTTTGTTTACCACGATTTAAAATTGACTTGACAGTGGAAACACTGGTAACATCTGTTAACCTTTATTAAGGTAAGAATAAACTATTCAGTAAAAAGTATTTCAGTCAAAAATATTCAGATAAACTACTGAGTTTTTTATAGCATTTGCTAGTATTATAGTTTTTTGTATTACTATCAAATCATGTTTGATTAGCGCTTTTTAAAATCTTCAACATTCAGGATTTAACTTCCTTGTATATAATTACATTATTTGTAAACGAAATAATTAACGGTTCAGAAAAAGTGACCTCTGTTTTTTGCTATTAATTTGCCAATGTCAGAAAAACAGCTGCTAATTTTTTAACCATACTTTTGGACTAGAAAACAAAACAAACGGATAAGTAAGAATTGCAAAGCATAATTGACAATGGTTTAAAAATTGGAACTTTTTCCTCTTTTTCGACAATCTCTTAAATATCCTTTTTTTATTTAAAACATATTACATTTACATTACACTTAAAAGCTGTCAATGTTAACTTCTACTTGTCTTTTAGAAACAAGATAATGTGTTTTGTTTTTTTCCGTCCCATGATCATTATTGCCACCACACGCTCCACTCCGGTTTGTGGTTATCTAAGGAGTTAACTCATTAATTCCTCTTGACTCACCGATCCGCCTAGTAGCATGCCGCCGTCTGTATAAGAAATTTAAGACGTTGATACAACTTTGTTCACAGGCACAATATGTTTCAGTGCGAACAAACCAAATATGTTTTATATATTAGTATCTAAGATTCCTTAAATACGATACATTAAATTTAGGTACTCCTTTCATTGTTAAATTAGTTTTTTCTGGAAATTCCGATCATGGATTTTAAACGTAGTTTAAATAACATATTCTACAGTGAATATTGTTTCATTTCATCAGACTGCTTTTATGTTTACATCGTTGAAGCTTTATGTAAAATGTTAAAACATACATATACTCTCTGCAGTTCAAACTGAACTGGAACTTGAACTGCGAGTGTTTTTTGTTATTGCTATAACTCGTTTGGGTTTTTACGATCTCTTAGTTCATTTCACTATATTACTACATACAATACATGTTCAGAATAATCTTCCACAGACTTCCTTTGTACTTGTTTGTATCTAAAGGTCAAATCTTGTCAGTGCTTATAGCACACAGTTATAATATTATATAAGAATGTAGGGTGACTGGAAAATTAGACTAGTTTACCTAAGATAGTATAATAGAGGGCGAAAGAAAATGTTGACAGCAAACAAAGAAAATTTTTAATTTGAAAACAAGTCTTTATTTTCTTTTTCTTTTTGATTATAAAATATCGTTATGTTCTAAAGCGAAACCATTGCTTAAGAAGAGAGTATAAACATGTAAAAAAATACGTTTATCGTATGCTAACTAATAAACGTAATGATTTAAATTGTTTTTATGTAAACCAGAATGTGAAATATTGTTATTTACTTGGTATTTTTAATTATTTTTCAGTTCTGTCGAAATTTCGCGTTTATTAACATTTATTATTAATTAAAATCTTCCGTGATAATAATCATGTGTTGTATATAATCCATATATGTTACCAAATCCGAAATTGCCTTTTAAAGAATCATTCCATACTCGAAATCAATTATTCCTGTTTTTTTTTTGTATGGCTAATTTTCTCTTTTATGTGCCTGCATTTGCCTTAATATCGGACAGTATCCTGTCTCAAGAGTCGGGTAAATTTAAAAAAGAAGCCGAAGAATTTTATAACATTAAAAATTAAAATGTTTTTGTGACAATATGTTTATATCCACTTTCACTATAGTACGTGTTTATTATCAGTATTAAATTTTTTCTTTCAATATCTACAAATATTTCTTTATCCTGGGCTTTCGTAAAGTGATGAATAAATTCGTTAATAATGCACAATCTGAAATTTTTCTTATTTTTTTTTATCTAACCTATATTCATGCTAATGTAATTCCTACCCTAGCATATATAAAAAATGTGCTCTTCCGTAATAAAAGAAGGGGGTTGCCTTTAAAAAATATATCGATGGTGTCATACTTCCTACACGAATCGCCCTGTATGTATTAATTATATTTTACAAAATGCACAACTAAAAATAAAATTTTACGGGTTGAAAATTATTCGTCGAATTTCTAACGAATTTATTACTTTACGAAAGTCCTGTATAT
The DNA here is from genome assembly GCA_037954035.1 of Rosalia funebris. Classification (NCBI taxonomy): domain Eukaryota; kingdom Metazoa; phylum Arthropoda; class Insecta; order Coleoptera; family Cerambycidae; genus Rosalia; species Rosalia funebris. The sequence goes on along the minus strand of JAZFAV010000016.1, from coordinate 14,550,984 downwards.
AACATAGTTCATTTGAAAGGCTACAATACTTGGTCAGAGTTGTCTTAACGTCTAGTAAAAACAAGAAAATAACATTCATCAGTTTTATTGGCCATCATTATCATCCGATGTTAATCCCATCGAAAATGTTAAATTATAGATTTATGCGACGCTTTACTTAAACAATATGATGTTCATTTAGCAAAAAAAAATCAAAAAAAATGCCACACCATTATTATCAACAGTGATAATTATAATGGTTTTCCTTCGTAATATGTGTAAACGATTTAAATGAAATATACAGGGTGTCTCACCAGGAACTGCATCGATCGATATAGGGAAAAGTAAGCACCAAATAATTTTGAAAATTTGGGAAGATACTAATGGCAGTGTGGCCAATTTAACTAAAATAATTACAAGCATTTGGCACTTCCGGTTATACCGCAAGTCGATACCAACTTGCTTATTTTAAATAGAACACCCTATATATTTTAAAGTTTTCGAAAAGAGCATAAAATTCTGAATCAAGAACCCAGCATGTATGTGCTACAAATGTGCTACAAGTTCATGATATTACTTTATCACATTCTCCATAAATAATGAAACAAATTCAAAAGGTCTTCGTGGATGTAATTTAAACGCGGTGGCATTTTTTGACATAAGAGAATGACTGACGTTACTAATTGTTTCTAATCATGGCTAATGTGATTATATTTTTACTAAAAATTCTTGAATTTCTAAGAAAATCGCAAATATTTAAAAAATTTGTGACTTAAACCCCCACAATGCCTATATTAGAAAAAAATGAATTTAATTTTACATAACTTGATGTAAAAAAATATAGGGTATTCCATTTGACCTAAACAAGTTTTCGCCTTTACAAAATGTAACGTCAAAAATGGAACATTTGGTTTACTATTATTGAATGTAATTCAATTGTAGGGTGCAACTCTCCTTGTGTTCTTTCTACATGCCAAAAAGCAAATTAGTATCTTTTACACCAAGAAAGTTATAAAGGGTAAACCATTACACCTGTCAAAATTTTTTTAAATGTCAAATATCTCTAAAACGGCTGAGTTTAGGCATAGTGTATCCTACATGTTTTTGACTGAGAATTCTATGCTCTTTTCGAAAACCCTAAAATATATAGGGTGTTTCATTTAAACTAATCAAGTTGGTATCACTTCCAGTATAACCGGAAGGTCCAGATGCTTGTAATTATTTTAGTTAAATTGGCCACACTGCCATTAGTATCTTCCCAAATTTTCAAAATTCTGTGGTGCGTACTTTTCCCTATATCGATCGATGCAATTCTTGGTGAGACACCCTGTATATTACATGAATACATAAAAAAAACTCCTTCGGCATCCTATGTAATATTTAATTTTCACAAACTGAAAGTCTTTTCTCGGCCACAATTTATTAAAAGCATCTTCTGTGTTGCTCCATCTTTTAACGAAGGCACTTGTGGAGATGTCGAAACTTTAAAAAATAATTGGTGTTTTTCGACGTGTCACATAAATAAGAGTAGAAATAAACCTGGCAGAACTGTCGACTCTTAGTCAGCTGCAGTGCACACCTGTAGCTAAGATACGTTGTGATAGAAATAGACGTGCCATCTCACACTTGAATTAGCAACAAGACTAAAACTAGAAAATAAATACATTTTTTACATCCTTGGGTGTTCGAGAATGGACTCGTTTTCAAATGAGAAATAAACAATTTATAGGAAAATACTATATTGTAGTTCATTATTCAATGAAACAATTAACTACAGAGCACTGCTTTTATATACGCTATATTTATCGTATAAAACATTGTTAAAATAGTTTCAATTACAATAGACAATTCAATACAATACAATTACATTACGAAAGAATTATTTAAAAGGATAATTAGCTATTAATGGATTAGTTAAAGGATTATAAGATTTAAAATATTTAGATTGATAGTTAAATGTCCTTATCTTTAAATTACTGAAATAAGGAGTACTAATACTCCTAGTAATACTCCAATCCATCTGCAAATGCCTTATATTATAAGGACTAACAGTGTTAGCACTAAAATACAGTGATTCAGATTGTTCCAAAACAAGAAGGAAGATGCAAAGTGTCACCTATCTCAGGATATCGCTAACTGCAGACCGGTTTCGACCTTATCTTGGGTCTCGTCGTCTTGGGTCGCGTCCTTATCTTTAATATACTGAAATAAGTTATTGAATAAAAATCGAGTAATGAGGAATGTCCAAGATATGTTTGTTATTTTACCATTAACTAATTGAATGTTCATACCAGTAATGGAGTAATATCAACAAGACGTCTGGTATAAACTGCCAAACTAAAAAGCTTTTGGGCTGAGTTTTATTTCAGTTTTACTCTTTTTACTGTCCATATTGTAGAATGAAGGAAAGTAAAACTTCTGTGAAATAAAATACACTTTATTATATTTTTCTTTGTATATACGGAATTAATTAAATTATTGCACTAATGAAATATTGGTGTATATTATATGTATGTCTAGTACAGGTCTAGAAAATATTTATGTATTCATGAACAACGCAACCAATATCCTAACTATCATTATTTGAAGTTGTACTTATATTATCGATATTTCCAATTAAATATCATTTTATACTAACGTGAATGTTCTTCCGGGTTAATAATGAAAGTGCTTCATTGATACTGAGGTGACTTTGAGTATTTACTAATAATTCTTCTTAAATTAATAACACATTTAATTATAAGTATAAGTTGACAATAATATAAAATATATTGTATTTCGGCCCTTTTGTATTATTTTTTTATATATCTAACTCGACGTCTATGACGTCTAGAGTCTCACTCTTACACAATGATTTCTTTTAAATGTCCTACAGTTCAACCTTCTCTGTCTGGCCCCTGAAATCAGGTCGGATGGCAGCAAACATTTCAGCCTACGCACCTCATTGGTTCCACGCACGTTTAACTGATTGGCAAGCATATTAGGGTGCACTGTACTTGTTACACGTGCACTTGTTCACTGTATCAAACACTGAGCTGGTGGATGACTTGTTTGATGGGCTCCAGAGGGACGTCATGTTGAACAATCTTGTTGGAAACGTAGTATGGCGCACCAACGATGATCTCAATACTTTATTCTGGAGTCGCTGGAGGATTGTTATGTTTGAATTACTGGTAGTGCCATAGTTGGATGCCGTGCCCCATAAGTTGTGTTGTAGGTTTCTTGAGACAGATGTCGAAACAGCATGAGATGCCAAGACAAAAGTGTCATCGACATATGTTGCAGCAGTGATGGTTCTTGTAGGTCTGCTGTATACAAAAGATATAATACAGGACCAAGTAGGCTGCCTTGGAACGCCTGAATGTATAGGATGCAAATTGGTATATTCACCACCTTGTTTCACAAGAAAGTGTCTGGCAGGTATAATTCGAGCGGGTGATAGGGAGGATGAGTAAATGACATCTTTAATTTAATTTGCAAACTGCTTTGCCACACTTTGGCAAAAGCTTGCGATATGTGTCGAAGAATGCAGCAGAACAGTATCTTTTGGCATCTAAATCTTTGTTAATTTGGTTAATTAGTCAGTACACTTGTTCTATTGTTTCACGCTTGTTACAGAATCCAAACTGATGGTGTGGGATTTGTTTTTTCTTCTATTATCATATTCAGTTCATTACACCTTCTCGAAGACTTTGGAAGGCATTGTTTGTAAGCTTATGGGTCAGTCGGAGGAAATATTTTCTGGCCTTTTCCCTGGTTTAAGGATCATCATAATTTGAACAATGTTCCAAATGTTGGGGAAATTCGTACTATTGCATTAAATATAATTTTTTAGACAATTCTTGTAATGTTTTACGAGAAATTAGATTGGATCCTGGTGTCTTTTTTATGTTTATTTCTTTCATTATAACTTGTTTTATTTCTTTAGTTCTGAACATGCACAATTTCATTAGAAATAGCACGCCTAGGAGGCCGGTTATCTTGTTTTCATTCTCTGATAGCTATGAAGGGAAGGGTTTGAATAAAATGCTTATGCTTCGGGAATACTTTGGCTTTTTTTGTCGTTTCTTGCGCAAGTATTATCCTCATTTTTAATTCGAGCACTGTGTTGGGGTCTATTTAATATTCTTTGGCTTTCCAGACCAAGTAATCCGTTGCTTCTGTTGATGTGAGATTTTTCAGGTATTGTTGAATGCCTTGGTTCAGTTCTTCCTGTATAAAATCCTTAGTTCTTTTCAGTTCCTTAATTGCTCCATTTAGTTTTCTTTTATTTTCAGCCGTTCTAGCCTATTGCCATTGCTTCGGCAGTTGTATGTTTTCTACAATATTTTCTTTGACTGAAGGATATATATGTATATACAAATGTTCTTCTATTAACAATGTACTTTTAGTTCAAGATTATGTTACATATATAAACATAACCTCTTCATGTAAGCTCATTTATAGTTTTTAATTGAATTAGCGATAAAACAAAATAAAAAAATCTTCCTTTATGAAAAACACAACAACTAAAAGCGAAGTAGTTTATTTGCAAATAAAGTGGAACAAAACTTGAATTTAATTGTTTTAATTATACGCTATAACATTTAGAGACTTTCATTATGGAATTAAACCGCTTCTTTTATGGACGCGGAATCGCTGACATATGTACACATTCAGTGACAAAATATTCTTTCATGGTCGCCTAATTGTCTGCAGTTCACGGAAACTGAGGTTACAAAAGGAATACACGAGTACAAATATGTATTTCTTGCCTCTGCTGTCGAATCACGTTCGTCTACGTGCGGCAATGCGGGAATATACTTTACAATCGCAAAAGCAACATTTCACGTACGACCTCGCATGGTGCAAAAATACCTGTCTGCAATTTTAGAAAATTGGTCGTGGCGATACACGGTTTGTCTTCTGCAAACCTGCGTTGGCTTTAAAACATATGTAGAGGCGCATAAGTCTTCATTTTTACTGCAGTGCAATATTGTGTGATATACACAGAGAGAACGACTTATTTATTGTTAGTGGAACTGCGTTTATGATAATTAAATTGTTTTGAATACGGCGAGAACAGTATAAGTTTCTAAGTTTCTCTTATATTTATTTATCAAACAAATAACTTCGAATGTACACTAAACACAAAAATTAAGGGATGGACAACAATCATAGAGATTTTTCTCTATGATTGTCGCAGAGCAATTTTGAAAAAAGCAAACTGAAGCTCCAAGTTTCTGGTTTTCGGATATGGAGTTAAAAAAATTTACCATCAGCAATATTTGAGGAATCATAAGGTAACTATCGGAAATATATTTTTCCAAATTTTTGCTTGCCTTTCAAAAGGTCCGAGGACTTCAATTATTTTCTTTTCAGTGATTTCATCATAAATTCTTTTTAGATATTTTTATCCTCTTTAATTTGAACGGTCCAAAAGACTTGTACGATGACTTTTCGCAGAGTTATGGTGGTTCAATGCAAAAAACTCAGTTTTGACTTTGGTAATTACTCGAAATTTTTTTTTTTTATTTTTTTTCTTACAATAATTAACATTTTTTGATATAAAAAATATGGATTATTGCTTAAAAAACATTTTCGACCTCAAAACATTAATAAAAAATGAAAAATTCATCCTTAAATTGATTTCTAGCAAAAACGTGTGTAGATTAACAACAAATAAATGTTAGAAAATTGGGAAATGAGCGTTTTATATATGTACTCTTATACATTGCAAAATAATAGATGGTAAATAATAGTGGCCTCCTTTTTAAGTAGATATCGGTTTACTATATACGCTGGTGTAGGTAATAGTGCGAATCTTCCGCATTATACTAGACTGATGATGATTGATTAGCCTAGACTAGACTGATGATTAGCACAATTGTATAAAAATAGGCGTGCCACCTGGTGAGAGTACATTCGATACACAAAGTGAAAAGTAGACTGTGTGATAAGTCTATATATTCCTTAAGAATAGTGCAAAATTAAATAAAACGATTCTGTAACACCTCAATTTTACAAAATACACACATAATACACCACCCACTCAATATCGGAAGTTATTAAGTAGGTGAGTCCTGTTTTCTCATAAAATATATAATCGATCACTTGTTTGATACTACTTGCCAGAATCTATATTTATTACAAAATAATCAACGTTACTTATGGCGATGGCTGAAGGTTGGATGTTTTTGTGCCAGGTACCCGAATAACCACGCTTGATTTTGGCTAAAGATAGGAGAGAAACCGCCACAAATTTCTTTTCGACAAAGTGTAGAACATACACGCATGTTAATCGTTGCGATATCTTTTGACCCCGTTGCACACTCGCATCTATATAATTAGATGAAAGTGTTATAACGAAGCAATGTTTTCAGTTTGTTACTGACATGTTGCAAGATTCTAGAATATTGAAGAACATTAGCAACTTCCATATTTTCTACCACAATCCCAAGCATCATAAGGCCAGTATTGTGTCAGGAAATTTTGGTGCAGAATCGAATAGAAGTTGGAACTGACACCCTGATTATCCAAATGTTAATCCTCTGATCTATATAAGATATGCAATGCCTGTGTTACGTTAGATATCCATATTCAAGATGGAAATGACCAAGAGACGTTTCAGGGGTTGCCTAAATTAGAGAAGAGCTGTCAAGCTATCCAATCTGAATTTCTCTTTATTAAATGGCTAGAATCTGTTGCAATATGTGTAACAATTATTAATATAATACTATTTTTAACAGATGTTGAGACCTATGACAAAACTCCTGTGTAGAATTAATATTGTAAAAATAATTCTAGGCAATACATTTAATGTTGTATATTTATAGTTTATTTCATCTCTATTTGCCAAATAAAAAATCCAAAACGGCTCTTATCTCATACCATGGCTTGTTTTTATGGCTGGGCTCAGGTAGACTGTTCCGTTTATTGGCAAGATAAGAGAGTTCTTTATTTGGCAAATAGCGATGAAATGAATAGTACACGCCCAGATCTTTTTTTATTATTTTTATATGATCACGCATTAACAATTTTCTGATATGTACCATATGTTTTCAGTTTTACAATAGAATATATTAGCGAACCTTTTTTTATGATGATATCATTAACTATCTTGATAACCTTAAGCGTCCATGTATTTATTACTTTTACTTGCCCCGTGGCAGCGCTGTTCGTAATTTTTTGTTTATTCATAAACAAAGATTATATTAGATGGCATAATGTCTAGTACTCATTATATTCTGACATAATGGTTTCGCACTTGCCAAATACTAAATTATAATGATAATTTAGTAATAGCTGTCACTTATATTTAGCTTCTTAAGTTGGTGTGTCCCAACTGTTTAAACCTTGACATGCAGTCTACGATGAGGCTTAAAAGTATAAGTTCCCATTTTTGTTTTTGTTTACCAAAGTATAATTGCAAGACTCCGTAAGCCCAAGATTTGAAGATGTTCTTAAGTAACTGTAAATAATACAGTAGATCTTATAAGTAGCATGTCCATAGTACGCATACGAGGTGGTCCTAAAAAATACCGAATCATTTTGTGTAGATAAGTGGGCTGACAGTGCTGCCCTCTCCCATTAGGTACCTTTATCGCCGACAGAGTGATTTTTTTAAGCCCGTCCGAACGCTTCGGTGATTTGACGGTGGCAAACTTGAAGGAGCAACGCGTCCACATCAAATTCTGTTTCCTGTTAAAGAAAACAACGGCAGATATAGTTTAAATGCGTCGGAAAGCTTATGGGGAAGAAGCTCTAAGCTAGGCAATAATTTACAAATGGTTTGCCCAGTTGAGAAGTGGTCAAATGTAATTTGAAGATGAACCCTGTTCAAGTCGCCCCTCAAAATGTTCAAAGAGTGCACAATGCCATCATCTTTGATCGTTGCAGAACAATCGACGAATTGGAGAAAATGACTGGAATTTTCTGAAGTTAATGCCAAAGAATTCTAACTTAAAATTTGAATATGAGACAGGTCGACGAAATTGTGTTCCTCGACTTCTTTTCGTTGACCAGAGAAAGAACTGTCTGAGAGTTTGCCCTGAATTAACAGAACAGGCAGAGACTGACCCTGATTTTTTATCAAAAGTCATCATAGGAAATAATTTTTTATGTTAGGGCTATAACCCCGGAATAAAATAGTAGTTTAGCCAGTAGAAGACACCTTGATCGTCCAGACACAAAAGCACGGCAATTGAAATCAAATGTGTAGTCCATGATAGTTTATCTGTTCGGCATCAAAGGAATCGTTCACGTTGAATTTATTCCCCAGGGCACCACATAAACCAAAATTACCATCTGGAAGTGCTAAAGCGATGGCGTGAGGCAGTGAGAAGAAACCGTCCTGGATTGTGGAGATTGGGGGACTGGTTTCTTCATCATGCCAACATGCCTGCCAACGTTGAAAATCAACCAGTTTTTGGCAGAAAACGATATGCCAGCAGTTTCTCGCTTTCCTTACTTGCCCGAACTAGCCCCCTGTCACTTTTTCTTATTCCCAAGAATGAAGAAAAGACCAAACAGAAACAGTTTTTAATACGTAGAAGAGGTTAAGAAAAAATCGCTGAACGTACTTAACAGCGTTAGTTCAGAAGAATATAAAACATGTTTCGAACGGTGGAAATACTGCTGGGCTAAGTGCAGATAATCTAATGGACATTATTTTGAAAAGATATTATCTTAATATAAAAAAAATAATTCGTTTTTTTTTGAGGCCCTCTCGTATATTTGTTTAGTGCATAATTTTCTTCTGGGATTGACTGAAGAAGACACACTCAGGCAACACTTTTGATTTTGAGCTATAACCAAAGAGAATACACTTGGGTGCATCCATTGTTCAATCCATATAACAAATGTTGCTATGAGTAATCTGACGCACTTTTATGATCTTAATAGCGCAAACATGGCATATTATCTGCTGAGGATGCACTTGGATGCATTATCAGTGGCGACGCCATATACGAGCAGCTATGTATGTTACAATAATTTATATATGTTTTACTACATTTATATAATATATAAGTGGTGAAACACAACTGCAAGGCTAAACTGGATTACACTGAATTGTGTGTACCTATATGGCTTCAAATATTTCAAGTTTACGCGACGGTATCTCACCCGCGTTAGAGTTACGCCACTGATGCAGTACTGACGATGAGCAGATTTATTAAATTATTTTATTTAACGCCCTAAATTTGAGCCTTTTTTTGACCAACAGTAGAATCTAATATTTCTACTAGTATTTCTTAATGTGCTTTGAGCTACTGTGATATATTTAGCGAATTTGTAAAAATTGAACATATTTTTCAGGCGCCTATTTTCTATCAGTTTTCATAATCTTGGCCGACAATGACTATGTTTACTTCTCAGGACAGACAGACAATTTAGACATAAGTTGACTATTCAGATATTATAAATAGGCTCATTGCTTCGAGTTTTAACAATTAATAATTCTTCTTATTGAGATTTAGTTCTCGCTGAAAATACAAATTGGGTATTTATAATATCCACTTGGCCTATTTATAATATCCACTATACGATCAAATTTATGTATTATGATTATTAAACAATAAACAGACAATATATTAGAGATGACGGATACAAAATGTGCATTTATATTACCCTATTTACTTTATCGTCGCGAAACCAATACATAGGTTAGATACATATACATATCTATGCGGTGAAATCATCCAGCAATTCATGAATTTCAACACATTATTCATTCATCGTGGTAAAAAATTTAATAAACACGGTCAATATAATTCATTTTTGCTTTTTGAGACAATAGCATTTGTCATAAGTTAATCAGAAATCGCGAACAGCCATGTTCGTTGACGTTTTAACAGTGACAAAGTGAATACTACATGGATGTGTAGTCTGGAATAGTTGCTACGCAGAGATTATAATTTACCCCAGATGGAGTAAAGTGTACTACAATGTTGTGGCGTGTTTATATTAGTTTTATATCTAATATGTATTAAAGTTTACAATAATTGTAAGGATGTAAAATTTTGACAACTCCATTGACGTTAAGTTTTATATCAGAAATAGTAACGGTTTACAAAATTATCACTATTAAAAGTGGTAAAGTTTTACCACGACAGATTTTCAACAGTTTATATTCCTTTGATAATTACTTGTTTCTTCAGTATGCGTCCCATTTTTCATTATGTATTTATAGGGGCATATATTTTCTTTTTATCGTTAACAGCTTTTTATCTCGGATAGAATACTGGGTAATAAAAAAAATGCGACTTTTATGACCCGTGAAATTGCACACATAATTTTTATTTTTAAACTGCGATTAATAGATCTTCAGCCTTTAGTCAGCTTCGGCTAGAAATAGTCTCATTATTAATTCTCTTTCTAAAAATAAAGTTCAAGTGGTGACCGAAATTTGTTGCACCACGTACCTATCGGAAACTGTCACATATGTACATAAGATGTTTCATAGAACAAGTTGATTGCATCTATTTTTAGGTATATATCACCAATATAAATATCTCATTTTATCTATTTAAGAATAGACTTCTCAAGTAGAATAATCCTAGATACGTTAACAGTTATAATTATGCAGTTATAAATATATTGATGATATAGAGTCACAAACTAAAATTAACTGCAATTATATCAAAATTAAAAGCATATCAATAATATGCGTAATAAAGGGTGTTTCAAAAATATTTGCTTATCTTATGCAATAAAAAAATACTAATTTTTTTTACCAAGATAAATTTATTATCAAAAGAAAGCCTAAATATTAAATTTTTATTTATGGACAAGAGTATTGGATAAATGAGCACCGTTCATGTTTTCACACTCTCTTAATCTCGAACTGAAGTTTTCGATCACTCCGAAGCATTGCACGAGGAATAGCGTTGATTTCATCTGTTATTTTTTACTTCCATTCTCTCAAATCTTGTGGCGGTGGGATGTATACCTTACTCTTGAGGTATCCCCATAAGAAATAAACAGTTTTAAAACCTTAAAACGGACTTTTCCGCACGTAGAACATCTCTATCTCGAAATTGAGTAGCCCAGAAAAAATAAACCAACACATAAATGTAGAATATCTGTTTTATGCGACAGTTTTACTTTTTTCAAATAGTCCCTCGTGTTTTCTCATGACCCATGAACAGGATGGAGTGTGTCCTATCTACCTCAGAATCAATAGATGTCGTCTGGTAGACATCCCTAATCAGAATCAGTACCGAAACCCGATCAATCAGACCCGATTTAATTGAATGATCGTGTTAACAAAATAAATTCTAAAATAGTCCACCATAGTGCTTTCTCATGACCCATGAACATGTAGAGTGTGTTCTATCCACTTCAAAATCAATGGGCAGGGTGTGTCCTATCCACCTCAAAATCAATGGGTGTCGTCTGGGAGTCGTCCCCGATCAGAATCAGTCAAAACCCGATCGATCCGATATGATTTAGTTGAGTTATCGTGTTAACAAGAAAAATTTCTCAAATAGTCCACCGTCGTGCTTTCTCATCATGGGGTGTCACCTTTCTCATGGTGGGGTGTGTCCTATCCACCTCAAAATCAATAGGTGTCGTCTGGGAGACGTCCCCGATCAGAATCAGTCAAAACCCGATCGATCCGACATGATGCAGTTGAGTTATCATGCTAACAAAAAAAATTCTCAAATAGACCCAAGGAAGGGGGTGGTGTGTGCTATCCAACTAAAAATCAACAGGTGTCATCTGGGAGACGTCCCCGATCAGAATCAGTAAAAATCCGATCGATCCGACACGATTTAGTGAGTTATCGTGCGAACAAGAAATTTTAATATCGAAGACACACACACAGACAAAATTTTTTTAAAACCATTGTTTTGTTTTTAGGCCGAAAAACGAAAAATAAACGAAATTTTTTTTTCCATTTTTCTTTGCACGATTACTTGATCTTTCCGCTAGTATAGTTGAGTACGGAAAAGTAAAAATCTGCTGGTGTCATATCCGGACTTCTCGGTGGCCAGTTAATGTCTCCTCTGCGACTGATGGCTCTCTCTGGGAATAACTGATAAAGAGCATCCAAGGAATCATTCGTGATATGAGAAGTCGCTCCGTCTTGCTGGAAAAACGTGTTTCTATTGTAGCCACATGGTTCTGAATTGCAGGAGTTAAAAAAGTTCTAATCATGTGGCAGTAGCGCTCAGATGTAACAGTTTGTGCTTGACCACGATTATCGATTCAATATTTTCGTTCGATCTTGCTGACCTTGGGCGTCCGGGCGGTTTATTAGTCATCGTGTTTCTACTGTTGGGTAAGAATGTCGAACATTCTTACCCAATATTTAATCAAATTTGCACTTGGGACATCTCTCATTCTTGCTATGTTATAATGATTTCTGTACAAACGGTGCACAAGAACATAATAGTCATTGATTTTGTAAAACGCACGAACACAAAAGGCACGTTGCGGCCCCGTAAAACGCTCCATTGCAACTAAAACTTAATAATGTTGCCAACCATCTCCTTTCTCCGGAACATACGTATTACGCCAGAGGACGCATCCACAAACGAAAATATTTCTGAGACACCCCTTATATATACGGTTCCAGGTTCAATGACTTTTGATAATACGTCACTCAATGAAACTCGAAGTATAGTTAATTATTTTCTAATAATTAGCTTGCTAATTATGTTAATCTCTGTATTGTAACACCTCCTCATGATCCCTCAACGTATGAAATTGTCCTTAACGTCCCAATTATTAAAGCGGAAGATGTCTGTATAGCTTTAAATAAATTCAGAAACAAATTAACTTGAGATAATACCCCGTCATTTTTGTTAAAGGATTGTGCCCTTATTTGCGTTATATCTCCTAACTATTATTTTTAATTTGGCACTTCAGTCTGCCACTTTTCCTAAGACTTGGTCTAGTAAAGCAATTACAATGATGTAAGAAACAATTACAGTTCTTTGTAATTGTAACAAACTTTTTGTAAGTATTTTATACGACTTTTATTTTATCATGTTGTTTTAACTTTCATTTCATCAACATGATTTTGTATCTGGTAGATCAACAACTACTAATCTTGTGAATATTTCCCATTTCGTTGCTAAAATGCTATACCAGGTTGATTAGGGGTAAGGTTAATATAATATATCTGTGTACAGATCTGTCAACCCTTCGATAGGGTTGCTTTTTCATCATGGGCTCCATTGCAGAAGCTGAGTAACTTTGGGCTAACCCATAACTTCATTAATGTTTTTAATTCATATTTCTAACAGAATATCGAACACGAATTCTCATGGATTCAAATCTGTTCAAATTGGATGTTCCACAAGGCTGGATTCTTGGACCTCTATTTTGAATTTTGTTTATTAATGATATTTGTCATGAAATTCATGTAAGTGTCCTCAAGTATGCAGATGATGTAAAGTTATTTATATTAATTAACACTGAAAATTATGGTCTTCAATTACAAAAAGATCTTTTAAAAATTGATGTCATTTATCCGATAAATATATCCACAAATGTATTGCTGTGAGTTACATAAAGGAAACTATTATAAGATAGGAAGTGAAGTTACCTGTTATAAATAATTTTAAAGATTTGGAAGTTAATTTTGATTCCACATTAACTTTTGCTTCTCATATCAATTATATTGTAACTAACGCTAATAGAAAGACGTCTTGGTTTTATCATTGGAAATTCAAGATATTTTAAAAACATTTTAATTTTATTGTTACCATTTTTGCATTTCTCAAGAAAAATAGTATGCTTTGATTGTCTGGAGCCCCAACTATAAAATACGTGCATCAAGTGCTGAATAGTTCAGAGAAAATATCTTAAATACCTTTATTTGAAGTCTAATATTTATTTTAAGACATATATTCACCTATTGGCATTGTACAGAATGACCTATTGTCTAGGTTAAATTTTAATTATTTGGCACTGCGATGAGAGTACTTTTTTACATAAGTTTTATTCTTATATAAACTTCTAATTTACAAATTTAACTATCCTGATGTACATAATTCTATTTAACATACCTTCAATTCAACTTGCAGTTGTTTGTATTATATTGTTTTTTCACCTTTATACGAAATAAGTACTAATTTTTTAATCTTCTTATCTTTTTATTTGAGTGATCATAATTTGAATAATTCTTATGTTTTCCTACCTAATAATTTTAATTTGTCTGGTCAATTATACATTAAATAAATAAATAAAGGAAAGTTCAGTTTCCAATGTACAATTATTTTATTAAAGCAAATGTTCAAATAACTCCCTTAAACATTCAAAATTAGTGGCCACATTCAGCAACAGTATTTGTTAAATATTATCTGAAGTTGTGTTCTAGAATTCCTTCTCTGAGTTATATTCCCACAAAAGTTTGGCTTTATTTTATTGTTTGCTCATTAAGAGAGATTTAAACTTTGCTTACTTTCCGTCTGTACCCTTCATTCAGAAATTGAATAAAAAAATATTTAAAGGCATAACAATGTTTAATGTTATTTTAAACACAATGCGTTTACTCGAATGTTTCCTTTTCTGGTATTTGTTGCCAACGTTTCATTCAACATTATTTCTGCAAATGAAAATTTCATTGAAAAGTTCACAGATTTGAGGTAGGATAAAATGAATATTTAGAAGCATTGTTTATTACATATTATTTACAATAAATTTAGTGTCATATTTAATGTTGACTCAACTAAAGATATAAACTAAAAATATAGACAGTTTTAAAATAACGTAAATTTTAATAACTAGGAATATTGTGAAGTGTGTTCTTCGAATACAACAATATCTAAAATATCACATTAAAAAATTTTCATAATATAATTATCACTTTATTTTAAAATAAAAAGTAGGTAGTTTATAGCCATGTCAAAATGAGGTTAGGTAATATCTTAATGATCAAATAAGGCTTTGACTTTCTAAAACTGTTGTCAGTAATTGAATATAATCGTCTAAGAGAATATTAACATAAATAGTCACTGACTGTTTGGATGTGGTGACAGATACAGTTCAGTACAGGGTGGGTAAATAAAACGACATTCTTGTATATATATATATATATATATATATATATATATATATATATATATATATATATATATATATATATATATATATATTTTTTTTTTTTTTTTTTTGTGAAATCCGCCCTAATTCGTCCTAATAATTCAATTCATAAAATTGTTATCAGGAATATTGCGATAAAAGTTTTGTATTATTTACAAGTACAGATTTCTTCTAAAAGGAAGTGTATCAACGAAGTTGATTTACAACACTTCCTAATTAACATCCAACATGTATATTAGTTATATATGTATAATATACATGCATAATTAATATATTTAATTGATTATAAATATATGTACGTGACAATTTTAACTAAACAAACTAAAAATAAGAATAAAATTTGAAATAGGCGTATATTAAATTAATGCAAATTTCATGAAAGTATATCCCTGTTTTATTTTTTTTTTTAATTTTTTTTTGACTATTGTTATCGACATATAAAGGGTATTTCAATAAGGACTCTCGATTTTTAAACGTAAATAAAACAAATGTATCAGATATGACTTTGTCGCATAAATATGGCCGAATTTGCTGGATAGCGTTTGATAATTAATTGATTAATACCAATAGCATAGTATTGGTTGCCTAAATTTTAAGGTCACATGGTTTGCGAACATTAACGACGGCACTGTATTATTTCTAAGCAACGTTTTTATAAAACTTTTACTTTCCAAAGTTATTATTAGTAATTGGTTTTAATGCAGTAAGAAAATATTTACATAAATATTAGCTGATTGTATACCTACATATGACACGATGGGTACAGTTTAATACGGGGTTATGAAGAGATAGACTCGTACTTTCTAATCTGTACTAACTGTAATAGAGTAGCAGTTCAGTTTCTACGACTTTATTTCGGAGAAATTATTAAGTTCTTGTTGATAACAGGACATAATATTTACCATAGATATTGAATATTTACTTAAACGACAGATCACTTGAGTCACGCCATGTACATATATAAAGGTGACCTGCCTTTTAAGTATACAAGTTTACTATGAATACTGGCGTAGGTAGTAGTGCAAGTCTTAAACGTTATAGTAGACTGTTTGTAGTATAGTTTCGATATCATGAAATATGGATTGTGAGGAGCTGTGTAATTTATTTAGTGATTGCGATTGAGGCAATTATATACCCGACATAGATCGACAAATAGTAGAACATCAGTGCATGTTATTTATGGATTCTGATGTCATCGATTTGGCAGCAAGCGTAAAACCTATAGGTGTGTCAGGTTTCATCATTGTTATGCGGATGTATTTAATAATACAGTTTTTTTTTTGTCATATATGGACATAGTAGGTGCCGTTTAATAAATACGAAATTGATATATTTCCATCTATAACACAATGTTCTGGTGTCGCTATAAATTTCTAATGACCGGGTCTGTATTAATTGCTAAAATGTGTTGTTATTACCTCATCAAAGAAAAATTGATTTAGAAAAACTATTCTACAATAGTAAAATATTTGCAAATGTTTTACATTTTAATATGACTAGGCAGAGGAGGTCGCATCAAATTATATGGTCGACCTAGATCTAAGGTTCTGCTTAAAGTATTTATAATATGAATAGTGAAGTATATATGAGATGCTCTATTCTACCATCGCTTTAGTATACGTCTCCACAAATAATATAGATTCTGCATTCTTTACTGTCAAATTTTTAACTCTACATTTGGTTTTATATATAAAGTATGCCTTCCATCATATAGCACAAATTTTAGTACAATTATAATATCAAGCGTATAAGAAACATCCTCCAATCACATAAATGAATAGAATACATAAAATATATAACATTTGTCATAAAGTCGCTTGAAGATCTTTTCTTGCCTCTGCCGAAAAGACAATGACTTCATACTCAACTACCTCGCATACAATCTACATGGTCTTTCAATAGGGACGCTCGAAATTTGTTTGTCATCCTAAACTGGATGATATGGATACCGAAGACATGTGGTTTCAACAGGACGGCACGTGCTACGTACCACACACGCGTTACATGCCACAGTGGACATTCTGCACGAGAGATTTGGGAACTAGCCACCAAGTGGATATCTCACACACTTGTTTTATTTTACGTTTAAAAATTGAGCGTCCTTATTGAAAGCCCCTTTAGAACTAACCTAAAAATTATTGTAAACGTACCACTACCAAATCAAAGGAATAATAATGCTGCATATTGCGGTGTTGCATTAAAATACGGTACAGTTACAGTACTAATTTCCGGGTTGTAGGAAAATTTCAGGGCACTTAACCTAAAAATGATTATAATCGTACCACTACCAAACCAAAGAAAACGTAATAAACTCGTGTAGTAGTGAAAGAAATTGTAATAAAGTAGTGGTATAATCGTGTGTTTTATTACGTCTTTCAAGAGAGGAGAGCACCCTCCCCAACAACTGCTACATATTGCGGTGTTCCATTAAAATACGGTACGATTACAGTACTAATTTCCGGTTTCAAGGTAAACTCATAGGACAATTTTGGTCGGCTGTCACAGCATCTTTCATTCATCATCATTATGGGGTCATCAGTTCTAAGACTGGTTGGACGCTAACCTCTAGCTTCTCCTATCTTGTGCTAACCTACGCATTTCGCTAATTGTGCTACAACCTACATCCCTTACTATTTGCGAGCAGTAGTCTAATCTAGGCCTACTTCTGCCTTTCTTCACTCCTATTTCTGCCTCCAAAATATCGCATCATGCATTACATTCGTTATATTCCACTGCTATATTGTGTGAATCAGCTTGACCTTCGCTAGCGTCCGTCCTCCCTCGTGGCAAAAATATTTTTCTCCTAAATGTTTACTATTGTTAAATAATACGCAGACTAACTATATAAAACTCGGATATCCTGACATTTATGCCAACCCGCTCCCCTAAAAGAATTGCCCTTTATGCAGCGTCAATTAATTTCGGGAAAAATCGCAGCGTCTAGACGGGGCTGTGTAAAAATTACGCATCAATTAACATCTCGCATTCATTAATCACATAGCCGTCATCAAGAGATCGTTCGGTGCAGTCCAATCCAATTACGAGGGCAAATCTGGAGAATAATTCATGTACATCAGAAGCCGGTTACCGCAACTAATTTAGTAATGACTTTCGAAACAAATATTTCTGACGAGAAATTACCGAATGCAATCCAATTGTGCGCCATCCTCCAAGAAGTCATGCCATTTACGTATTCATTAAATTAGACAAATTTAGTCGTCTTAATGGTTCAAAGAAGTAATTGATCTTGAAGGTGAATTGCAAGAATAGGTTAGACTAACTTATTAGACTCATTATCGAGTGGTTCATTTTATAAACTCTACTTATGGATAACTGAAATAATAATGGCCGTTCATTTTTTAGCTCAAGTTCAATTGAAAAGTAGTAATGGCATCACAGCTCAGTCAAATATGACAAAAAGTTTGGCAGTTTTATATACAAAGTTAATTTCTTTGTCGCACTAATGAAATATTGGTGTACTGTGCTAGTGCAAGCCAAGAAAATATTTATATATTTGTAAACAACCAACCAAATTCCTATGATTGTTGAAACAGTCCTTTGTATTATCGGTCTTTTCAATTAAATATTAGGAGCCTATCCTAACCTGCATGTTCTTCCAGGTTAATAAAAATAAATGTGCTTCGTTCCTGTCCAGATGCTTCTGGATATTTACTAATAATTATTGTAGGATTTTATCCTTACTGAAAATAAAAATTATAATTTATGTTCGTGCAACACTTTTCATGCAGTAATGACGGTGTACCCATGCACATTAAGAATGTACCCAATTATTAAATTCGTTATTCAATAACTGAGCACATTCTTAACGAGGTTAATGTGTTATTAAGTGAGCAATAAGAATGACAAGTATAAAATATCACTCAACTACCTACCTACCTAACAAAAGCCTCCAGCGAGTTTATGAAATTTTAACATATTTTTCAGATAACTAATATCCATTAGTTTCAATAAACTTGGCCATGACGATGACTATGCTTCTTATGGTAGACAAACCATTTGGGCATTAGTTTATTAGTCATAAATAGACACATTGACTCAGGGCTAAAATGCATAGGGGTTTACAATTAGTGGCGTAAAATTTTACCAATTATGCTGGTGCTCTGGTATAAGTTTTATACCAGAAATAGTGAAATTTCATACCATTAAAAGTGGTAACGTTCTACTACGGCAGATTTTCAATAGTGTACTATTCATTTCATCGCTATCTGCCAAATAAAACACTCTTATCTTGCCGATAGACGGAACAGTCTACCTGAGCCTAGCCATAAAAATAAGCCACGGTATGTTTTGAGATTTTTATTTGGCAAATAGCGATGAAATAAACTATAATTCTTAGAGTTTCACGGCAGGTATTGCTCAGTCAGGTTAACATTGTCTAGGGTATTCTGCCATCACCTGAAGATCTTTGCTTCTCCTAACGTTTCACTGTTCATTCTTGATGGTATCTTCAGTTATTTAGTCGTATATTATCTAATCGATCAGTTACGGACGATGTTAATATAACAACTATAACTAGTCAAAGATTATAAATATTTATAAACATCTCTGTATTAAAAAAAATTGGTGTAACAATACTATATTTAGTTTATCCCGCCGTCAGCCTGTTCAACCTGTTTTTTGGACCTGGAAGGAAAATATAATTATTTTGGGCAAGTCGAGTAAAGTAAACAACTGACTTATACCATACAACTTTGTTGGCGAAATTGAAATGGATTATACATACAAAGATACATACGTCTTGTAGACTGGTATATAGGAGATATAAGAGAATCTTGCGTCTCCCAGCTTATATTTGTGAATTACAAAGACAAACAATAGAAGTCTTATAAAAGTACAACAAGACATTGTCTACCATGATTCTGAAGGAAGTAGAATATACTGTTTCTTTTAGGATTTAAATAATTGAGTGTCACGTTTCTTATTTTTAGCCGTACATATAACAAGCATATATGTAATATGTACCCAGGAATTTAGGTAGCGAGTTGAAGCGTTTTATTATTCAAGTACACCTTTAGTTGTCGTGAAATGCAGATTTCTAGAAAATTAAATTGTGAGGGTAAGAAAGGGGGTAAGCTGGTTGACATGATTGCCACCCTTCCGTTCATCTGAATCACAATTTAAAAGCAGATACTTAATTATAAGAATGTCGGTATTTATCATTGGTACTAAAGAAGAAAAAAAACATTCGCATAATGGCTGTTTGGGGGAAATTTTTTTACCCATTTTTTTTTATTATTTTTTTAAATAGTAAAAAAGTAGTTTGTTACAAAAATCGTAGGGATGATAGAGAGTCATATACTGAATATCCGTGCCAAATTTGAAGTGAATCGGTTGGATGGAACCTGATATATGACAACCAGGTTTTCAAAAAAATAATTTTGAGAAAAACGCGTTTAAAGTTTTCAACAAAAATTTAATTCTGCCGTCGCGGTAAAAGCCAAATAACGGTACATTAAATTTACATTTTATTAATCGGCGATACCTGCTTCATATAGCGTGCCTTCTTCAACTTAAAATCGATTATATTCTGAAGATCCGATCTACGAGCAGCTCTAGCTTCCTCAAAAACTAGCCAGATTACGAACGGTTCAAACTTCCTTGGGAGTTCCGTTGCGTTATAGTTGTCGGATCACTAAAATATTTATAACTCAATAAATATTTAGATTTTTTAAATTTGCTTTAAAGGGCATATTCTTATAACTTTAAACTTTAAGCAAGTGAAAAAAAGTAGATTTTTTCAAAATTCTATAATACCTCCTTAAGCGATAAGCGCCGAGAAAATTACTTCCAATACTTGCAGTATTTTAAGTACAACCCTGTGCAAAATAACGGTTGACCTATGTCGATTTGACCGCTAGTTGCCAGGATCCGATTGTAAAATTTAAATGGACAGACTTACTTAATGCGCCAATCTACAAAGAGCTGTAATATATCGAAATAACCAAAATGTTCGTCCAATGTTCCTTCCAATTATTCCACTGTATTATATATTATATGTATACGAAGGAATCGTCTTTTATTATTATCAACTCCCCCGTATTTTCTTCGTCAGTGCGTCAGTGGTATTACGTCCTTTTCAGGTCAGAAAGTAAGTTCGTCCCTTTTGAGACTCCTTGTCCACTTTATTACTCGGAAACAAAGCATAAAGGAATTAAATAAGTCTTCCAGGGTTTCAATAGAAAGTTAGATGTGCCTCCGTTAACAAGAAATATATTTCTTATAAATAATTCCGTTACAGAAAATAACTGTTGATAATCAAAACATTCACCTTTATTAAATCAGATTTCATTCACTTTTATCAGTGAA
Source organism: Rosalia funebris (assembly GCA_037954035.1). Classification (NCBI taxonomy): domain Eukaryota; kingdom Metazoa; phylum Arthropoda; class Insecta; order Coleoptera; family Cerambycidae; genus Rosalia; species Rosalia funebris. The sequence continues at coordinate 14,529,642 of JAZFAV010000016.1, read as the reverse complement.
CACATCCGAGGGTGTTTTTGTAATTTGCAGAACGACTAGTATTTACGTTTTTATGTAGTTATTTCGAGGAGGACATGGAAGGGATTCTGCTCTTTTCATTCTGTCAAATGGCTAATTATAGAGCTGTAGGAAAGACTAAATATAGACTTCCGAATCAATAGTGACTTCACTCGTACATCAGAGGGGATTCTGGACGCTGTTCTATTAATGGGGACCTTATTCCGGTCATATCCGTTTTCGAGATAATGATTATTATGCCAAAATGATAAAAGAGTATATTCTTTTTATAAATAAATATGACGTCAATAAAAATAAAGTTGACAGATATTGAAGAATTCATCACGTGCCTTTCGAAAGAGAAACTTAGTTTGCACGATAACTATTTTTCGCTCGTAGACTCGTAGCCGTATTTTCAGTAGCAGTATTATCTCGTTCTTTTTACTTTTCTGCACTCCACTATACGCGGAAAAGTAATGTAATCGTGTAAACATTTTTTTCTAGGGTTTATTTTTTGTTGTTCGGTCTAAAAACAAACAAAAAAATGGTTTTTAAACCATTTTGTGTGTGTGTGTCGTTGTCGTCAGCATTTATTCTTGTTAGCATGATAACTCAACTAAATCGTGTTGGATCGGTCGGGTTTTGACTGATTCTGATCGGTCTGGTCTGATTCTGAGATTTTGAGGTGGATAAAACATACTCTACCATGTTCATGGGCCATGAGAAAGCACAATGGTGGAGTATTTGAGAAATTGTTTTTGTTAACACGATCGCTCAATTAAGTCATGTCGAATCGATCGGGTTTCGACTGATTTTGATTAGGGACGTTTACCAGACGACATCTATTGGTTTTGAGGTGGATAGGACACACCCCACCCTGTCCATGGATCATGAGAAAGCACGATGGTGGACTATTTGAGAAAAATCGGAAAAAGTTAAACTGTCACATACAACACACATTCTGAATTTATGTGTTGTATGCATAGCATATGCATATGCATTGTATGCAGAGATGTTCTACGTGCGGAAAAGTCCGTTTTAAGGTTTTAAAACTGTTTATCTTAAAATAACTACACTGCATTTCATCATTTTGATAACATTAATGACAGTGTGTTGCTTGTTTCTTTGCATAAATCTATGGTAATTACGGACATGAACATTGTGCTATCACATCAATTCTTTAAATTGTTTACGTGGGAAACAAGCTTTTTCCATTTATTACAGTATTTATTCTTAAATAATTTGAAGGCACTAACTTTAAATCTGAAGGTAGTTTTGCTCTGTAAGTCCTAGATTTTTCTAGAGTACCCAAACACTCAATCACGAGAGTATCCACATCAATTCGACGTCATGCACAATAATAGAATCTGCAATTACACAATTTAAACTTCGATGCGTGGTGGCTCTTGACAGATTCATTTGTTACGCACAATGTCGAATTGATGTGTTTGGATACTTCCGTATACTTTTTCTCACAGCAGCAATATTTTCATCTCACCGACCACGACGATGTCGTATCAATAGCAGAACTCGTCTCTTCAAATTTCTTGATTAAATTACTATAATTCTGTTAACTCTGTAGGCGCTTCATTTTGTCTTAATTTTGTGCAAATTATTCTTAATACAACTGTAAATGATCGCTTATCTTCATAAATCAGTTGTACACAAACTATTCGTTGTTGAACTGTTAACGGGCATGTAAATATTGGCGCCCTATCTTTGACAGAACACAAATGGCGCGCAATTCAAATCGTATAGTTCCAACTAAGACACCCTATATTAGTGAAATCATTTAAAAAAGCTCTTGCAACAGCAAATGACAAAAGCATTGTTCCACTGTGTAATTTATCAATTATTCTATAATATACCTAGAGTTATGTTTTACCCTCTTTGTTTTATTATGGTTATAATCGAGAAGTTTAAGGCTATTGCTTTTACTGCTACGACGTGGTCTATGTGCCACTGTTATCATAGGCGAAAAAATTCATTTGGTTAAAGAGATTTTTCAAGACTAACCTTAAAGCTTCGCTCTGCCAAAGAATATTTTGTGTTATAGCCACGATTAGCTATTACTGCCTTACATCGGCGAGGCATGGAATCGACTAAATTTTGACAGCGTTCTACAGGAAGGAACAGCGAACCATGCATTTCTTACCACTTCCCACAAATTCATCTTCGTAGTTGGATGTTTTTCAAAGACTGACTTTTGTTTGTATTTGTCCATAGATTCTTTATGGGGTTGAGGTCTAGAGACTAGGCTGGCCAGTCTAGAACCTCAACGTTATTGGCAGCAAACCATTCTCGAGCCCTTTTACTGGTATGCTTGGGATCATTATCCTGCATAAAACGCCATTTCAAAGGCATTTGTTCCTCCGTATAAGGCAGCACAACATCTTGTAATATATTGACATAAGCATAGTATTGATCCATGATACCTTCAATTTGGTAAATAGGTCCTACGCCTCTATAAGAAAAATAACCTCATGCCATAATACTCGCACCACCAAGTTTTATTGTTTTTACAGTGTACTGTGGTCGAAATTCTGACTTTGGTGGTCTGTGAATATACACCCGGCGTCCCGGCGAACTGTATAAAATAATTTTAGTTTCTTCACTCCATAGGATGTTTCGCCATTTGGACGTGGGCCACTCAATATGCTCTTTTGCAAATTTTAGTCGGCGAGAAACTTGCTTTTTGAAACAGTTTTGCTTTTAACTGTGGCACTTTGCGTGGGCTTCTACCCATTAGGTTTACTTTCAGCAATCGTCATCTAATAGTCGAAGTGTTTCCTGAAAGGCCAAGTTCCTGCTTCATTGTCGAAGATGTTGCAAAAGGATCCTTTCGTGCTGAATGTATTATCAGGTTATCTTGTCTCACTGTCGTTTTTCGCTTGCGTCCTTGCATTTCTAGTCTTGCGGTCATTATACCTGTAAAGCATACCTAATCATTTTTGCAGAGCAGCCAAATGTATTTTGGATAAATTTATAGGTTTTTTATTGGCGAATCGAATTTATTATCGTTTGTCGCTGCTCTTCTGTACAATGTCTGGCCCGACCCATTATTACTTGTAAAACCTATACATTTATTAACTACATGTAGTTGGCTATACTTACAACAATTAGTACTTACCTTTTTAACGTAGTTTGGTAACATAATCGATAATACAGACCAGTAAAATATTGATTCTTGCAGACACTACTATTATTTTGCACAAGAGTGACAGGGACTCTATACAATAAACAGCTGACTTTTCATAATCTTGCATTTATCTGCAATAGTAATCTGCATTATCTTATTTACTGTGTAATTACCTCTTCTCACTCTTAGATTTCACTTATCTACCTCAAGATGTACGACGAGAATTTGAAGTATGTTTTCAATTATAAGTGTACTGCTATCTTTTTGCACACAACTGTATGCATTAAACTAGGACACACGTTTTTGGGGGAATGGCCCACAGAAAGCATAACAGCGACGCACCTGATTTTTTTGCAAATAATTAATATCAGATACTGAATTACTTCATTTGTACATTTTTCTAATCTACTGGCTACTAAATACGCAGACGATGGGTGACAATATTTTGTTTAGATATGTACAAGTATGCCGTATGTACTATAACTTTAGCGGCAGAATGTTGTTTACATTCAATAGTGTCGTTCATTGCTAACCGTATGTTTTAATTATATATTTGTTTGTTAATATGATCCTTGTAGGATTATAGTTCCAAAACTGAAGTAATGGTTCTTTATTATACATAATATGCATAACGCCACATTACTCGAACACATAAATTCGGTGTAAGGTCTTTAGCTATTTTTGTTATTTATGCGTTACACTATTTCATGCTTGCTTTATACATAAAGATTTAGCCCTACAAACTTCGACATAGACGAAATAAAAATATAAATATGTATATTTGCATAACGGACAAGACACCATATGGTCAAACGATGGCCAAGCTACACTGAATTGCTTATACCTACATCGAGTCAAATATCTCCAGTTTACACGACAACATATCGGTTACTGCGAAGTTTGACTCATGGTGGGCTAGAGACAAATTTGACTTGCCTTTCCTGACGATCAACAAAATAGTTTGGTTTTATTTTAAAAATTATGTATTTTTAAATGTTCTAAATTTAAATAATGAGAGTATGATGATATTACTTTATAAGAATTATCTCTTTTCTTTAGCTTTGGATTAAAAATAGAACATCCACGTTTTCTGGTCCATTTTCCACCCGCTATGCATATTTAACTAACATCGGCCGATACGGTCGCGTATCTGTAATACCCGGGAATAAATTTTACACGAAATTTTCCTGGTGCTCGAAGCGTGCCATTCTAAATGGAAATTAAATTGGGAAATTATTGCCTTCGGTAAATTGGGTTTAGTTAAATGCATTTTTAAAACTTTCTAGTAGTTTTCAAACGCAGTAGTAATGTATTTTTAGTTTATCCATCATACCGTTGGATTATCTGAATTTTAGGGAAAACAATGTAGTTTCTCGTTTATTTGGTATATACACAAAATAGAGTTTCATAAACGAGTGAGCGCTACATTTCAAAAACATACTGAAAAACTTTAAAACGATTTTGCATTATCGTGTATGTATTTATGTTATAGAAATATGTTAAATGACATAAGATAAAGTGTGGTATTTAAAAAATTGTTGACAATGTTATAGCATCAACAATGATGACAATAAAAAAATATACATACAGTGTGTCCCAATTTCCTTGCTCACCATTGGGATCTCTGGAGATCGGTTAAATAATAGGACGAGTTTTTACAAATGTTCTGCTGACTGCAAATCAACAAGTTAAAAAACCATGACTAACCAAAATCGTTCTTGAGATTTAAAAGAAATTAATTTTTGTGATTTTTCTTTTAGATTATAGCTAAGTGATACTTGGTCGAAAATGTTCTATATTTATATCGTTAAGACATTTTGTGAAAACCAACAGTTTGGTGTGACAGCGAGTCTTCTTCAGTCTTTTGTTTTTGAGTTATAAGAGCGAATTTTTGGTTTTCTTATGGCAACTATATTTGATCTTTCGTGTTTTAAAACCTGCGATAAAATGTTTTTTAAGGAAATAATTTAACAAAAGCTACCAAAACTGTCCATTATTTAATAAATGAAACTAGTTTGCTATAAAAAATAATTATTTTTAAAGAAACTAGTAAGTTTGAAGTATTTGTTTTAATTGGGAAAAAATATGTCAACCAGGAGTTAACTAAATATTTGTTTTATTTTTGTGGTTTATATACACTCGTTTAAATAAAATTAAATATAATAACTAATATATATTTTTAAGTAATTTATTCAATGATTAATATAATCGAATCTCATTTATTCGATAATTAATATTAACTGTATATCGTATCTCCTTTTTACATTGTATTAACGTATTGTTCTTTTCATTTTCAGGTAAGTGAATCTTCTTCAAATTTGTAAGTATTAGTAGGAACTTGTCATAAAGTTCATAGGTCAGTATAATAATTGATAACAGGCTTCAAGTTTGTGTTGTACATTTACATAACAGGAACTAATAATAGCATTTTAAATTTTCAAAGTACATTTCACATTTATAGGATAATAACCTAAAATATACTACCATCTGGCAATATACTCAGTTATTCTTAAGAAAAGCATAAAAGTTTCCAGGTTACCTTCTTTTTCGGAAATATGAGAAGACGGCCTGAGAAGGGAACTACGAGTAGAAGTAGTTCCTTATTTATCAATCTCATCACCATGTCATAAGTAGTAACAGTGTGATCACATTTAACTGAAGATATTATCCTTATTTCCGTAGGACAGCTTGCATCCTGTCAAAGACTGTGTAAATTGAGAGAGAAGATTTGAGAGGGTGTGTATTGCAGGAGACATGCTTTGGTATATGAATAAAATTCATAATGCCGTTCCGTTGCTCTTTTGTACAGATTGTACAGATACCAGTATTCAACGCCATCAAAATATATCATGGCGATTAACTAGCGCTTATTTTCTAGTCTTTGTCGTTGAGAAATTTGTGGCGGTTTTTACCCAATCGCTAACCAACTTTCAACAGACTCAAAGGGTTTCTATGCATAAACCTCATTTTCGGCCACCAATGTGTAAGCTGTATCACACATCTATTCGATTACGTCTCCATAGAGGAACTAGGGTACCCACCTACCCAGCAAATGTATTTAGTATGCAATGTATTGTTGCAGTAGAAATTTTACAACTAACCAATTAAAGTTTCACATTGCAAAAATAATACATAGTATACCTACTGTAATACGTAAAGCTCACATTATTGCCCGTACTTACTTAAAAGGCAGGTCAGCCTTATACACGCGCACCTTAGAATGAGGTGATTTTATTATAAGTCTCGTTTCAGAATGTTAAATGGGTTAAGGGGCTAGTATTTTCTAGAAGGTAGCGTGAGTGCATTGTATCAAGTAAAAACCAATTCCATCGGATGGTGGAATTTAAAATTAGTCACGGATGTTAGTAAGCATTAAATTCATTTAATATTAACGCATTTGCATGAAAATAAACGTAATGCGTTGGTGGTAATCGTATAAAAACTAATTGAAGGGCACTATTAATGTACTTAAAAATTAGTCTTTAAAATTTCATGTATTACGTGGGTGCAGGATATTTAGCAAATATTTTCCTGTTACTTTTTCAAAATATATCCCCGAAGTTATAACGCCATTCAGCAGAGTGAACTTTGTAAACTTTTAATGGTTCTGAGAACATGTAAATACTTTTCAGTTAAAATTTTTTGAATATTGCCCACTAACAAAATTAAAAGTTCATTTATGGTTATTCGTGTTGATACTCCATCACGCCGGTTTATATATTGAGTTTTTAACAGGCGGTAACTTTCCTTGTTGCCTAAAGAACTCTAATCTGCAAAGAATATCAGCAGGCGAACTTGTTCCAAAAATAGCTCATTGATTGTTAGGACCAAAATATCCTGAATTATACGAAGTATTTGTGAAACGAGCCCGTTACATGTAGGAGATTTTCGCGAATATTAAGATAGGATTGGAAATATTTTCGCTCGGAAGGCAACGTATTCAATATACAGGTTGTTATTGTATGTATTAAGATAGACAAATCTATTTGATTCTGAGATAAAAACAAGACATTTCGTTATTTTGTCGTAATGATTTACATTCAGTTATATGCTGAAGTTTATTTTTTCAATTTATAGTTTTTTTATATTTATAGTGAATTTCATGATATATACAAGATTGTATAAAATTAAGACTTCTAAAATCTACAATATAATAAATTCTAGATATGTAGTTTTAAATTTTATATAAAATTCAAGCTTTTTAACACAATATAGTTTCCATCCTTTAAGTAGTCGTGGATCTCCTTTATTACAACTATTTTATTAACTTATTGATTTTACGGTCATCTTTAAGGAGATTAAATTTATATAGGAGATATTTTTATATTTTAAACAATTTGGTTACTTACCTATAATTTTCTCATAAAAAATACATTAAATAAAAAAGTAACTAAACTTTCCTGATCTCGTTTTTATATCTAATAATATTTTATGAATATATAAATTTATATGAATAAATTCAAATTGTCATCCTGGCAAAAGGAAATGAGGCAAAACATAATCTGAAATGCCGATAAATACTTTGAATATTATCTTATATGCATATCAAGATAATTAACATCCCTTTGCAACGTATTTGTTGTGGATAAAATTTTCAGAATGAGTAGGTCTACTGCTTTCAACTTACTGTACTGCCTGGACTCCCCCAAAAAATCTTTGTTGAATAAACGATACGTTTATGAAATTAAATATAATAAATATTTCACCTCAACCCACCTAATAATTGTTTATTAATTTTGAAGCAGTGAATTTTTAGTGAATTGAATTGAAATACTACTCAATATCACACATGGAGAAAAAAATAATATATATATTAAATACAGCCGTGTAATAGTGAAAAATCCTACAAGTATTGCTGCTGAAGTTCGCCCATTCTTCTCCAATTCGCACACTCCATCTTTATGTTGAACTTTAATATGCGTCAAGAATCTAGCTGATTCGGGAGCTCATTGTTGCCCAATGAACGCTTTGAAACGTGAAAACAGCCACAACCTGCGGGGTTAACATCTGGAGAATAAGAGGATTTTTTTCAAATCAAAATACGGTTCTGCAACAAAACCTCTTGACACAATTCGAGCTTTATAGGGCCTACAATTATCGTGAAGAAGAAGCGCGTTGCTAGTATTCTTCTAAGCTCTAAACAGAGATTCTTGCAAGTCTCATCATATTTCTACTCGATTCCGACTTCCGTGAAAGAAACAAAGTACCCATCTATTCAACAACTTCAATATATTGCAGTATTCCGTTAAAATGTGGTGTACAGTCATTAATATCCGTCCTGTGAATACATTTTTTTGCGCCCAATCCTGCATTATTCTTAAGAAATACGGAGTGTTCCTTGTACTACTACACAAATCAGAAACGGGGGTAAACTAAGATGCGCAGATGAATGGTTATGCTATGACTCTAAAATAATGCGCATTAATTTTTTGTTTTTTATTACACGTCTCTTGGAATAATTAAATTATCAATGAGGTAACCACCATTGTTAATACGACGGCGTCGAAATTCTAAAATGAAAATTCATTAGCTAAAGAGTTCATGTAATATGTATAATAATAGTAAATAACACACAACACAGTCTTTGATCTACATGATAACTTTTTTCAGATTTTAATCTGTTTTCGCCTTTAGAAAACCCAGCCACATCGTCAACACTTCGTATAACATAACTTTATTGATCCTCGTATTGCATTGTATGCACGAAATCAGAAGGCTTTATTACTTGTTTACGTTTAATTTTAAAACTTTTCAGCATTTCAGTAATTTAAATATATTTGCTACCGTTTACAATGCATCAACGTAATTAAAATCTCGACGTTTGTTTAATTACAGTATTTATTTTATTTCTATTTCGAATGCAATAAATACACAAGTACAATTCCACAAAATGAACTATCATATCGGCAAATTTAAGCTCAGTTATGATACCTAAACGCTTGAAAACGTTTCAAGAGGTGCTTCTGTTCGCAATAATAGTTTTGTTTAGGCGGCAATATATGTAGTTCAATATAAAAAGGAGTTGAAATAACTTGATTGAATACTAACATACATAATCTAATCCGAACAACTATTTTCTCATTAGGTATATTTTTCCACTCGTACTAGAAGAGTTTAAGATATTCCAGTTGTTGATGGATTTCATCCTGCTCTTTTCATATTTCATTCCAATATTCGTTGTGATACAACAAGAAAATCCCTCGATAAAAGCTAGCCTTAAATTCACAATGAAATCCCACGACAAAACGTTTTAGAATTAAATTCTGTTTTAGTTCTCTTATATTCTTGTTTGCGTACAATTAAAGGCATATCCAAGTCTCGTCAGCAACATGTCTTATTTTGTATAATCTAGTCTGAGTATGTTTTTTTTTTTTTTACTAAAATGTCGGTTTTGGCTGTGACAATTTTCCACCACGTTAACAGACCCGCATTTAACCAAGCTTTTGCAATCATCTTGTAGAAACCAAAATAGGCCATTTTGCATAATTGCTTCGTTACGTTCAAAACAACGGGAGCTATGAAATGTCCAATTACTTATATCGACTGAAAATTAACGAAGCTTTTATATACTCCATTCGCTTGAAAGTGTCGGAATAAATAGTTGGGCTATTACTCGATATTTGCCTCCAACAACTTTACTACAATTCACAGTAATATGAAAGCTTGTATTTATTTTGGCATAATTTTTCTTTGATATCCGAACAATTTGTTCCTCTACATAATACATATGAGATGTTTTACATATCATTACGTGGGCGTAGGCTGATTCACTTTATGATAGTTCAGTTGAATGGTAATTTTAACCATAATTCAGCAGCGTATTCTTTTCTTTTCCTGCAATACATTTTCTTTTTGGAGTAAATGCCTAAAGTCAGATGTTGCGTTGCAATAACGGTACTAATATGGGTTTTCAAATCCAGTTACTCCCAATTGTTATAAAAAGGTTCACAAGAAGAAGAGTACAATTCGCAATCTATTGGTAGTTACTTGTGTTTGGTACTTCCAGTTTGATCTTTACCATATGTAAGAAAAAACTATTTCCATAAGAAGTTGTTATAGCAAACGACCAAAAATACATGAAGATGTTTTCAACAGGTTGAGGACCTAAAGGGATGAAATTAATATTGTAATAATTCCTCCATCTGTCGATTATCAAACTGATAAGGAGCAGATTGGAGAATGTGATCTTACAAACCATAAAGTTTCCTAAAGATATTCCAGGGGAAATTGGAATAAATATCGATCGTGAAGGCATCAGTGATGATGAAGGTAATATACCTTTGTCTGAGTTCCGCACTACAGATCAAGATAAAGATGAACCTCAATGGACTAAAGTTCCAATAAATGTTGCAGTGAAAAGTGCTAATGACTTTCAAGCATGCCAATATAATGGATCTTAATCTTCCATATGAGCATATGTATTGCACTTTAAATGACGACTTGGGGGGGCTTCATTAGCAGCTGAAGCTATTAACAGCAATCATGATTTTGAAATAAAAAAAAATTATATTTAGAAGACAGTTCCTGTACTGATAGAACGTATGAAGTCAGGTCAGTCAGATACATTTAAAGTATGAACAATAGGGAATAATTTACAAAACTTTATCTGCAGATGAATATATCCATTTGATGTGTACTGTTTTGAGATAACATCAGATGACTCTGAAGTGACTTCATCTATCCCTCTTCGTTCTAAAGTGGTACTGAAACTCATTAGTACGAAGTATACTCGAACAAATCTCACTGAAATAATGGGTTTTCTACTATTTCAACCGAATAATGTTCGATACTGTTTAAGGCTAGCTGGTACTGTTCCAACAAAAAAAAAAACAAAATGGGGAACCTCATGAGGCACTTAAAAAAAGAAATTATAAAAATCAACTTAGATACAAATTCTGTCACAGAGTAAAATGGAGTTGTGAGAAATGCAAAAGAACGTTATACATTGAAATAGATTACTTTAAAATATTTCACTCAAAAAAAATACTTGGAAAGTATTTCTTTAGATCGTTGTATAATATAAATTTTTCGTTATTTTGTGCTATATATTACGTAATATAGTGCTACAGTATTTTAGTCCAGCGTACATAAATAAGTACAGGTATATGTTACTGAAATATTTAAAAAATATATAAATAGCTCAATGAATGTATATATTATTAGATTTGATTTTGATTAATCTGGGTAAAGCTGATTTTTATTTGATTTATTTGAAAATTGTTGGGCCTACATGAGTTAACTATGTTGCAGTGGGGCAACATAGTGTTTAATTAACAATTAACTTTAAATTTCTCTTTCGCAAGATAAAACCGCAAAATCATTAAGAAACAAAAAATACACTGAATTATAGTTCAAATTAGAAATCAGTAGAAGTAAGATCTCATTTAAAATTTTCAAGGACCTGTTGAAAGGGGCGGATTGTAAAGGAATGTCGAAAGTAATCAAAATTGGAGTGTTTTACGGAAATTTTGCTGTCGCTAGATTGTCTTCAATCTATAGGGTGTGTCAGTTGGAACTATAGGATTTGAATTGCACGCCATTTATGTTCTGTCAAAGATAAGACTACAATATTTAATGACTGTCTTACCCCCGAAATAATATCGTCATTAAAGAAAGGAATCCCTGTGGATAACAGTAATTCCAATGAGAATAATTTTAACCAATTCGAATGTATCACGTGGTATGTATAATAAGAAAATACTGTTGATGATATTTCTTTATATTGATCACAAATTTTGCTGCGTATAATTTACGTATTTTTAAAGATCTGGCCTGTTACGTCTTTGTCTTAAAGGGCTTCCTTTGTCAGTTGCAGAAGTTACAACAATGATGGCCGTAAGCCTAATTAATCACTAATTGACACGAGAAGGGGGAAGAACAAAAACGTCATGGAAATATTTTTTCCGCTTCTTACCCACATTCTCATCGGTCCGTATCCGTAACCTAGATACCTCGATAATATTTCAGGAGAAATATTGAGAGCCAATTGCGAAGGACGGTTGGGGGATTATCCTTATTAGGTAATAAAGTGAGATGGGTGTCTCGGTGAGAGGCATCTCGGGGATCAGCTAGGATACGTATCGATCGACTTTTATAGGATTCGATAATATCGCAAACAACTGTGGTAGTTTGAATGCTTTGATATGTTCTCCTTTTGTTCCTTATACTCGTATAACCCTAATTGAAAAATACGTTTTTATTTTCTTCGAGCATTTAATTCTATACGGAGTTAGTTGAAGGCAGTGCGTAGCCGCTTTATTTCATAAGATATGACTTTTAGAGAAGAATATTTTAAACAAAAAATCAGTCCCTTACACAAAAGAAAAACAAGAGACCAGTTTTCCATCCTGCGACAATACCAACTTGGTTGGCGAAACGCGCGTCGAAATACGTGTAATCTTTCGGCGCTCGTGAAAAACTAATGTCTTGTTTTTGTTGCTGCATCGAAGGTTCTTTCTTAGGAATAACTGAGACAGTCAATACTAGCGTATTTGTTATTCAAATTAACACCTTTTCCACCATTTTTACGGTACAAAGAATTTCGTGCGCATATGCGCTCGACAGAGACTCATGTAGTGGGTAGTGTCTGGGACATTCTGCGCAGAGTATTGCTTTGGCATTTAGCGGGTAGATGGCCATAGTGCTATATTGTGGTTACGGGCCCCTCTATTATGGTAGACTTGCCACATATTTGTTCCAGAATATTTGACATCGAGTGGGCTGACTATTGATTCCCAATGAGAGTAATATCACAATATGTGGTTCTTATCATGCCTGATGTGCCACATCAAAAAGATACAGTAGTCACAAAAATTAGAGGATGTACAAAAATCCTAAATTTTTAGGCGGTTTTCAAATATATACATTTGAAAATTGCAAAATGGGGAGAATTAGTTGCAGAGCAATTAAATAAAAAACAAGTTGAAGCTCCAAGTTTTTATTTTTTAGATCTTGAGTTTCTAATTTTTTGTCATCAACAGTTTTTGAGTAATCATAAAAAAACCATATGAAAAAAATTTTCTAAATTTTTGCCTGCCTTTCAAAAGGTCCACGAACTTGAATAATTTTTTTCCAGTGATTTCATCATAGAGATTTTTAAGATTTTTCCTCTCTTTAATTTGAGTGTTCTGAAAGCCTTATACGATGATTTTTCGCTGCGTTATCGTCGTTCAAAGCATAAAAATCAGTGTTGACTTTGGTAATTAATTACTCGAAATAATGATCGTACATAAAATCAAGTAGGATTTTAAAATCTGTAACGTATTCTATTCTATTACAAGTTGTAGTTATTAGATTTTGATAAAGAACAATTTTTGGTGCGAGAATGTTGATTGAAAAGGTAGTAAAAAATTGCACATTTAGGGATATTCGTTTAACTTGGCATAACTTTGCAAATAGTGGATAGACTAAGGATAACAAAGAAACTCAGAAAATTTAAAAACGCTGTGATTTTTTTCCCATTATGTTCGGAATGATTGAAATTTGTCGTTTTTGCTAAACATCAAATTAAGAACGAATTTTTCATGAACTTGAAAATATTTAGCATTAATCCGTATTTTTTTTATCAAAAATATTAATCATTGTAAGAAAAAAAATGGAAGAAAGTCAACGACAAAGTCAACTGACTAACTAGAATTTTCTTCCACTTTTGAATGTTTATAAAGATATATGCAGGCATCATTCATTATACATGTGTATATAGAATCACATTTTCTGATTTACTATGTTGACGTTCAAAATTTGCATTATAACTACTGTTTTATTTTTTTCTTCTTCATTTTCTCTGTTAATCATTACCACAAACTCTTGCTATATGATTTGTTGTATCATGATAAACGATAAAGTTAAACGAAAAAAGTAAATAAAATAATATGAATATAAATATTTAGATGTTATTATCATACTGATACCATTATTAACATCCAATAGGAAAAAGAAGATGCGTTTTATATACACAGAACTATTTACTATTAAATACCAGTATTTCATCGTCAATTATATCAAGGTTAAATATAGGATTCTAATTATTTTCCGAAGGTTTTAAGTATTCCTTCTATTAATGGTATTGGTTTAGTACAGTCATATAAGGTAAAATAATGGCTCTCGGAATGAGAGTCAGAGAGGCATAAATCTTTAATTTGACGTTCTAGATACTTGCTCAAAAGTCTCGTATAATCTCTTGTCTGCAAGTCACGATATTAAAAGTCAAAGGTCACAAGAATAGTTTTTTTTATATCTTATTTCCTATGCACCATATAACTTTAGAAGTTATTATAAAACTTGTAGATCATAAAGTTGTTTGCAAATTTGGTCAAATTAATTTTTTCATACGACCAACCGTTCTCGAGATATAGCCTGGAAAGGGGGAGGTGCGCAAACGTATGTACATATAATAATGCTGTGTAAAATACTGAATTGCATGTATAAGTTAATTATTTTTAATCAACATGTTATTATAAGTATTAATACTATCATAATGTTAAGTAAAATAGTAAATATTGAATTTTTTTATTCATTAAAAGTAGGAAATAAGTTTTGTAAAGACCAGACAACAAAATATTTCATGTTTTCATATTGTTTTTGAGGTAAAATGCAAGGTATTCTTTTTTGCCAGGCTGTCTCCTTTGAATATCACCAGCTAATATACGGCTGAAGAATCCTTTTGTTCATCATCGTTTTTTTTTCTGGTCGCCCAAGTTCAACTTTCGGGTCATTTTCACCACCCTCGTTATCCGTCACATTTGACTCTAAAACATCAAAAGAATTAGGATTAAAATTCATTTCGATTCATTTGGTATTGATGGGATGATGCGTTGAGGCATGCTTGTACGTTACACCGACCACATACAGTAGAGCATTGCAACCCCACTACATCTACAATTTACGCCACAACCTTTCTTGCATAGGAATTCAGAATCTTGCAGAAGATCATACTTAATAGTTCTGGTGCTGAAGGCATTGTACGAGGTGTGGCTACAAAATAACGAGACTGATGCTGTAAAACTTTTTATTTTAAATTTATACATATTTAATTATTATCCCCTTCAATATACACCCTTCTTCTATTCCTACACCGCTTCGTGCTATTTTTCCATTGTACAAAACAGTGCTGGAAGCCTTCTTCTGTGAGCTCGTTCATGACGCCTGCTGCTTTTTATTTCACAGTTTCAACGGTCTGAAATATTGTTCCTTTTAATGCAGATTTGACCTTGAGGAACAGATAACAGTTACATGTTGCCAGATCAGGTAAATAAAGCGGATGATCTACAAATATTTTCAGTACAAATATCTTCACGAGCTTCTTTTTGTTCGACTGTGAGAATTTTCGGCACCATTTTCACACACACTTTTTGCATGTTAAAATTATTATATAAAATTAGTTTTTCTCATTTTTTGTTCATTCCTATAGTTTCCACAATTGCACGAATAGTTAATGGACAGTTATATCGGATCAGATTACCGACTTTTTCAATATTCTTATCAGTTTTTGACGTGGAAGAGTGTCCAGGGCGTGCGTTATCTTCAACGTTTCTCGCCCATTTTGAAAACGCCTTAACCACTCAAAAACCTTTGCACGTGATAAACATTCATTGTCATATACTTCTTTTAATAAAAAATATGTTTCAGTAGGTTTTTCCAAGTTTTACATGAAATTTCACGACAGTTGTGTGCTCTATTGAAATACTTCAAAACCAAAAAAAAAAAACACACATCTTATATGATACAAACGAAGACCATGACCAGAATAATATGTCTACAAACACGGCAGGGGCAACAATTGAAGAGAAGGCAATATATATATAAGTATTTTTCGTAATTGAATAAATTTTTCTATTGTGTAAATTGTAATATTGATAATTGTAATAGTAATAACAATAATGCTAAATAATTACTTGATAAAGTAAATTATATACATATGTAGTTGAGCATTTTACATAAATAACATAACTATTTATACGATTGCGTGCCTCCCTCTCTCTGTACTATATCTTGAGAGCGGTTGGTGGTATGAAAAGTTTAATCAGACTAAATTTGTAGAGAATTTTATGATCTACATGTTTTATAATCTTTCTAATCTTTATAACCTCTAAAGCTATATGATGTACTGAAAACTAGATAAAAAATTTAGTGACCTTTGACCTTTAATATCTTTACACGCAGGCATGAAATTATATGAGTCTTTTTAGCAAGTCTTTGGAACGTCAAAACGTATATTTAGTTTTCTGAATCTCATTCCACTGTTGGGTACTATTTGACTGGACTAGTTGCATGATGCAGCATTTCATCGGTTTTAAACCGTTAAAAATACAATGCAAAAAATTAATCAGAATTAAAAACTAGCATTTTCGTTTCAGCTGTATATTTAAATTGATTTAATACCAATCAAGCCATCCCTTCTGTTTTTTATTATTTCGATTTATTTATTATAACGTATTATTTATTATGATTTAGTTTAGATAACACATCATGTGTTGGTTTGACCGTTCTAATACTTACTCATAAGTGCTTGTTTATTTAACAGCTTTCACAGTATGTAACTATAATAGTTTTCAATTCTTACTCGAAATAATTCGTTAGTTAAAATAAGTGGGCTTATTTTTTACAGTGTAATTATCCTTGCAAGCTAAAATTTTTTGCGGGATTTTACTTCAGTAAATTTATATTTTCTGATGCGTAACCTCCTTTTGTTAAGTGTTCAGGCTACTTAGCGTTAAATTAACATTTTTAGCACGTGAGCATTTCATCTTTTCCCACGATTATTGCCTGGCAATCTTACCGTAATCATGTTTATCCATTCGTCAAGTTCACACACATTGAGGGTCGTATCGCGGTCTTTAATTTGTCTTCTATTCTGCTTTCCACTTTCATGTAAACCCGTGTCGTTTTGATTTATAGCTTTGGAAGATATTTGTCTTCTATAAAAGAACAGTGGGCATATTCTAAAGCCAAATTAGCCTTAAATTGTGTAGTATAATAAATATACTATACAATGTACTACATAAAAAATTATCAGGTAGTTCAAAACGACCGAATTTTAGTTTTCACTTACACCCTTGTTATTCATTTGACAGTTTTAAAGTTTAAGCTAATTTCTGTTTGCTCGAAGAAACTGGACAACGCAAAGCTTTTTAACTTTTTGATAGAAAAATAGCCAATTGAAGGACCCAAAGCAGTTAAAACAGGAGTGTGTTCTCACTATCACTTTTGTTTTTACAGTTTTTAATTGTTTTATACTGTTATTTAACGTTGTTTATTGTGAAACTACTGTCATAATTAAATAAACAAATGTGTATGCGTGTGAGATTACAAATATAGTAATCAGAAGAATAAGATATTTTACATTATTCTTCCATATCTTCATCGTAGACAGATATTTCTTTGGAGGTAAAAAGTGTGCTAATCTAGTATGCTAATACTAAGTTTTTTTTTTCTAATAGCTTATCTCTCTCGTATATTAAAATAATAATTTTCTATTGTAGAGCATTTGTCAGACAATCACATCTTGTGTATCTCGTCTATGCCTTTTCTTTCCAATTGTATAATTACTTAGGAGTACGATACGCCACTGGTAGTGGCCAATTTTCAAAAGTAAAAACTATTACGAGGTTTATTTTAAGTTTTACAAAATATATTGTGAACCAGGTAGAAAATTAAATTGATGTGTCAACCTACTTACTACTCGTACTATTCATTTCATCGCTATTTGCCAAATAAAAAACTCTTATCTTGCCGATAAACGAAAGAGTCTACCTGAGCCTAGCCATAAAAACAAGCCAAGGTTATGTTTTGAGATTTTTTCTTTGGCAAATAGCGATGAAATAAACTATACCTGTCAATTTTATACATGACAACTTTTTGTTTGTTTCACAAAAACAAAATTATTTAGGCATCATTGTACGTGATATGTAAAATATTAATACCAGTTTTATTTAAAATTAATTTCACATAACAAATGTGTTTCTTACTTAATAAATCAGAATACTAATCATCCCCTCTAATGGAATTAATTTTAGTGATTACCATTAGGATTAGAAAAACTTTAGTGCAAAATGAATCGTTGGGTAAGGAGAAGGGGGCCAATTGAGTAACCAGCCATATCGCCAGATTTGACACCCATAGATTACTTTTTGTGAAGTATACATAAAAAGTAATGTAAACGTTACTAGGCCGGAGAATTTAAAAGATTTAAAAACAAAAATTTGCCAGACAAGAAGAAGAAAACCACCAGAAGTAAAAATATTCAAAAAGATACTATTCAAAAATAATTTATCGGCCGTTTTGGTTATTGTCAAACAGCCAGCAGTACACAATTTAAACATCTAATTTAATTGATTTTTTAAATAATCATTACTATTAAATTGTGTATTTTAAAATTGCAAAATCGTTTTCATTAATTTTTTATCTAACCTACACTCATGCTAATGTGATTATTACCGTATCGTATGTAAAATATATGCTTTTTCACATTCCATAATAAAAAAGTTACCATTCAAAAAATAGGGATGATGCCATACCTCCTACACAAATCACCCTGTATGTATTAATTATATTATAAAACATACGCAACTAAAAATAAAATTTGGCTATTCCTAGAGTCATTCCTTGAATTTTTAACGAATTTATTCATTATTTTACAAAAGCACTGTACGTAAAAACTTAAAGGTCACCAAGCTTTAATTATTACAAACCAAACTTAATTGTGTATTACTGCAAACTTCCGGCATATTTAGCTATATAAAAGCCACACAGATGAAATAGAAATATGAATATTTACAACAATTAATCAAACACGATAGCAAACCAAACTGAATTGTACCTACATCGATTCAAATATCTAAAACTACACAACGACATATCGCTATCGCTAGGTTACTCGCGTATATAATAAGTTTTCGTTGGTCGATGAAACGTGCCATATTGGGATGTTGGTTAATTAGAAAATCTTGCATTATTTTCGAGGATATTTTGTAAACTGCCGCAAATTTAACGACCACGTATTGACTGAACAAAATATTTACTTGGAATGGAGGCAATAAGCACTAACAACTAGAATGAAACGCACTCGCCATCTCTATGATGCCGAATTACAGTATAACGAGGCAATTTGTTTCGCCGAAACGAATGCTTTTGATGCAAACTGACAGCGACACGTATTCCTTTTTGGAATTATCCAAATTGGAAAAACACAAGTACGTAAAATATAAAACTCTCAGGAATGACGTACAAATCCACTTGGCAGACTCGCAACGAGGGTGTTGTATAGAGGGAATTACATTATGCCGAGGAAAATTCATTTTCAGTCCTTTTGTTTTACGGCCTGCGTAAGACTATTGTTCGGTAATACGTGAATTCTGGTGTAACATCCTGTTAAGTTGTGACAACTAAGTTACGTTGTAGGCCCATGAAATAGAAAAACGGTAAGTTATCCAAGATGCGTGTGGTGACTTGTGTTAAATAGTTCGTTGAATTCTAACGTTGCATTTGTTAGTCTAACAGTTACATAAAATAGATGGTTTATATTTGTCTTGTGTTGTATTTTCTGGGATTTCTGCCAATTAAATTGAAATAAAAAAATATTTGATTCTAACGTTTTGGTTTTAATCACTAGAGCGTCTATTCCGGCAGCCGCAGCAGTCAAACTCAGTAAGTGATCGATGAACCGTAGTGGAGGTGTATTAGCAATGCACTTCTTACAGTGCATTGCCAGTACACCTCCGTAGAGCCGTAGTTGATCTTGATTTGTCGATCGATGTGTACGTACGGTTGCCGCTGTGTTAGTTGAAACGTTTTAATTTAAAAACAAAGTATATCGTACTGGCGAAAGCTCAGAAAACGTTTATATGCTCACCAAGTGAAATTATTGGTGAATTTTATGATTTTTTCTACGATGCAGCAGAAGTAATATGTAAAGTATGCGATAAACTCTTAATTTTCTGGCCCAAATCCAATCATACACGTCACGTGAATTCTGTGCAACATAGGAAATAGGGCGTGCTCTTGCAAACTCAGTTTAGGTTTAATTTATTGTTGATGTTGATAGCCCGTAATATATTCCTATTCGCATACTAGATAAAGAATAATTTCGAATGTTTTGGCACAAATACAGTATACAGTTTCAGTTACCATGTCGCATTATGGAGCAATATATCAACTATATGCGACATTATAGAGATTACACATAAATTACAAAATAGACGACTGTAGTTATGTGTTGACGAGACGACTGATCGTAGGAAGAATTCTATTTTAAATATTATAGTACCTATACTTGACCCTCGACAATCGACATTTCTATTGCTACTAGCTAGCAAAAGCCTCACTGAGATTACTGGCAACCATGTTGTGTTTAATTTGCCTTTCAGTTATTGTTTTCAAGTCTGAAAATTAATCTCGTTTGGTGCCATAACAATATTAAACAATTGTTTCTCTATCGCCAGAAACCGCAACTGTGGGGCCCAAGTCGTCACCTTAAGCTGGTCAACCACAGCTGACGCTCAGAGACAGAACGTTCTACGCTTTCCAACTTGATGCGGCTGGTGTGGACAAGGCTTTAGATCTTAATAAATAACCCGTAACACCCTCGCCAATAATGTTATCAAAACTTTTCGACGCAGTGTTATTAAAAAAATAACCTTAATAGTATATTTTAATATTGCCTCATAAAGGTGCACGAGGCAGATGTATCTTTCAGAAGCAAAACGTTCAGAAGCAGAATGTTCTACGCGGTCCAACTTGAGGCGGCCTGGCCTATGTGAACAAGGCGTTAGATCTTAACAAATCAATAATGTAATAGCTTAATAATAATCTTAACAAAACACTCTCGTCAATAATGTAATAGCTTTTCCACTTAATGTAATTAAAAATAAAAAAACCTTCAGAATAGTTTAATATTACCGCATAAGGGTGCATCAGACAGGTTTCTTAGATAATGGTTTATGCATGTACGTACATTGTTACAACTTACACATGTGATAATATCAACGTTTGGGAAGATAAGGAATATAGTAACCATCAGAAAAGTGATATGTACCAGAATCGAAAATCAATGTTTCCTTTTAATGGTATTGCAATTAAGCTTAATGTTTTCTAAATCGAGTCCCATTAGATATAATGCCTTTATTTGATAACGTTGTCAAATAATGATTTGGAACGAATTGAATCTTACTTTCAGAAATTATCTCGAACGAGGATCTAACATTAATAACTGTTGTCTGAATAATTGTCTTGACCAAGCCATGTCTAACTAAAGCACCCATTAATGCTACAACAACTTCGTGGTTTATTTTATCCAATGGCGTGGACATTACTAACACAGTCATTTCTTAACGTAGTTATAAAATTGGATACAACACGCCCATCAGTAACTTCATCTACAATGAAATACACAAAATTTCTGCAATGTTTCGCTTTACATCAGAAACTTGATTAGAAAACGCTGTAATGTAATTGATGGAGGCAGTTTTCGGTCCAAGTATTTTTCAAAATATGAACATAAAATGGTGTTCTTTGACTTAATTGACTCAAGGTATGTCGATTGCAGGAAATTCTTCTGTGAACATTTAAGAAAATTGTCTAGATCAGATTATTTATGGCCAGATACATATCTTCTTATTTTCAATGATTCAAATGAATTTGTAATTATTTCACAAATTGTATAGCATTTCCTTTCAATGCAAGAAATACACTAGCATATCCAAGTACACTAG
This sequence comes from Rosalia funebris, assembly GCA_037954035.1. Taxonomy (NCBI): domain Eukaryota; kingdom Metazoa; phylum Arthropoda; class Insecta; order Coleoptera; family Cerambycidae; genus Rosalia; species Rosalia funebris. The sequence continues at coordinate 14,507,799 of JAZFAV010000016.1, read as the reverse complement.
AACGTTAAAAAAAATCAAATAACTAATTGATTTTATTAGGACAAATGTAAGTATAAAATAATAGTATCCTGAGAAGGGACTGGGACGTTCGATGTACCAACAAAAAGAACACCAGTTTTCCACAAACACCAAAATATTACAGCTTTCTCGATGTTCGTTGCGCCAACCAATTGGTATCATCGAGGGATGATCAAAACAATCAATTTTAATCATCTCTTGGCTATGCCAATTTGGTTGACCAAACGCGTATAGAAAAACGTGTATTTTTTAGAATAATAATTACACAAGGTATTGCTCGTATATACTTATTTATACATTTTTGCTTGTTAATGTAACTGATGGCATCCTACGAGCTGTCGACAGTTCACATAACTAACATTTTTGATTTTTTATATATTAGTTGTGTGACAACCAAATTACACCATTATAACATTTGTGAAAACGCTTTATTGGTTTCCGAACTGCCTTTCGAGTAAATATTAGTTTACCAAGATTAGTACGAACTCCTCGATACTTGTATCACACATGAAGTCAATTGAGCCGGGAGTTCCACAAGGTCCTGTATTGGGGCCACAAATTCTCTTAAAATGCAAACTACATATGTATAGCAGTAACATAACGCCTCCCTATACCACCAATTGATCATATTTCTCTTCACATGCGTGCATTTAATTTTTTGAATGTATCTGTAAGGAAATTTATACATATTGTTGAATTTGTGTTGAATATTATAAAGACATCTGACTATTTATATAATAAGTTAGTGGCGAACAAACACACACAGAGATTTAAAACGAATAGAAAATAAAATGTCCATACCATCTAATCGAAGTGAAATATTTAAATACTTTTTTTCGTAAATACCAGCATATATCGTCAATAACCCGCCATTCAATCAAAATTAATTCAATCTCCATTCAATATCACAATATGTCGGTGACAACAGTCAGATGTAAATTAAGAAGAAATTTACTTTGCAATATTTTAATATACGCCATTTTAAATTTAGGGAAAATTGATTCGTTGTAAATCAAGTTCGTTGATGCACTTTCCTTTTGGAATAAATCTGCACTTTTTTTCTATAAATATATTATTATTATTTATTTGTCATGCGAATGCTTTGAGTCGCAGCGAAATTTTAAATTGTAGCTACATATATCGAATAGAGTATACTTATTCGGAATATATATTATTTATTTGTAAAGTGTTGGTCTGATTAAATTATTTTTGTTATTTATTACAAAATTTATTTAGTATATCTTATCTCTCTTTTACATTATATAATTTTTTTTATTTTATTTTCAGGTAAGTGGATCTTCTTTTCTTGGATTTTGTAAGTATTAGTGAGAATCTATCACGAAGTCCACGAAGACCGAAATATTACCTAAGTGGTAATACTTTGTTAAAATGGTATTACTTAAATGATAATTATAATAGATTGAAATTCAGTTTTAATCATCTAATGATACAACTTTGTTGACAAAATGCGCGTCGAGTAACGTGGAATATTTCAGTGTTCGTGAAAAACTTCTCCCCCTTTTTTTTTTCAATTAATAGCAGTATTTTAAGTTTCAAACGAGACTTCGCACTTACTGGTTTATAAACAATCAAGGTATATAATTAGAATTCATAAGCGCAACCCTATAGACGTTTCTTATTTGTATATACATGTTGCCTTCTTTTTACGGGATACAAGGAGCTAGAAATAGTTCCCCCATTTATAAGATATATTAATCTTATATGACCAGTTCATTAGTAATGAATAATAAATAATCAGTCTTAACTTAAAATATTACCCCTGCTGCCAAAGGGCTTGCCACCTTTCCCAGAATTTGTGCACCCTGAACATCCCTTCGTCATTTTTATCTTAGATTTGAATTTCTATATAGCACGACTACGTATCATTACGCTGCTCTTTTTTCATCATACAGATGCCTATATAAAACGCCATCAAAATCTATCATAGCCATTACCTCGCGTTTATGTTTTGTTAGTTGTCGATGAGGAATCTGCGGCGGTTGCCCTCCAAAATTGGTCTTGAACTCGTTTGAGCGCTTCCGACACATCAACCCACTTTCATCTGTAAAATATGATCTAGGATATCTTACTTAATTCCGGTTCTGGCAATTCCCACTATAACATCCACTTTTGTCATTAAATATGTTTGGTCAGATGATTCTTTAAAAAATTTCGATAATGTCTTGTATTGCAAGTACTTCACATTTTTAGAGCAATATCCAGTATTTGAGTATTTTTAAATATATTTTAATTTAGCGTGTTTCAAAAAGTGTCAGCACTATTATTTAAATAAATGGTTGACTGCAGCATTTAATACTCACCGTAGACTCGCGGATAAACTGTACTTTTTAGATTTTTCGAAGAAAATATGCAAACAAGGCAGCCTCACTTGTATAAATCTCCACCTTTTTAACGTCGCACCACTTTTAGGACAAGTCGTAAATCATTTCATACTTTTTCTTAGATTTTACTTGTTAAAGAGACAGCAGCCAACATTTGCAGCTGTTCCGATGTCGATCTTATCTATTTTAACACAGCTTTTAGTAAAAATACTTAAAATAAAACTTTAGATGACAGCAAAGTTTCTATTTTCAACGGATTGTTGCTTTTTAAACTCTCTTTTGTTCGGTTATTGCATCACAGAAAAGCAAGGTGGTAATAATTGTTAGTTTATGAACCTATTTAATAGTTCTGTATACAATTTGTATAGTGGATCTTTGCGCGTGTATCAGTTTAATGACGACACACGGATCACATGCTACACGCTACACCACTTACAATTATTACTAATATGCCACAATTACCAGCACGTATGTCTAGCGACATATGTTTCGATCAACTACGTACGGCATAGACAGTTAATAATTTGTCGAACAAAATGCAATTATGAAGTCACGTCTTAGCTTTATTGTATAATTTGATTCATTGGCGTCTCAATATTTCTGTAAAATTTATTTCATTTTTGTTTCATTTATTTTGATTTTTGTTGAATTTATTTCATTTATTTTGATGGAAATATCACTTCCATTGAATGTTTTTATGGAGAACCTTTTCATTACTCTGTCATAGGTTGGACGGATTTGTATTGTACTAATTGTTATCCTAAAATGTATTTTCGGCACGACACTGTTCAAAAATGTCAGTTGATTGATTCATACGATTGTTACCTGTGACGCACACGCAAAGAATCATTATACAAACCATAGTTTTGCAGGTATTGCAAATAAAATAAAATAAATAATTGATCAACCACGAACTGTAGGTCGCTTTTAAAAGTGTTACTAACAGTTCATGGTACATAATAGTCGTATACCATTTTCTAAACATATTTTTTTTCTTTTTACTTTCTATTTTTTTTTCATATATCTTCTATATCAGAAATCTTTTTTGTTCGGGATGTCGTCACTTTTTTACGCGAAAACTAGAGACTCTGGCATATGTTCATACATACATATTTCTTAATTATTATTCGTGGTTCACCAGTAATAAATCGATTGTACACGTGGCATACCGAAGATGCCACGTGTATAGTTTCCGATAATTTGCATTTGTCCCGAAAATTGCTTCACGTTAATTTTAACGCTACCTTTTGTGTATTGTTCCGAATGTAATTCCGTGAAATGTTGAAATGGCTATAAACCGCAGGCCTTATGTGTCAGAGTGTACAGTTAAGAGATGAGCCTTATTATTAATTAATTCGTCCTCTGTCTACATCAAAGGAGACAAAAGCGATGTACTACGGAATATGCGCCTATTAACTCAACTGTCAGATTTCCGGCGGAGATAATGCTGCGCGGAGTTCGGCGAGAGCTCCGGTTATTCCTGCGCCAGGACGATGTCAGTATGATCGCTGGAACAATTGGTATAAAGAGTTTTTTGAATAATACCTGAATATATACAGACTATCATCTAGATGCATTGTAAAGGATGTTTTTTTAAGCTTAGTAGAACTTTAAACTTGAATAAATACCACAAAAATTAACTATTGATATACAATCTGTTTGTATTTGAAAGATGGCATACCTGGCATTAATTTTTAAAAATTATTTGAGGCATATGACCACCGCGGCTGTCCTGACGAAGCGCATTGTGTCAGTCCAATTTTGGATCACTTTTTTGAGCAGTGGTGGCCGTATGTCATGATCACACGAATCACACGAACAATGTTGGCTTCCAAGACATCCTGTGTTGCTGGTTTATTAGTATAAACCAATGACTTCACGCAGCCCTATAGGAAATAACCAAGAGGCGTCAAATCGCAGGACCTGGGTGGCCAATTGACAGGTCCATTTCTTGAAATCAACTTACATATTACCAAATCTTGTTTTCAATAGGTAAGTGGATAGTTTCGTTCGCCGTATGGCACGTAGTTCCATCCTGTGGCATCTACATCTCCTGCGGATCAATGTCATTCATATTTTGAAAAAGATATTCATTCGTCATGGTCCGGTAACGTTCCCCATTGAACGTAACATTAGCTCCCGCCTCATTTTTAATGAATTAAGGTCCAATGAAGCCACCAGCGTATAAACCGCACCAAATTGTGCATTTTTCGGAATGTAATGGAGTCTGTAGGATCTCTTCTGAATTGGTATCACTCCATATCTAGTAATTCTGCTTATTAACAAACCCGTTAAGTCAAAAATGAGCCTCATCGCTGAACACAACTTTGCGATAAAACAATGGGTCGGTTTGCAACTACTCTAAAGCCCAATCAGGGAAAGAACGACGCAAGCGATGGTCTTGTGGCTTTAATTCCTGCACCAGCTGGATCTTATTGGGTGTAGGTCAAGATCTTTGTGCAAAATTTTCCACGTAGTAGACGGACAAAGCCCCAACTGCTGCGACCGACGATGAATCGATAATTTTGGATTTTCTATACGTTTCCCGAATCGACGACTTTCAAAGTAAATTTGAACAATTTGCATTGTTCAAGCGTGAGTCTGTTCATGATGATTTGCCACACTATACTTAATACACATGTCACTAATTGGGCGCAAACTGACAGCTGATTTCACGGCCATCGCTATCGGAAATTCTATCATGCTTAAAAAAACACCCTCTAATAGGGAAACTAAATATTTATGATATACATACATTTATTTTTATTAGTATACAAGATGAGTATATATGTATATATTTTTACCAGCAGTCGACATGTAGAATGCAAATGTGTGACATTATTTTCTTAAAATAAAACAATTAAATAAAAAAAACTCCCAAATTATGCTTTAAAACGCCCCATATTTTAGTGTGAATTTCTATAAATAAATAAAACCGCTTAAGGTATCACCGCTGCTGCTAAAAGAGAACTTGTCGCCTTTTCTAAATGTGCATTGAAACATCGTCATTCCCATCTTAGATTTGAATTTCAATATAGCGCACAACCATGTATACTTCCTCTGATATTTTCTCATTGTATAGATGCCTGTATGCAACGCCATTATAACCATTAACAGAGATTGATGTTTTCAGGATGTTATCTTCAATTAAAAACATTTAAATAAATTCCGGTTTTTTTGGGTATCCCCTCGTATATCTTACCATTAAGAGTAAAATTATTTTCTAGTATTGAAAATGATAACATTACCTAACAAAGTCGAACAGTGAACAGTTAGTTAGAGAAATCAAAACTCTTTACAGTTCACCTCGCTTCATCCTCTCACTTCATTTCACATCACTTCACCTCGAACATCAGACACATCACATATTACTGTAACATTATTTTTAGTATAATTCTTATCTGTAGTAAAACCACAAACAATATGGATGTTTCAATCAAAATGTCAATAAATTTTCAAACTAAAAACTCAACACAAATTGTTGTGGCAAGTTATATAGTTCGAGAATTTTCTCTCCAATCTCCTATACCTATTCACAATATTATCGTCGTGGGAAATTTGGTGGGATCAAACCTTGAACATTCTTCACGTGATAGACATATAGTCGAGTATTTCAGGCCAGGATCTTTTGAATCTTGTATCAAAAAGGATAGACAAAATATGTGTTATTCCTGTACTCCACAAATATCTTGTATATGAAGTTTGTGTCAGTTTCACAGCCACTCAATATCCGAGCACAACAAAATTTTCAAAATAGCGTTTTTTAGGGAGGTTTCTCCCTGGAAAAGTTAAGAGGTTAACCTCCCCTCATGTGCTATATTCATTCGCTAAAAAATCTGATTAAAAGACACCTTTACAATGTTTTTTTCATACATAACTTTCCCTGCATTGTAAATTTAAATAGAAAAATAGGGGATCTACAGTCCGTCAAGTAGAAGCGTGGTAGGGTTATTTATAAGTAAATATATTAAACAATATTTTCAATGCATATGTGCATTCCATTCAGAACAAATATGCGATTGGATTAATAATGCGTCTAGTCGCCATCGGAGACGCAATATTTGCTTGGCATGTCTGGGACACGCTTTTGATCGAATTGCGTATTCTATCGGCAAAGACTTCCAAATCCGACGAATTTCGTGTATGCTTAATGTATGCCTACACATTTTTTTTTATATAATTTGCATCCGGTGATTGCGATGGCCAATCCAGTGTAACGATGCCAGCTTGCGTTTTTCCGTCGGTACAAAGCTTGCTGCGATGTTAGGGATCATTGTCCTCCTGCAGAATCCAATCCTCATTTTTATCGTGAACCAACCGACCAACGTTTGTTAAGTTTTGGTAAATTTCCCACAATCTCTAGGGTTTCAGGTTATCGGTAAACAGGTGCAAAGTGCCGAGCACCTGCTCGGAGAAGTAGTACCAAAGATGCAGCTTTATAGTCCAATCAATATGGCATGACCCGGTCACTAATTGTAAACAGAAAAAAAAATTAAGCATATAGAAAATAAAATTTTAAGAAATTTACCGTTTTTTGCTCTCAAAATGGCGGCCGCCATTTTGAGAGCAAAAAGCGGTAAGTTTCTTAAAATTTTATTTTCTATATGCTCAAATTTTTTTTTCTGCTATTTACAATTAGTGACCATTTAACATAGGGGCTCAGACAGATTGATTGGACTATTACTCCGTGTTTGATGGTTACCTGGACAAGCCTTTTGGTGGAGGTCGACTAGGATGGCGCAAGAATATAACGTTCCCATACAGAACGCTCGTCGGTAAAAATTACGTTGCCAAAATCTCGATGGGTGTGTTCGCGCGCCCAAGCGAGTCTCTTCGTCACATGCCTTTCAGTCAACAGAGGTTTCTTCACTGTCGCGCTTCATTTCACGATATGATCGCGGATACGAGTTCGGATTGTTTCGTACGATATATCTAACCCTTGTTGCTTCAGTTTTGATTGTCCTTGGCGCAGAATTAAGCCAGCATTCCGCAAAAACAGATTAATGATCTTTTTCACTACTTTTTGGTCCAATTTACCTATCTTTACCTATCGAACCACGTAAATCACACAATATCTGTCACATTATGTCGCTGCACCCACTTCTGTAAGAATAATCTCGGGTTTTTCACGTATTTAGCAGCGGCTAGTTGCGACAGTTTCGAACCTATTTTCGGATGGATACACAGAAAATAGCCTCGTAGCGCTATGAGTGCCTAATACACGTTGCGGTACGAGAGTTTCTCTTACAAAATATCGACCGCCTGAACCTTCAATTGAATTTTCATGACAGTGCATCAAGGACTAAAGTTCCCTCTACTAACTAATGAATCATTTAGAGCGATACCTTTTACCGGTTGTGAGTAAGGCCTGCCATGCTTCTACTTGACCGCCTATAAGTATATTTTTTAATAACCGAGTTTCATTCACCCAAAAAGAGGAAAAAATTCCAGGACATCTGTTATTAGCATTAATTAAACTTAAAGAAACTGTAACGCTTACGTATTCTTTTTTTTTTTAATATACATCATTCGTATATTTTTTAGGACATACCTAAATTTTCCTCCTAATAATATTTCCTTAAAACGCTAGCAGACTACAAACACCCCGTCGCAGTGATTTCAGGGGCTGAAATTGCCTTCATCGACTTGTTCAGACAGCCTGCCATAACTTTTGTTCGCCGAGCCCTGAATTTATTTGCGAAACTAAAATGCCTGAATTCGAAATTAAATTTTATCATATTGTTTACGGAGCATGCCGAGAGCTAAACGGCTTTCCGAAACAGGGGCATACTTTGCTAATTAACGTTTCGCAGGCATCAAGTTACCTAATATTAACAGGTAAACAATACCGAAAATATCGGACGGTTTATCTTCTACAATTAAGTTGTTTTAATTATGAACTTAATATATTTCTGTGTACCCCGAACTCCCACAATCCGGTGGTCTTTCTTGGAAAGTTTTTATCGTTTTCCAACGATCCAGCAAGAAATAATTCTTGCTTTTGTAGGATAGTATATACGTTGTGTTTTCAATTAAATGAATTCACCCCAGTAAATAGTTTGTTTATAATTTCAATTTCACAGTTTTTTGTTATAGGTCTATTTCAAAAGTTCTTAATTTTCGCTAGATTTTGAGCTTATGTCGTGTCATATATATATTCATTGATTGACATTTCAATGATACCTTTTTTGTCTTTTCAAATACTTAAAAATTAGAAAGAACAAAATTGGAAAGAACATTATACACCTCCCATTACTCTTTATTTCTATAGGATGTCTCATGTGGTACTACAGGATTTTAATTGCGCGCCATTTCTGCCCAAGGACTGGACGTCAATATTTAGCGACTGTCATCTAGAAACCATACAACGTCAACATGCCGCGATTAACAGTTCAACAGCGAATAGTTTGTGTACAAACTGTTTTATGAAAGTGAACGATCATTACAGTTGCGTTAAAAAAAATTGCACAAAATTAGGACAAAACGAAGCGTCTGCAGAACTTCGTAACAGTTCGTAACTTAATCAATAAATTTGAAGAGATGGGTTTGTTCAAATATTGGTGTGGTGAGAGAAAGCGTACGCCAGTATCCAAACACATCAATTCGACGTCGTATATAAGAGCCACCACGCATCGGATTTTAAAGGAAAATCTACATCTGTCAGCATACAAAATTCAGTTGACACAACCATTAAAAGTTACAGATCATTTACAGCATCGTACATTTGTTAATTGTCAACGAACAAAATTGTCGAATTTGGAGTGCTGAAAATCCACATACTGTTCACAAAAAAGAAATGCATCCATAGAGATGCACAGTTTGTTGCGCATTTTGAAGTGGTGGAGTAATTGGACTATACTTTGAAAATGGCATGTTGTCATATGGTTTGTAGATGACAGTCGCTAAATATTGACGCATTATCTTTGATATAACAAGTTCTATAGTTCCAACTGAGATATCCTATACATAGAACGTAGTCATAGAAGGTGACGTTTTGGCATACAATTTGTTTTTTCCCCATCCAGTTTAACCACAGATGGCGCCAGTATTTTTTTTTTTCATTTTAAATCCTGTAAGTTATTGCATTTTTGAAATCTACATAATTTTTTAATCCCATGATGCTAAATAAACATAATTTCAAGTACATCTCGTCAAGAATAGGAACAAGTCTCGAAACTGCTGTATCGGACCCCCCACTAGGTGCGCAGTAAATAGCCTGGTCTTTGCTCATTCAGAGTAAAGACCATTCATTCACCCTTGCAGAGTGAATATCGATGAATAGGTATATATTGAATGTGAATGTACACAGAGTTCACGCGTAAAGTACACCCTTTTCCCTCCCAATGATGCCTCATTCTTTCTCCTACGCATACCTAGAGAATCTTACACTTTTTCCTATTCTTAAAGATCAGTATTAAAAAGTATTTTTGGAAACGTTTTCCCTTACCTTGTCTAATAGTTCTGCCATTTAATAATCCATACATGCCACTAATTTCTTCACGTGTTCTATAACTTCGGCCACATTACAATATAAATAAAAGTGGAAACCATATACCCACTAAGTTTTCAATCGGGCTAATGTAATGTCACTCAGACGGTGTGCATTCATAAATAATACTAATTTATATACGAGATGATGTCACCTACGCTTACTGTTGATAACGTAGCGGAGGCAGATAACTTTAGAAGTTTGTTGTCTCCAGAGCAGTTGGAATAAGTGACCTAGTTCTATAAAGTTCGAAGCTCCTGATGTACGGATTTGATAAGAAAGTGCATATTCAGTCCACAGTTCAATTTCATATATCACGTTTCAATTCCAGATATTAACTAAAAAGTCGTTTGCATAGGTATCCTGAACCTTGTCAGATATTCCATCAGAGAGAAAAAAACTGGCGAATATTCTGAATACATATACAAAGTGAAAACCTCAAGTGAAATAAATTTTGTAACTCAAATAGAGAATACTTCGAGAGAAAATTACTGAAATATGTAACATTTTGAGTTGAATTGTCCATACTTAGGTGGTCAATAACTGTGGGGGACATAACGGTCCCAATTTTTTTTCACAATGAAGAATATACCGTGTGACACATCATTTGAAAGGTCACATGAAGAGGAATACACTGCGCACTTCGTTTTTTACTTTTCTAAACATATTACCTCTAAAAATAACAAAAACAAACTTATTAATTTTTATATTAATTATTTTATCGTAAAACATGTTCAAAATGGGTACTGTTCCTTAACAAAAAGCTAATCGATGATAAAACCCATCTCTTACATTCTGTAGCATATCCGGAGTGATAAAACTGATGATGGTTCCTTTCTCGATTTCCGACTTATAAGTTACTGACAGAGATCGTATCGATAAAGATGTATACGCCATAAAGTTAATTCGGCATTTGTCCTGAATCGGCGTACCGTATGCGGCACTGATGAGAACTAACAAGTTCGAAACAACTGTATGTCGTTCGGTTCCGATCCGGGACAAATGTCGAATCCTACCTGTGGCTGGTTTTATTTTTTGAAACCTTATCTGATCGTGCAGAAACACGAGAAAGGGGTCGAGGATCGCTTCTGGGTATAATTCAATGCCTACCGGGGCTTTAGCCCGAGGAGTAGTTGTTTCCTAGAGCGATTATGTAATAGCTTTGCTATTCGGGAACTACTTTGATAGCCGCTTGGCGGCTTGGTGGTTCCTTTCTCGATTTCCGACATATAAGTTACAAAACTGATGTTGTCTTATTCTTTGCTGCAGAGCCTCGAGTGTTATCAAGTTTTGTTTCAAAAATCTCATTTTTCGAGTACAAGGACCTTACCTCACAAGAAGAAATTATGTGAGGTAAGGTCACGAAATCTTGGCGGCTACTTAATGCGACATATTTGTCCAATCCACCTATTTGTAAAAATTGACGGACGATTATAGCATAGTGCAGTGGACCTCCATATTGTCGAAACCGTATTCCAGTGTCATGTAAATCGATTTCATTCATTGGAAGAGAATCGACAAAAAACCAAATATTGTTGAAAAAACTTTTTTATATGTTATATCATCAAAATTATTATTAAAATTTAGCGGTCCAAGAACTCCCCAATTATTCCAGCCCACGCATTTATGCGGGTGCTGGACATGTCTTTCATACATTCAGATTATGGGCCATCCAAGCTTTCTTTAAATATGGCATTTTGTAATCAAGTTTTCAAATAAAAAATTATAAATGACACGTGAATAGTAACACTAATACAAGGATAGAATGCCGAGATAAGATCACACTTACAAATTTTTTAAAGTGAGGTTAAGCAGTACTTCAAAACAAAACAGCTAAAACAATATAAAAAAGATAAGGATTGTGTATTACCTTATTATCATAAAAAGATAATGTTAAAAAGAAAGGAACAGTATATATTTTGTACAAAGTTCACGATTCAGTGATGGTTATCATAAAAATAAGTTTTATTTTTATTTTTTTAAGGTATTCCTCTTAGTGCGACTTTTTAAATGATGTGTCGCATCGCGCATCCTTACATTTGAAGGAAAAATAGAGGGCGGTTACATCCTCCAGGGTTAAAATAAGTAAACGACATTACTCGTTATTTATAATTTCAGAAACGTTTATAGAAATCCTCCATATTCGAGTTACAGAATTCATTCCGGTTAACTTTTTCATCCTATAGATTTGGACAGTAGGACGTCATCAAATATTAATCGTAGATTTTTGTCAGTGCTGAAAAATAAGTTTTCATTGTTATTATGATAAATGTTCAGATTGTTTTTAGTGAATCGTAATGGGATCTTTTGCAAAACGACGTAGCGTAATTTTTTGTGTTTACTCACGCACGATTTTTACAATACTTATGTAATAAGTTAATTTTTTCATTTGTAAGTGTTAGGAGTGTTAATCTTGTTACTGATATTTATATAGAGCTGTATAGCAGTTCTATATCATCAGTATGTCCAATAATGTCCATTAATTTTATAATATTAGTAATGTCTATGGTATACATAAGAAATATAATAAGCCCTAATACTGAACCCTGTGGAATACCCGACGTTATTTCCCTTTTAATGGCACGGCATTCATGAGTCAACTAAGAGTGACCTTGTATATGATATTTGAAGAATTCGGCAGTTATTTCACCTAGGCCATAATATATTAATTTAACCACCAGAAACCCATGATTAATCCAATAAAAAAACTGAAGATTTTTTAAAATGAAAAATAATCTTCTATGAAGAGTTTACGAGAAAAAAAATAATTTTATTATGTTTTGTATATCTAAAGAACTATGTAGAAATGGAAAGATATTCTTATATTCTCTTATTTTTCCATCAGAACTTGTTAATAGAGTTTTTATTTGTATGACACGAAGTATATAATTTCCGTTAATACTAGATTGCAAAAATTCTAGTAAACTGTAATTGTATCAGGATGTATCATACCTCTATTGTATCATACCTTTGGCAGTAGTATTAGAATTCATGTAAAAAACAACTGTTATTAAGAAAATTGCAACGTAATATACTTTGTTATGTGATGTGATATTCCAAATACAATAACTGTTAATTCTTCCAATGCAATCAGAATTACAGGCTTTTTTATTAGATCTCAAATAATCAGCTCTTCAGTTTTTTTATTAGAAGAGCTGAAATTAATGAAATAAAATTTTACCGTCGACTGAGATGTGATATCTGAGCAAGTATCTGAGTATTGTATCGTATCCCGTAGGAATAAAATACATGAACGGATGGGAGGAGGAATCCGAGATATTACGAGTGTCTAACGTAACAAAAGGAAAATAAACGAAACAAATGGCATCTCGTATAGATAAAGCTCGAGGTGAAGTAACTGAAAATAAAAGGAACTGCTTAAATGTCACCTTTCCACATTATAGTCGTCTAAAGAAAGAAAAGTGGACGTTAGGCCAGCACCGGTCGTAGATCAGTACCTACGACTCCTGAAAGCGTTTTATTATGGTTTGTGTTACTGATTTACTGGTTATTAATATCAAAGACGACAATAGTGTAGGTTTTCTTTAGAATTCCCTAAACTAGTCTTTCGTATTTTTTGTAAAAATCAACAGTCCAAATGCGTTTTTCTATCTAAGACATGGAGGTACATCATAGTATTTGCTGTTAACCCAAGTATGTGTATCCCCTCGTAGTACGAAGATGAGAGTTAGGTTCCATTATACAAGGTGTCGATACCATTACTAGAATATTAAAAACAAAAAAGAACATCGATAATTGAATTATGTTAAATGGAATGGCAATTTTCATTATAACCACATTTCCACGGAATATATTCTAAATACATTGTGGAACTAAAGAAACAACTAGGTAAAAGGGAATCTAGTAATTAATCCACAAAAAGAAAAAAACAATATTTTTAATATTATGAGGTACTTGAAACGTTTTATTTGTTTTAATACATTTTTAGTATCAATCTATACATTCCTTTGATTAATAAAAACTGTTATCATGAATCCATATTTAAGGTAAATAAATGGATCCAACTTAAAAGAGAAAAGAGGGAAATATTACACCATTCTATTTACTGCTCAGGAAATCTTGTTAGGTTATGGCTGTCAGTCATCACCGAGTGTTTGACATTTATTGAGTACCAACCTCTCGAATGGAATTTACTGTGAACGGCTAGTGGGGATGTCTTCTCCTTCTGGCATTATTCTGGCAAGATCTGAAGAGGTTGAATCCCTCTGAAGAAGTCCCCCAGGTTAACGTTGGGCACGTTCAAAGCGAAACGGTTGTAACTGTGTCTCTGCATCTTTAGTATCTTTTCATTCACTGAAGTCTTTGAGGTTACTCACTGCGAGGCTTTGGGCATTTGGTGGTGTGGATGGTCCAATTCGATCGACCTGAATGCAGTGGAAGCGATTTTCTCTGTGGTTCTGCCGCCTCAAGGAGGACTTGGGTGGATCCTTCCCAAAAGGATTTTGGAACGCTTACGGCCACTATAAGTGATATGCGGGGATGTCCTTAGAGAAGGATGTTGTGATCGAAGTCAGGATAAGCGGTCGGAGAGATGGGAGAAAGTCACGGTATACGCGCTTGGATCCGGTCCTTATCGAGGGAGCTCGGATGTATGGTTCACTGCCGCTGTATCCGTATGCACTGGCACTCATGTTACCTTTCATTAATTTCGCGGAGCTCTTTCGATTTCGCCCGGAAAAATTAGATATCACACCAAGCACTAAGTTGTCACTCCTATTGATAGCTGACTTAAGCACGGACTTGAACTTAACTGACTTGGAACTAACCTACTTGAGAAAAAGAACTGACTGCTGTTGTTTGGTTTCTCGTATCTAAACTTTCGTGGTTTGACTTATAGAAAATTCTTCACTATAGATCGATGCGACTGGTTCTACTTGTTGGTTTTTGAAGCAACATAGATTGATGATATCTCTACTTCCGGTTGGAATTTCTTCGTGGGATTTTCGGTAACTTTTTCAGGATATTTCAGGGGTGGTTATTTATTAACCCCATGGATGTTGCGTGGCTGCTTCCTGATGGAAGCGTGTGCTAATTGGGATATTCCCAAATGTTCGAGATGTGGATGTAGAATTTTCTGGAGTGGTATCTACGTGAATATTTGGAAGCTTATACCAGTGACAGTACTTCGTTGACAGTTAACTCAAATACAAATATTCTTACCGCTTTGTGTACGCAACCTTTGTGGTATTCCTAAAAATATTAGCATGCCAGACTTGTACCAAGATAATTGTAAAGATTTAGTTGGACTAACATTAACATTCACAAGCATTTTGCAGAGTTACCTCTGACGGAACTATCTTTCTCCTGGGTGATTTACCCTTACGATATTTACTAGTTTGTCGATATTTTGCCATCGAACATGGTACGCGCTGCTAAAATGATTCGTACTGGATTTCTTCATGATTTGGAAGCTCTTCATGAAATTCTAAGATGCATTATATATATATATATATATATATATATATATATATATATATATATATATATATATATATATATAATAGATAGATAATAAATATAAATAGGGAGTATTTCCGACCGAAAGAGGAATATTTTTCTAACCTTGTCAATTACAGATCACATACAAGATGCGAGTTTCTTTATCAACTTACCACATAATTGACAGTCAGATTGATCATTAGGTTTAAAAACACTTGTTTGTTAAAAAACAGAGCTTAATCAGAAATCGAATAAAATTTAGAATACAATCAGCAGGAATGCGGAATACACTTTTGCAATTGAAAACCATTAACCGAAGTTGTCAGTATTTTCAGCTAACATGACAAATAAAAGCAATTATGGCTCACTAAACTTAAAATTTCTAAATATTGCTAGGTAAAACTCAGGTTACTCTAATTTTTGAGGAATTTGCGCAGAAATATTACCTACATGAACTTATAATAGATTCATTATGTATTTGATAAATGTATACGCCTATCGTCACAAATTATTAACGTATCTATTTTGAATAAAATGTTACGTCACCTTCTACCAATCTACGTTAGATCTCTCGATATATATATATATATATATATATATATATATATAATATAATGGATTGCATACTTACAAAACTGCTCTTGAGCAGTTGATCTTTGAGCAAAACTGCTCTTGATCTTTGTATGAGCAAACACTGCTTACAAACTGCTTTTGAGTTGGTTGTACGAATGGAGTCAGGTCTGTAACCAGGGACGTAGCGTGCATGGATGCGAGTGGTTCGGTCCACGTTACATACAAGCTACGCGTTAGATGGGCGAAAAGGTCAGTGGTCTTACGCAGTCAACAGTGGAACCTCGAGTGGGTGTTGTCGTTATTTCCGGACTCAGTTATGCGATTATGTGAATCCATCTTGACGACTGTCGCCATAACATATGGAAGATTTGGAAACGCTGTCTCAGGTAATTGCGGAAAATGAAAATGAGGAATGGGATCGAGAAACCGTTATTCGTGCTAGAGGCCTTTTAACTTTATTGCGTGACTTCTGCAATATTCCCACATTCCGAGAGTCTGTTTAAAATTCTACAGACAAAAACATCAGATATTAGTTACTGCAATAAGAAGATCGCCGATTTCAAATCACATATTCAAAAAATGAGAAACGAGTTTAGTGGCATTTGGGACGGTATGGATAGATTTGTGTTAGAAAATCAACCACCAAGTAAAAGAATACGTTTGGATTTAATTCCTGAAGAAAATAAGAAAAGCACCTACGTACGATTGTTTTATGAAATTTTGGACGTTATTACTTTCATTCGTGGAACATTTTCCTGACGAACTTTTTTCTGCTTTAGTAGATACATATAGAACGTTATTTGACGCAAATTGTATAAAAAGTGAACTTTCAGTGATTTATAGTGATCCCGATATAAAAAAGAGCACTGTGTTTGAGCTTCACCAATTTATTATGTTCCTTCAATTATCTTCTGTTTTCCCGGAGTCATCAAAATTGTGTCGTTTAATTTTGACTATTCCTACACAGGCAGTTCCGCGCAAAGATCATTTTCATGTTTAAAGAGAATAAAGACTTATGTGCGAAATTCTCAAAAGCAAGAAAGGCTGTCAGCTTTAGCATTAATAAATATTGGAAGTGCCTTGTTTAGAAGATATGAGATCGTCTCCAACATTTGACGAAACAGTGATAGACGTTTTCGCTGGACAAACAAAAAGCGAAGAATTGATCTTCATTTTAAAAATTAGGATATACCTCGGCATAATCATTTTATGTTAGTGTCTTTTTTTATTTTTACAATTTTCATATGGCCTACCATACATCCGACTATACTTCTTCCCCTTATAAAATTTTTATCACATCCCTAGATTATTTTCTCACGCTACGCCCCTGTCTGTAACTAGTGCCCTGATTCACTTCTTATGGTAGATAATAACGGCAGGCTAGGACCCATATCAAAGTCAAAGGAAGGAGGATGAGATCCTAATTTTGAAGTAATTTTCGTGTGTCAAGGGAGTGATTCTTGTTCAAGAAGCGCTTATCAACGCAACGCTTTGATTACTAACGACTGGACGTGTCCTCAAACAATTAATGGAATGATAGAGTCGCGCACATTCGTCTCTGGTAATGGCATTGATAACACTATCAGGCGGATCATTTCAGTTTCGTATATTCTGAGGCTGATTGCTGTAACTGTTTCAAAACGATAGGGTATAGTCGTCGATGCAATTTATAGAACTCGATTATTTTAAGAACCTAAGAACATAGAAGTCAATAAGGAAATATGTATGTTTTGCCTTAACGTAATACGGCTTGTCAAAATGTTCTTATTCATATTGGAAAATGGCCATTATTCAGATTTTGATCGTTACAAAAGGAAATGTGATCGGTACAACTGGGGAAGAAGGAACATAACTGTGTCAAAATACAACTTTTTTTCGCTTACCTTTGTAAACCTTTGACCTTTGGAAGTGCCTTTCTAACATTCACATGAGCTACCTATGAGCACCTCCGCATATCTGCGAACCAAACCATTCCCATAGCTGATTAATTTTAAGACACAACTGCTTTACATAGAAAAGGCGGGTATCTTTTATCCTAGCCTTCATGAACTCCAACACGTTTTCTATTGAGATTGAGACAATGTAAAGGTCAATTAAATGTTTGGATTTAATATTTCCTCTTCTATTTCGAGCATAGACGACTTCAATGTTTAGGATCATTGTCTTCCTAGAAAGTATCCAATGACATTTTCCCTCATCAAATCATTTCTTTATAGATTTTGACAACCCTCTCTCTGGTATATTCTTATCATATTCTAGATTTTTGCATATTCAGGTAAAAGTAGAACTCTTCTTCGAAAATTTTGACAGATCCAAGCTCACTGAAACATCTCACATAAATACATGCATTTTATAATGTATTCAACAATGAGTTGAACGAAGTGATTTCTTAGAGATATACAGGAGGTACATTTTAAGAGTTACCACGCCTAAAATGAAGCCTCGTCAAACACGACATTCGACCAATTACTGTCTTAAGATTTTCTTCTGTTCTGATTTTTCACGGTGATTATCGGATAATAGGTATTTCAATCGTACGCTCCACCACTGCACATCATTTCAACATATCGTCTTCTTTGCTAATGATAATTTAACACACAGTGACAGCGTCAGATTTCGTTGGGTGAGCAGAAGAATATTCTTTTGGCACATAAAAAGGGTTATGTCGTTTTCGCCGCCCAGTTCCGTCTTTGTTATAGACAGAAATAATTGAATTATGTTCATTATTGTTATAATAATAATAATGCTTTATCAGGGTTAAGAATCCATTTACAGGACAAAGTGCGGAGTACATGTATAATTAAACTAAATAAACAGTTTTAAAACCTCAAAATGGACTTTTCCGCATGTAAAACATCTCTATCTCGAAATTGAGTAACCGAGAAAAAATAAACCAAAACATAAATGCAGAATATCTGTTTTATGCTACAGTTTTACTTTTTTCAAATCGTCCACCCTCGTGCTTTCTACTTACCACTGAACAGGGTAGGGTGTATCCTATCCACCTCAAAATCAATAGACGTCGTCTGGTAGACGTCCCTAATCAGAATTGGTTGAAATCCAATCGATCCGACACGATTTAATTGAGTGATCGTGCTAACAAAAGAAATTCTCAAATATTGTGTCATCTGGGAGACATCCCAAATCATAATCAGTCAAAACCCGATCGATCCGACATGATATAGTTGAGTTATCGTGTTAACAAAAAAAATTTCTTAAATAGTCCACCGTCGTGCTTTCTCATGACCCATGGCTAGGGTAGGGTGTGTCTTATCCATCTCAAAATCAATAGGTGTCGTCTGGGAGACGTTCCCGATCAGAATCAATCAAAACCCGATCGATCCGACACGATTTAGTTGAGTTATCGTATTAACAAAACAAATTTCTCAAATAGGCTACCATTGTGCTCTCATGACTCTTGGACAGGGTGGGGTGTGTCCTATACACCTTAAAATCAATAGGTGTCATCTGGGAGACGTCCCCGATCAGGATCAGTCAAAACCCGATCTATCTGACATGATGTAGTTGAGTTATCGTGCTAACAAAAAAAAATTCTCAAATAGACCCAAGGGAGGGAGTGGTGTGTGCTTATCCACCTCAAAATCAATAGGTGTCATATGGGAGACGTTCCTGATCAGGATCAGTCAAAACCTGATCGATCCGACACGATTTAGTTGAGTTATCGTGCTAACAAGAAATTTTAATGCCGACGACAACGACGACACACACAGCAAAATTTTTTCAAAAACAATTTTTGTTTTTAGGCCAAAAATCGAAAAATAAACCCAAAAAAAAATTTGTTTTTTCACTTTTTCTTTACACAATTACATTACTTTTCCGCTTGCATAGTGGAGTGCGGAAAAGTAAAATTAAATAACTAAATATAAGTATATTTATAAAAATAAATCAAATATATGTATATGTATAATTAAATCCAAAAAGTAACGTTAAATAACTCAAATAAGTTATGAATCATGGAGTACTAAGAATCTGAGGATGTATACATAATTTTATTTTTCTGGTTCTCAATTTTCTTTAAAATAAAGTGGACATTTATTGTGTTATATATAAAATGATTTACATCAATATCTATTTTTACTTTTCCGCACTCAATTATACTAGCGAAAAAGTAATGTAATCGTGTAAAGAAAAGTGTGAAAAAAATGTTTTCGCTTATTTTTCGTTTTTCGGCCTAAAGACAAAAAAAATGGTTTTTAAAAAATTTAGTTTGTGTGTGTCGTCGTTGTCGGCATTAAAATTTCTTGTTAAGATAACTCAACTAAATCGTGTCGGTTCGATCGGATTTTGACTGATTCTGATTGGGGACCTCTCCCAGATGACACCTATTGATTTTGAGGTGGATAGGACACACCCCACCCTGTCCATGGGTCTATTTGAGAATTTTTTTTTAGCACAATAACAATTAAATCGTGTAGGCTCGATCGGGTTTTCACTGATTCTGATCGGGGACGTCTCCCAGACGACACCTATTGATTTTGAGGTAGATAGAACACACTCTACCATGTTCATGTGTCATAATAAAGCACAATGGTGGACTATTTGAAAACTTGTATTTGTTAGCATGATCACTCAATTAAATCGGGCCGCATCGATCGGGTTTTGACTGATTCTGATTAGGGACGTCTACCAGACGACATATATTGATTTTGAGGTGGATAGGACACACCCCACCCTGTCCATGGGTCATGACAAAGCTCGATGGTGGACTATTTGAGAAAAATGGAAAAAAGTAAAGCTGCCGCATAAAACACATATGCTGCATTTATTGTTGGTTTATTTTTTCTCAGCCACTCATTTTCGAGATAGAGATGTTCTACGTGCGGAAGAGTGCGTTTTAAGGTTTTAAAACTGTTTATTTATTTATATTATTTTGCAACAATGGATGGAGTATTTCCACCAGTTGCCTCCTTGTATCCCCCTCTCGTGTTCACGGTATGATGAATACAAGCCGTATACTCGAAAATATTCTTATGCCATCCAAAACTCCAATGTGTTGCTGATGTTTACGAGAAGGTTTACACCGTCACGCACATACAAAGCGGATCGATCGCGGAACGTATCGAAGTAAGACGGGTGTGAGTTGACGTTTACCTCCCAATTTCCAAAATAAACAGGAGAAACAGATAACACAGTGAGCAACGAGCGACTCGGCAGTGTCGAGCAAATACCGAAATGAGTTAGGCAAACACAGACATAATTGATATAAGGCTCTCTTTCCTTTTCTTTTTCAATTCGATTTGGAAAGTGACACACGGCCCCAGGAAAGGGAATTTAAATAAATTTCATTAGTTGGCAGTCGAGCGGCGTTGTTTTAAAGCTTTGCAAGTGAACTAGAATATTTGTCTTTCGAGGATTTTTACTGTATAGTCGGATCTAATGTAGTTATGCATATCCAACTTTTAATTTCTTACGCGTAAAACTTATACAGAGAGATCCTAATTGATTGATAGTGACGGCACGCAAAACATACACAAACTATTTTCTATAGTAACAGTTAACACTTCGACTTGATTCCCAGATTTTGCATAAAACAGCCACCTTAAGAGTTCTACATTATAAAAATGCTTATGTTTATCGAAAAAATTACTACGACATTTTTACCTCGCGTTTTACCTACTTTATTTGGTGGAGTTTGGTGGAGTTTATTGTTTCAGTGACTTTTCTGTGACATTAGTTTCCAACTAACACGACAACACTGCACGCTAAATAGATTTCTCTTTATAGAAGATGATAAATTTATTCTCGAGGTGTACTTTCAAGTGGTTTATTAGATGAGAACAGTTAGAAATTCTCTAACCATCTATGTTTGTCATTTTATGTTTCTAAATCGTGGAGAAATGAACTACAAAATGTTTGCCCAACATACCAGGTATGTAAATATGAAACAGGAATATTTTGTATAGAATATACAGGTTTATTGTATAAAAATGATAAAAAATATTTTGTTCGAAGTATTGTCTATTGCTAGTATACATTTTTCCCATCTCTCTGACAATTTGTGGATTCCATGCCAACAAAATTATTACTCTTTTGAGACAAACCTGTCATCGAACCATTTTCGTACATTTTCAATGATAATACAAGATACAAGAAGTGAAGCCTGCTCAGCAAATGCGTATCCCATCGATGCAAATAAGTAGTAATCAGACGGAGCCAAGTTTGGTGAGTCGCATGCGAAAAAATTTTCCAACTAAACGCCTGAATCGTTTCCTTGACCGGTTTTGCTGAGTGTGATGGCGCATTATCATGAAGCAAAATCACCCAATTAAACGCCTAAATCGTTTCCTTGACCGGTTTTGCTGTGTGTGATGGCGCATTATCATGAAGCAAAATCACCCAACTAAACGCGTAAATCGTTTCCTTGGCCGGTTTTGCTGTGTGATCGTGCATTATCATGAAGCAAAATCACTTTGTGTTGCCTTTTTTGATATTCTGGATGTTTTTCACGCAAAGCCTCACACCCTACATCACACCCTTCTGATCCCACTAAACACAGAGCATTGTCTTCCATCCATAGCGATTTGGCCTTGCAGTCGATGTCGATGGTTCGCCTGGAGTTATCCATAATCTTTTATGCTTAGGATTCTCGAAATAAATCCACCAGTCACAATTCGAAAAGTTGAAAAATGACTTTTGTACCTGGCGAGCAGCATTTCGCAAATGGTGTTTCTGTTTTTCCTGCTGTCTTACATTCAGCTCATGTGGAACCCATTTTCCCATCTTCTGTATCTTTCCCATGGATTTTCAAACGTATGGAGACGGCTTCTCGTGTCACATTTAATCGATCCGCGAGTTCTTATTGCGTTTGAGCATCATTGTCATCCAACACTGCTTGCAATTCGCTATCTTCAAACTTTTTCGGTGGTTTTCCACGTTCTTCGTTTCTCACGTGAAAATTTCCACTTTTTAATTTTTTAAACCACTTAAAGCACTATGATTTACCAAGAGGATACTCATCGTATGCTTCGACAAGCATTCGGTGCGATTCTCCAGAAGTTTGCAGGCACAATCATTAAATAACTAAAAAATTATTTTAATTGTTTTTCAAAAACGTAAAAGCTATGAAAACGTATAGAGAAAAGTTATTGAAAATGCAAAAATTGTGCATCACGATCATTTATATAAATACTGCAGAAAGGCCTAGCGTCAACTGAAGGCCGGTGATCAGCCGACGTAAATAGCCGGCGCTATGAACTCGGTCGGCGTCATTAAAACCTACACGAAAACTATCCGCTCCACTTATCCAAATGGACACTTCAGTAATTGTTTGCATATATAAATTATTAATCTTTATTCACTCCCTTGCTAATCATTTTTCACTCATCGCGACCCTTGCTATAAATTTGTAAATATTGTAAAACAAATTCATAGAGAACCTGAAACCTTTTAGGATTTAGTTTAGTACGGGTTGGTTTGGAATAGTCAGTTATTAAGAAAACGCCACTAAAACGTTACTCCGTTATTTTATATATAAAATAACATTTTTTTGTTCATTAGAATATCCAGCTACTCGAGGCAAATCATACTTTTTAATTAATTGAAACACAATGCCGTGAGGTGTCTACAAAACGAGGATTCGTTTGCACAAATATCTACTAAATAAGGATTGCTTGTTAATTTACATCGAAGTGAAATAAAATTATTCTCAAACAATAACGTGCAAAATTAATTCTGCCTCCGCTAATATTCTAAATTAAAAATCTCGCGAATCGAAAACTTTTAAGTTCTGCAAATTGCATCGGGGCGTTATTAAAGAATGAATTATTCAACAGCTATTTCTAAATGCATAATTAAACAATTTGCTCTACTTTTTTAAGTAGTGTTTTTAAATGAACGGCTGGAGAACTGTTTGTTTTATTTAATTCAAGAATTGCGTTGAAGGTGCTTTACCTTGAGGAATAGTTTGATGTGTATTGGTTGGCAAATACCACTTAGAGAATTTTTAGATAATTTAAATATGAATAATTATCATGGCTGGATATAATAGAAATTCATTGTTAAGTAAATTGAATATTAATTAACTTTTGTATTCTCGTTTAATTGTAAGTAAATAAATAACCTTCAAGGTTTATTAGCTCCCATCTTCAGTTTTATTGTAAGTTAGAAACAAAAATTTAGATGCACATTTTTACCAAAGGATAAAACTCAAGAAGTTAAAATTCCGTTAGCACCCACATCTTGTAAATCCAGCTCGTCATGAATAAGAACAAGTCTCACAACTGCAACATCAGACCGCCCACGAGGTACGCAGTAAATAACCTGGTCTTTACTCAGTCGCATGTAGACCTTTGCAGAGGGCATATCGAATATGTATGAATGTACACATATATAGTAGAATTATTTTATGAACAGCAAGTCGGCAATAGACCGTGCGACAAAGAGTATATGTATAGCTTACCTTCTCCCACGTGAATGCAGTAAAAGAATTTTACTTAGGTCATGATTTATAGGCGGGTCTGTGTCTCTTATTCAGATTGGATTGGTATGGAAGAAAGTCAGACATGCATCTGTCTTTGTCGCACGATTTATTGCCGACTTGGTCTTCATAAAATAATTCTACTATAGTTCTATCTGGCCGCGCGTGTTATTCGGAGGGAAAAATGCATCCTTTTCCCTGCGAATACTGCCTCATTCTTTTTTCTACGCACTGGTAGAAGAAAGCTTCTAACCTCATACTTTTTCCTATTCTACTTGTAAATGTATTTTTGAAATATGCTGTAAATTACAGGCATGTGTACTGTGAATCCCATGTCATAAAGGAGTAGACCCCGGAAATGTAAGGGGATTGTGAAATAAAGCAAATTGATCTGAGTCTGTCCTCGGCACATTATTTAACCACATTATTTCTTTTTAACAAAGAAATAATGTGGTTAGATTAAACTAGAGAAATATGTAACTAGGTGGTGGTTTGTGAAATTTAAAGTGCCCCAATTTTAATGAAACAAAACATGGCATATTTTACGCATCGGATATTTATTTAGTGTGCCAGGTAGATTTATCCATATACAATGAGATATCTATAGATTTAGTTACTCCAGAAACATTTTCACAAGTTTTTGATAGGCTTGAATACCAATTAGTAATCAAAATGGGGGTTATAACACAATAAAAATTTCTGACATCGAACATATTGAGGAATCATAGTCGTTCCTTGTCCCACTAAGAACACCATGTTGCAGAATTTAAAAGTTGGAAGAACAATCGTAAATGTTAATCTTCTTCAGAGATCAGTGTTAATTCCAAAATACGTTGGTGCACAATTATGGATTGTGCTTTGAATATCTTCCATAAATTTACTGACTTACATGACGTGTAAGCATTGCAAACTGTCATTCTTGTTTTGTGTTATGTGCATTTATTTGTTATATAATTACAAATATAGATACGTCTGGATTACTGCCCAGAGACAGGACATAATTAGAAGAATATAAGCATGTTGAGTATCTTATCTGGACCAAATAAATTTTATTTTCGAAAACCTGTAAGCTTTTTGCGTCGATTTTTTGGAAGAGAAATAAGTCGGAGACTATTTACAAAGTGATAGAATTGTAACAGGAGCATAGTGTGCTGCATTATTGATTAACGACTAATATAATAATATGTATTAATTGATATAATTAAATACTTTTCTTGTACTTTTTTGTTCGACGCATAAATAATTACAAACCAGTTTTACCAGCACACCTATTGAACAAATGATATGAAAACTAATTAAGCTGCAAAATAAAAATGGTATAATATTAATGCCACTTTTTATATCCGTTATAAACATCATTATAATAATAATAATAATTTCATTGAAATAGGTAATCCTAATATACAGTGTATGTATTAATAGAGTAAATCAATGGTATTGTGCTGTAAACAAACTTGAAAATATACATACTTATGTACATCTTTAAGACAATACACGGTACACTTTTAATTAAGAATCTTTTATATGTAAATATTTATTATATGTTTATATAATTTATATATAATCTTATGTTATGTATTTTTTATTTCTATAAGTAACATTGCATCGATCAATTTCCAAAAAAAAAATAACGTATTCATAGGATTTTTGTGCTTTGTTTTAGATATATAAATATTGATATTTATTCTAGTATTAGTTATACTTATAAATTTCATTGCTGAACATAATAAACTCATTAAAATACTAATGGCATTAGTTTATTAAGAATTTTATAGATAAATATCGTTGTAATGGATAAATGTATCTATCTGATACATTTATCCATTGCAAAACAGACAACGTACTACTTATGAATATATTATATTTTAAAATTATTGTCGCCTCTATTTTATAACGTTTGTAGTTTTCTTATTTTATTCTAAAGAATGGAGAATTGATCTACAATGATCAAAATGATGTTTGACATATATAGTAACGGGTGTCCCAGCGAGAGGTAGTCGATTATGTTTGTAATTATTGGGCAAATAAATAATATTTCTACAATAATTTTGGCTTCAGTTGTTTACTTAAACTATGCCATTAGACATGGAATACAGTATCTTGTAAGTGGCCGCCTCGGCTTCTCTGGCAGCAGTGGATTCTTTTGATGAAGTTTTCCATCACTTCGCGGCATACCTGTGGTCTTATGTCCGCAATAATTTCGCTAATGTTCTTTTCAGCTGTTCAATCATAACGGGACTATTACATAGACTTTTTCTTTAACGTGGCCTTTCCTGAGCCACTATCCCTGAATGTCACTATGACGTGTTGATGGTCCGCTTAGCAGGTGCCTCAGGATGACCCATAATTGCACGTAAATTTCTTTCGGTGCCCACAATTGAACCATTACTTTCGTAGTACGCTTTGACAATAAGTATGCGTTGCTGAACAGTATAGCGTTCCATTTTGTAATGGCATACTCTTCACGTAATAACTACGAAGCATCGACTTCCAAAACCTGCCGCGAGAGTAATGGCGGCAAGTCTAAATCGGATACTTCTCGCTGGGACACCCTATAATATATACCTACTGTGATTCTAGCCTGAGTTGACTAGTTTGAAGAAGCTCTTGAGAAGAGGTATAGCTTCTTTATGATTTTTTTGTTGCATAATCAAAATGATTTTCAAATGACAATGTATTATCATAATGGAACCTTAAATTGTATGTTAGTAACAATTTCAATAATGACTTAACACCACTGAACTTTTTTCTTTGGTGTTATGTCAAGAGAAGACTTTACGCCACCCAATCAGCAACAATCAGTGACCTCGAAGTAAATATTCAACATAATATTCGAGAAATAGAGCCAGTTTTATGTGCCCATGTTATGAAGAATTTAACAATAAGACACCCATGCGTGTTGACGTCGCACAGTGGACGAAAACGCTGAAAAGCTGGCTAAAATTAAAAAACTCATGTAATCCAATCAAAAATTGGTACTCGTGGGTTTTCGAGGCCACTGATTACGAATCTGGTAATGGTTTATAAAAAAAAAATGGCGGCTCCAATATGGCGACCGAAATTATTCAAAAGCTTATTATTCTTAGTAAAAATTAGTATCCCGAGGGTTTTCGAAGTCGCTGACTACGAATTTGACGACGGTTTTTCATTAAACAAAATGGCGGCTCCAATATGGTGACCGAAATTATTAAAAAGCTTATTATTCTTAGTAAAAATTGATACCCGGGGGTTTTCGAGGTCGCTGAGTACGAATTTGATACTGGTTTTTCAAAAAATAAAATGGCTCCAATATGGTGACCTAAATTATTCAAAAGCTTATTATTCTTAGTAAAAATTGGTACCTGGGGGTTTTCGAGGACACTGAGTACCAATCTGACAACTGTTATTCAAAAAACAAGATGGCAACTCCAATATGGAGACCATAAAATAAAAAAAATTGATCGTCACTACTGACAATTTGTTATCGAAGGTATAGTCGGAGAAAAATAAAATAGCATTAATTAAAGTCTACATTTTACTGCATACAATTATAAAAATACAGAAAATATACAATATTGAAGGCAGAAACATTTTTAATCGGCCTGAAACTCATTATTATGACATTATGTCTATTGTAATTTGCAACTCATCATTCAAATATGTTTTCAATAAGAAAAACAGTTTCCTTTCTCGTTATAGAAATTGTTTCTCCACTGCTCACAACATCTGAAACAGAGGAAATATGTACGAACACATTATTTTTCGAATAATATGAATGTTGATAAAAGCAAAAATGAAAATCATCGCTATTTACTTGCAATAAATAGCATAAACAAAATTTTATTTCATAAAAATTAATTGTTTTATGTAAAAATTGTTAATAACAAAATAAAATTGTTTATTTGTATAATGCAATGAAATTTAATAATGAATATGTGTGAATGTAATGTTATAAATCGAATTTTACGGGTTGCTACATTTGACACCGCGTAATAATAAGTATCATTACAGGCACAGCCGCAGATGGCCGCAGCCAATTCTTCAATTTTTTGTAAGATAAACATTCAGGGTGCATCACAAAATAAAGATTATTAAACGAGTGTGAACGAGTGATATACTTTTTTCACGATATGCTAAAAAAACAAATTCTTTTTTTCAAAAAAACCATCTCGATTGCATTGTTAATAGTTTTTTTCATATTAAGAATTAACAAATTCGGCTTTCACCTGTTAATTATACATACTTTGCGGAGGAGAATCCATTTTACAAAACTGTTCTAGCGCTTATAGCTCACTTTTTATTGTACTTTTCACAAAGTCTTACGAAACGTGCGATGCGAAATACACTAAGCGCTTGCTGCAATGGTCAAATTCAAAATGCCCTTACAAAGTGTAGGGCCGTCGGCGACCCCTCAGAATCGGTTTTTATTATACCTAGGATACCCTACTAAACATTGCGAGACAAAAGTTCCTAAACTGAAACCTTCATTTTCTGAATTTTGGCCAGCTTTTCGGCGTTTTCGTCCACTGGGCGTCGTATGGTTTATGCATGACGGTCTTTATATATTGACGCCCTATCTTTGACAGACCGCAAATGGCGCGCAATTCAAATTCTGTAGTTCCAACTGAGACACCCTACATTAATATTAAGCATGTTCTGTTCACTATGGTTTCTAAAATATTTTCTTTTAAGTTTTAATTTGAATCCTATGCCTGTTTGGTGGTCCGAATCATTTTAACAATACAATAGACCCAGTTTTCTAAGTACATATTTAGTAAACAGTCGTCAACTTAAGCTTAATTACTAAGAATCTTTATTTTGTGGTCGATTAGCATTTGTTAGTCATTTCACTAGAACAGCATACATATACGCAGGGAGCACTTCAATAGAATTGTTATGAATGACACGCGCTAAAAATGAAAACAAAGTAAGACCAAGGCCGGCATTCAAAGTCAGCAATATGTACTTGTAGAGGATAATTGTATGCGTACATTTCATGGTCGACAGTAGGTCGAATGTCGAATCTGTTTGATGTTAAGTTTGCCTAATATATATATCACGAATCATTTACTTCCAATCTATCCTGTCACTTGGTATCGACTTATTTTATCGAAATACGGCAGTCGACATACGACCGTCATTTGTTTTTAACTAAATAAAGAATCTTAATTTTATCTAAATATGACAATAACGTGTTATTAACATAATAAATAAATTCTGGGTATGAAAGGAACGACTCATTTCAATATTAATGCGGAATCGTCGTTGATTTCATTATCATGCATAGGCGTACACAGGTGGGCAAAATATACGTTGCTTAAAATTTAATTACATCTTTTTTTTGAACGCCAACAAAGTACCAAAATGGCTGTCACATATTTATTTGGTCATATTTGATTTAATAATCAATCATATATTGCATAATTATAGAAAAGTAATTTTGGCGATAGGGTTTTATTAGATTACGTTAAGGGGTTTCCTATACAATCCACCATGTTTACCTGTGCACATAGATGAAATATTTTGGTCCTAATTTATAAGTTTTTTTCGCAATACATATCAAATAAATGGCGAAAAATTATTATGGATGAATTTCCCACTTCAATTAAGGTAGTAGAAATTGACGTTCCACATAGTGACATTTTTTTTTATATTTTCTATATATTTACCAGTAGCGGCCGGTGTAATTTTTATCTGGGGGTGTAATCGATAAAATAATAACAAACGAAAAATTAAAATAAACTTACCTACGTCCAAATCTGAGGTTATTTATGTATATAGGAAATGCATTCGTCTGTTTTTGAACAAAGCGTCGCAAAACAAAAACGTTGTATTTCGCAAAAACGTCAGTTTTTATTATTAAAATCTGGAATCGCTGCAATTAGCACTTTCTCCATACTTATCATGCAAAGTAAATTTAGTCTGTCTTGCGCCATTGAATTTCTCAAAAAGTTTTGAATTCTTGTACGCGTTAATAAACGGCCGTTCACTTTCAACACTTATCATGGGTATGGTACAAATTTAATTTTAATAATAAAACAGTTTCACTAAAACAGTCCGTCAGGTTTCGATCTATAAATAATTGCAATTGCTAAGCAACTTGCTGCTTCATGAAAATCCTCTCTGTTGTATATAACCGTTAATTCACTTTTCAATTAGCTTTGTCCAAAGATCCATAAGTTTTTGTTACATTGTCAAAGTCTTGAATGGAGAATTGTTTCTCATAGTCACTAAAGTTATTGGGGAAAAATAGTTTCGACGCTAACAGGTGTTCTCTAAACTCAAATCTGTATTTAGTTTGGTTAATTAATAGATCACATGCTTCCTTTGTTTGTGCAGAAAATGATATGTCATTATGGGATCGCCTTGTACTTTTTTCAGGCGAATATGAGGAATTAGTTGTATGGATTTTTATATGTAATTGCGTCTTCAATATTATTCAAATAACTGCTCATCTTGACAGCATCCAATGATCGAGACTAATCCTCTTTGAAAAGGATTTCACAATGAGGCATAACTTTGGCGAAAAACGCGAGCCAGTATTTAAAGTAATCGAATTGTTTTTTAAATTTACTTGCCATAAGGATAGTTAGACAGAGTGTCCAAAAATTCTCCTGCAGAACGAAATCTCAGATACTAGACATGATTTGATGTCGATTTTGTTAATTCGCGTTAAAGTCTTGGTACTATATATATAATTTACTAATCAAATTAATTGTGAAACACATAACAATTTAAATTGATGTATCATAACGATTTTAAGCAAGGGCACATTATTATGGGGAGATACCTTAAAGTTTTCAAATATTTACCTATACAATATTGTCAATCTAAAATGTCCAATGGCTTTCCCAAATGAAACTTTTGTTTTCATAATAAAAAAAATTGTATTTACAGTGGCCGATTTATCATTAGAGGTCACTTAATCATTATGCCAAATTTGAAAATAAAGGCTTTTTTGAAATATTTTTAAAAAAATGAGTGAAGGCATCATCTTCAAAGAGGTCTAATTCCCTGAAGAAGCATTTTTAAATTATAGCACTTCGATTGCACTTAAAGTAATTTAAGTGCAATCGACATAAAATCACTAATATCTGGGGTTTCCATTTGGGAGATGTTTAGGATGGCTTGCATAGTGCATTTAGTTATTTATGACTCTCTCAACTGACAATGGAATACATCTGACTTGTAATACTACATTTAGAGAACAAATCAAAACCAAAAATGTGTACACAAACTTTATATGTATTAAGTTCCTAAAACTGTTTTTTTTTTATATTGAATAGTTAGGTGTAATGGCAAATATATTAAATTTTGCCATATCTTGTATATTTATGACTCGCAGAATTTTCCAGACCATAATACACACACTAGAAGTAGCTGTTACACAAATTGGCTTTGACCGACAAACCATTTCATCCCGGTTAGATTCGTATGTGACTAAGTGGATTCAGTATTTGTCATACATTCACTTCAACAATTACATTTAATGAATTTAGATTCAAGAATCTGAAGTTCCATAATAAAATCCTATTATTTGCTGTTTTCTCTTCAATATTATTCCAATGATTATTGAGATGAACAGAAGGGAGGTCTAAAATAAATTCCTTGGCCTATATGATGCTGTACTTATAACTTGCATTATTGCAAAACTAGTCACTTTTCCTAATCAAGCCCTAAGGAACTTAGATCAATTTAGACTGTATTATTTTCAGAAGTTCTCAAATAATATGATAGATATGAGGTTTTAAGTCGTTAAGAACTCACTTTCAACTCTAAACCAAAAATAGCCAATGGTTTCCAATTGCTGCAGTGGAAGCCAGCAGGTGAAGCTACTCGAGATTCCATAACAACATGCTTAAAATCATAAAGATAGAAGGGTTAACATCAGAAAATGCAGTTCAGCAAAAATATAACTGCTTGAATCTGTCTCGTACCAATTTACGGGTTTTACCAGAAACCCTTACGAGATATCACAAGCTAAGCAAATGTCTCTACCTTGTGGGCTATATTGAGGGTGCCGTAGAGACAATCTCCAAGATGAATCCGTGGAACATTCCACAGACTCATTTCCCCCACTCTGAACAGGACGAACAGCTATATTTGGAAATCTTTAGCCGGAAAAAGCTGATTTACGTCGACTACCATGAAGTACCTCTGCATATCTACGTAGTGGGACGGCTGAGGGAGTGAGATCGGTCTCGACAAATGTCAAGCCTGATGGAGGTAGCACAATGGTCCCGATAAAATGGCTTAAGTGTACGTGGCCTCTCCTGTCTTTCCTACCCTTATATAAAGTCCGAATAGCGTTTCCGATTGCCATTGGAATAACTAACAGGTAAACCGTTACTTAAATTTTCTTTGTCCAATTTTCATCACTAGAAATTATATAAATGTTCCCAAGATATTTCCGATATTTTTCAAAAGATCACGAACGTAATTATATGTGTGATTTCCATTGCACAACTTACTTCTCGAAAAAACGTATCTCGGCAATTGTATATATAAACAAATTGAGCACCTGCCTGTAGGCAACTACGTGACTCATTAATTATGAAAAGTGGCCTTGATTTGTAAAAAACTCGTAAGAATATTCTTCAACAATCCGAATGGTAATCATAATACAAAAGAAACGATGACGTAGGCGTCAGGCATTTGGAGAAACAGGCGTGGCGGAAGATATAGATCATTCTTCCTCAATTTGGATTACGAACCGTTTCACTTGTTTACTTGTTTATGCAAATTAGCGGCAGGCTTATGTAATGCTGCCACTTTATTCGTGTCTATTTTTTGCTATTTTAATGAAACAGATAGCACGGTTATAATTAGAGCGTCACACTTCCGGCCAATATCAGTAACTGCAACTGTATGTTTCCAATTTGTAATTAATTAAACTGAAATGATGGACAGATAACTACGAGTTACCTTTAAAGGTAGGTCTGCTTGAAAAACCAACTAAGAAAGAAGTTCCAGTCCGCAACGCAAAAGTCGAATAACTCAACTAAATCGTGTCGGATCGATCGGGTTTTGACTGATTCTAATCGAGGACGTCTCCCAGACGACACCTATTGATTTTGAGGTGGATATGACAAACCCCACCCTGTCCATGGGTCATGGTTTCAACTGATTCTGATTAGGGACGTCTACCAGACGACATGTATTGATTTTGAGGTGGATAGGACACACCACCCTGTCCATGGATCCTGAGGAAGCACGATGGTGGACTATTTCAGAAAAATTTAATAAAGTAAATCTGTCGCATAAAACACATATTCTGCATTTATGTGTTGGTTTATTTTTTCTAGGCCACTCAATTTCGAGATAGAGATATTCTACGTGTGGAGAAGTCCGTTTTAAGGTTTTAAAACTGTTTATTTTATACAAGTCACTGGAAAAGTTAGAAAAACTGATTTTATTTTTCATTTTATATTTTATAATTGTTATGTATCTTAGATCTAATTGCAGCTGCTTTAAAATATTTTACATATAATTATAATATTTCTGATTACTACCAATTCTATCTGAAGCCTTTCGTCAACCAACCATTTTCACTAACCTGTTTCTAATAGGGTTTAGTTTAAATCTTTTGCATTGCATGCAAGCTCTGGAGTCAGGAACTTGGAGTCAGGAACTCCTCATTGATTTTTAAAATTTTTTCGGTTCCATTTTATTGTAAAATGACCCAGACTTACTTGTTTAAAGTAACAACACCCAGTATATATTTGTTTTCGAACTCGTCATCAACAGCCGAGTTAGTTAGAGAGCGTTATGACAAACGCGACTAGTCACTGACTGTTATACTATCGGTTCGATTCCAAGCTCCGACACTAGTAATGCCGGTGGGAATGGGTGTTGTCCGCGTTTTTTCAATGCGTAGCCCTCGCTCAGACACGCTTAGGATTCGGCTTAGAATTTAGGGGATTGTCTAATTTATGTGATGGGTTTTATGTTTCTTATTGAACTATAATGGAAAAAATGTGTTTTAAATGTAATCATATTAATTTTAATTTAGTCTATTAAGCCAATATTTTCTCCGATTGCAGTTTGGCAATGACCTAAAATGTATTGCAAATTATGGATCATATATGAATAATTATATTGATTGCGTCGTTATCCTATTCGGTTTTGTAATTCAAACATTTCTTCAATCAAACACTCATATATTGTGATGTACATATTTTTGAAAAATAAGATTTTTATCCTATGTTTTGATATCGGTGTCAACTAAGTTTTATATTTAGATTGAGAAAGTGGAAGTTAGTATTTTAAAATTTTATGTAGGTAATGTATTTTTCATGTACATATCTTAACTGGTTAAATATAGCTCACAATTATAAGAAAACCAAATTCTAGCGAAATAAAGTTTCGTATTACTATATATAACTCTAATTATTTTATGATATTAAGAATCATATTTTATGTACCATATACAGGTTGTAACATAAATGTTGGGGAATAAATTAAACGGTGGATTTTTCAGTAAAAAAAAAAAAATATAGATTTTTTTTCATATGAAGTTTTCTAGGGAGCGTGTTTTTCATATGAAGTTTCCTCTCTAGGGATTTTCGTTTCCAAGCTACAGGGCGATAAAAAATTTGAAATAATTTAGTTTTTCTCTAATAACTTTTGAACATTAGAAGATAATGGAACGAAATTTTAGCCGTAGCTGAATTTGATAATGCCCTAATAACAGGAAAAAGATTGACTTCGTAAGTTACTCAGTGGCGTGCGTACGCATTGTACCGTATGGTTTTCCGAAGAAAATTGTG
Organism: Rosalia funebris; assembly: GCA_037954035.1. Taxonomy (NCBI): domain Eukaryota; kingdom Metazoa; phylum Arthropoda; class Insecta; order Coleoptera; family Cerambycidae; genus Rosalia; species Rosalia funebris. The sequence continues at coordinate 14,472,732 of JAZFAV010000016.1, read as the reverse complement.
ATACGCCACTGGTAAAAATATTTTTTAAATATTTATTTAAGATCCACTTTTTATTTTAAACAAAATTACCTTCTTGCATTTTATTTGTATCTCTTGTCATTTTACCGTAATTAAAACTTTTGTAAACATAATTTTTTCCCAGTACTAACATAGGAAAATGAAAGTAAGAAAAACGTTATCGAGTATATGTTTTCGTGTTACTAGAGCATTATCAAATTAAGATACGGCTACAATTTCGTTCTATTATCTTCTAATGATCGGAATTTATTAAAGAAAATCTAAATTTTTTAGCGCCCTCTAGCTTAGAAACGAAAACCCGTAGAGCATAATTTCATATGAAAAAAATCTATTTTTTTTTTTACTGAAAAATCCACCGTTTAATTTATTCCCATCCTTTATGTTACAACTTGTATTGTAACGACAATAAAATAAATGTTTTTATAGATATAAATAAAAGCTACCATTTTTTTATATCTATAAAAAGATCTGAACTAAAACAGCAGTTACAAAAATGTCACAACATACACTGTAGGCAGTCATCCATATTGAATTAAATGTATAAATGTTCTCTGAAAATGATGGCATGCCAATAATACAGAGAGAAATAGGATTCATTGATGTACAAATAGTTTCTTTAGTTCAAATAAATCATCCATTTCTGTAGTAATTGTCATAAAACAGTCAATTATTAAAATTTCAATAATATATTTTATTGGTATACGTAGAATAAATTATTTATTTATATTTCGTTATAAAAAATAGTATTTGTTAGAATCAAAGGTATATAATTCATAGATTTAAAAAGACCATTTTTCATAAAAAAAAAATTATTTTTATTCTAATGAATATTCGTAAAAATAAAAGTTTTTAGCACCGATATATTAGCAACAAATGGTTGTAGAGTCCGTTAAAAAACAAATTAAAGCTGAATAAATAGGCTAACCGGCCCTTGCGTTGATTTAGTACGAAAACATTTCTAGAGTCCGGGGACGCTCGTAAAAAAATTAAGAATTAGGAAAATTGGGCTCTCGTTGTATTTCTTTGGATTTCGCAGTAACCGTAGTTGAGAACATTTTCTTTTTTTGTCGCAATACGACCGATGGTAGTATGAAAAATGGCCGTCCACAATTTTTCATAAAATTTTACAAAGGTCACTGAAAATTTTTCGAAATTATTTGTCTCCTTAATTTTTTTTTAATATTGTTTGTAGTAACTAAAAAAGTTATTCATTTTATGCCAATAACTTTATTATTAGCAATTAATACGTTATATTTAGAAGAAGGTTTTAACTGTATCATCATAATTGTTAAGTATGTTCCTGTAGTAATATTATTTATGAATATATAATTTTAGTGAATAACAAACAAGTCGATTGCAACTGGTTAATGATACATATGTTAATTTTAGACAATATATTAAATATAAAAGAGTTATTAAAATTATTAGTTTATATTGGTATGAAACAATTATTCGAATAATAATTTATTAACTATAAGATCTATTTTTCTTTCGGTATAGTATCATAAAACGTTCACTGATTTTTAAAAATCGAAATACATTTGGAGGCAACAAAATTCAAAAACTATTTTTCATCTTTATAACAAGATTTTCGGCGGTCGCTATGTATATGTTCCATTGAACATTATCAAAAAAAAAAAATCTGCTAAATATCTCATGGGAGAGATTTTACCATACGCGTGATCAATTCTTTCTCTTACGCTCTGGTTCTTTTAATTAAATTTTCATCCTCTTTTCATCGTCTATTGCTTTTGCATATTTATGATGTTTTACATTTCGTTAAAAACCCGTTCCCGCACAAGTAATACGATTTGCCCAGCCGCTTCGTCTGCATTTTTTTTTATTTTTTGTTATGCGGTACCCTCGGCGGCCACATAAATTTTATACGTGACGATTTTGATTAGGTTTAGAAAATACGTGTCTGTCCCTGCCTCCGGCGATATCGGTATCCAAACTTTGCAAGTTTTACTGTGAACTCTCGCCATTTTACAATGCAATTGTGTAAAATTCACAGTAAAAATGTTGGATAGGACCCCAAATGTGAAACTAGTGCATATCATGTGAACGTTCCCCCAGAATTGCATTGAAAATGGTATTATTTTTTTTACCCCCTCCCGCGGCTACTTCCATAGGCTGTCTCATTTGAAACTATAGGATGTGATTCGTGAATAAAACTAATAATATTTGACAAACTCAGGTTTTTTATTCTTCAACATAAAATAGAGACGATACGGCTACAAATGGAAAACGATATCGTTCATATAACACATTCTTTTAGCAAAATTTTTCATAACACAGCCACATAAATGAATACCACGTTAAATGTTTACTTCGAGGTCATTGATTGTTGCTGGCTGGATGGCGTACACTTTTCCCTTGACATAACCCCAAATAAAAAAGTCCAGTTGCGTTGAATCACATGATCTTCCAGGCCAATTGATGTGAGCAATCCGCGAGACAACATGATTAGGAATTTTGGTATGCAACTGTTATGGTTGCACGTGCTGTATGACATGTTGCACCGTCTTGCTGAAACCATATGTTGTTCAAATCTAAATTATCAATCTGGTGGAAAAATAAATTGTTTAACATGCCACGATAGCGTTTCCCATTTACTATGATGGCATTACCGGCGTCATTTTCAAAGAAGTATTGTCCAATTATTCCACCACTTCAAAATGCGCCCCAAACCGGACATCTCTGTGCATGCATTCCTTTTTCGTGAACAGCATGTGAATTTCCAGCACCTTAAATTCGACAATTCTTTTTGCTGCAATTTCTGCGAAGACGGTTCCGAGAATTTTAGTTAATGTGTAGAAGCAGCCACAGCTTGACATTTCATCTAATCTTTCATTTCATTTAATCTAAGACAGTAATTACTGCAGATGAAACTTGATGTTTTCAGTATGACCCCGAAACAAAACGTCAAAAAATGCAATGGAAAACAAAGGGTTCACCAAGACGAAATAAAGCGCGAATGTCACGATCGCAGATCAAAATCGTAGTTGCTTGTTTTCGCTATCATGGGGACATTATTTCCCTTGAATATGTTAAATTGGGGCACACAGTGAATCAACATTGTTCCTTAGACGTGCTGACAAGGCTATGCGATGTTGTTCTTAAAAAGCTCCCCAAAATTTGGATGAAGAATTGATTCCTTCACCACAACAGTGTTGCAGCGTATGGTGCACTAAACGTTCGCTCTTTTTTGCTAAAAAACATCATAAAGTTGATTCCCCCAACCACCCATCATATTCGTCAGATTTTGCACCTCGTGACTTTTGTCAGTTTCCCCAAAAATGAAAACTGCAATAAAAGAACACCGATTTTTATTTTTAATATTCGAGGGGATGTGACTAGAGTACTGAAGAGCAATGCGGACTACGATTCCAGAAATGTTTTGAACATCGTTTAACAAGATGTATCACAGCCCAAGCGGGTACTTTGAAGGGAGTAATTACACAGGCTTACAAATTTTGACATTTTGAAAGTTGATTTGGGTTTGGGATAAGTGATTATAAATTAGTTATTTACGCTGATTTCATATCTACCTTCAGTTTTTACGCCTCACGTAAAGTTCTTGATCAACTGAATAATCAAAATAAATTAAAAACTAAAGAAGAAATTACATTTTAATAAACATTATATTTAATAAACATAGTAAAAAACAGCAGCACATAGTTTTGAGTCTAATTTCTTTTTTTTTCTTTGAAAATCTCTCCCTTTTAAACAAAAAACTTCGTTTTGTAGTTTGTCTTGTGTAATAATCATTCGTTGGATGTTCTCTTTTCAGAATCCAGCAGTAGTCTGCCATCATCGCCACATCCCATCGACCCTGATACCTCCTTTCCATCTCCGTTATGTCTTTATAGAACATTTCACCTTGCTCCTCACTAACAGCACCAAGATTTTTTGGAAAGTAGTCCAGATGAGCCTGCAGAAAATGAATTTTTATGCTCATATTACAACCAAGTTGCTTAAACATATCCAGCATTTTGTTGGCAGTTTCTTCATACTGCTGATGTTTATAATTTCTTTAAAAAATTCTGTTACATTTTTAAAGTATATCGAAGATTCTTTTTCAATTTGTCTCTTTGTTTCTTCAAACTGTTGGTCCTCCATTAATGTTCTTATTGGTGGTCCTACGAAAATGCTTTCCTTTAATTTTGCTTCAGAAAGACCTGGAAATTTGCCACATAAATACCTAAAACAATTCCCATTTTTATCTATAGCTTTTACATATTGTTTTTTTAATCCTAATTTAATATGAAGTGGTGGCAAAAGAATTTTTTGCGGATCATCCAAATTTGCATGAATAACGTTTTTTTGAACCAGGTGTTAAGTTTAAAACAAAATATATTTGGTGTATTTTACAACTTTTAGGCATTTTTAAAAGAAAATAAAAACACATGACACGATGTCACGAGTAAACGTACACACATTAAAAACGTACTACAGCGACTATGTAAGTACTCGAATAGTATAATACCGGAATATCCCCACCGGCCAACTCTTTTTTCGGTAAATCCCCCACACTTGTGTGTACGCCTTAAACCAATTAAACACAGGGGTGCCTCAAAGGAAATATTTAATTTTATAGAACCTCGGTTTTAAAAACTACAAATTATTGTACAATGTACATTTACAAATGCTGGTGCGCGATGGAAGTAAATAAACAGTCTTTCTGTAGTTCATGATATGTACCTAAGCCAAAAAGTCAAAGAAAGTCCCATCACAAAATCTTTGTTGGCCTGTGTTATCAATTAACAAATATATAAATAAAGTTTTTAGAGTTCATTCCAGGAATGTTATTGTCAGACCTCGTATATTCCATAAAAGAATACTACTACATATTCTGCAAACGAACATTAATATTGCATTTCTAATTCAGTTAATACCCAAGTACCTCGAAGTAGATTTTAAAACTACATTTTCCATTATGCAAATGGCGTGCAAATATATGAAGTCCGCAATATTACCGCCATTATATTATTACTGTAAAATTGTTGCCGAAGCAATATTCTATAAGAGCTCTACCGGGACTTTGGAGATTATTGGATTTTAGTTGAAATACGTCTAGTATTTGAACATAATTAAGTCCAATAAATCCAGACTTTGCCGAGCTAATATGTAATCTTAAAATTACCGTCTAGATAATTCATATTTTAGTACCGTTGTTTTTAGTTCATGGTTTATTTAGTATTAAATTTTATATAACCCGTGTAAGCTTTCCAATTGAGGTATTGTTATTTCTGTTAATGTGGGTGTTAGTAATAATCCTGTTTATTATTTTTTATGATTTTCTGCCTATTAATTACGTCGTTGTTTAAATATTGTGCGTTTGAAATCTCATGCCGGTTTCTGAATGAACTCGTTACGGTGCCAATTTATTAACACAGACGAAAGGTGCAATTTTAAAAAGAAGAGAATCAGAATCACAGGGCTGAAAACGTAATGAAATGATCGATTTATTGAGTAGCTTACGCATCTTTCGTGTCATCAGGCCTTTTTCTTGTCATCATAAATTCATTTAAGATATAGAAACACAAATTTAATTTAATCATATACAGTGCTACTCAAAAGTCCCCTCCCCCCCTCTTATCTTTGGAACGATTATACATAAACTAGTGAAATTTGGTAACTGAATATTAAGGGTTGTAAACTTCCCTACTAGTGATGATAGATGACGTATGCGTCAAAGATGACGTCACAAGGTCATTGTGACCAATAATTTTAAATGGAACCCTATGGCAAGCGACACCTCTTTTAAAAGGTATCGAAAAAACCTATTCAATGATATTGTGTCTGTTTACGGCAGGTTTGACAACTGGCTTTCAAAAACCGCAAAGCTGTGATGAATTAAATCAGTTAATAATAAAATTTAAAATTCAAGCTCCGCCACTGGATAGTTGGATAGTAAATAATCTGACGGTTTTGCAAGTCTCCCCAATTTGATGTTTTTTTAGCTGTCAAAGTTTTTATACATTTAATAATTTGTGTATTGTTGATCCAACGTTTAACTGTTTTAGTACCTTGTGGTAATTTTAAAATATTTGTACATTCAATAATTTGTTAAACTGTTGTGAGCTGAACGTTTAAGTGCTTCAAGAAGAGAAATGGTACGTGTTTTAGGTGATAAAGTAGCAGCGATCCTAATACTTGGTGAAACTGGAGAAAATATTCATGCAGCAGAACGCATTTTTAATGAAAGGTTTCCCGATCGCCCAGTTTCGAGGACTTATTTGAGAGAGCTTCTTCGTAAGTTTAAAATAACGGGTAATATTAATAATGCAAAACGATCTGGCAGACCACAAATTTCTGATGAGAAAAAAATTGATATACTAGCAGAAGTAATAGTAAATCCTACTTCTTCAACAACTCAAGTTGCATCAACCTGTGAAGTCAGTCAAAGTACAGTGCACAGGGTGTTGAAAAAAAAACAAATTTCACCCATACAAATTAAAAATGGTTCATCAACTCTCAGACGACGATCCAGACCGAAGACTGCAATTTTGTGAAAATATGGAGACTAAAATTAGCCAACAGCCAGACTATGTCAAAACAATTTGTTTTAGTGACGAAAGTACTTTCTATCTAAATGGAAATGTAAATACACAAAACGTGAGATATTGGAGTGACGCAAATCCTCACATGTTTCGTGAAACACATACTCAGTATCCCGAGAAGGTCAATGTTTGGGCAGGTATACTGGGAAACCACATCGTTGGGCCTATTTTTTTAAATACCAACTTAACCGGTGAGGTGTATCTGCAGATGTTGCAAAATGCAATAGAACCGTTAATCCTTGAAATTTTGGAAGATAATCAAGATGAATTCGACATTTTGGAAATAACATTCCAACAGGATGGTGCTTCTCCACACTATTACGGTGCAGTAAGACGGTATTTGGCTGAAGAATATCCTGGTAGATGGATTGGACGACGAGGTTCAATGGAATGGCCGCCTCGATCACCGGACCTCACACCTTTAGATTTTTTTCTGTGGGGGTATCTTAAATCGAAGGTTTACGCCACTCAGCCTGACAATATTGATGTTTTAAAACAACGTATTGTTACACAATGTAGGACTATTTCCGCGGACACATTTGAAAAAGTACGAGAAGAGTTTCGCAATAGGATGTTTTACTGTCAGGAAGTAGATGGAGCTTACTTCGAACAATTACTATAAGTAGGTACTGATTCTTGAATCTGTAATTAAAATTATTATCCAAGTTTACTGATTACTGATTTAATCCATCAAAACTACCATAAATACAAACAATATTAATATCATTGAATACGTTTTTTCGATACCTTTTAAAAGAGGTGTCGCTTGCCATAGGGTTCCATTTAAAATTATTGGTCACAATGGCCTTGTGACGTCATCTTTGACGCATACGTCATCTATCATCACTAGTAGGGAAGTTTACAACCCTTAATATTCAGTTACTAAATTTCACTAGTTTATGTATAATCGTTAAAAAGATAAGAGGGAGGGAGGGGACTTTTGAATAGCACTGTATATACAGATGTAGAGGAAGTCATATTTCGACTTAAATATTGCTATCAAATAAAGACACTTAATTATTGTGAGATGGAGTTTTGTTTATACTTCAATCCATCTGTAAATTCCTTAAACATGAATGATTTGGATTACTCGAAAATCACAAGGAAGATGCAAAGTGTCTTCTATCGTCGGATACCGCTAACTACAGACCGGTTTCGACCTATCTTGGGTCTCGTCAGTGTAGTGTAAGCGAGTATGCCTTTGATAAGCGAGGCTTCACATTTCATAGACACCGTCACGTTCTACAGTAGTAGAACTGTAGAACGTAAACCATGCACCATCTCTCGGTAGTTTCGGAAACGATCCAAATCGAAATAAAACTCTGTCATTTATAATGACTAGGAATCATTTATAACAGTTGCCACATGGTAAGTTTTATAAATTATCGTGAGACGGAGTTTTGTTTAGTCTGTCAAACCGGTCTGTAGTTAGCGGTATGCGGAGATAGAGCACGCTTTGCATCTTCCTTGTTGTTTTCGAGCAATGCTAATCATTGTATTTTTAGTTCTATGTTAGAACAAAAATACGGCAAATTTCACCACGTAATTCAGCGCCCGTCGACGGCATATAGCCCGGGGAATAGCTGTTTTGGCTTAATTTGTTTTGTCCTTAATGTGAATTTACAGATAGATTGGAGTATAAACAAAACTACATCACACGATAGTTTATAAAACTTACCATCTGGAAATTGTGTTATAAATGACACTTTAATTCATACAATTAATGTAATATCCAAATTACTTTTCTGTTAGATGAAGTTGCCATCAAAATGTTACGGTAGACTTACATATATGTACACATTTTCATTTTCCTTAACTTTAAACTTTTACTAAGAAACTTATATTTATCATTGTTTTCCTTTATTTGACTTTTACTATTATTATTAATTATTAATTTTACACTTTCATTGAGAGTGGTCAATTTTAATGTAAATAAAAGTGGACAATGTCTTTCCAGAAACGCGAATCTATCCGAAACTATGATCTAACCCTAATTTTTATGTTTGGATTTTTAAATGTGACGGTAATTACGTAGTTCTTAAGTTTTTGTTCAAATTTTGTGTGTAGAAGAAAACTACAAATCACAAAGAAAAGTTATAATTTATATTATTTTATATATAGCCAAGCATATGGACACGCATTAATTAAGGAAAAACGATAGGTACTTGGCTTCTTGTCCTTAGTGTAAAAGTTTAATAAAATTGGAAATGTTAATGAAATCCTTCCTTATTTATTGTATTTCCCTTTTATATCTTGTTTCCAGAGTTTTAATTATATATACTGGTCGCAACTAAAATTAACACTTGTGCATATTATAAAAAATATGCACAAGCGTTTATTTAGAAAAACTTTAATTCAATTTTAAATATTAATTAATACTAACCATAAATCAATTTTATGGTTAATTTCCATGTTGCCCATGTAGAATTAGCCTCTAATTCTAATCGAGATCTGTGGTAGCTATTGTGGCTATTTTTACAAAACCGAAACTGTAATGAAGAAAATATTTCATTGAAACTGTTCTCATTAAAAAAATACCTGTACCTAAGCGAGAAACTAATTATCTTTCTTTTTCTTCCAGGTGAGTCTACCATTTTTCATCGTACGCAGTAAGTATTACTAAATATTTTACTTAATGGCGTCGAAATAATAGAAATTACTTTTTTTTTTATTTATTTATTTTACATCTAGATAGAATCAAATAGTTTTAAGAAAACACCAAATATATTCCACTTTCATGTATATCGTCTTCTTTAGCAAAATTCTCTTCATTATGGTCGAATCTGATCTGATCAGATCAGATCAACTTTTCATATAAAGTTCTACTAAACACAAAGAGAAATGAGTATTTGAACTGATGTTCTCATAAGGTAATTTTCTTCATTCTTAAGAATACGCAGTCAAGGTTATTTTGTAAGGGAATAATGATTTTTTTTAATTCCGAAGTATAAGAATACAGAAGAAAATACTGAGAAATACATTGCGACGTTATGACATTACAAATGTTATCCCTGAAGCATTTGAATTCATATAGGGTTGTCTCGTTTTTTATTTCTAGATAGCATGCATTTTAGTTAAAACTGAATAATTAATTAAATAAAAAGTGTTCTTTCCTTATTTTACAACATTATGTATCTTTTAAATATTTGCAGCTTTCTGAACAGTACGATTGATTAATGTCTTGCAAATGAGCTTTTGTTTTATATACGTTGATTTTCTTGTTTTGGACACATGGTAGTCTACTTCCTTCTTCCAAATCCTCAGGCTGTGGAAGGAAAGGGTTGCACAGAAAAGCGCAGATAAACACGCTCACGTTCAGAGGAAGGTACCAAATTCCCCCCTTTAAGACTTGAACCCAAACATCGAATGACACCCAACATACTGGGCCTAGTCCGCCATCCCGCACCGCAATACGAATGGCATCGTCCCAGGCACTTCTATGTTATATGGATGAATAGCAGAGTGCTGCACTTTTATTAGCTCCGCATCGAGCTACTGACCTGAATGCCTCAGACACTTCGATGTTATATGGATGAATAACAAGAGTGCTGCACTTTTTAACTCTGCATCGAACTACTGACCTGAATGCTGCCTATCTTATTCTCAAGATAGCTAGCTTCTTCAGAACAAATCTACTGAAGATAGATCTCTCGTTTTAACCAGCCCGCCATTAGATCTTCAATACGTTTTCACGAATATAGTATTTAATGATTTCCGGATATTTCTTACACGCTGAAATAAAGCACATTTTTACTGGAACTCCATATTTCCTTCGATTTTTATATCATTTTTGCCACTTGCGTGAGTATAGCAGGAGCAGGTGAAATAAAATTATATAGGGGTTCTAACTGGAACATATCCCACAATTAATTACTTTCATTATTATACTATATTGGTAACATATTCTTTACGAAAGCTCTCCATATTTGATGTACCTACATATATGTTTAATTTGCATTTTTTCATTCCATATATTCTGTCCACAAATCTTATTATACCTACCTGTTTCCAACATGTGCATAATTGCGGCACCATCAGTCACAAACATGAACACTTAGTTTCTTGAAAGTTAATTTTTTTCTAATGAAATTAACAGCACCCTCCTAATTGCTTCTCCAGTACATTTTTGTAATCGTAACTAGCTATAATGAGCATAATGGTTTAAGTGATTCTAGTGTATTTACTATAACATTAATATATTTTTTTTATAATCGGTCGTTCCGTCCACACATAACCACAATTTTGTATTGCGTAATTCTGATTTCGTACTTTTAGTTATTCACGCGCAAATGGTACATACGTCTATAACATTTTCCAGCCAGATAACTTCATTGTGGGTTTATTTTAATCCCAGAAGTGCTGATATGCTTGTGATTTAAGTAAAGTAAATGGTAAATTGCCCGACATTAACATAAAAATTAAATCAAACATAAATTCAGCCCTAGTCTCAGGCTACTTTTTTATATTTGTGATTTACATATTTCCTACAGTCCATTTTGATCAGTAGGACTTATTAATAATTTAAGTTTGTAACTTCCCATATTAATTTATTTACTTAATCAGCAAGTGGTAATTATTTAGCCCTACCTATAATCCATAATAAAGTGGCACTTTATTATGGGCACAACACAAAACAATTCATATCAGAATGCACAGTGCAACTCTAAAGAGATAACACTAACTTAGTTGTCCGTAAAACACTATACACTACACTCGATGCGCGTTTCGTCAACAAAGTTGGCATCATCTGGAGATGATTGAAACTGATTTTAATCATCTCCAGCACAAAATCAAGCGACCCTAATCATTTCATTCACTCAACATTTACCGAATACTGTAGGTACGATCATTTTGATTTTAACTTTGGTACTACAAAATTATTTCTAATATACTGAAGCATCAGAAATTATTAGACAATAATTTAATTTCATTGCCTAGGCCGTTTAGATAACAAATATTTGATGACCGACGATATATATTAAGAAAATATAGCTTCTTTATTTGTAACAACTACATAAGTATGTGAGTGTTGGTGTCTTGTTTACTATATCGAAACAATTTTATAGTAAATAACTATTTGCAATACATTCGAGGTATTTAAATTACGCAGACTTCTTTCCAGTTACATTCCAATCCGAGATTTGTTGTTTTTTATTATTATTAATATTCTAACCGCAAATACAAGAACATTGTTTTTGTCTATTTTTTGATTAATCGACGATACGTATGTTAAAGGTCACGGAATTGTATTTATACATATTTATCTGTCATTTACTCGTATGCTTTCGATGATAAGGAGCCAATAATTATTTGTACTTAATTTCACCAAACGAACATACGCCTAGGGGCTAATGAGTAGTAATTCCTCTTTTTTTTTTTTAATTGAAGGATAATTCATTGTTTTATTACCTTGGGTTGCACAAGGAAGTAAACATGTCTTTGTATAATCGTTATTGACACTAATTGAAGAGATGTACCATAACAAAATTTATGATTACTTCGCGATTTAAAATGCTAAGCAAAAGGGAAAGTACCTTGGTAGCATCATCATGTGTATGATGTAAAAATGCTTTGTAGTAAATATTTTTTAGTGCATAGCCTTTCTTGTGTACGCAAGTACTTTAGCTACCTTGTGCCTCAAGGTTCGTTTCGTTACGCACACCATATTACATACATCCAATCTTCTACATTGAAATGATAGTTGATGCAAGTAGATGAGAAGAAAACATTATTTCTTTTTATTACCGTATCTGTTACACAGCCAAAGGATCTTTAACGTGGCACTTGGAAAGGAAATGTGCACAACGAATCATAAATTGCAATAAAAATAAAATTACAATAAAAAATCGTAGACAAATAAAATATATGGATCTTATCATAACATACTTACCATAAAACAATGGTTTCCGGCATCCAATTTTAGTTAGATGATCGTAAAAATAAAGTCATTTTTCACTATTGTATCGTTAATGCTGTTTGTGGCACAAGACCAGAAGCTAAGGGCCATTTATTCCAAAATTCGAATCAATCTGCTATGTTTTATACTTTTTATTTAACATATAATTATTTAACTCACTTTCTGCAATATGTGATTATCGTTTAATCAATCCGAATGACTTCGGAAATTAGTGTTATAGAGATAAAATTTGTGACAATTTTTATGCATGAAATGTGGAGAATGCTAACGATCATCAATTGTGAATGATATTAACAACGATGATATTACATAAATATATAAGAAAAATGATACATAGGTATATAAGAAATATAGTGAATGAAAGCAGTTAATTTTAATCCTGGGAAGGAGCTTTTAGGGCAACACTTTGTACTCGGTGACCTTTCAGAAATTTCTTCTTCTTCTTCCTTCTTCTATATATTAGGTCTATGACCTGTTCCTCTTCGATGAATATCGGTACTTTGAGCTGGTTTATGTTTTACAGAGGGCAGCTAACCTGGCCCTCTAATCCTCCTCTCTCTTCCAGACTTGGGACCGGCAACAGTGCTACTGGGCAACTCAATCCATCCAACAGCACTGTAGGCTGAAAACGGCAACGGCACGCGGTGTTTTCAAACGGTAACTCATCCAAGTCCGACGTTGCATGGCCGTTGACTACGTTACCTTTCAGGAAGATTCCAAAAATCAATTCCAAAGTCAATTTCATATGAAATGTTAGTAGATGATCTACTAGAGACCTCAAGAGTTTTCAATGATTTGGGAATGACATTAGTACACTCTTTTTGAAACAAATTGCAACAACTGTTAGGAAATCTTAAAGATAAAATTGAAAATAACGAAAGGTGCGAGATTTATGAAATAAATTGTCACGATTCAGTCAAAAGTATATTTGGAAGACAAAAAGAGCAGTTGTACCTAGATTTAAGGATCACATAGCTCATATAAAATATGGAAGATTTAAAATATCTCCCACTGCTCATCAATCTTGAGAAAACAATCATAGAGTAGGCTCTAGTAACTTAAAATTACTAGTGTCTACTAGAGTTACTAAAAAGTGTATCCAACAACAGAGGTAGTTTAAAACTAATTTGGATCACCTGTCCATGATGCCAACTTGGTTGGCAAAACGAGTACTGAGAAACATATAATCTGTCGGTATTCGTAGAAACTGGTCTCATGTTTTAGTTAAGTTTAAAGTTAAAATTGAATTATAAGTTGAGGAATAAGTCGGAACACAACGGATGTGGTGCCATCGTTTTAATTTGGAGTTTTCTATTTACTGGTTTTAAGATACACCCTCTATCTTATAACCAGTAAATATAAATCTCTTGATTAAAACGATGGCACCCGATTTTTGCATTTTCATTTTTTGAGAAAAATACAAATAAAGCAAACAGTTTCAAAAAATCGTCCATTTCCGGCAAATATTTTTTATTTCGACTCGAATTGGTTGCTTCAGGTCTCCTGAATTATTTGACCTATGGAAATATACCCGCGATTTTAAGTAATTACACAAGAATAAATCCAAAGGGGTCAAATCAGGTGAACGTCGTGGTCATTAAATGGTCTTTACCGCTCTATTCATCAAGGAAAGTATCATCAACAGTAAAAGAAGAAGCTTCGTGTTGTTGAAATCAATTTCGTTGATGGGGAACGTCATCATTATTTTTTACATAAAGAACTGTTAAATCTGGGGTTAAGTCGAAACACAGCAATTATAAATATCTAGCAGTCGTCAGATTTCTTTCAAAGAAGAAAAGCCCTAAATGACTAGGCCCTCATTCCTGCCCATGAATTTACAATAGTTTGCCGCTGGCTATGCATCAAAGTAAATATTCTTGAATCTGATAATGATTCTCTTAAAGCCAATATGTGCAGTTAGGACCAAATGCACCTGTTATATTTAAGGAGAATATCGCTTCATCAGAAACAACAACAAACAACATGGCAAAATTGTATGTGACTGGTCTAAATAACCCTCATCCAATTCTTATTCTAAATGTACTTTCTTGTGAAACTTTTCTTTTGTTAACAATTTTCGAGCTGTGGAATGTTTGACATATGATATCGAATTAATGGCCGAACGCTGTATCTTACACACTACTCAAAAATATGAAGGGAACAAAACAATTCTAAACAATTTTCAGTGATTTTTGAAAGCCTGTAACTTTATGAAAAATAGTCGTGTCGAAATGGAAAAACAACCATTTTGGAGATTGAAGTTTCTAGTTTTCTCTGGCAAACTAGAAACGGCGAAACCGAAGGAACAGCAGACGCTACATCGAGAAAACAGCAGGTGTACATTCTTGTCAGATGTAGAAGTTTGCAGATAATCGTGCATATCCTGAGGATGATATAACAAAGTAAATAGCTATGAATGTTCTCGCACAATGTTATTAATTTAAATAACCTAACAATATTTGGTAACGCTACCAGCAAAAATCATTACTTTGCTATGCTTTGACTATTTTAATACATTTTCCAATCTTTTGGTATCATTGCCTATTTTATCCACGACCACTGTATTAGAAGGGTTTAATACGTCTGTTTTTCGTCGATTAGAGGCCTTCGATTGGCTTAGACACGCTTCGATTTCATAGCATTTTATTTAGAATTATTAATATTAACATTAACATTTATCTCAAGAACGATCTTGTAATTTTGACCGGGATTTATCAAATTCACTGGATAAGGAGTTTTTCAAAATACTGGAAGGGCCCACAACTTCGCCGACATTAGGTAGGACCTGGATTTTTCCAGCAATTGCCATCTTGCTGGACTGTGATTCTTCAATGTAACTTTCCGCTACCGTAGTAGATTTCCAACCATCGACCGTGACGCTTAACAGTGGTAATATTGCCCCCAGCATTGGCCAGTAATGTTGCCGAAGAGCGCCTCATTCCATGTCCGGTATAACTTTCCGGATCAAAGAGCCCAAGAAACGAGGCTACTTTTGAAAAGATTTTCGAAATTGTGTTGATGCCTATATGTTGTGTAGTACATTTTCCAGCCACATATCGCAAGAAAAACCTCCCACCGGCAGTTTTAGGTCGCAGATTGATGTATTTTCGACATATTTTTACAGCATTGATCGAAAAACTTCATCCAAGATCGTGAAACTTCTTGAAAATGTTTTCGTATCCGGAATGAGTACGTACAAGTAACTGCCTTTATCTTGGACGTGGCTGATACCCAAAAATGTTAATTCATTGCATCGACAAGCACCTGCGACTCCCATGATCGTTGCAACCTGTAAAGAGTTCAAAATAAAAAGATCAATGTATAAATTGAAGTATTGACATCTTGTATTTCCTACCTTAACTTGTAGATATTCCTCATCCAATGCTTTTTTCAAAAAATCTTCGATTTGGTTTCTCTCCAGCCTTCTTTGCTTTATAATTGTTTGATCCGGCTTTCAAATATGAAGTAAGTTTACCATACTTCGAAGTGTCAATACCTTTGTGCACTTTCGACATTGATTTTGACATCGAATACTTTGTCCACATTGAAGAGACAGCAAACCGTTTCTCCACATTGAAAAAGTAGGATAGTTGCTCCTTCTCCTATGCCCCATTTTTTTCGTCAGTTGTCGAATTCCACCAATTCCTTCTCGTATACACTTTTCCTTTTCGCTGGTGACAGGCGTAATATTGCTTCTTGAGCTTCTCGCTGGATTTCAATCGGAATGAAGAAATTCTCAGCATTGTCACTCATTTGTGTCCATTTTGCAAATAATGTCGGTGTTGAAAAATAAACAAACACATGTCCTAGAAACGACTCTAAGACTTTCTAATTTTCAGCTCAAAATCAATTTTTTTGATCAAAATAAATCTGTCAAATCTGACGTTTTTCAAAACCAGAATTTTTCATTTCCTAATTGACCGGTTTTGCCCGTGGTCGTGGATAAAACGTTGAATTACATTCGGGAATTAACAGCCTTTAATCCGCTGGAAGAAATGGGCGCTCTCAGCTGCGCCTCGAGTGCTCATTTTTTCTCGTGGATTAAAAGCTTGTTAATTCCTTTAATAATTAATTCAATAGCTATTTCTGTCATTCCTGAAAAAAACTATCGCCGAAGAAAATTATTCGTCTTTATGTTATATGTATATCGTAACAAATTTGTAAGTTAATAAACACCATGTTTAGCTCTTTACGCTTGCTGATTCAATAATATAAGGCGCACTTGTTTTTATAATGGTATAATATTCCGTATACATAATTTGTGCAATACAATACGTAACACGACTTGTGATTGTTTTTTGTTAAGAGGCCTGTTACCGTACAGATTGCAAATCCGGACCAAACACGAGAAACAAAACGTAATCTAGATCACAAGGACAAGGTCTATTGAAATATGAGTCCTACACGGTATTAATATTTATGATGAGGTATACGAAAAAGGCATGCCCTCAGGAGTAAAAACTGGGACGCATACTGCGATGGAGTCGTAAGCCTGATGGGGAGGAACTATTTGAATAATGAGACGGTTTGTATTTTGCATACGAGATTGCGCGCGTACGCGGCACGGCTTTGGATGATGATAAATTCAAAGGTGTAAGGCAGTTAAATATGCGCCTGTTGAGATAACATACTTTATTAGTTTTTATAGTAAGTTTAAATTTGATATGAAAATAAATATAATAAAATGTGTAATAATGAACATTTTAATGAGCACTGAAGCCGTTACAACTCATGTCAGGTAAAGCAGCAAAGGCAGACTCATAAAGGGTATTTCAATAAGGACGCTCGATTTTTAAACGTAAATAAAACAAGTCGTGTGTGAGATATCAATTTTTGAAGTGAATATTTCTTTGGGCGGCGTTCTGATATTTGACGAGAATGGAGAGTGAATTGGAAAAAATGTAACGTTTCGAGATTTCGTTACACGAGAGAGAAAAAATATATAACGTAGAGAGAAGGAGAAAGAGAGCTATACATTTGGTATACCTAAAACACAGGCTTCGTTACAAGACAGAGTACACATATATAATATATAGAGAAAGAGAGCTATACATCATATATATCAGTTTAGGCTATCCGCGTCTCCCTTTTGTGCGGTCCTTCGTCTTTAACGCCCACTCATACGCTAAGTCCAAGGTCTAAGTTGCTTAAAGGGGGAATAGTTTAGGAAGCATCTTACGAGCAAGAGAGAGAGCCACGTATTCATTGAATACTAGGCAATACAAGAAAATATAGTATGACGCGCATGCGCGCGTATACGTACAACTCTGACGCCACACGGGAGTGAAGCAAGAGAGAGCGATATAAACTCAGTACGAAGCGATAGAATAGGATAGATAGATTGCCGCGCATGCGCGCGTTATAGATGTACGCGTCCAGACACTATATATTAACAGCTGAAGCAGCACGCCTGTGTACCGAATATTTATCATTGTGTTTTGTAATTATTTACGTTATTTACATATGTGTTCTGTGATTATTTGATAATATCCTTGAACCGTTTAACTTGTTAAAATCTAGAAGATGTAATATATTTCATTCACCGCTTCCTACTGGTTTACAGCCACACAGGTGCAAATGCACTTGGAAGAGGCGAAGACAAAATCCCTTTGATTCTCGGGGGAGATTTCAATGTAAATTTCGGATCCAATGATTCTTTGACGTTGATTAACTTTCTTCGAGAAACATTTGGTCTGCTTATAAATAACAATCCCAAAGAATCGAACAACAAAATCCGGAAGAACAATAGATGCAATTTTTTCTCTCTCTCTTTCTCTCTCTCTCTCTCTCTCTCTCTTCAATCTCTCACTCTTAATCTCTCTCATTTTCTATTCTAAAGAAGTATTCATTTCTATCACGTGTACCGTGCTGCACATGATATATATATTTTTTATTTGAAATAATGTTTTATGGCGTTAAGTATGGAATATAACGTCGTTCAAATGTCCGCCGCGGCTTTGCTTGGTCGCACGTATTCTGGACGTCTAATTTCGATGACTGTCACATAAATCTGTCTGTCTGAATTTGCTGGATGGCGTTCGTTATGTTGACTTTGAGGGCATCAACTATTTGGAGATTATTCGCATAGACTTGCGATTTAAGATAGTCCCAAAGGAAGAAGTCTAAAGGCGTTAAATCGTACGATCTCGGACAGTTCACGTCACCGCTGCGCGAGACAACCATTCCCTCAAACCGCTCGTGCAGAATGTCTATCATGGCATGCGCTGTGTGGCACATAGCGCCGTCCTGTTTGAACCACATGTTGTCAGTATCCATATCATCTAGTTTAGGGGCCACAATAAGTTGCTTGTCATCGATCTGTAGTGCTCGCCGTTAACGGTTATGACAATGCCAGTTATGTTTTGGAAGAAATGCGAACCGATGATTCTGCCAGACCAAAATCCGCACCAAACAGTGACTTTCTCGGGATGCATTTGGTGCTGATGGTGCTGGACAATTTTGCTTGTTCATATATCGATTCATCCAAACAGTGGTCTCGTCGCTAAAGATGATTTTCTTGTCGAAATTTGGGTCAACTTCCAATTGCTCTAGAGCCCAAACAGCGAACCCACGGGCGGCGTTATCTATGGTCGTTTACCTTAAGTTCCTGGTTCAGTTGGATTTTATACGAGTGCAGGCTCAAGTCCCGACGCAAAATTCGACCAGTTGAAGTCGCAGAAAGGCCAAATTCTTGTGAACAACGAAAAATTGACTGCCTCGGGTTTTCCCATACAGTCTCACGCATACCAGCGATATTTTCATCAGACCTTGCGTTTCGGTGACATACGGGTGTTAGCTAATTATTTATCAATCCGGTTGAGTCGAAGTTGACCACCGAACGTCGAATAGTCGACTTTGAGGGAGGGTTGTGGCAAGGATAAATATCACGTAATGCGCATAACGTTTCTCCAACGGAACACTGATTTTGAAAATAAAATTTGATGATTTGCATACGTTGTAGAACGCTATAACCTGCCATGGTAATTTCCCATACCCTACTGAACAATTCACAACAAATTTTACACATGTTACCTTAACAACATGGCCATCTTAACCTAACAAATTTCGAGCGTCCCTATTGAAAGACCCTATACAAAGCGACATCAGTGTGTTTTAGACAGCATACCTTAATATAGGTTACTTGACGTATTTTAAAGTCAAGTGGTAGCCTTTCAAAAATCACTAAAAATGTTTTCTCTTATTTTGTTTGAATAGGTAATATATATAGGGTTTCTCACGGTAGCCGTTCGTTAGAAATTTTTGTGGTTATACAAAACTTAAAACTCTAAATTTTCGGACTCCAGGATTGTTCAAGATTCTCTTTCATTTTGAAATATTTTCATTATCATACTGCTTCCGGTTATTCCGGAAGTCGCCAGTAACTTCCTTATTTTAAATAGAACATCCGGTATATTATTTCATTTTTGGATTCCTGAGAAAATTTCATGATGAGATCCATCAGGTTTCCCTATACCTATTTTCATCTGTTTCTTAGATATCTTGATTCTCTTGAAAATTTTGAAAGACAGCCTTATTTTCTACACTGTGTCTTTTACCCATTTTCTACTGGTGCTAAGCGCTTCTAGGATAGACGGAAGCACAAGAATGGTACTTTCGAAATCCACATTGACAATTAATTTATCGCAAACAGGGTGTCCAAAATTGTATCACCAATTACATAATTTTCAAAAAAAGTTCGTTATTTCAAATGTGACACCCTGTATATTATTGAATGATCGGATGCAGAATTTGATTCTGTATCGATTCGCTATAACTTTACCTATACATATTTCCAACGGTTTTCTTGTTAATCCATATTTTCTATTTTAATGTGATTTTTGGCGGAAACCGAAACATCGTTTGTTTTTCGAAACAAAATGAACATGACTGAAACGGCAGAAATTCACTTTAATTAGAACATAATAAATGAATGTAAAATTACGATAATTGTTCTATATGACCGCCATTTTGGTTCAAACACTGGATAGCTCTGTCATATACTCCTCGCGAAACAGACCCCCCGAAATTCGTTAGGACTTAGACTAGTAAACGCATCGTGAAGAAGGTTCAATAATTCCTGTCTAGTTTATACAGGCCTAGAGTACACTAGTTCTTTTATACGGCTCCAGAGGTGAAAATCCAAGGGCGTCAAATCGGGTGATCTAGGTGGCCAGTTCCAGGGTCCCTGTGGGCCAATCCACCGATCCTCGAACATCAAGGTCAACTACTGGTGTACAGCTATAGTGGAATGTGCTGGAGCACCATCCAGCTGATACCAACAGTTTGCTCTGTCACGTGAAGGTAGAGCATTTAGGAAATCACTAACAAACCCTCTGAGTATCTCCAGATATCTATCCCCATTCAAATTTTCATCGTACACTTGATATGCCACTCTATTGTCCATAATTAAACAAAAAACATTAAAACTAAAGTGGTCTTGGTGATTATGTTCCCTTATGACGTGTGGATGATTATCTTGTGCCCAGTAGTGATTATCTCGGCGATTTATAATTCCTTGTCTGCTGAATTTTGATTCATCAGTCCACATAATCTTTTGAAGAAATCTCGGACCTTCAGTCATTTTTATGCACATGAACTCGTAAAAGTGGACCCGTGTTGCCTAATCACCAAGACGTAATCCGTGTACAATTGTATCTCAGAAAAAGAATGCATTTTATGTTTTCTTAATATTCTGTGGATTGATGCTCTTGAAATACCCAAATCCAGCGCTGCTGCTGGAGTTAAACCCCGTGGATAAGCTTGAAAATAAGCCAACACATTCATCTCGTTATCTTCATTATCTATTACGGGCTTTCGGTAATTTCGTGTTGCCCTTACACTCAGACTTGCCATAAACCGAGTTTCGATTCTTGCGAATTTTCCGGGAGTCATTGTTGCTAGGTCCGGATATCGTTCGTTAAAAAGTCTGCATGTTCGTCTGACAATTCGTCTACATTCACCATGCGTATAAAGCAAGTTTAACAAATCATTATTGGAATATTCTTCAATATTCTCCATTATAAACTATACTTGAGAAAACTTACAAAATCACTAGAACTGTAAGTAGATACCTCACGAGTTTGTGAGCTGATACTGCTTTGACATAAATCGACATTGTTTCAGGTCCTATCAAAATCAGGGCTTACTAGATTAGATAGGACTTTTAGAGTTTCATCGGCTTTTAATAAAAAATAATGGATTAACAAGAAAACCACTGAAAATAGGTATAAGGAAAGTTATGGCGAATCGATGCGGACTCAAATTCTGCATCCGATCATCCAATAATATACAGGATGTAATATTTAAAATAACAAACTTTTTCAACTATGAAAAGATGTAATTGGTGATAAAATTTTGGACACTCTGTTTGCGATATATTAATTGTCAATGTGGATTTCGAAAGTACCGAATCTTTACTCCCAAACCGTTCGATTCTTGTGCTTCCGTCTACCCCAGAAGCGCTTAGCACCAGTGGAAAATGGGTAAAAGGCACAGTGTTGAAAATAAGGTTACGTCTTTCAAAATAATCAAGATATCCAAGAAACAGTTGAAAATAGGTATAGGGAATCCTGATGGAACTCATCATGAAATTTTCTCAGGAATCCAAAAATGAATATACCAGGTGTTCTATTTAAAATAAGGAAGTTACTGGCGACTTCTGACCTCGAATATATTTCAAAATGGAAGAGAATCTTGAATAACCCTGAAGTCCAGAAATTCAGAATTCTAACCACAAGTTAGAATTCTGAGTTTTTTCTAACCACAAAAACTTCTAACGAACGGTTACCGCGAGAAACCCTGTATAGTATAACTTTTTACTCTTTTTTTTATAAACGGACACAGTTCGCGAATAATGAGGCCCACTGCATATTTATTGGTTATCTTGAATACCATTGTTATACTTAATATATAGGGGGGCGAAATATATCAGACAAACTGTATTATATACATATATGCCATTGCAAATAAATTTCTCGCGTGTTTGCCGCTCTAAAATGAACAACTCGCACGGGGTAATTAACTTTAGTTCTGAACCTTCGATGCGTATAATTTAAAAATTACTGTTATTAAAATAATGAATATACTTGCTGTGTGAGTCACATGTAAAAAATCTATTGAGGTATATCAGCGTTTTCATGACTCACATGCTTTCTGTAGTTTCAGGAATGTTGTGAATTATGATATTTTAAAGGGACTCGAACGCGTAGTCGGGTAAACACTATATGTATTTATGTAGCAAAGTGAAAACTAAATAACGTCAGTTTATTTTTAAAGTCATATAACTGTAAATTGCCACCGTATATTAAAAATATTGAAATGGTAAATATAAATGTATTCATCTAACACAAATATAATTATATATATATATATATATATATATATATATATATATATATATATATATATATATATATATATATATATATATATATATATATATATATGTACATCAAACTAGTTGCATAACTGTATTTAACACTGCAAAATATAAATACTAAATACCGTATTGTGAAATTGTCTTGCTTTAACGATGTAATGGTAATCATTCTCGATATGCATAGGTGCGGTCAGTTGATCGAAGAATATACGCATTACAAAATATAGTAAGTAAGATGCGTTTTTAAGATTAATTGTTTATATTAATAACGTTTTCATTAGGTAACAAAAAAACTGAAATTAACGTAACTGTTATAAATGTCCCCCGCCTAATTCAATGCAGAAGTTTACGCACCTCCTTAAGCTATTAAAAATTTATATTCTTTTCCGCACGTAGAACATCCTCTATCTCGAAATTGAGTAGCCGAGAAAAAATAAGTAACATATAAGTCGGAAATCGAGAAAGGAACCACCAAACCGCCAAGCGGTTATCAAAGTAGTTCCCGAATAGCAAAGCTATTACATAATCGCTCTAGGAAACAACTACTCCTCGAACTAAAGCCCCGCCAGGCATTGAATTATACCCAGAAGCGATCATCGACCCCTTTCTCGTGTTTCTACACGATCAGATAAAGTTTCAAAAAATAAAACCCGCCACAGGTAGGATTCGACATTTGTCCCGGATCGGAACCGAACAACATACAGCTGTTTCGAACTTATTAGTTCTCATCAGTGCCGTACACGGTACGCCGATTCAGAACAAATGCCGAATGAACTTTATGGCGTATACATCTTCATCGATACGATCTCTTATATGTTACTGACAGAGATCGTATCGATGTTGAAGTAAGCATCGCGCATTTATGTCAATTATTCTTTGATTGTCAAAATTTGTCAAGATTTTCTAGTGAAGTTTACTGATAATTTAGTGATTATAATCATAAGCAACATTTGGATTATTATTTTCACTATACAGTTTATACAAAATTTACATGATTGAATTCTGTTTTCTAATAAATGCGCTAGTTAATGGTAACTTGATAATAATAACATTTATCTTTGCAAAATTTTCGACAAAACGTCCTAGGCTACGCAGCAATGCTAAATGATTTTTATGCATCTCTTAACCATTATTTGAATGATGAGGTACTCGGGTTCGA
This sequence comes from Rosalia funebris, assembly GCA_037954035.1. Lineage (NCBI taxonomy): Eukaryota > Metazoa > Arthropoda > Insecta > Coleoptera > Cerambycidae > Rosalia > Rosalia funebris. The sequence continues at coordinate 14,448,694 of JAZFAV010000016.1, read as the reverse complement.
GTACCCCGGGAGATCTCGTAACTTTCTATAAATTATGCATCTTGACATGTTTTCATTTACTTAACCTACTTTAGTGAGTGTAAGCCATCACAATTGTTTTTACATCTCTAAGTGCATGAAGAGGTGCTTGGGGTGTGATCATATAATTTGTATGGAATTACTTAAACACAATTACTATTTTTTCGGGGAAATAAATGCCAGGATTATTTTTAACATTATCATTTATATTAAAGAACAAACACGTGGAAAAATTTGATTATATTGTTATGAATTCAGTATTTAGCAGTAGGTACTAAATATCGGGCAGGTAATTGAATGTTCGTGGTAATTGAAAGTAATGCAAGGACTGATTTTGAATTGGTTAAAATATTAATATTGGTATTTTCTCGACTTATAGTGATATGTACTCGTATATCTCTGTAACCCGAGTTAGTACTTGATAGATAGCTTAGGCTTCTGCACTGTAAATTGTATAGTCTATGGATAATTTGAAGATGTCCATTGTGTTATTGTGTTTTTATCTGCTACATAGAAGGCACAACCTGTTTCATCTGATGATTTTGAACCATCTGTGTAAATTTTTACTGACGAAAAATTACCTAGAACCTGATTGTCAGTCATCTGGTCATAGACTTCTTTTTTGAGTATGTTGTGAATATTATACTTCGCTTTAGTAAAATAAGTCCATAGCTAAAATAGGAATCTAGCATATTACATACATGAAAAGATTTCCAAATGTGTACGACATTCCAGATATGATTCGGCCAATGGAGGACTGTTTCTGTTGGCGCAATAGTCACTAATTAAACATTTCTATGTCCAGTGAACCTACTTTAAAATGTAACAGTTTGTTCTATGATGTTGTTTTGACAAGAAACTTATTTACCGGGAATTATCTTCTTGGGCCTGATGACGGCTCTTCGGCAATAATTACTTCGTCACGTAGAGAATACTACATAGCCCCAATTCGTATAGGCGTATATTGAATGCTATCGACAACTTTTAAGTGTTAGTGTTTGACGTGGTTCCATACAAAATGTAGCCACAATCTAAAATTGCACGAATAGGGGACATATAGAACATACTGCTGATCAAGAATAGAGAAAAGTGAGATTATCTAGGTATGCATAAATGAGTGAGGCAGCATTCGGGGGAATAAGGATGCACTTTACGCGCGACGAAATCTAAATCTGTGTACATTCACATTCAATATATATTCATCAATATTCACTCTGCAAGGACCTCATTTCGACTGAGTAAAGACCAGGCTATTTACTGCGCACCTCGTGGGCGGTCCGATATCGCAGTAATGAGACTTGTTCCTATTCTGGATGAGCTGTAAGTGTAATTTTCAGTATATGTGCCCCATTTAGCTTCAGTTGCAATATTTATGTCCTTTTCGCGTTTTGTTGTAACATAATTAACATATTTGATCCACAATAATTTTATTTAGTATTACACCAACATATTGATGACATCAACTACAGAAATAATGTAGGCATTTTGACTTAAAAAATAGATAGGTTGGATACTGTATTTGCTGAATATTATTACAGCGGATTTATCTTGAGGCAAATCAAAGTTGCAGTCATTAAATCAACATTATAGTCACTGGTAGTCGTACCACACTGGTAGTCGTACCTGGATTAGTTTATGTAGGGATCGTCTTGTAATTTTGAGTAAAACTGTTTGCTAACTGATAAGGTAAAATATTATGCTCATCAAGATTTTTGCCTTCGTCAAATTCATTTGATATAATTTAGAACAATGTGGGGCGGGTCTTCGGGATGCGTATAGCGAAATGATACTAGTGATTATGTTGTTGCCATAGCTACGTTTATTTGGAGAGTAAATAGCGAACGAGCTAGTACTGAAAGACACGACAATGTTTTGGGGGCGAATTGGGGAAATTAACTTCCTTGAAAAACTTATCCCAAAAGCTATTAGCCTGATGCGGCTATTACCGGACGCCACACTTGCCATAAACATTTAGAATCAGAACGTGTCAAGGGTTTTAACAAACGGATCTCTAGCAACAAACAACTCATTACCCGGGAGAATCGCATTTTTGTCCTTGAGAAACACCAGCACAATATAAAAGGGTTTCTACTTTCTAATATTTACAAAACTTAAAACTTATATAAGAAACGCCATCACGGCTGTCAGTAGACGTATGTAGATTCAAATCGTAGTGCAGCACAAATATTTGAAGTAATTCGCTACAAATCAAATATTTAAGATATTCATGTGTACGAAGGACGACTACTTTGCATCCATTAGGAAACCTCAACACGTTATGTATAACTTAAAATAGTCGGAATACCTTATTATACAGGTTCACGCACTTCCGTTACTCGGAGACCTTGCAGCGTATTCCAGTAGTCGATAACCCTTCAATCTAAATTTAAAGACGTATCTGTTTTCGACCTTGTAAACCTTTGATCTATTAATCTTTTTAATGTGAGTACTCGTAGTCGTACTGTAATTGCATTGTGCTTATGTCCCGCTTTAATTCAGTGTGTCGATTCACTGCGATCTAACAAAGATCCTAGGAGAAGCGAGTAGTTGGGTATCGTATATTTCCAAACAGGTAATTCTGGGGAGGCAAACGGCTTTTTATCTCGACCATTGTTGGCCCGATCGTCACTACGTCAGTACATCAGTAGCAGTAGACTGTTATACACGTACACATGTACGCCGTTGGCTGGTGACGACTGACGAGTCGCTTTAGTGTGAAGATCGACAAGCGTGCGTTAGGATACTTTCATTTTTTGCTGTGTTGTTGTGACTAGTGGTTATTTGCGATCGAATGTTGATGTGTTAACATTTCGCACGGAAATAGTTTAATTGGAATAAACACATTTTTTCCTAGGGTAAGTTGTAGCTGTTAAAATGATAGGTTATGTCGTGATGAGGCGCGAAATTAGGAGTAAACTTAGTAAGCATAGGCTTGATAGGCGTATTTATGATGCGTTTATGACTGAATCGTGTTTACGTAACGTAAATACATAAATTGTTTCGTCATTTTCTGGGAAAATGCTCGGGAAACGATCGATGTCAATATACTTTGCGCGTATGCCCTGTTTTAAACAGTATTGCGCAAGTTTCACTTTTAAATACAATGACATGTTAATTAAGTGGCGGAAAATATGTTGGCCCATTTCCTTTGTACTTTTTAAAACCCCAGTTACAAATGACAAGAACATATGTATGAAGGCCAAGAATATATCAAGGCCAATCTAAAGTACTTCCATCAATTATTTCTAGGTCATTGTATAGAACATCCCCTTCTGCCCTATCGAAAAACTAAACTTACTCACACATTCTACATTCCATCACGAGTACTGTGATATACCAAATATATTCCTTGCCCTTCAACAACAGACGCCAAAATTTAACAAAAAAAAAAGCAAGATATTTAATTTTGCGGTCTCTATGTGCATACAATGCCACATCCTTTCACCACACAAATATTGCTTCAACCCTTAAAAACTACCCCTATATGTTGAATATTTAAAAAAAATTACACTTTTTTAATGTACCCTTGCTAAATTAACATTCCTCACTACACATGTTTACCCCCACCCAGCACCCCTATTCGCTCCCACCTCCCGTTAGCTAGATGGGTTATTATTAATTTGCGCAAAGTTTCGTTTGTGAAAAACTGTTCCTATAGCAACCTACAACACGTCCATAAAAAAAAACCGCGAAAATCCAGGGATATATTTGGTATAATGTATAAATGATCAATGTTCAAAAATAATTTACAAGATAGAGAGATGGTTTGTAAGGGTTGAAATAATCGTGAATCCTAATTGTTTCTGTTTGTCATAATCTGCCTGGCCCTTTTTTATGCGCGTGATACGGTCATTATTTAAATTGATGTATATTTAATTAATTTACTCACATGTATTCCAATTATTAAAACGCCATGTTTTAATAATTGGAATACATGTGAGTAAATTATTTAAGAACGATGTAAGTCCTTCATTTGATGCTGTAATAGCATACAATTTCGCGTAAGTGACATCGCAAGAGTCACAGGTGTTGAAATCACAAAACCGCACAGGCACAGGTGTAAGATTCACAGTCAATACTCTGTATTCACTCATATTTTTGTCGCATTCGACGCGCAAGAATATTTTAAGTTTAAGTTCTAGCTGTGAACAAAGAACTGAATAGCTCTGGTATGATAAGTGTCTTTTCAGCATCCCTTGGCGCGTGAAGACGTTTCCAACCAATCAGGGCGTCTGATTTTGTTTACATATTTATAAATTCAAGACAGTGATGTCTGCGCTTTAGGTAAGAAAGTAATTTGTAGCCTATATTGTATATTCAGAAACGATTAAGTAAACAGTAAATCAGCTGTGCGCATGGAGAAATGTTTTAATTTTAATTTATTTATAAAAAAATACTTAACGCCATTTGCGCAAGATATGATAAGGTGCGTTGTACTCGTGCTGGAATGTAGAATGTGTGAGTAAGTTTAGTTTTTCGATAGGGCAGAACGGGGTGTTCTATACAATGACCCAGATTTCTTAAATTGCTTTGTTTTCGATATACAAAGTGTTGAAGTTTGATTTTTTTCCGTTTCTAATTTTTTTCTGTCTCTCTTCGAGATAATCAATATTTTCCACGTCTGGCTGGCGTTGGCTTTCATAACAACCTTTGACAATTTTAACATAAGACTTGTCCAGTAGTGTCAAAATGCCGTTTAGATTTTCAAATCGAGAAATAGTGGATATCCATTTTGTGTATGGATTTTCTAATGGAAACTCGAGGGCGGCCGTTAGAGAATACAAAAGGATATATCCGCAGAGAATACATCCAAGTCGTAATATTGTCACAAGAGTTCACCAGCAATTAATAGAGAAAAGTTTAGGAAATTTACATAGGTATCGACTTAATGCCAACCAAAACCAACAACAAAGAAGAATTTCTCGACGGATATTAAATGAGTTTGACAGAGATCCAACAACGAGTTCCCGTATAGCTTCTTGTATTCTCCGCACCTCTAAATCCAATGTACTTCATACTCTAAGACGAGATCACAGGCATACATTTCACCTACAACCTGTTCAAGGCTTACATCCAGAAGACAAAAAATATATAATGACTTTTTGTCGCTGGGTCCTTCACTCAGTTCAAGAAAATAGAGATTTTTTGAACAACGTACTATGGACTGACGAGTCCTGCTTTACCCACCACGGTATAATTAATTCTGAAAATAAAAATTGTTAATACACTGTTAAAAAATGAAACTTTAACACCTTGTATATCGAAATAAAGCAATTTAGGAAATTTGTTTATATGGATGTTTTTTTCATAAAAAAACGATTCCTATCGACTGTCATAGTTTGTCACGAGAAACCTGGTCCACCCTGTAGATATATAGTTATAAACAATAATTCTGTATATTTATAGACACTGGCAAATATTTGATAGAAATATCAGATATCTTACTCAATAGGTTCTCGAGTGGTAAAGCGAAACTAATCTAGCGAGTTTACCAATGTTTACTGAAAATTACAAACTTGTTCAATATAGCGTAGCCATCAGAAGTTGGCAATGAAGCGAATGTTAAATTACATTTATCTCGATGGTATTGCAAACATGGAACTGGTTTCATAATGTGTCTTGAGCTTTATAAAACAACATTCTTAAGAATACTACTTTAATAACGTCTGATGTATTTTTAAATATCACCATAATCAAGTTCATTACCACGAGCTCATAGTGTCGCTATTTATTTGAGAAGGCTAATGCAACCTTCATAGTAGCAAACTGCCTAGCCTTCAGAAGCAACCAGTGAAAGCAGTTAGAACTAGATAAAATTCGATTTTTATCCTCTATTAAAAAAGTGGTCTAGTTTTTTTCATTTTGGCTTTGCCAGTTTGTAGAAAAAATCTCGTTTGCTACAGACAGTTGTACTTTGTTTTTAATCTTGATAATCGGAACCACGATTGTCGTGGGAAGTAATTTGAGTATAGTAACCAGAAAAAGTTGTTCTACTAAGTTCATACTGATAAATTAGTAACACTTTTTTGTTTTTTCAGTACACGTTATTTACGATAGTCCTATTGACTAATCTCCTTATTTCTTGCACGTGCACGCACATCTATTATCTGATCGTACCATCATGTTGCAATTTTACGACACCGTAATTAAATCGGCATAACTTAGTTGCCATGCAGCTTGCAACTTATATACCTAGTTTAATTCCCTTACAACGCATATTTTCTATGAACCTTAAATACTTTTACCTGGACCTAAATATTCTGAACGAACCCTATCCTAATTAGTACTTTATAACTTGCATACCTTTAACATTTTATTTATTGGCAAACTAGTCTATCGTGAGTATCGTGCTTATGAACACGTGGAATATTCAAAATTATATTAAAAGTAATCGACAACTTTGAAGTGCACAGTCACATGCACTGATCAACTGTTAATCGTAAATGTAAGTATTGTAAGTAAGATATATACGAAATGCATGACCTTATATAGAATTCTTAAATATATTTCAATAAATATCGAGACGTAGAAGAATCGACAGACTGACAAAAATGTAAAAAATAAAAATACTCAATAGTTTTCATTACATTATTTTTTGTACTTTTTCAATTTATTTCCGAATCGTTTCAATAATTACCGAGATATTACTACGAGTGTATCTCCTGAAAAGGTCTAAGTTACATTTTTTAACGCTGTTTATTTTTAATTGTTGAAAATTGACATAGATGTTGTTGGCGGATTCAACATCGAAAGGTGACAAGCATTTTCGCATAACTCGTTGATTTTCGGTTCGATTCCGAATTCACATATATCTTTATAAGTATGGCTAGCTCTTCTGAGGGAAATTATCTCATAATTACCTCGCAGAAGGCCTCCAAGTTCCCTGAATTGGTCTAGATTGCCGTCTGGAAATAATCCACGTGGGTTTGATTCCCACATCAGTCGGCTGGGTGTGTGCCTGTGTGAATGTTCTGGGGTTGCGCGTTGGGTTTGGTACAAGTGCGTACTTTTAGTGCATCGTTTTGTTAAAATTGCGTCTTTTTAAATATCGTACCTTGTTATCTGATTGTTGTAAGAGTATTGTAAACAACAGTGTGACTCTTGGGGAATACCCAGCCATTGGTATTATTGATAAATATATTGAAATAATAGTCTCTCCTCATTGCAGCTCTGGTAACAAATGACTTCACGAGCTTCTGTGTACATTTACTGAACCCACTATATATTTTTTCCTTTCTTCTATGAGGGTCTGTTTTTTTATTTATTAGTGATATCGTAGTAAATGATATGTAAGATGAATCTATATACTCGATAAATACCAATGCAAAGTTATTTGCTAGCAATACGAATATTAGAACTTTATCTTCAGGTTTTAATCAAACTATAATTGCAATACATCTTATTTTAACATCGAATAAAATTTTACGCTCCTATTTTTCACCCAGTCTATATACATGTGTAGAAAACGTTATAATTAAAATAAATAATTGGGAAGCCTATAACGCAGTTGCATTAATTTAATAAACTTAAATATGTAACCATGGCATGTATTAATGTAACACTTATTCTTTATCGTATATAGCAGACATACCCAGTATTAACTATTATAATAACTTCAATATACTATTATAGAACTCATGATAAGCTGATTATATTGTTGTCGTCGATCTCCTTTTGCATGTTTATTCTGTTATTTATATTAATGTAAAATGTGCATAAATATTTAACTATGTTAAAGAGATAAGGTAGTTCTATTCATGCTCAAGGTAAGTCGAACATCAGGAATACATTACAATATATTAAATTTCAAACCTTGAGTAACGATTTTAATTGAATGCTTCGTATATGGGCACGTCAAATTTCAAATATTTTTACACGTCAGGCGTATTGCGTATGGATATGGATCTGTTTGACACAATTAAGTTTAGTTGTTATCGTTTTCTCAGACGACACTGGCATTTTACACAGACATTAAATAGACGTTTCATACAACTTTTGTGATTAAACGTCGTTTACTTATTTATATATTTCTCAAAAGTACAAGCGTTTATTTAATGTTAATGAAGGGGAGAAAGCTGAAGTTAAAACGTAATTAAATTTTAAGGTACTTTCGACCTTATTACTGCTCGTAGAGTCGCTTGGATGAAAATTGATGAGGAAGTTGTAACTGTAATTATATATTTTTATTAGTAGAATATTACACTGGGGAACAGTCAATTTGTTGCCAGGAATTTAAGAGTCGATGTCGAGTACATTACTGCCCCTGATGCTGAAAATCGCATTATTTTTTCTTCTAAACATACATGATAAATATATACATGATTAATGCAAAATAAGAAAAACGAAATACATAAAATAAGCAATTTATCTTATTTTGATTTTTCATACATGAAATTTAATGAGAAAAAAAAACAATAATTGATGCAGAAACTATTAAAAACTATAGTTTTTTTTTTGTACAATTTTCTTTTATATTCGTGTTGTGACCTGTCCCTCTGCAGATTCCAACAGTAATGGTCCATCATGTATTCCTTGATAACTTTATTTCCGTTATTCGAATATCGTGATGAAACCATGTTCATAATGATAAATTTATGTAAGTGATTATGCGGAAAATGTAATTTAATACTCATATTGGCTCAATTTTTCGAAACATTTTAGCATCTTATGTACTAGTTTTTTGCCTTGTACTAGCCCAAAGAATTTTGAATTACAGATACATAACTAAACCATGCATTAGATTCTACAACGGTCGTATATCTTACAATTTGGATACCAGTTTTTGAGTTTGTGAACATCCGAAAATCCCTGCTTTTAATTTCCATACTCAGTGCTGGAAATGCTTGGCAAATACATTTAAAAGTATATATGACATCTAACAGTCTTGATTATACTTTGTATTAACTTTAAGTTACTGGAATTTATTTTATGACTGTTTTCGTCATATTAGACAGCGGATGATTTTTCTAATCTTCCATATTTTAAATGGACCTATAGGGTGTGCTCTCTAAACCTAGTTACAATCGCTCTTTTTGCCTGCCCAATATACTTTTGACTACACTCTTGGCCACCTAATTTCATAAATCTCGTTTCTTTCGTTATTTTCAATTTTAGCGAGAATTGCGCTATTCCCAAATCTTTGACAACTCTTTTAAGGTCTCTGATGTGTTGTGGTTCATATGGAATTGCAACAATTTTATGATTTTTGTATTTTATGATGGAAGTATTTATATATATTTCTGGCCAATTTAAATTAACTTCGTTATAAACCGAATGAAGACATAAATACATCATTTACAAATGTACCTATTGCTTTTTCTAAATCGTTTTGGACAACTGAGTTGCATTTAATGAATGGGTTTCGATTTACCGAAAATTTGTGCATATATTTTCGTTAATGACAGAGGCTAATATATATTGATAATATAATAGTTTAACGTTATTTTGACATCATCTTCGTCACAATCGAATATACTACTTCATATCGCGGCGTACATTGCACTAAAATTGTGAGCATACCGGCCATTTTATCAATAATTGTATTGAACACTGTAAAATACATTTTGTCATTTATGTAAATATTAATTTCAAATCGAATTGATTAATTTTGGAAACAAAAGAATAAATAAACATCAAACAATGATCATTGTTATAGTTTAATAACCTTAATCTTATGGTAATTCGAATAAGGTATTATTTTCCTGTTATTTCTCGGTTCCATTCAATAACTACTATTTCTGTTTTCTTGTGGGCGTTATCGCTCAATCCGATCATATTCTTCGCACAAACTGCTTCTATATATTGTTAAGAATAATAATAAACCGAGGAAGAGTTCGTACAATTTATTCCCTGAATTCACCAGTACACGTTTTACGCTCTGTCAGTTTACAATTATTCTCCCGGTCTAACTCTCGGACATCCAAGTCCCGTCATTGTTTATACTTGGAGACGACCGAGAGTCGGGCCTTAACATAAACATCTCGTGTATCGTTACACCGAATTAATACAGGCAATAATAAAAATTTTATTTCATAGAACATGTCCTCTCACAATATAAACAACTTACTATAAAATAACAAAACATTGCCGGTGCATAAATATTTATGCAAACGAGAATTTAATTTATCAAAGTATACACAACTGTTTTTAAAACTAGATTTTCTGATTTGCATATTAGTGCTAAATACTTTAGATGTACATACCTACATACATATATGCAGAAGTTTTTAGTATTGAAAATTATAGCCAGTGTATGTATGTGTATTTGAATTATTAAAATTTTAGGTTAATTATACTGGCAATTTTAATATAAACATAATAGAACAGAACCCAAATACACTCGAGGACAAAGAGACTTTTGTGTACGTGTAAAGTAATGTTACGTTCAAGAAAGATACATTCGGTACAAAACAAATTAACCCTGGGTTAATGATACTCCTAGCCAATAGAGAGCAATACCATTTTGTAACCATAGGAACCATAGGAAAATGTCCGATTACATTCTTTTTCTGTGGCAATCTTTAAATGTATTTAATATTTTACCTAAACAATAATAAATTTCTCCCAGGACGACAAAATCAATAACAAGCTACATATATCTTTCTCTTTATAATAGGAAGAGTTGTTTACTGATCAGTGGCGGCGTCATATATGAGCAACCGTGTATAAATTATATAATAATTAATATAATAGGTAGATGGCCAAACACGACGGCAAAGCTATGCTGAATTCATTATACCTACATAGATTCAAATATCTGAAAGCCACGCGACGGTATCTATGTGTGGCGAACTTGAGTGGAATCCACTGTAATGATAATGAAAACATTTGGTTATACAGGATATTAGGATAGTTTCTGGCATAACTTTTATATAACCTTAATGCATACCTAAGATATTAAGTAAGAAAAAATAACTAAAGCGAATAGAAAGTTGCAATTAACATCCTTTTGCCTCTTCTCTACGCTGATGACAATATTCATAGTAACATACTCAAGATGTCATGCTGTGTCAAGATGTCATGGTAGGTCATTGCGCCTTCATAAAGGGAAATTTAGGTAGGTTTCAGTGAGGTCAAAAGTACAAGCCCTTAACCTCTTTTAAACATGGTAGCAATTTAAAACCAACAGTCTCAATTCTATGTTTTAAAGCTTTGGCGATAGCAAGGATAAAAGTGCATTTTGCCTCGACCGGGAATCGAACCCGGCTCTCCCAATTTCCGGTTAATTGCTCTGACCGCTGAGCTATCGAGGCACACTCATCCCTGCTAATGCGCCAATTTAATGCGTCACAACAGTACTCCCTCCCTAGAGACATGGTTTGTCTCGATACAATTTAACGGAATGTGACCGCGTTCGCCATTCTTACGAACCGTTGTTCGGTAACCCCCGAACTGTAGGGCGATGGATAGGACGGGAATCGAATCCGCGAATTTGAGATATAAGGGAGGTTGGATGTACTGGAACGAATCACATCACGTTGGGGTCACCACTTTGGCGATAGCAAGGATAAAAGTGCTTTTTGCCTCGACCGGGAATCGAACCCGGCTCTCCCAATTTCCGGTTAGTTGCTCTGACCGCTGAGCTATCCAGGCACACTCATTATCCCTGCTAATGCTCCAGTTTAATGCGTCACTACAGTACTCTTTCCCTAGAGACATGGTTTGTCTCAATACAATTTAACGGAATGTGACCGCGTTCGCAATTCTTACGAACCGTTGTTCGGTAACCCCCAGACTGTAGGGCGATGGATAGGACGGGAATCGAATCCGCGAATTTGAGATATAAGGGAGGTTGGATGTACTGGAACAAATCACATCACGTCGGGGTCACCACTTTGGCGATAGCAAGGATAAAAGTGCATTTTGCCTCGACCGGGAATCGAACCCGGCTCTCCCAATTTCCGGTTAGTTGCTCTGACCGCTGAGCTATCGAGGCACACTCATTATCCCTGCTAATGCGCCAGTTTAATGCGTCACTACAAAGCTTTAGGGGAAGTAGTTTCTTTTCGCACAAAAAAATTAACGCTGTTTAAAATAACTGAAGTGTTTACTGAAGTAAACACTGTACTAAGCCCTATAATAGTTCATTAAAAATCAATAATATAAACGAAGCTCCAAAGGTTATAGAATAGTTCACTGTTTAAATAATGAAAAACAAAATTTCCTATTTCTAACAAATAATTATTTATAGATATAGAACAAATCAGAATATGCTAATAGAAAATAATCTAGTAATAGATAAACTTATTAAATTTGTAAAGTACAGTCTCTCACAAAGATGGAAGTAGTTGAAAATTTGTGAGGTATTAGATGATAATTTCGGTCAAATTTTGCCCATCGAGTCCCCTTTTATTACTTGTATAGAACTGAGGAAGAGAACACTTCGCCTCTTATATCGAAATCTCTATAGATTTCAACAATATAAATCAAATTTGTAAGCTTACTGTATACTTTATTACTGCTTTACATATTATCGTTGAAAATCCATCATTGTAATAATTTGTCCCAAACTGTGGTTAGAATTTTTTTCCATAGACAAGCATCTATTATACTAAGGCATATTATAGATAGCACGCTTTTGAATGATGTATTAATTCTTTCATATATTTTTTGGTTCTTATAAAATCGAAAATTCCTTCGTTTCTCATGATTCTCTTCAAATTTCCCTAAAAGTTCCACATACTTTCTTGGTTCTTTAAACCAGATTTCCCCAGTGATTTGTTAGATCGCTAGAGGTTAAATCTGGCTTTTCTAGGGGTTTCTATAGATCAAAAGTAGTTATTCAATTATTATCTTAATAATAATGACTAATAATGTCATAAGCATTAAAATCACTTGACGCGGAGCCAATAAAAATCAAGCGCTTACTCCTCATCTTCTATAAGGATGGATAACCTGTAGAAGAACAGGAAGTAGTCTCCTATAGAAGTGTCTGCAACAATGTTATTCGTACTGTGATCAGGGGTCACGGACTGGGCCCAGTATTATGGAACACTGACTTAGTTTTGCACAAAACACGAAAACAGTATATGCTACACTAGACACGCGTTTCGTCAACAAAGTTGACATTATCTGGAGATGATTAAAACTCATTATTGAATGATAATATAAAGTTTCGAGTTTTAATCCCAACTTTGTTGGCAAATCGCGCGTCAAGTGTAGTTTATAGTGTTTTGTGGAAAACTAAGTCAATGTTATCAACCTACTCTAGAGCCAGTATTAGGGGTATCATTGCTTGGTTAAACTTCCCCCTGTCTGGTCTCAAGTTTCAAAAGAGGGAACCTGACACCTCTCCCTGAGGTGTGTTTGTCCTTGTCTATATGTGTAACCTTCTCCTCCGGAGCCGAGGCTTTAGAAGATCACTTTCTATGCTTACAAAATATTTAAAAAATAATTATTACTCCTAACTAATCTTGAATTATTTCAGTCATCTTGCAGGATTTCCACAGATTTCTTGCCTTGTATGCACTTGATTTTCGCAGCAACCTTTAGCTTAATTAAATTGATATACTTTTAAGTCTCGATATCGATATAAGATATAATCGAAATATTTCTTTTCCACAGGCCTACGACTTTAGTCTTTACATTCAATTTTCGTCTTGCGAGTTTCATTCACTGATGAATGGTGTATTCCGCAGTGTATAAGCTTGCGAGAGATAAAAATTACTCCATTTCAACTTTCACAATAAAGCGCGAGTCACATCGCTGTCACATTTGGCTGTAATGCTTTTTCTGCTCGTTACTTACTTGATAAATTTGCCGAGACATTTTTCTCGTGTCGGAGTACTCCAAATGTAAATAAGATACCGAATTAAATAAGAGTGATGTAGGAAGTGGGTCTGAAATTTATTTGAATATTAGGCACGTTTACTCCCACGGGCCGAGTTAATGATTTTAATTAGAAAAACTTTTAATTATTCAATTGGTTATCTCATATAATTATGCGTGCAGAAAAGACCACGTAACAGTAAAGAAATGGACAAATAGCATTGATAGAAACAAAAAGTATTGATTTTGTTGCTAGAAACGCCTTGTCAGCTCTCTCCTAATTTGTACACACCTTGAAACATCCCTGTATTTTTCCGTCTTCAATTTGAACTTCTAATATAACGAAAAAATCTGGTCGTTTCTAAAATGTAGCGCTACTTCGTGAATGTTGTTTTGAAGCATAAAACATAATAGTCCCGGTGGCATTCGGAAAATATTGGCTTTTCTCTGTCGATGAGGAATTTCTGGCAGTTACTTTCTGATCCCTAGACAGTATTAAGCGCTGTCTCTTTTAAAGGATCAATGTCGTAAATTTCACTCTCCACCAATGTCGGTTGTATATAAAGACCATTTCAACGACCAGTACCATCTCTTTTTCACCCAATCCAGCATTTTTTAAGGAACGTTGAAACCTGTACAACTTGTACCGGTTTTAGGGTTGGTTATTGTTAACAACTGAATTTCGCAAATCTTGTCATTTCATGTTGCACGATGCCGAAATGATATCTGTTATGCGGAAGGCTTGCACTATTACCCATGCCATTGGCGATAATGAATTTAGGCGTATTTAAATGACAAATTATCTTTATATATTCACATATTTATATAACCTATTAATATTTCACAAGGATAAAAAATTGTCTGCTAAGGTATATTATTTTTCTTAATGTTTAATATCTTTTGGCATATGCTCTTGTGACTTTTTTAAAATATGTTTACCATACAAGTAAATAGTAATATCTAGTCTGCCAATCACATCTATTAAATTACACTTATGAATACATTTAATGCATCTAATATTATAATGTAGGTAAACATTAATTCCTATTATTCTATAGAACGAATCATGAATAAGTATAGTAAAAACACTCAAAGGAACACCAGGCTAATTTCAAGGGTTTGTTTTAATGTGTTCAGAACAAAACGTGCTATTAAACTTTTTACCTACGTTATTTATTTGACAATCGCAGGCATTATATCTCTCTTAGAAAAATAGATATATTCCGTTTTGTTCATGTATAGACATAATTAATCTGTTTTTTTCTACGCCAGATATTGATCTGTTCCATAATTTCTTTTCTAAAATTTCACAGGGTTTGATGCAGACGCTACTATAGATGTATCAATGGCGTACATTGTCAATTTTCTTTCTAAATAAGATAGCAGTTCATTAACACAAAGAATATATTAATGGGTCAAATACCGAACCTTGTGGAACACCAAGGTTGACTTCATGATCATTTTTACACAAACCACGTGTTCATAATCATATGAATTTATCCAATTAAGAAACATTCCTCTGAATTCAAATTTGTAGAATTTTTTGGATGCTATAATTTAACTCCAATCGTGTGAAGTGCACGACTGAGGTCAACAAATAACCCAACAATATACATGCGTTTTATCTAGTTCTTCGTATACATACTGCAGTTGAATGACATCCACAGAAGTCATGTTAAATTTCTGTTAAAATTCAAAATTCTCTGGGTGTTATTAATCTTATTATCTCATCGTTATGTTATCTTAACGCCTCAAAAACTACTGTGTGATGTAAACCCTCTGACTGATTCTCATAAGCTTTATGAACTGTTCAAACATAAGTAATTTATAAAACCGGAACAAATTCTTCCCCATAATCTTAAACCAAAATGAAACAAACGAGCCGTAAAACGCCATCGACTTCACGGTAATGGTT
This sequence comes from Rosalia funebris, assembly GCA_037954035.1. Lineage (NCBI taxonomy): Eukaryota > Metazoa > Arthropoda > Insecta > Coleoptera > Cerambycidae > Rosalia > Rosalia funebris. Next base: position 14,432,994 of record JAZFAV010000016.1, on the reverse strand, counting down.
CAATTTCCACCGTAACTCATTATTTATTATCCAAAACTGATTCACCGATATCACAAACAACAATAGCTTATCAAAGAAGAATAAGAAAATCAGGATCGTTATTGAGAAATCAGTGAACCTGAAAAAATTAATGACCTTATGGACAGTATCCTCAATCGATCCCGAGTTGGCATAAAACATAATTGTCAATGATTTAGTTTTTTTTTTGTTTTAAAACGTAAACGTACTTATATAGACAAATGAATAACACGATTCCAATTAATTATATAATTTATGATGTCAATATACCCAACTAAAGTTTACCTTGTTTGACCACCGGTTTTTCCTTGACCCAGTGTTAATGCACTGCCACTTACATAACAAATTAAAATATTTCAAACGATAAACAATAATAAACGCTGGGAATTTATTGCTGTTTCAAATGCACATAAAATAACTAATTGAGCTCGGTACTGAGAGAATTATTGAACTCTTAACATACGTGAACCTTGCTTGGACTCTGCCCAAGTACTTTCAGATCAGGTAAACTAGTCTGCATAATGTCACCCACTTATTATGTGCAGTATGTAACAATATACAGACGCTGCAAAAAAAAAAAGAGAGTTTTCCTTTTTGCAAAGTGTCTTACTTTCCAGGCATAGGTCAAGAAGTGAAAGTATGTTTCCAATTACTTAAATATTTTAGCTAATTGATTTACAAATAGTGACCAAATCTTTCTTCATTGGCGCTTTTTTTTTGCTATTTTTTTCATCCACAACTTTGTACGTACATGTCGTAATAATATTCCAAGTAGATACTCTGATGTAGTATTCATTTGATTTTTTATTAAGTTTTTACAATTAAGATAGGATTTAGGAACTTTTTCGGTTTTTACAATATGCAGTGTTCCGAACTCTGCCTCATACGCCTTAATAAAAAAAAACGAATGTGTAGAAAAAATGATATGATGGGCTTTCAGGTCAGTTACTCAACGTAAAATAATAAAATTGCAGTGAGTACGTTATTCTTAATGTAATTCGGGGTAACGTACTAGGCCCAGTATTGGGGGTGTCATTATATGCTTGGGTATATATTAGGTATAGCTCCAACGGGGGAATTTGACATCCAAGCATGCGCGTATTTATCCTCATGTATATTTGTCTTCTTCTTGTCTCCTTCTTCTTCTATATGTCTCCTTTCCCTTCACAACTTGAAGAAGTTTATAGGAAGTCGATTTCTGTAAGTGCAAACATTAAAAAAAATAAGATTTTCTTGTAGACTGACTGAATAGGCTGTCGCTGTATTTAATGGAATTCCAAAACCAAAGTAATTGATGAGATAGTTTTTCTCAATCCTGGATTTTCGTTAGATATTTATTATACTGGTTGCAAAAGTACCATCTAAGAAAATATTCTATTCTTAACAGAACAAATTATAAAGATCTAACAATAGTCCTCAAAGAAGTAAAGCCCTAAAAGGCGACTGTCTTATCCTATCATCTTTGGCTACTTTCGTTATTTATGTATCGCGATGTTTACGTATTTCATACATAAAGATTTAAATGCCAACAAGCTTGGATTACAATCTTATTATGACTTATGACTTATTTACGATATACGGAAATGACAAATACGAAATATAAATGTTTACACTATCACAAAGAAGAAAACAAACATGACACAAAATCGAAACTAACTTACTGAACCTACATCTATTCAAATATCTCAAGTCCATGGAAAATGCATTAAATGTAATACAACTTCAATAATTCAGTAAAAAAGAAAACTATATTACGAAACTAGAACAAATAGAAACATATAAAACTTTTAAACCAAGGAACTATAAGGTGTCTTAGTTGGAACTATAGGATTTGAATTACGCGCCATTTGTGTTCTGTCGAAGGATAAGGTATTTAATGATTTTAAGCGATTATTTAACGATTGTCATCTACAAACCATACGACGTCAACATGCTGCGATAACAGTTCAAGAATAAATAGTTTGTGTACAACTGTTTTATGTAAGTGAGCGATCATTTACAGCTGTACTAAAGAAAAATTGCTCAAAATTAGAAATTTGAAGAGACGGGTTCTGTTATTAATAAGGCAATACATATACATCCTCGTCGTCGTCTGTCACATGAAAATATTGCTGCAGTGAGAGAAAGTGTATCGGGAGTATCCAAACACATCAATTTGACGTCGTGCACAACAATTGAATTTGTCAAGAGCTACCAAGCATCGAATTTTAAAGAAAGATCTGCTTTTGTCAGTATATAAAATTCAGTCAACACAACAATTCATAGTTACAGACCATTTACAACGTGGTACGTTGGTTAATTGGGTGTTAGAAAAGAAAGAAGGTGATGCTGATTTTTATAGTGACATTTTATTCAGCGATGAACCACATTTTTATCTTGACGAGTACGTTAGCAAACAAAATTGTTGAATTTGGATGCTGAAAATCCACATCCTGTTAACGAAAAAGAAATACAACCACAGAGATGCACGATCTGTTCACGAAAAAGAAATACATCTACAGAGACGCACGATTTGGTGCGCATTTTGGGGTGGTGGAGTAACTGAACCATACTTCTTTGAAAAAGAAACTGAAAATTAAGTTCCAAATGAGACATCCCGGCATGTTGACGCCGTATGGTTTGTGTTCTGTCTTTGACAGAACACAAATAGCGCACAATTCAAATCCTATACTTTCAAATGAGACACCCTATATAATGGACTCAAATCGGAAATGGTGCAATTCTAGTATTACAACTGGTATTCGGGAAAATACCAATTGTAGTAGATAACAAAAACTTTATGTAAACAGGGCAATGCAAACATTTTTTTGTCAGCCCGTTTCAATATAGCGGTTATTTTTATATTTTAGCAATTTTTAACATTATATAACAAAATGTCTATGCATCGAATTTTATAAAATACCTCAAAAAAAAGAACGATGTAAGTCTATACAATAATTAAAACTTCTAAATTCCTATTAAAGACAAATCAAAAAGTAAGTTTTTAAAATATTTAATTTATTGGTGTATATAGGTATACTTACTATACATTTAAGTGAATAATACCAAACACCCAAACCATATATTGAATAAGTTACTTATATGTATAAGAGCAACTTACACAAGAAATAAATGCCATTTTTTTAAATAATTAAAAGTGATACCAATTGCACCGAATTTACACTTTTTCTGTTTAATATTTTGCCATTCAAATGCTTACTATTTTTCTTTTTGGTCGTTAAACCAAATAAAATTTTCCACGATTTAATGGAAATAATCAAATTTCATAAGACTCGACATGAGGCCTTTGATTGTACAGTCCTGTGTCTACGAACCCCATGGAATACTACTAGCGACTATGAGTACCGAAAATAAATAGATGATCTTCAAACAGAAATCGACTTACATTTATGTCGTGTCGTTCATAATGCACATGTATCGGTTTAATGAAAAGAATGAGTATCGTCATAATTACTATCTCATTTCCACAATTCCATACAGTTAAACATGGAATAATACAATTATATGCAGAATAAACACTAAGTGGCAGTGACAGATGTTAACGACATTAATCATCCGCCAGACAGATTGCCGGGTATTACAAACCTATATTGTGTTCATTAAAATGGTTTATAGTTATGTTAATTAGCGTCGTTGTAAACGATATCGTTAGCTTGTTTTTTTTTTCAGATATTTCATTTAATTTCTCCTTCCGATTTTTCCCAGTATCACTTTTTCTGTAAGCATTATTTCCGAAGAGACTATAAGATTCATCAAAGTAAATTAAAACGAAATGGTATTAACAACATGCGTTGTACTTGTAATTCATGCATGTGTCCAAACAGTCTTTAAGGTCGTGTGTAAAAAGTTCCAATACGATTTGGACTCAAATCATATACAGGGTGTAACAAAAAATTGGACTGCTCTTCGGTAGCATATTTTCATCGCAATAAAGAAAAAAGTTCGCATAAACGAATGTCCAAACATTTTTTATTCTCATGTTACATACTTGTAGAAGAACTTAGGCAATTCATGATGAAACATTTTAATAAAATATCAAGTATACTTCTATCAAATAAGCGTTTATTCAACGTTTGATAATGAATAATAACAAATCTGCGATGATTTCACAGGAACGATACTTGGCCAACTGAACAGGGGGACTGTCTAGTAAACAAACCTAGCGGGAAAGGGCAGCTCTGCAAACCCACTATACCCCAGTGTCGAAATAATGTGGAGTGATTCATATATAATATCAGACCACATAACGGTTCAAATAGACATATTTCTTGTGTAATCACCTATTATGTGCATACAAATTTTATGTGCCGCTCTATAGAAACAGTAATTCACTGCGAACTACTCCGTCTCCTATTGAATTCCGAATCGCATAATAATCGGTTGTACCGCCTGGTGCGCTGTTGCAGCAAAGCTAGCCAATCATTTTAGACGGTTTTAAATACATTTGAATTCGATTGGTCAGCAATTGGCGGCACGGATCAATGTCGATCGATAGAATGACGCATGCGTCGTTTAGCCCAGATTTTGGCGTGCCAGTGGCGTTACATTGTAGTTGTGTGCGATTGATTCGGGATTCGGGAAATTGTTTATTTATTATATTCTGCGATAAAAGTGAGTGTTTAGTGTTTTTCTAACATGGAAGCAGCGGATGCAAGTTGTAGTGGTTCTACGACAAAGAATTCCAATCGAAAACAGGGACATTTAACAAATGAAGAACTTCAAATGATTAAAAATGCCTACGAAGGAATTCTGGCGCGAAACCCAGATATTAGTACAACCGAGGCAGTTGATATATGCTCTTTGTTAACAAAAGTTTGTGTAAGTAGTGTGTACCGTGCAATTAAGTATGATGAAGAAGAAACAAGTGCAAAAAAGAAGAAAACAGAAATCCTAAAATCTAACAATCTGGATTGTGGCGATACCATGTTAAAAGTGCAGATTTTAAAAATTGCGCAGCGAGAAAAAAGCCGGTACATTAAATATGTAGTAGAAAATGTCAAAAGCTCGTGATGTGACAATACTTCGTCTACCACATCATTGCGGATTGAACCCCATAGAGCTGATTTGGGCGCAAATAAAAACGGACGTAGCACAAAATAATAGGATTTTTAAACTGGAAGACGTCAAATTACTGTTGAACGATGCTATCAGCCGCGCGACCACGGAAACATGGTCCAAGTGCATTGTGCACGTAAAGAAAAAGGAACAACGCATGTGGGATCTTGACACAAGAGCGGAAGCGTTGATATGTCCAGTTATAATCAATCTAGGCGATAGCAGTTCCAGTGATTGTGATTTTGATAGCGACAGTGACTAACTGTGGAATAGTAATATTGAAAGTGAAAGTCGTGTTGTCTGAAGTGAGTGATTTTTATAATAATAACATTAAGAAAATATTTTCTTAATGTAGATAAATAGATTGGTAATATAAAATAAAATATGTGTGATAAGTGTGGCATATATGTATAGTGATAGATATAGTGACTGTGACGGTGTTGTTGATACAATAAAATAAAGACTGTGTTAGTGATGTAACATATATAATGATTGTGACAAATATAGTAACAGTGACGGTGTTGTTGATACAATAAAATAAATATTGAGTTAGTGGTGTAACATAAATATAATGATAGTTTTAAATAGTGAAAGCGGTAGGTCAATATATGGGTTCGGAGGGGCCACTTGTGTGTAGCTTACTTCTCCTACGTCCCTTTACATGGCACATGTTGCCAAAATGTCTGTTTTTTCAGGATATGCTAACAGGAGATTTTCTGACTGGGTAAACATGAAATAAGTACTTTACATAACTCACGATACTTACATTGCTTGCTAACTACAAAACTGTTACAAATCCACTTAAAACCCTTTTCAACTGTCTTGGCATTATTTTGTTATTTTTCTATATATTGTCCCCTCCAAATTGATACGTCTATGGAATTTCGTTCCCCGCATACTTCTTGCCTCTGAGCCATCCATATGTCATCGATGAGTCACTCCATATTATTTGGACACTGGGGTATAGTCTACAGCAAATAATTCTCTCTTTTTTTTTGAGTATCCCTCGTATTTTACAAAGTGTATATACATACAGATTTTACAATTATAGTAAATATTATGATCTAGAAAGACAACCAATTTTCGGATGCTTACATTTTCTTAGATGAACAAAAATTGTTGCTGTTGCAAAACAAGCTTCGTCGTGTATATTTATTATTGCGTAAAAATTAACATAATTTTTATTGTCAAAAAATGCAAATGTGACCTTGTCGGGAGAATTAGTATTATTTTTGAATATTTTATACGCACACTTGAACGTCGAAACATAAGGAAATCATTAAGTTAACAATTTACGGAAAAAAAGAAGTCATATAAATGTGTACGAATATATTGATTAATGAGGTAGCGCTGACAGAGAATGATTAACTTAATGACGCATTACATACTTAATTGTGTTGTGTACTAATTAGCGCCGCCTTAAATAAAATGGTTCCAAAAAGTAATACAGTCACGTGTGTTAAAGTCATCAAATCAGTCTGAGTAAACAATACGAATTGTATTCCCTTCGCTCGAAAATTTCCTCGGTAATTCGGTTTAAATTCTTAACATTCTGCACGGCTAAATAAATTGGACAAATTAACTGATATTAATAGTTCCGTTATGAAATAAAAGCAATAAAACTGTTTTTCACGAAACGCTATACTCGTTAGGCGTTTCATAAATCCACTTGATATAATCGAGAATAGGTAGTAAAAGTGTTTAGTAATGGCGAAAGTCAAAATTAATTTAACATTCAAGATAAAAAAAATTATTAGGCTATAAATATAAAACTATGGCGGTCTTCGGGGTGGATTGTAGTGAATGATACTAGTGATGTTGTTGCTGTTGCTACGTTTATTTGAAGATAAATAAATAGCGAACACGCTGCTACCGAATGAATAGAGAATGTTTCGGGGTGAGTTATGGGAATTGACTGATTGTAAAACGTATCCCAAAAGCCGTTAGCCTGGTGCGCTTTATTACCAGACGCCACACTTGTCATAAACAATTGACCTAATCTGCAAGAGTTTTAACAAAAGGATGGCTGCAGCAATAAATAAAGTAACCTATTGCCTGAGATAATCGCATTTTTACCCCTGAGAGATAGATGTATCCTGATTCCGAGTACTTACTGGCATAATGTACAAACGTTTCTATTTTCTAATATTTACAAAACTTAAAACTAATATATGCAAATATCATCACGGCTGTCAATAGTCATATGTGGAACCACGTGTGCCCACAACAATAATGCAGATTGTTATGTTACTCATGTTTAATCCCGTAACCTTTTTCTTATTAAAAAGTATTTCATACTCGTCCTTTTTTTTTTGTTTCTAAGAATTTGCAAGCAAATTCACGGATGAGGAGGTCAACGCAACTGTCCCTCTTCAATTTTAATAAAATGTTGTAAGTATCTACCTAGTGCATAAAAAAATAAGCGAAGTATTTTTTCTAGCTCCCCATAAAAGATGTAAGGGAGTGAAAATAGCGTCCGAAATCATCCATCAAAAACGCATTTTTGGCCATGTCAAGGACGATGTAAGATATAATCATGGAATAGAAACCATAATATTTCACTAAGAAGGGATTTTCAACTAATTTATAAAGATCCGGCATCCTTCGCATAGAGGAGAGTTTTTCAAACACTGTTTTTAACCCCCAGGCTACCATTTTTACTTTATAGAGAGGGTTATTTATTATATATACTACATGAATAAACTAAAGTTACTTCTTTTGGGAGTTTTACCGCGTTTATTTACAACGGAGAGGAAATGTGTTTGTTGTCGAGCACTTAATAAAGGTGCACATTGGAAATTGCTTCCCAAAGCTTGACTTGGGAAATTCTTATCAATTCACAGGAAAATTAAACTTAAAATGTGCAAATAATTTTTTACTACTTTCCACTACGGTATGGTTTAAAACATCGAAGTTGTCTGCGTTGTGTGTTATATGGAAATTACATTGTTTTATGGAAATAATCTAGAAATGAGAGTTAATTAAACATAGAGAAACGGGAATTAAACATAGGCGAACACAGCCCACTCAGGTGGCGTTGATATTCCGTATCCTATCGATTATTGTTTTATACTAATATCCTCTCTTTCACTAATCATCATTCCTTTTTTGCATTTCCGAAAGTGGAACTTTAAGCTAATGTCTTACTTTTATAGTACTTACCCAGATAAAGCAGTCACATAAGAACGAAGTGCACACTTCAGTCATTTTCGGAGCGTTAATTTTTTGTGTGAAAATACTTCACACATGTTAAAATACAACCTTAACACTGTCAGCTTAAGTCGCGTATCTAGAATTAATTAAGGGCTTGCATTTTGGGCCTCACTGAACTATTGTTTTGAGACTAATTCAATCGATTTTAAAATGTATTACTATTCTTACGAAATAAACGAACAACATAATCCAGATGCGGCTTAAATCAACCTAAGATTAAATTATTATGATGGCATTATTCTTATTGCATATTTTCGTTATGGACTTACACTATTTTTTACTACAAAAACCGTAAACTAACAGCAGATATGCGTATTGCTGCCGTGTAAAGTCTGCCATTTTTAATATTGCTAAGTTCGAGTCGTTATGACAGCGTGTGCGGCCATACAGATATAATTTTCCAAACAAACCAAGCTGTTCATTTTCGGAAATTCGAGATGGACACGATCCCACACGACATAAACAATATGTCTTATGTCTATTCACCAGGTAAAAGTAAACAAGGTAAACAAAAATTCCCATTATGAACATGCAATGACCTACCATGGCCTACTGACTATGTGATGTGGGGTATCTTATTATGAATATTATACCATTAGCATACAGGAACGTTTTGCTTAGTATCTGATATATGTATATATAAAGTTATACCAGAAACTATCCAGAACCCTGTATATGTACGTCGCATATGAAGAACAACTTATATCCTTAGTTGAAAAATCCGTTCAAAGTTGTTTATAAATCCAGTTTATTCAGGATTTAAATGAGGATAATCCTAATCCAAGGCTACAGTTGTGCGAATTAATAATAAGCAGGTGCCAAGCAGACTTGTTTTTAAACAAAATATTTTTTTTATGAAACTGGATTTCATTTGAACGGTATGGTTAACAAACCGCAGTTATTCGAGGAAATCCTCATTGTATGATGGGAGGCTCACACAGAGTCTTTCAAGAAAAGTGTAAGTTTGGATATTGTTGATATTCAATTTGTTGCCCCTATTTTTTGCAGACACAATTAGTGGTGATATTTTGACTAGTTTCTTAGTACCTACATTAAAACATGTTCTTAATGCTAATTATCCAAATGACATAGGCAGTTAAGACAGAGCTACATTGCATTTTTCACGTAGAGTGAGAGCATATTTAGATGCGGGAAAACCTAACCTAACAGGATTGAGGGACGTGAGAACAACAGAATGGCCACCTCTCATCTCTCGATTTAGCTCCATTGAATTATTCTTTGCAGGGCTATTGCCATCAAAAATATATGTTAACTGACCAAAAAATAATAACATTGAAAAATATATATATATATATATGATAACCAATGAAATTCAAAATAATAGCCCTTATTCACTTATTCATACAATATGTCATCTGAGAATTAAAGAAAATCTTGCTTATTGTTACGAGATGGACGGTGGTAATTTAAAACATTTACTTTAATTAACAATTGAAATAAAGTTGTTGAATTATAAAATACATTTTCAAATACATACATATTGAATATGAATATTCTGCGCTTCATTTTGTGCAAGAGGTTGAGGGAGGGTGGTGTTTTATATTATAAACTTAAACATAAAAATTGATCAGTCAAAATTAATGAAATTACAAAAAAGTGCCTTTATGAGTTCACAAGACATTCACGACTTTTTTTAAATATTTTCTCGAAATTAATTTTCTCATTTATTTGTGCCCCAAACTTTCAGTTTTAAAAACACTTCATATAGTTGAATAAACAATCAATATATCTTTCAAATAAAGTGTCGAACAACCCCCTTTTCGAATTTAACGTATTAGTTCGGGGGGAGGGGGGGGGCAGTCGTAATTGATAGACGTTTAAAGTGGAGGGTGCCTTTGATGCTAAAACTTAACCATTTGAAAATAAGGTTCGACCTGTTTCAAGCTATCCTTAAAAATTAACAGTAAATTATGAAGTGTCTCGTACCAATACACCTTGTATATTTATAAATGTACCTCCTACATTTGTTGGAACAAGGATTTGTTGTCAATATTTGTTGGAAACGTAATATATACATAAGTATTTCGTTATCCCAAACTCCTGATAACATCGATTTTCGCTCGCAAATAATTACCTACCTTTAATACCTGTAACTAAGCCTATGGAAACTTCTAGAGCGTCTCTTGGTAGCGAATAATCGCCACCGAATATCCTCCGTAATTGTGCCGTAAAACGTAGGATGGTATATTATGGTTATTATTTAGAATGCAGTATTAGGCAATTATTTCTCGGCTGGACTGGAAATGGGGATGCTATACCCACTTGAATACGAGTGTGCGGGGATGTGCAACCGCAATCATAGCACAATATCGTACTACTAGAAACAGGTATTTACTCCAATAAATCGCTCGATAACTAATAATGTTCAAATCAAGAAGATTATCGGATATCCACTAGATCTAACTCTGTAATTGTTTCTTTACTACACATTTATGCCTCCTAATTTTAATTTTAATTAAAACTAAAGGGAATCGTGTACCTGTACATTTACAAGTATATACATGCCGTTTTTTGTTATTACAAAATAATAGCGGCAAATCTCTACAGTGAAAGTACAGTGGGCATTCAGTTCGATGTCTGGGGCAAAGTTAATAATAATTATAAAAGGTATCGCAATAAGAGCGCAGGATTGAGTTGTAAATAAAACATGATTTTCTGTAGCTAAGTATTAGAATATTTGTAACGTAGATGTTTGGGAATTATGTATGGAAGAACACATCCGGCAAATGGCCGCCACGGCTTTGGTGGCACACGAGTACTCTTCTGGGCGAAATTTTCAATAAGTGTTTTGCATAACTGTGGTCGTGTTTCGTTGATACAGCGTTCAATTTCGGTCTTCACTGCATGGGTGGTCGTGGGTTTGTTGACGTAAAGCTGTAACTTCAGAAAACCCCACAGAAAAAAGTTCATAGGTGTTAAATCGCAAGATCGTGGCGGCCAATTCTTGTCACCAAAATGGGAGATGACACAACTAGGAAAAGACACTTGCAAGACCGTCAATATTTCACTGGTGATATAGCCAGTAGCACTATCCTGCTGAAACGATATGTCTTCAAGGGCAATATTTTGCATGTAAATAAACTATCCAAAATTATAAAATAACCAATTCAATGACCAATAAATTATACGATGTAGTGCATTAATTATTTTACAAATAAATTAAAACGTGTAAACAGCTATAAATTGTATAGAGTCTATCGATTCACTCCATATCTTTAACCATAAATGTGATGTGTATATGTGATATTTACAAAAACACTTTCAAAATAAAATAATCAGTCACTCAAGGACCCCGTCCTAACTGTATATAATAACGATAACATTAACATTCCAATCTAAATAACGTATTAGGCCAAGTCGAATTGCTCCAGAAATATTTTCCTAGAAACGATATGGCGGTGTGTCATGAAATGTCTCTCGTATATTCGACATGAAAACGAGAAAATAGCGTTTCGCAAACCGCAGAAACGATAATAACACACGATGGTCTGTTTTCAATTACGAGAATTGACCTTAGGGTCTAACCGTTTGTTTTGTTGCAGGCAGAATAGCCATGAAGCGAGAGGCTGACGGTGACATGGGTTCCCCGCAAAAACGTTCACGTCGAGGTGATGAAGAAGTTCGCTTGCTCATTCCTAGCAAGGTAAGTGCCTTTGTGCATCTGTATACACTACCCGCTTTGTATATTGTCTCTAGCAGCGTCGGCGATTGTGGAATACAAAAGGGAGTAGTCCAGTAGTGGAAATTGAATCTCCCAATAATGCAATCGCATTAACCGAATTCGGTTTATGACGGTCTTCGGGGTGCTTCTGTAGCGAAATGATACTAGTGGTATGTTATTGCTATAGCTACTTTTATTCGAGATAAATAGATAGCGAGCAAGCTAGTACCGAAAGAAAATAATGTTTCGGGGCGAGATGTGGGAATTGACTGATTTAAACTTATCACCAAAGCCGATGGCCTGGTACGGTTATTTACCGGACGCCACACGTGTCATAAACCATTGACCTAATCTGCAAGGGTTTTAACAAGTGTAAGAAGGCAGTAATTTTAACCTTTAAAATTAACTTTAATCTCGACGTCTTTCGTCAGCGTTAGATAAAATCAATCTGATGCTTTGTTTATTTTACTGAGCCGTAGCCTAAATAAGGGCCTAAATAAGTTTAGATACATATTCTCTGGGAATGCCAGTCCTTAAGCAGGCATCTAAAGTGAAAACTGTGTATTTCATTTGTCGTGCTTGTGCATTTAGTGTAATATTCAACAGGTGAGTTTATCTCACAGGGCAATCAATTCTATTGTATTGTTATGTCGATTGATACGACTCTTTAAATAGTCAGTTGCATGATAATTTATTAAATAACAAAAACCAAATGTTTTACTACAAACTCAGTATTTCGTTCAGAACGTGTCGCGAGTTGACCCTTCATGCTCTGCTAGTTGTATAGAGTGGGTACTATGCGAGTTGACCCTTAGTACTTTAGTGAAGGCTGTTACTCCACTGTTTACCATGGTAGATACTCGGACTAGCTTAACGTCTGGGGAGGTCTATCGCGAGTTAACCCTTAAGACCGTAGATCCAGACAAGACATACGAATTTGTAGATTGTAGATATTTTTGTTTACCTACATTGAAGTAGTACTGATTTTCACATAAATATTTATGCTAGTATTATTATTACAGGGAATTGGTTGCTCAGATATTTTTTGTTTACTTTCAGATGTGTCATCTCGGGTGATAGAACGGACTCTTATCTAGTTTAGTGATTATCTATTATATAATTTTCTATTTTGTTGCAATTCATTTACAATTCTGTATTAAAATATTTTAAGATCGAGCCTACTAGTTGAATTTCCTGACATACTCCTACACAAGTGTATGGCTACAACAATAAAAAGCTAAATTTATTGCCTGAGATAATCGCATTTTTACCCCTAAGAAACAGATCTGCTTTGGTTCCGAGTACTAGCTAAACAAGGGTTTCTACTTTCTAATATTTACACAACTTAAAACTAATATATACAAAAACCCATCACGGCTGTCAATAGGCGTATGTGGAGTTCGAGGCGAATCTTCGAATTCGAGTTCATTGTGAAAAATCAAATCCAGAGTCCAAAATCTATTCTTTTACCTTTTTTTTTATAAACATCAACTAACTGATCGGAATCTCTGGTTTCCATAAATACGAAGATAAATCAATGAAATGGAAACAAAGAGAAATATAACATATCCTGAATTATTTTCAAAATCTTCGAATTCGAGTTCTTTGGAGAAAAAGCAAATGATTCCAAAATATATTTTTTTACCTTGTTTTATGTGATATCTATTCTTTTACCTTTTTTATAAGCATCAACTAACCTGGTCGAAATCAGTTCGCTAGAAAGAATGTTTCTGGTCAGGAATATAGCTCTGGTCCCCATAAATATGCAGATAAATCAATGGAATGGAAACAAAGAAATATCCTGAAACTATTTTCGAAATCTTCGAATTCGAGTTCTTTGTGAAAAAGCAAGTGATTCCAAAATCTATTATTTTACCCTTTTTTATAAGCGATCTATTCTTTTACTTTTTTTTTTATAAGCATTAACTAATCTGATCGGAATCTGATCATAAAAAAGAATGTCTGATCAGGACTATATCTCTAATGTCCATAAATACGCAGATAAATCGATGAAATGGGAGCGGTAGCGACATTTGGTAGAGTGTTTCTAAACTTTGACATATCTTCTCCTCCTCTTCCTGTAATATCTCATTAGTAGAAGGTTTTAATATATTTACAAGATGATTTGCAATTGCAGCTGCTTTTTCTTTAGTATTTTTTGCCCATAGTCCCTCTCATCTCTTGGTGGAATTTCTAACTGAGGCCTGTTTAGAGGCCAATTTTTTGTGGCTTTCCACAATTGGTAATGAATCGCTTCGTTGGGTACCAACTGCTCCAGATAGTTTTGTATACAATTGTTATTTGAAGCGTTAGTGTTTTTAATTTTTTAGTTTTATTTCAAATTTCTTTATTTCCAGGTGTTCGATTCTTTTGCCATTGTTTCCGGATTCGTCTTTTTTCTAGTATGTTTTCTTTAAATACAAAGGGACCGGGTTGCTGTGGTAGGTTTTCCAATGGTATTGAATTCCAAGCATCTATTTGTATTTTTAACGGAATCTTTAGATCAATCGACTCGTCTAACTGATTTCTAAAGGGCTCCCAATTCGTGTTATTACAGAGTTTTTACGGATTCTGATATTGCTAAAAACATGATTTTATTTCACATTGTCTTGTTTTACCCTTTATAACGCAGAAATCAAATATATCAAGTAACTTTCTACGCCCTATAGGTTTACAGAATTAATTTTAGTATACCTTTTTTATGATGTCACGTAAGATAAAAAATGGTATTTAATGTTTCTTAGTTTCACACTTCAGCAGGTATGAGTATGAGATCTATAGGGTGTCTCAGTTAGCCCTATAGGATTTGAATCGCGCCATTTTTGTCGCACGACTGTCACCTACAAACCATACGACGTCAACATGCTTGTGATAGCATTACCAGCATAATTTTCAATGCAGTATGGTCCAATTACTCCACCACTCCAAAATGCGCACTAAACCGTGCATCTCTGTGGATGCACTTCTTTTTCGTGAACAGCATGTGGATTTTCAGCACCCCAAATTCGACAATTTTGTTTGTGGTATCCGTCGATGAACATATACTTCATAATTGAACAACATTTTATTGCAAAAATCAGCATCGCATTCGTTCTTTTCTAACACTCAATCAACAAATGTACGACGTTGTGAATGATCTGCAACATTTAATTGTTATGTCAACTGAATTTTGTACGCCGACAGATGCAGATCGTTTTTCAAAATTTGATGCGTGGTGGCTTTTCACAGATTCGATTGTTGTGCACGACCTCAACTGACCTGATGTGTTTGGATACTCCCGTTTACTTTCTCTCTGTTTAGCAATATTTTCATCTGATCCGTTACGAGGAGAACGTATTGATGCTGCCTTATCAATAGCAGCAAATTTCCGTCTCCAAATTTCTTGATTAATTTACGAGCTGTTAACTATGTAGACGCTTTTGTTTTCTATGTTACGTCCTAATTATGTGCGAATTCTTAATGCCACTGTACATGATCGCTTATTTTCATAAGACAATTATATACCAACTACTCTTTATTAAACTGTTAATTGCGGCTATTGGCGTTATGTGGTTTATAGATGGCAGTAGTTAAATATTGAAACCCTACCTTTGACAGAACACAAATGGCGCGCAATTGAAATCCTATAGTTCCAACTGAGACACCCTATAGAAGTAAGTAACCGATTGGTCCCATTTATCCTCCAAATTAGGCCCTAATTAATTAACAAGCTAACGATCGATATTTTCAAAAACCAGAGTTTATTTCTGCTTATTGATGTGGTATATGATTAGACTCCCCGGCATTTTTTTTATTCTTAATTAGTAAACATATTTCACATTTCTCTTATTAAAAATAATAGATAACGCCATACACATATAAAATCGCAGTCAAACGCTGAAAAAAAAAACAGTAATTGTTTGCCATAATAATATTTTTGTAAGGGATTTCGTCTTTTAACATTTTGTACGTTTCCAAGCTCGTTTTCAAAAGGCCACTCTGCTCGCGAAACGTTAATTAAAAATTTTATTTCCAGCTTGTAGAGTACAAATTATAAAAGTTGGGTGCACATAAATGAGAAAGCTTACTTTGTGCCGTTTGTCCAGGCGTAAAATGGTCCGGCGGCGTGCGTGCCCCGTCGCTAACGTAATTATTTTAGCTTTGGGGTTTTAGAGAAAGGACTGCCTCGAACTCAACGGGCACTAAAGAAGTAAAATTAATAGGCCCACTCGTTGGCAATAGCAAAAATACTACTCCTTTCATATAAATATAGGTATGCTACGTGATACCCTGTTGTTTCAGACATTGCTTGCCACCAGCTTCAAGAGGGAAATTACACATACTACACAGGCCTACAAATTTTGACATTTTGAAAGTTGATTTGGGTTTGATAAGCGATTATAAGTGAGTTATTTACGCTGATTTCATATCTACCTTCCGATTTTGCCCCTCACGTAAGGTTTTTGATCAACTGAATAATCAGAATAAACTAAGAACTAAAGAAAAAATTACATGTCAATAAACATTAAAAAGCATGGGAAAAAGCAACTACACAAATAGTTTTGAGTACCCAATTTCTTTTTTATTTGAAAATCTCTTCGTTTTTAACAAAAAACTTCGTTTTGTAGTTTTTCTTGTGTAATCATTCGTTGGATGTTCTCTTTTCAGCATCCAGCAGTAGTCTCCATATCCCGTCGACCCTGGTTCCTCCTTTCTATCTCTTTTATGTCTTGATGGAACCTTTCACCTGCTCCTGACTAACAGCACCAATATTTTATGGAAAGTAGGCCAGATGAGCACGCAGAAAATGAATTTTTTTGCTCGTATTACAATATTTTTTAGCTCGTATTTTAATTTTATTGGACCTTTTATACAATGCACATTAACAAATATTAGTGCGTGATAGAAACAAAACAGCGTTTCTGTAGTTCATGGTATGTAACTAAACCAAAAAGTCAAAAAAAAATCCGATCACAGAATCTTTGTTGGCCTGTGTTATCATTAATATCCGTAACGCAATGATATTTTTGTATTAAACTACACCATGTTTACAATATATTAATTGTGTGTCTATCAAAACACGAGACAAAACACAAGATTTGTACAGTATTTAACGAGCTTTATATTTTGACTTTTTTAAGGTTCAGTATCCTAGCGACTACTCGCAATAAGTGAAAAGGGTCTCTGTCAGTAGTTGCCCCCTTTCACTGGTAGATGTAACGAGTACTCGCTGACGTATACTTTATTGTAAATTGAATTAATTAATGAATAGTATTATTAGTCAAATGTCGCGTAAGCTTTATTCACGTGGTACAGTAGAAAAGTGGGTAAGTGATTTTCCCAAACTGCATTTGAGACCACTGAATTATGGTATAATGTATGTGACTGAGAATCATAAAACCTGTGTAAGTAATAATCGGGTGCTAAAGAGAATCCAAAACAATTTAATATAGACTTAGTTAACGTGGCCAATTTAATATTTAAGATAGTTTCTCCGGAAATCCACTTTCTATAGAATTTCATCAAATTTCGGGTACACATAAAGAATAATCTTCCCGAAGAAAATTGCTTAAATGACAAATTTTTGCTCGATATTTAAAAAAATATTTAAGATAGTTTCTCCGGAAATCCACTTTCTATAGAATTTCATAAAATTTCGGGTACACATAAAGAATAATCTTCCCGAAGAAAATTGCTTAAATGACAAATTTTTGCTCGTACAATAAAGGAGATATACACCATCAAAGAATTTTTTGCATGGTTTGAATGTACCAGTTGACTAAAAGTTACACATTTTACATTATAACTTAAAAACTTTTCTATACATTTTTTCCAAAAGCAACTCTCGTATATACTTACATTAATTTATTGCGAATATTTTATATGAAAAAAAAAAATCGTTTATTGGCCGATTTTTTGAAAAGATAACTTGTCAGTTAGCGTCTTTCAAGTCAAATATCGTTTTTATATTCACAATATCTTAATTTTTTTTATTTTTGTCAGAAACTATACTGCACGTATAATCTGTTCAGTAAGACTGTGTTATAATTACATCCTAAAACGAAAAATATCGAACAAATAAATAAGGGGATATGTAAGATGTGTATCAACATATTAAATGCGTTAAATTAAGCAGTTTATCTTATTGCATTGCTCGCTTTTATAAGTCTATATCTTTTACTTAGTTACAATTATATTAAGAACAAGTAATGTAGATTTTACCACAGTTTCATAGTGACTAACAATAGTGGTTTAAGTTGCAAGAGACAAAGACTGTATGAGTGCACAGTCAAAAGAACGGAGAAACATGAAAAAAAATATGTAATGCACAACATCCGAGTAATAGGTAACTTCTTTTCCTAAATTATTAGTTTAATTCTGTTCAATGTCCTAAATTCAGTCTAGAAATTGTTCTTGTCCGTCAATCTCATATATTTGTAGTTCAACCATATTTTATTACGTCATTCGTATCGAGGTGTTGGGTTTAGGTTAGGTTATTTTTCTGGGGAGGGCCGCGAAACCCTGCAATACTCAGGCTACCGCTCCTTCTATGTTCCGTAAAATAGCCAGGGCTGGAGTTCGAATTTGGCCATCTTCCAAAACTTCAATATCCTCTCTAGGTCGATCTTTCTCAGCTTGTTTGGGTCCAAGAAAAGAGCTCAAACGCGAGGTGCCTACGCCACGCCAGAGCTAGGCACTGACGTAGCACTTGTTCAGAGATCTTCATCTCTCCTCCACACCATCTGCATTTCTTTTTGGCACTCAAGCCAATGTTGCTAAGATGGTAATTAAGATAGCAGTGCCCTGTTAACACCGTGAGTTTCGGGATACTGTCCCTATCACCCCTCAGGAGCTTACCGCTCAGTCGCTGGTAGACGTCGAACCCAGCAGTAGTTTAACCTGTCCGAATTCCTGGATGTTTCGCCAGCCATTAAGACTTCTGTCAAATGAGATTTCCTGGGTGAGCCTTTCCTGGGAGAACCGTTTATTATTGTTTAACAACGCCCTGTTATATGGGATGTTGGGTGCAGTGAGCACTCAAATAGGGATAGGAAGAAGAACGCTTGGGAAGGACCTTATTCAACTGAAGGGCCTTGGAGCCGTGGGTGGTGCTTCCCAGGCCGCGAATCAAGTGGCGGTATTCGGGTCCCGGAATCAAAATAAGGGGCGCGACCCAGGTAACGCCACTCAGGAAACCTCGTCTCACAGAGCCCTTACTCTTTCAATCTCCAGCCATTCCCGGATTACACCCTTGTCGAGGCAGTGTGCAATCCTGACAGCTGGTTCAGATCCCATTAATCCTTTCTCGGTTCCTTCCCTGGCTAGCTTGTCCACCTTTTCATTTGTACCAGTATGACACAGCACCGAGACCAACGTCAGCTTGTTACTCCTGGAGCCTCTAGAGCAACCAGGGCCGCCCTGCGGTCTGAGCATAATATGGTAATGCGTTTTCGAATCATTCATGGAACACTGGCATAACTTCCGAGAGGAATCGAGTACTCTTCTCTTCTATTATACTCGTATAAAACTCCGGCTTTCCCCTCGCCCTTGAAGTCATCCGTGAACCAGTTCCCGGTCAACGGGACTATCTTCCAGTGCTCTCTTCTGAGTCTAACCAACTTGGACCTATATTCAAAGGAGTCAGATATTTTCTCCTGTCCTGCGGCATCAAGAAGATGGACAGAGATCCAGAATTCCTTTGGGGAAACTGGTATACCTACCTGACCTCCCCCATTCACCCTGGCTGTCACTGCTATAGGCTTCTGCAGCCGTGGCTTTTATTGTCAGGTTTATCACTGTTTTGCTGGAAGTGATCGTGTTGCAGGGTATATACCACGTCATTTAATAATTCCCAAGAATAGTTGTTAAACATTGACGTATTACGGCCTCTGCATTTCATAAAATTACATAGCGCCAGTAATTACATTCATGATTGGACGTTATTCATAAGGGCATTATTCCCCGCATTCAGCACCGAAATTCGTTGGATAGTTGCTAACAAAGTTAAAGCCACGAGGTTGTCACACAAATTCCAATTATCGAATAAAGTTTGCGTAAAGGGTTCCCATTTTCAATGCATTGTAAATTTAAACAATCGAGTGTGTTCGATGTAATATTACGGATCACCGGTTCATTTACATGAGTTCGGGTTATTCGCGACTTGACATAACTTCAATACCAAATATAGATATGGTATTGTTTTCATTTGCCTGATTATTCTAATCCGGCTTTAACGATAACGTAGAATACGATGACTGGACGAATTTAACTCCCGGAAAACCCAGATATGAATTCTCAACAAGATATACGAGGAGGTACCCAAAAGAAACCGAACTGATGTTGTGGTGGACGGAGTTTTTGGTGCTAGGAGCGTATACAGCTACTATTCCCAAGTCAGTAAGCCAAGCATCATCGCTGAACTATAGCTAAAGAAGGTTCCGTTCGGCTTGTGATTTTTTTTTAGTGAGAGTTGTTTTGTGTGCTCGTCGTTTTTGCAATGGCTCATTCACGTGAAGAGCGCCCGACCGTAAAGTTTTACTTATTGCTCGGAAAAACTGACACAGAAATTTTTTGAAATGTTATAAACGGCATAGAAGAATGATGCTATTGGGAAAACTCAAGTTTTTGAGGCGGTTTTCCCGTTTCAAGAGAGGTGAAATGTTAATTGATGACAAACCTCGCTCTGGTCGTCCTTACACGGCTCGAACCGATGAAAATGTTGAAAAAATTCGCGAAATCATCCTGGGAGATCGACGACGGACCATTCACGAAATTGTGAATATTTTTGATCAAAAATTGCCGCACAAGCAGGGCTGTATGAGCAGGGGCGTTATCGTGGTGGAAAAACCAGTCGCCCAACTGCCACAAGTCAGGCCTCTTCCGCCGCAAACTGTTGCGCAATCTTATCAAAACTTCCAGGTAGAAAGCCTGGTTAACTGTATGACCCTGTGGAAAAAAACTCTGAATGGACAACTCCTCCCACATCGAAAAAACAAAAAAACGACGTGCACACAAAACAACTCTCACTAAAAAATTCACACAAGGTTCCGAACGGAACCTTTAGCGACGACGTTTGGCTTACTGACTCGGTAATGGTCGCACTATACGCTCCTAGCGGCAGAACGCGGTACTACAAAAATCGGAACGCCGACCCACTACAGCATCAATTCGGTTTCTTTTGGGTACCCTCTTGTATATAAGTGACAAAAATAACATTCTTCATAAACATGTTACCTCGTAAGCCCCAAATGTGCAATTTCTTCAAGATCCCCAATCTGTGTCGTGTAAAATATTTCTACAAACTAAGAAAAGCTGCGACCAGATGTTTTTGCTTGCAAACGCATTTGTGGTTATGATACTATGCCTAATGTCAAGTTATCGACGATTATCTACCTTTTGAAACCCTTTTGTCTTCGACATTGTTTGATTCTAAAAGTAACGTCAGCTAGTTAGCTTGCTTAGATGAAGTTTGTGTAGAAGATATACCATCCCTCGGATAAGATGTAAAACCACAGTTTCCTTGTCCATGCCGATGTAATATGTATTACATATTGAGCAAGTAAGAGGTCCCTACGCCACTACCAGTGTGGCGATTTGGCAATTTTTTTTTGTACAACTCTACCATATTATAGGTTTCCTATTTACCGCTTAGAAGATACCTTCTTTCTATTCACCAAGTTTAGCCTCTTTTGAATTATTCTAGTCTCGTTTTCCCCCACTGGCTTCTATTTCCCAAGCTAAAGAATACAAGAGATTTCCATTAAATGAAACAGTAGTGGGTGCAGCGAAAATTGTTTTTTAAACTAAGGGAAACCTTTTTTTTTTCAAAAGCTTTAAAATGCGTTGAAAAGTCATTATATTGCGCAGTGATTTCCTGTTACTAATCCAACTAGCATTTTAAAAATAGTGTGCATTGGGACATTAAATATTATAGGTGGTAATAAATCTCAATTAAGCATTATGAATGATTAATATAATGTCTATCCCTAACTAACGCCAACCTTTTCCAGTCGTTATATAGACATAATGTATATAATTTTCATTACACCACAAGCCGTAAGAAATCCGCTAATTTCAGTTATAAAAGCACCGAAAATATATCTTTGTTTGAGCAATAATTCGATTTTAATTGACGTGTATTTCAGCACTCCTAGATTTTAGGAAGATAATTCTTAGCAGTGTTTTAATTATCCACACAAGTAAGCTTGCGTTGATACAAGGATATTCACCTTTTTGTTTGTGTCGTCACATCCTCTTACACTCGCCTTTAGGTATTCGTCGACAGTTAAGGATGTCTTGTTTGAACTTTCATAAACGTTTTGTAGAGGACTTTAAAATGAGCCCATGAGTTTTTTGTTTTTTTTTTTTTTTGTTTTCTAAATGTTTAACTGTACACGGAAAGAACTATTTATTTATTGTTAATGAATTACTTTTACGATAAATGCCGATTTTGTATATGAAAAAACAATTATAAATTTCCTTTCAACAAATAATGACTTGAAATATATTAACAAACTGATCAATCCAAACATATTAGATAGAATTTCATATTCCCAAGTATTAGATAAAATCATGAAATATATTTATGTGACATAAATGTTACCTTTGAAATAAAACCGATGGTTAATATTTAACATAAGTAAGTGATAAATTAGCTTAAATAAAAGAATTCTATCTTTGGGATAAAATACAAATATTTCGATAGATGTTAAATTAATGAAGTTACATACTACCTATATATACTAAATCAATATCACATATAGTTTATTTCATCTCTATTTGCCAAATAAAAAATCCCAAACGGCTCTTATCTCATAGTGTGGCTTGTTTTTATGGCTAGATTCAGGTAGACTGTTCCGTTTATCGGCAAGATAAGAAATTTTTTTATTTGACAAATAGCGATGAAATGAGTAGTACCTATTTGAGTTCAACTATGTTTCTTGTAGGGCAACACAACATAAAAATAGTAAAATGTAAAATGTCTTTAAAGCTTACAGCTTTTTACTATTTCCTTTCCTAAATTATAATCCGCTGACGTTTCCTAATATATTATTTTAAATTAATTTTTCTCTAATCCCCTTAAAATATATAAAAACACCTGCAATCGGTATTACATACCAAATACCTTACAAATGCAAGTAAATACACATTACCCCAACGCGCACCTGATTGAATATAAAAGAAACATGCATGTCAGATAATCTACATAATATACAATTTCAAACGCTTAATTTAATTGAACTGTATAACTCCCGCACTATAGTGTCTTACTGATGCCCTATATAAGTGTAATACAAAGTGCCCTGTCCCCCCTTTGTAACGTATTTTAATTATCCAATTGTGATTTTAATATGATATACAGGATGATACTTTTAAAGAGAACAACTCTTCGTTGATTCACATGAAGTTTTATTCAAACTTAATTTCATTGAACACATCAACAGTGTAATGTCATCTTACAGAAGTCTTTGTTTTATTATTAGACATTTTTATGGTTTTAAAGGTAATGGAATTTTTGGAATAAAGAAAATGAAAAGGCAATTTCTATTGTGCAATGCTTTTGTATCATCCAATGTGGAATATAGAACAATTATATGAAATCTTGGGTGTACAATGATAGAATCAGTTCCCAAAATATGTTTCATACAACATGTATGGTTTTTACCCAGGTATTGGTAAACCTCTTCGAGAATTATTAGCTCAGCATATTACCCGATCGGTCCGATACGATTTAGTTGAGTTATCGTATTAACAAAAAAAATCTCAAATAGTCCAACCTTGTGCTTTCTCATGACCCATGAACAGGGTGGGGTGTGTCCTATCCACCTCAAAATCAATAGGTGACGATTAAGTTGAGTTATCGTGCTAACAAGAACAAATGCCAGCGACAACGGCACACACACACAAAATGGTTTAAAAACTTTTTTTTGTTTTTAGCCCGAAAAACGAGAAATAAACCCTAGAAATAAAAGTCATTTTACATGATTACATTACTTTTCCGCGTATTAAGGAGTGCGGAAAAGTAATTATAACTAATTGTCTTGATTTTTTTCCTCTTATTTTAAAGCAGCTCTGTTCAATGTTCTTATATTCGCAACTGAACGTGCTAATACGTTTTCCTTATCAACTCCAAAGTGACCAATTTACTAAAATTATTTCTATTGTTTAACCTATTTAATAATTATCATGGCGTGCATTTTCAATTTATTTAACTATAATTTTAGTTCAATGAAACAATTATATATAAATAATAAAGCAAATCATGTAGTAATATATTACTCTTTATTTTATCATAAAATGTTTGTGATGTAATTGGAATGTTTCATATAATTAGAAACTAATAGAAATATAAGTTTGCAATTATATCAGTTTGTTGCCATTCCCTCATCCTATAATTGATTTTGTACTGTTGGATGGTGTATGTAAATTAATTAATTAATTAAAATTATATATGTGAACTCAGCTTTCGTGCACTTTTTATCCATTTTTTGATCGACCCGTTCGCGTGACTCCTTTCAGGAGCTATCTACGTTTATCAGTAAACTGCAACAATATGACATAACCCCATGGAAATAACGTCTTCGTGACATGCCAGGATAGCGTGTACTGCCTGGCAGACTGGCGGACGACAACGACATCTATGTCGTGTTTGTCATCGCAGTTTTTCCACTTCGTCATGGCTAAAGCGAAACAGCAAATAATCCTTCGAATTGTGACCTAAATTTGAATGCAGGGTACGGATATTAATGGAGGAACTTCCATGTAATGGATATGATTGTTAATTGGATGTTTTATATATTTTTTTAAAGAGACTTCATTTCTATATCAGTTATACACTAATAAAAATATATCGTTAAGAACCATATCGTTACAACACGTTTTATATTGTAATGGTGGCTCTAATCTACATAATAACGTAAACTACTGCTCATCAAAAATAGGAAAGTGTGTGAGATTCTCTAATTATGCGTAGAAGAAAGATAAGGCAGAATTCGGAGGGAAAAGGATGCACTTTACGCGCAGCCAGATCGAACTCTGTGTATTCACTCTGTATATACACAGTTCATACACTCTGTGTATGAACTGTGTATATTCACATTCAATATACATTCATCGATATCCACTGTGGAAAGGTCTCAATTCGACTGAGTAAATACCAGGCTGTTTACTGAGCACCTCGTGGGTAGGCCCGATATCACGGTTTTAAAACATGCTCCTATTCTTGATGAGCTGTACTTCCACCTTCAAGAAGAAAAGATTTTCATCTGGAATCAAGTTAACTACGACATTGAAGTACTATGAAAGAATTAGTATGGTGTACATAAAAAATATTACAATTTGAAACATATTTGTTCCGAAAATGCAAAGTAAAATTTTATTTTTAATGCTTTAATGATTTAGGCATTTGGATGTTATGGTATTAAAAGTACCATATTTTACTTACCATGGTACATTTTCTGAAAAATTAAATATACCAAGAGTGTATAAAAAATACACTCAGGTACAAACAGTTTTTACCTTAAATTATCGTACACATATAACATTTCAACATAAATAATAAGTGAATCGCAACAACTGATTTGGATGAAAATTTAGATACTCTTTTTTGATAATACTTTGTTTCTATATAAAAACGTGTTTATACAAATCCGCCCTGCTAGCTCAAAAATGCAAATCGCTGTAAGCAATTATTAGTTTTGAGCGACTTATTTTAAATTTATGATAAATGTTACTCTGTTTTAATTATACTTGGGACTTTAATATATTATTATGTTTTACTAATTGTGAAAAGTCTGTTTATCAATTTCAATATGATTTTTCCTTTCAGGTGGCTGGTTCCATTATCGGTAAGGGAGGACAAAATATAACGAAGTTAAGGAGTCAGGTCAGTACCAAAAAAGTTTAACAATATTTTTCTTGGTTTTGTGCTCAACGCTTTCCAATTTCCGGTGGTTTTAGGTTTTTGGAAAACGTTTCAGTTCAGTATATAAATTTTAGTGATTTAAGACAGAATTACGGACAGCAGAACTGTTCCATAAGAACCCTCATTTGATCTGATAATTGATTATTATTTTACGTGGTTAGAGGTTTGTCGTGAATAAAAATTTTGATAATTTAACCATAACGATTTAGCATTAGAGTTCAAGACTATGAATACCACACCAATAACAGTAGAGAATTTGTATATCAAAGATTTTAGGTATTACTTCAGTATTATAAAAGAAGAATAAGTAGACACCCTTCTTGATTTAAATACATGCTTAATGGTTTTTTTATTTTTTAATCAGTTCAGAAACAATCTAAACTACAGGGTTAGAACATTTGTTTCGAATCACCCTGAACGAAATAAAATGGATATTTTCCAACAAAATCCAATGAGGTTCCTTTAGTAACTTCATGTTCTTTTAGTAACATTATAATTTATATACTGGACTGGTATGTTGCTTTGACAAAACCCTGTAACATTATAACATTGACAGCACAGCTAATTTCAGTATTGTCTTACTCAACCCCCCTAACATCGACACGTAGTATATGGTCTCCCGGTAACACCAGCAAGGTGGCTGTACATTTATTAATTCGCCCAATTCTCATTATATAATCAATCAGTAGTCGTTATTCGCTAAGAGGGCGGCGCACCCCTGTTCCACCCACACAACGCTGTTATTTTACATATATCTCAGATCTTATGTTAATTAGGGGGTAGTTTTTAGTCCCTTGATTAAGTTTACTGTACTGTTAAATGTTATTTGTTTCTTTTTTATCAGTTTTGTTTTTGTTCATTTACGTTGCATTGCAGAGTTTTTATTTTGACAGCGACGTAACAGATGAATTTAAGGCGCGACTCTGGAAACTCTTTGTGCATGTCACTATTTGTTTTGCTGTAGAGTATCTGCAAACAAAAGCATATCGGGCTATTGACTCCTCCTATTCGTGTGACGTCAGAGAACAGTAGGCGTTAATTCAATCACAATTTAAATACCTTTTTGACTGAATAAAATTCTGTAATTGTATATTATTTATAAAATACCGTTAATTTCATGAACGGCATCCACAAGCAGTCAAATAAAGACTATCAGGTTCATAAGATCAAACTGTGACCGAAAAGCAACCTCTTCTCCAAATAAATGTTTATATAATATTTAATCAGTGCGTGCAACATTAAACATGTGTTTCATTATTGCCCATTGATCGTACTCTATCAGTGCGATTTCTTATTAAATACTGATTTCCGTTCAAATAATTATGACCAATATCGTTTCCATACAAGATTATATTTTGCAAGCCAGAAACCCTTTATACAGGGTGTTAAGATTAGTCGTTTTATCAAAATTTGTAAATAAGCCGTAGATTTTCTGAAAAACCATTTTTCAGAAAGTCATTTTTTTTATTTTTCAAATTAATGTAAAGGACGAAAAAAATGTTCCTCTAAAAATCATGGTAGGTCTTTATAGAGTCTTTGTTTAAGTTTTTAAAACCACGTTTTATTTACTGTGTGGGTATTAGTTGCTGACTAAAGAGAAGAGGATCATTTTTCGTTTAAAGTCGAATATCTCAGCGAAAAATCGACATAGAATAAAAAAGAAGTAAAGTAAAGCTGAATAAACTAACTGACTCGCGGTATTTCTTAACCATTGCGCGATAAATGTAGATCGCAAAAATTGTTTGCCAAAAGATTTCAAAACTAGAAGCTTAAAGCTTCAAAATTCTTCTTTTTTAATCTCCATATAACCCTTTTTCACTGAGATACAGTATTTCAAAAATCATAGAAAATAGGATATTTTTTATTCGCTTAATTTTCTCCAATAGTGTATTTACGAGAAATATGTAGGGATCTGTATTTAAAAGTAACTTATGAATTTTACAATTTTTTGTACCATTTCAAAAATATTTCTTATGTTCCAGACGTTTTGTTTATATTACTAGTAGTAGTTTAACAGTTTCCACGGTGTGTATTTGTCTGCAAATAGAATGTAAGCAGCAATAAAATACTATTGGTTTTATCTTACTGTTTTTTTAAAATATCATTTCAACCCATTTTGACGAGATACCTATTATAACCTCAAAAAATCAAATATGTTAAAATATGAACGTTTTGTTTATATTATCATTAGTAACTTAACATTTTCAACGGTATCTATTTTACTTAAACACAGTTTAAGCAACAACAAAATACCATTAGTTTTATCTTACATACTATTTTTTAATACAATTTCAACGCTTTTATTGTAAATTTGAAATTATAACCTCAAAAAATCAAATATGTTAAGATATCAACTCTGCAATGTATTTTAATATAATTTTAAGTCGTTTTTAATTTTATGTACTTCACTTTTATGTTCTAGTTTTATTTTTGCCCTGTACATGTATGTACTCTATAGAAAGGCCCATATCGGGCACTAACGACTCCTGGCGAGTGACTTGTGATCCTGCAAGCACTTGTGCATTATGACCACTCTTATGTTTTTAGTATTACAGCTCCGAGATTAGTGCTCTCTAAAATGGCTGATAAGTAGTTTTGCAAAAGTTTCTCATTCGTACGTAATCGCGAGAAACAGTTGCCAAATAATTTTTAAAAAATTCTTATGATTTTTTTGTGTTCCCTTTGGAGAAACTTTTACAAAACTGCTGCATACCCGCCATTTCCACCCAGCACTTGCCACTGCCGCCACAATATGTTAACTAATGTCTTCTGTCCCCCGGCCGTGCCACCCTGTGTCCACCCGAAACTGCCACCTGCCACCAATGCCCGCCATTTTGTTGCCATGCCAACAACAAACATCTGCCAACAACAGTACAAAGCCTCCATAACTGTCCCTGATTGCCCGGGCCCCGAACGGTAAAAATTTTAATAGCAATTTTTTAGTTGTGCTCACCCGGCTCTGGTTGCACCGCAGCGTACTATACCGCCTCTATGACACACTTAACCTCAAATTTATGTACAGTTTATAACAGCACGTCATCAGATTTCTCGATAGGCACCGACTGGTTTATACGCTTTTGTCAATATCTCAAATTTATTAATAGGATTTTAAACAACAATTTTTACCATTGTAATGTGCTAAGTGTTATAATTTAATTCTAAACAATAATTATATACATTTTTAGCAAGAAGTAAACGTAATGATAATCATAAGTGAGGAATATTATCATGACGATATCGTAAACCAAATGGTCGTAACCAGGCGAGTGCTATAAAATGGCTTAACTGAAATATGGGATAACAAATGTAATAAAAACTGACTCCTTATTAAAAATCAAAGCTCAAGTTTGAAAACAATTACGAGCTGCATATTGTCGGTTTGGAAGAAAGCTATGATATCTCAAAAAACATAGTTTTCCGGGTTTTCCCATTAAATAACCCAAAGTTGGTTCAATATTTATGAAATAGACTCTCAAACGTAGTTCAACTGGCTGCACCAAGAGAGCTCTATGAACACTATCCATCTCAGTTGTCTCCAGGTTCTTCAAGTGAAAAGGTCGATTACTTCGAGAAATATTATGTTTAGTAAAAATTTTACAACTTAATGTTATTTACACTATTTTAAAATAAGGAAAAGGTTTATCTTAGTTTCGAAGAATTATATACTTTTTTTTTAATCACAGATACCTCTTTATAGTTGTGATTAAATTTGACCTTTTCCCACTGTGTTTTTCAAGAATAAACCAGTTAAGTATTACTATAAGAGTATCTTTCTTACTTTACAATAAGTTCTTAAATCTGAAAAGTGTTGAATAAAATTCTAGAGAACTCAAAATGAGAGCAGGAAACTTGTATGATGGAGGGTATTATTAATCAGATTGAGGAGAAAATAATAGGGGTAGTGTTACTATAGATATTCAAGATCATAAGGCGAAAATTTCAGACTCCTACCTTGCCATCATTGAGAAAATTTGAAGTTGAATTTATAAAAAAATCAAGTGAGTTTCCTAAATCTACTTTTTCGAGATACCAAACCGACGATATGATTATCTGAAAAGAAAATTTGATACATTGAAGGAAAATAAATAGAAGGTAAACAATGAACATTTCTCTGGCTCACAACAGTTCGACAAATACATGAATAACTAATCAATAAACATTGTCTTAAAAGCATACGGCCCAACGCGAATTAATTACATCTGCTTATACAAACCTCTCAAATTGAAAACAACAATTAATTCTCTATTTTTTTAATCTAATTATTATACTACTAGTGTAATAGAGTTCATTACATACTAACACAGCCGTCAGTGAATGACAAGTATTTATCACGAGGGTCGTTGATAAGAAAATAATACATTAGTTGACCACATCCTTGAACACATAGTCATATAATAAAACAGTTTTACATGAAATAACCATATTGTCGTGGTGTTGGCAATAAGTTAGCTATACTCATATACCTATTTCCAGATGGTTCTTAAATCATACTCATATCTCCTTTCTGGCTCTCAAAACCACAAACAATGTAGTAAAACTACTGGGAATATTGTTTTTAAATTGTCAATATGTGAAAAAAAAAGGGAAAACCTATTAAAAAACTATAGGTGATGCCAGATTTATAATATAAAAGAAATAATATAAATATGCTAATAAATTGGAAAAATTTAAATGTGAATTGACACATTCTTATTGTTTCCTGAAACTAAAGCAAGTAAATACACTGAGAAGAGTTTGATTAATTGCACTTGGAACAGTCAATAAAAGCCTTATCCATTGTAAATAAATGTACATGCAATTAGTGGGTTTTGGATATTATCTAATAAATGTCTAACTGTATAATATAATTCAAAACATTTGTATAAATACTGGTGTAATATAATGCACATAAGTTAACATTTGCGAAAGGAAGTATTAACTTGTATATTAAATATCTTAAATTATAACACGTAACCACGATTGAATTCAAATATAATATACTTATATAACGTATATAAGTATAATTTTTTCTAGACTTTGTTTTTAAATTTCATTATATCAGAAAAATGATAAAATATTTTTAAATTTTTGTCAACTAGTCAAATATTTTTGGATTTCATTTATTTTAATTTTATTGTTTTCTTTTTGTAGTACCAGGAAAATTATAAATATTACTTTTTATTTTTTTTTTGTCAACTAGTCATAAATTTATTGGTTCCATGTATGTATTTTAATGTTGCTCTATTTTTTCTCTATTATTCTCTATTGAAATATTTATGTTCGTAAATATTTCATATAAGTCTGCTTAGAAAAAAGAAATTTTGCTACATATAGAATTGTTATAGTAACACTTCTTTTCGGCAAAAAAATAATGACATGATTAAGTAAATAGTAAAAAATTATATAAAATCATACGATCCTCATCACATCAATATCTTGTTGATGCATGTCCTCTTGATTCTTTATGGTCAGAATAAAGAAACATAAAACCACATTGAAAATACCAACCAACCAATACCTTTTATAACCAACAATAAACAGTCATAGATCATTTTACAGAATAAAATTAATTTTAAGTGCATATCACATTTACATAACACTGGCGCTTGAAGCAACAGATGTTATAAACCAATGACAGTCAAGGGTTTCCGTGTATATTCGAGCCCATCCGGCTCATATTTAGTATTTATTTTAGCACTAAACAAACGTCTTAAACATTAAAATATCAATTATATTTTATGGCATATATACAATATAATAATTGAAACTAAGATTTGCACCTAGAACACGTCATAGTTAACGGAAGTATATTTAAATTAAACATAACTTATAGTTAACATATTCCTATTATTTTAATGTGTATCTTAATATCAAGTTCCTTATAAAATGATTAATTTGATTTCGTTTGTAAATCAGATTTCATGTTTTTTGCCAACAAATTGAGACCAACTAAATAAATTTACTTTAAAGTGAATATGTTCGTTCGTGTAAAGTCGCCTCTCTACATGAATTATAATTATTTATTGTTGGGACACATTGTATATACTTTCCTCGATACAAGTGGTTCATTAATTTTTATGCAAGTCAAAAACAATCATTTCATGTGCAATCACTTTTAAAAGAGTTACCTTTTATATTTAATACTAAACTCTCACAAGCCTATTATGTTAATACTAATAATACTGACTTAGTTTTCCACACAACACTATACACTACACTCGACGCGCATCTCGCCAAAAGAGTTGGCATCATCTGGAGATGAAGCCAGTGGAATCATGAAACTTTGAGTTTTAATCATCTCCAGATAATGCCAACTTTGTTGACGAAACGCGCGTCGAGTGTAGTGTTTTGGTGTTTTGTAGAAAACTAAATCGGTGTTATCTTCACACCAAAGGTTCCAACCTACCCCAGTGTTAATGCTAATGTTTCAGAAGCATAGTATGTAGAGCTATCCTTAACTGTCATTTGCTAAGCCGTTCATTCATTTTATTAATTATATTTCTTAGTGTGATATCATAATGTATACAGGTTTAATTAACTAAAAACAAATACGTAATTTTCTGTCTTTGAACAATATTTTTACCGCTTTTCTTTAGGTTTATTTTTCTTATTTGGAAATACACAAAAAATCCTTGATTGTCTGTAATGAATAGCTTTTTTAAGGGAGGTATTAGAGTTTTATAGCAGTCCAGCTTTGATTGCCAGCGAAAACTGTCGATGTTTTAACGAACGAATATTTTTTCTATTAATTTACGCCATCATTTTATAAAAATGTACGGTTTAATTTACATATAAAGCAGTCAGATAGTGCTATTTTAATTTGAAGACGCCAAAAAAATAAATGAAGAACAGAGGTAATAAATAATTAGAATCATATTTTCTCGGCATACACAAAGGGTAATTTATCTAGGAAATTAAAGAAGTAATATAAATTTAATTTAACTCGCTCTTAATAAAGACCAAGCTCTATTTTAATTAAGCGCCAAGTATGTTATTTTCAAAACTCCAGATTTTATAAATATTTTACGTAGAATATGACAGAAGCGCAGAAATTCAGTAATAAATTAAAACATAACATGTAATAGTTAATGTGAAACAATCAAAAAATAATAATTTGAGGACAATAAAGTAATTAAGCAAGTCTAGAAAAAAACATACACATGAAATGTGTCAGTTTCATAATATTGTAGTTTTAAGCAAGTATTAATGCAAAAATGGACGTTTTATACAAATTTCAGGAGAAACTATTTTCTTCTAAATAATATATTTCATCCATGTCCTAGGTTACCATTAATAGTTTTTCAAAATGAACGATAAATTGTGAGAAAACAGAATTATCCTTTGCACTTCTCTGGTTTTGTTTGAATACCTTGGACTTGTCTAGTTCTGCATGAAAAGAGGTAGGATTTTGAATATTTTAAGATAAATTTTATTAACGCATTAGAGATAACTTTTATAAATTTTTATAAGTTTAATGTACCTAATACTGGAAAAGAAAAACATGTTTTTTTAACTACATTGTTTAATGATGCAATTGTTGAATTGAAATTGTTCTCTCTGAAACCTGAAAACTCTGAAAACTGGAGAAAAATAATTGAAAGCCTTTATAACATTCATCCATTTTCGCTACCCCCAATATTTGTGTATTTTTAATCGAGTAACATGGATTAATTATCGACAAATAATCGCGAATATTTTCGTATGTTGTTATTAAAATATATTCATGTATTTTAGTACAAAAATTACTAATAGTACAAGGAACATATGTGGACTTTCGCTATTTACTCATCATCATCTCATGATGCATTAAAAATAAATATTCCTCTGGTCCATGCAAACTGTTTGGACTTGTTCAGTTTTGCTTGCCAAAACTTTACTACAATTCCACACTCTGTATTTCTAGTTTTACTTGACTCACTGCAATTCCCCATCAAATGTTCAAATGAAATATAAAGTTTTGCCTGAATGTTGTCTAGTGTAATCGATTCAAATTAACATTTTCATAAAAAAGAACATTTGTTATTTAAACTGAGTTTTATCGACTAATGAACTTACACGTTTGCATTAATGATTTTCAAATAATCTTGATAAAAGGACATAATTAAATAGTTATTTGCTGGAACGGGGGAACTCCTACATACAATTTTCGGTCTGAAATCAACAAAATTTATATCTATGAGCCTTCCATTTCAAAGCGTTAACCACCAACAATATATTTCTCTTCGGAAGATTGAAAGATGAAACCATCGGATTCATGCGATAACGTTTTGGCGAATTTCTCTCCTAACAAACTAGAGGCCTGACTGATTTCCCAGAAGTCTTTTTTTCGTACAGTGAACTGTTCCATAGATTTATTTATGAACCCATGCTCTATAGCTGAATATCTATGTTTAACGATTTCATTCTCTAATCATTTAGTGATATAATTGTAACTATAGATGAAAATAGCGGATAAAAATCAGTAATCCCAAAACCCTAAATTTCTAGGTGATTTTCAAGGGGCTGTAACTTGGAGAAAAATAGTGGCAGAGCAATTAAGAAAGAACTAATTGAAGTTCCAAGTTTCTAGTTTTCAGATCTTGATCCAATTTTTTTATCATCAACAGTTTTTGAGTAATCATAAGAAAACCATCGGGTTTTCGGATGGTATTTTCAAAAAAAAAAAAATTGAAAAGTGACTTTTTTGCTTTGAACGACCATAACTCAGCGAATCTTCATCGTACAAGGCTTTTAGACCGCTCAACTTAGAGAAAATAAAATTATCTAAAGAAGTTTTACGATAAAATCGCTGAAAAAAATTTATTAAAAATAATAAAAGTCCGTGGATCTTTTGAAAGGCAAGCAAGACTTAGAAAGTTTGTTTCCCATAGTTTTCTTATGATTACTCAAAAACTGCGGATGGTAAAAATTTTAACTCAAGATCTGAAAATTAGAAACTTGGAGCTACACCTTCCTTTTTTAAAATTGCTCTGAGATTATTTTTCTCCAAGTTACAGCCCCTTGAAAATCACCTAAAAATTTGGGATTTTTTACATCCCTTAATTTTTATGCCTAATGTATTATAAGCAGATAAGTAAGCATGTATCATATAACTTGCGTAAAGAGAATTTTAAAAACTATTTCTAAAATGATTTCTGAATTCGTACTATCTAATCCTGTGGAGAAATGACACAAAAAAAAACTTAATTACCATAACCTAGTCATAAGTGTGCATAAAGCATATTCAGTATATTTAAATTTGATTTTGTGCTGTTATAACCATGTTTCGTCTAACTCTAGTTTAGAACACTAATTACCCTTTCAGTTCTAGCGGTGCAACCAGTTAACGCCGGATTTGTCCGCTAGGTGGCATATAAAGCAAAGGTCCCCCTAACAAGCGTCAACCCCAATACATCACATGCGTCAAGGCATTCTTTACTACTTGTTTTCAGTATATTTCGTTTTTAAATTACAAAGCGATCAACTTGACTTTGACATTTTATTTTACCTCTTTGTGCCACTCTGTAATCTATTTGCGAACTATCGAAGACAATCGGTAAAGCCATGCCTGGAATCACGCTTTGCCTAGGTTGAGGACTTACATAGTTTTAATTTGTTTTTTTCAGGTTTGTCATGTACATTTTACACACTAATTTAATCTTCACAAATCGCCCCCATGTGTAGGGTTAACTGACTATACATTGCATTTCCAACGAGTTTCCTGGAGTTGGCGAAAAGTTCTCACGTTTAATGTTATTTTAGTATGTTTGCTTATATATGAAGTAGATAGGCTGGGTATAAATATGTGATAATTATGTTCCTAGCGACACTAGCAGGAATAGAATTTCGTATTATAAAGGTTATCTCGTCAAGGCTATATAGGGTAGATAGATATCTACCCTATATAGCGGTTCGATAGAACCGGTAGAACCGGTTCTATCGAACCGCTATAGATAGAAATATAGGATAGAAACAATTCGATATACATATATCATAAACGGTTTGCTCCCATTATCAGTTTCTGAAATTTTAAGTAGTTGTAGGACTTTTAACACTCTTTCTGCGAGTCAAACAGTCCTGTTCAGGATTTTTTAAATGTTATTAACTGAATTTTTGTTTTGTATTTTAGACTAAACGCCAAATTTTACATTTTGAAGTTCGTTATGTATTCTCTATCTCATTTCATTAAAATCACGAAAGAACTATTTACTAAAATAAACTAAATACTGCTATCTTCCATTTAAAATTTTCTTATACTATTTATCTATTTATTTATTTTAATACATATTAGTTACCTTGCAGCTTAAAGCCTAGTTTACACGAGCTTAGTACTTGTCATTAGTGCTTGTCACTCGCACTTCAAGAGTGAGCATTCGGCTATTTACTGCGTACCTCAGCCGGTCCGATATCGCGGCTTTGAGACTTGTTCCTATTCTTGACGAGCAGTACGAGGGTGGTCTGAAAAGTTTCCGACCTAACAAAGATACAAGACATTTTTTCTTCAAATTTATTTTTATTTTTCTACATAGTCTCCTTGTAAGTGTACACACTTTCCCAGCGATGCTCCTATCTCTTTAACCTGTTCAAATAGTACTCGGGCGTCTTTCTCTGCAAAATAATTGTTTGCGAAGGTGATGGCCTCCTCATTTGACGCAAATCTTTGTCTTTCGAGCGCAACTTTTAGCTTAGGGAAGAAAAAAATCGCTTGGAGCTAGATCTGGTGAGTATGGAGGGCGATCAAGCAGTTCAAATCGTAATTCGTGGATTTGTGCCATGGCTACCGCTGAGGTGTGAGACGGCGCATTGTCTTGAACTTCTGCAAATGTGGCCGTTTTTCCAGAATTTCTGCCTTCAGCTTGTCAAGTAATGATGCGCAATATGCTTCTGTAATGGTTTTTCCGTTTTGAAGATAGTCGATTAAGATAACTCCATGACTATCCGAAAAAACAGTCGCTATCACTATCAGCCGAAAAAACAGTTTTTTCTTGTTTTTGGAGCCGATTCCTCCTTGCGGTCCATTGTTTTGACTGTATTTCTTGTTTCTGGGGTATAATGGTGTATCCAAGTTTCATCTACAGTAATTAATCGGCGCCAATGCTCTGATTTATTGCGCCTAAACTGCGCCAACAGAGCGCTGGAAATGTTCATTGGAACACGTTTTTAGTCTAATGTGAGCAAACGCGGCACCCAACGCTCTGCTATCTGTCTCACTTTAAATTGACGGTTGTCTAGCACCATTTGGTGAACTTGAGCGATGTTATCGTCAGTGATAGCAGTTTTTGGACGTCCCGAACCCATTGCCTTCCAACCTGGGATGGCCACGTTTAAATTCAGCTGCCCAAAATTTCACGGTGGTAAATGATGGTGCAAAGTCCCGGTACACATCGTCCAACTCCTTTGATTTACGTAGGCGTATTGCCTTTCAAAAACAAATATTTAATGAAAGCTCAATACTCGATTTTTTCCATTTTCACAAAAACGCTCACATCGATTCACTCACACGATTGCCAAACAACATCTGCACGTCTAAAATGGCTGAGATTTTGGTGAGTACCTTTTAAAATATGCACAAACATGTTCCCTAACTTTTGTTGACGCGTTCTTTCGTATTCATGTTGAGGTTGGAAACTTTACAGAGCACCCTCGTATCACCCACCTAGCTGCCACTTCTGTAATCATATCTAATGGCCAATGAAATCGACATTCGATAGGTGGAATTTATACACAGGATCGCATAATTAATGACATTTGATTCTCGATACATGACAATAACTGAATATTGCCGAACGGTCATATGTTGGTCTAGTGTAGACGCGACTTTGGTAGTGTAGAACCAACGACCACCGCGGTTTACTTTTTAATAAACCCGCGTCATTTATTTTTGTGGATTAAACTCCTGCTAACGTTTAAATTACGTTACGACATCGTTCTCCTTCCATTTAATGTATCGCATAGACGTCCGTGATTTAATGCGTCCAAGCAGTGTAACAAGTGGAGTAAACAGCAGGGTATTCAGCTTTCCTAAATTATTATAAATGTCCTCCATAAATTGTTTTTCCGTCTGCATTGCATAGGAGTCCCAGCGGTGTCGTAGTCGAAAACGCATATATCATTACATGAAGGATCAGAACACCGCTGTTTTCTCCAAAGTTGCGATTATTCTCAATTTAAGTTTCTAAAATATGGGCCAGAAGTATGGGTATTTTCGCGCAAGCACTTTGATTTTAGAAACTATCGAATAGATTGAAATCGAGGTTCTATAATATATTAAAACCATTTGATGTGATATAGTACTGTTTGTCTTTATTTACAGGCATATTTATTGCCCCATACCATCATACTATTTTTGTCTCTTTTGGATATCAGAATGTACATCAAGAATAAGAAAAATTGTGAGATTCTCTAGGTATGTGTAGAAGAAAGAGTGAGGCAGCATTTGAAGGGAAAAGGGTGCACTTTACGCGCGGCCAAATCGAACTCTGTGTACATTCACATTCAATATATATTCATCGATATTCACTCTGCAAAGGTGTCAATTAGACTGAGTAAAGACCAGGCTATTCACTGCCCGCCTCGTGGGCGCGGTCCTATTTTGCATTTTTGAGACTTTTTCCTATTCTTGATGAGCTGTACTATCTAATACTACAATTCACAATACCTAGTTATTCATATTACTAGCTGATTTTTATTATTAAATACTATTAAATATGGGGCATACTATAAAATATTTCCGTACCTATCCCAAAAGAATTGATGGAACTGAAAAAGAGATGATAATTTCAGACTATATTGGACCCATTGTAGGAATTCTTTTTATACACAGTAAAAATTAATAAACAAATTAAGAAACGGAAAATAAAAATAAATATGAAGGCATATAAAATATCGACTAATATGCGTAATTAAATTATTAAACTATATAAGAATACATAGTTTGAAAATATCTTGATATATTATTATTATATTATATAGGTTTGGGTCTCAACAGCCACTGATCGCATGGGTAGTCCCTTGGCGATCCCCTCTTATCCGGGTCATTATCCAAAAATGCTATCCCATAAAAGGAGCAATTTAGGCACGTCCCCCGCCTTAAGCCTCGCCTCCTCTAGGATAACAGGGGTCCCTAAGATAAGATACCTCTTCTCCTCCAGTGCGCGGCAGGTGTAAAGAAGATGAATCGAGGTTTCCTCGTCTTCTTTACAGTATCTGCAGGCCGGGCTATCAGTCAACCTCAGCTTGTGCTTATATGCATTCAGGCTACTATGGTGGCCCGTTATGATTCCCACCAGGGTTCTGACTTTGTGCCTGTTCAATTTAATGAATTCTTGGGCCCATTTCTCAATCTCTGAGTATTCGATGAAGAGTTTGGTTATTCGACAACCCGTTACTCCTCTCCATCTTTTATTGTGCTAGTCTCTTGCCCAGCCATTGATGCGGTCTCTGATCAGATTCCGACTTATTCCCACTGCAGGTTCTGGTCCATAGAGATTTTTCCTGGTCCCTAGTCTGGCAAGGTCATCTGCAATTAGATTTCCCTTAATGCCATTATGCCCAGGTATCCATAAGAGTTCCACCGGTCCCTTCCCAAGTGGTTCAATGCTTCAAAGCATATAAAATATCGACTAATATGCATAATTAAATTATTAAAATATAAGAATATATAGTTTGAAAATATCTTGATATATTCTTTCTTTAAAAAAAATGAAGAATACAAGAGAAAATTCAATTATATTAAAATGTCGTTACGTTAAACACGATAATTAAAGGACGATAACTATGATTTATAAACACCTTATTGTAATTGAAAATATAGAGAATATTAACGAACATAATATGAAATAATGAAATACCCACTCAAGAAAACGCCAAATCATCCCCAGGGTATTAAAACATTTATTAGATGGCAAAAATTGAGTTTACCCTGAAATTTTTATCATACATAAGTTTATTTCATCGCTATTTGCCAAATAAAAAATATCAAAAACGTCCGGTTCCTTGTTTTTATGGCTAGGCTCAGGTAGACTGTTCCGTTTATCGGCAAGGTAAGAGAGTTTTTTATTTGTCAAATAGCGATGAAATGAATAGTACATATATATATATATATATATATATATATATATATATATATATATATATATATATATATATATATATATATATATATATATATATATATATTCATCTTAACTCGAACACTATCCATATAGTAAACCGTTAATAGAAAAAATACCCTAAAAACAAATTGGTTCTCCAGGAAAGTACTTATCACATATGACCCTACATATATCAGCCTACATTCGCCGCGATTCAAAAACTAACAAACCGCCAAGCTAAGGCATCTCCAACACCAGATGTTCCCTACTGCGAACAATCCCTTTATGTCAAAAAGTCACGGGACCCTTCACCCGTGTTGTTAGTAGCGCCCCATATATCGGCCGTCAACTAACTCCAGAACTTTTTCGACTTCTCTCACCCGTCTCCGTACCGCCCCGCCGCTTTCCCCCTTAACATTAACTAAATTTTGTTTACAGGATGTTGACGCTGTCCTCGGACCTCGACACTATCTGCAACATCGTCAGCGATGTCGTCCCCAACTTGGAGGAGGTGAGTTTATCGAATTTCTTTATAGCCGATGTGGTTTTACGATCTGAAAGTTTTTGCGCCGACGTTTTGTTAGAGGTTATTTAAGTAAAATATTTTCTGCGCATCTCAAAGAATATTGTATAGATTTCTAATATCAATATTTTATCTAATATTTATATCAACGACTTATGCAGACATATACAGTGTGGCTGAAAAACATAGTTTTATAGTTGTGGCTAACTATTCGAGCATAACTCGATTAAACAGAAAGTGCTTCAGGTTTTAAAAATTATTAATAACTACTGATCATGTTTATATTGGTTTAGTTTGCATTGAAACAATGATCTTTATATTCATATATAACATTTATGTATTATTCAATAATAAGTAGACGGTAAATGAGAAGTAACAGATACACATAAAATATTCTTGTATGTTAATTCTTTTTTACTTCATTGTCACAAAACACAAATAGGTTAGGTGCATACCTATTCAGTGAATTCCTCCAGCGACAGCGACGTTTGTTTCTTAAAATTTAGACACTTTCTTAGACAGTGTGATGGCGATTTGACAGCTGTAAATTTTAACAGTGGCCATCATAAAGGCCACATACGTGCGTACTATAGAAAGTAATCAGTACGGATAAAATGTAATGTATTGTGGTATATTTACCAGGTATGTAAATATGAAACAGGATTTTTTTTTAGAGAATACACGCTTATTGTATGAAAATGATAAAAAATATTTTATTCGAAGTATTGCCCATTGCTGGCTATACGTTTTTCCCATCTATCTGACAATTTGTTTATTTCCATGCCAAAAATGTCTTGCTCTTTTGAGGCAAACCAGTCATTGAGCCATTTTCGTACAGTTTCGTAAGAAGTGCAGCCCTGCCCAGCAAGTGCATGTCCCATCGATGCAAATAAGTGGTAATCGGACAGAGCCAAGTCTAGTGAGTAAGCCGCATGCGAAAGTATTTTCCAAATAAATGTCTCAATCGTTTCCTTGGCCGGTTTTGCTGTGGGTGATAGCGAATTATCATGAAGCAATATCACTTTGTGTTGCCTTTTTTCAATTTTCAATAGTGTAAGATGGACTAATAAAAATGAATTTTGTTAAAAGTATCACCTTCAAGAAGACTTGATAAAGGTATTAAATTATGTTTAATTAAATGATTTTACTGTATTGCAACTTATTTGAGATATTTTTTCCAGCTTTTTCTACGCGCGCAGTATGCAGAGTTAAATATCGCGTCAATGACCGCAAAACTCGACCAAAAAACGCTTTGCAAATTGAGCTTAATAAACTTATTTCATATCTGATTGCGTGATTGCCAGATCTGCATATAAATTGAATCGCATTATTAAATTAAATATAAATTATCTTATAAATAGAAAATGTTAATACTATAAGGTGGTCCAACCAAAACGCACGATGTTAATTATTAATTATGCGTGAAACAAAACATCGGCCAAATGCTCGCCACGGCTTCGGTGGCATACCTCTATCCGATGGTCCATATTTTCAATGACTCTGAGACATAATTGAGGTTCAATGTCGTTAATGTGCCGAATTATCTCATCCTTTAGCTCTTGAATTGTTCTTGGCTTATTGACGTACACTTTTTCTTTTAAATATCCCCAATGAAAGAAGTCCAACGGTGTCAAATCACATGATCGTGGCGGCCAATTAACATCGCCACGACGTGAGATAACACGGCCATTGAATTTCTCGCGCAAGAGTGCCACTGTTTCGTTGGCTGTGTGGCAAGTGGCACCATCCTGTTGCCCCACATATCGTCCAGGTCCATATCCTCAATTTCTGGGCACAAGAAGTCCGTTATCATCTCGCGATAGCGAACACCATTCACGGTAACTGCTTGGCCGACCTCATTTTCGAAGAAGTACGGCCCGATGACGCCGCCAGCCCATAAACCGCACCAAACAGTCACTCTTTGTGGATGCATCGGCTTTTCAACAATCACTCGTGGATTCTCATTTGCCCAAATGCGGCAATTGTGCTTGTTAACGAATCCACTGAGGTGAAAGTGTGCCTCGTCGCTGAAGATGATTTTCTTTGTAAAGTCACCATTCACTTGTGTCTGTTCAACCAACCATTCGGCGTATTGACGACGTTTGAAGTGGTCAGTAGGCTTCAGCTCTTGAGTCAATTGAACCTTGTAAGCGTGTAAATTCAAATCTTTATTCAAAATTCGCATCAGTGATGTTCGTGAGATGTTCAATTGTTGCGCACGACGACGAGTCGAGGTTGACGGCTCTTCTGCTACACTATCGCGAACAACAGCAATGTTTTCCGCAGAACGAACTGGGCGAGCATGCACAGGTGTTTTCACATTTCCTACAGACCCGGTTTGCTGAAATTTGCGCACAATTCTCCCGATTGTGGACACATCTGGTCGATTATGCTGACCAAAAAAGTCACGAAGTGCACGAAATGCATTTTGATTTGAACGCCCATTTTCGTGAAAGGCTTCAACAATCTTAACGCGCTGCTCAATTGTGTACCTCTCCATGGTTGAATTTGTCAAACACTGAAACAAAGAAATGTCAAATTAAGTTGGGCAAAAAACTTGACGTTAAGGTGTGACTCACAATTAACATTATGTTGGCATTATTATATTAACGTGCATTATGGTTGGACCACCCTTTACATTCCAATCAACGAAATTTGTACGCGTTTTAAACACCTGTGTTGAAATATTTCGTAAACTAAAGGCTTAAACCTAAGAAGACCTGTGTTTAACCGACCTATAGTTTATATTTTATAATTTAGACATATGACTCATTAAATATTGTTAAGCTTATCAGGGCTTACCGATATAAATCTCGTTCGTGTATAAAATAGCATACAAATACGCACAGAAACACATTTTTTATTTGTTTACAGTCCAGTTAATTTACTTAAAAGTGTTGGTGGGCCGTCCGCACGCGAATAATGCACGAAACCACGCTAAATATTGATCATATTTAAAATTATTTTCAGTTGACAACGAGCATTACTGAATGTAATAAATTCGACAGTAATTCATTGCACTAAAATCAGTACAAGTAGTATATCATAAACATAATAACAACCAAGGATTGGTTGACGTCAATCATGTCAACTTCGCTAGCCAATGCGCTTCTAGCGCACGATATAATCTTTCTGTATTTATAGAAAACTGTTTTTGTTGTTAAATCGAAGGTTCCAGCCCTTTAGATTAGTAATGGAGTTAAACAATTTCAGCAGAAAATTGTCTCTGCATAACAAATAACCAATACACAGGATATTTCAGAATTTATTCTACAGACATCTTCATTAAATAAAAAGATGATTAATTAAATTATCTTTAAATTAATTAAAGGTAAAAGATTAACCGAAAATTACGTTAAATTGTATGAAACTTTCTGATTGCGAACTTGAAACCTTGCTTTTTTGGTCTTTAATTTTGGCACCTCTACATTCTTTGCATTGAAAAGAATTCTCACCTTAGTCTGAACCTAGATGTACAATATTTTTAGTTATATTTCTCCATAGAAGAAATCATTATTCTTAAATAGACAGTACGAGGGGGTAC
The DNA here is from genome assembly GCA_037954035.1 of Rosalia funebris. Taxonomy (NCBI): domain Eukaryota; kingdom Metazoa; phylum Arthropoda; class Insecta; order Coleoptera; family Cerambycidae; genus Rosalia; species Rosalia funebris. The sequence goes on along the minus strand of JAZFAV010000016.1, from coordinate 14,389,005 downwards.
CCAAGAAAAAACAAGAATTATTTAAATTACAGAAGTAGGGAGTTTATACTCCAACCCATCTGCAAATGCCTTATATAATAAGGACTGAACAAATTAGGTCAAAACAGCTATTCACCTGGCTATATGCCAAACGCTGAGCACTGAATTACATGACAAAATTTGTCGTATTTTTGTCTAACAGAGTTAGCACTGAAAATACAGTGATTGTTCTAAACCACCAAGAAAGATGCAAAGTATCACCTATCTCAGGATATCGTTAACTGCAGACCGGTTTCGACCTTTCTATTTTGGGTCTCATCAGTGCAGTGTAATGCAGATGGGTTGGAGTATAAACTCCTTATTTCTGTAGTTTGAATGTTACCCTCTGATAGTAAAACTTTGCATTATATTGAAGAATTGTTTCGATTTAATTTTTTTTTAATGTACCATAAATCTCCTTCAAAATACTGGCCTTCAGATGATGCACTAGTCCCAACGGTTTTTCCTCTGTTCTAAACATAAGAGACATTTTGGACTCCCTGTATAGACTAATGATAGTTTTATTAATAACCAGATAAAATATAAATAGAAGCAGATAATTAATTTATCTCGTTCCCTTTCCGCGGTTTTGATTTTATATTTTACATTCACAAAACCTAAATGGCAAATACAAAATTCATAAGTTCCATTATAAATTAAATATTTTTCGAATAACACAAATATTCTATTTTATTTAACGAGGCTGCAATGAAACACTAATTAAACGTATTCACAATACGTGCATGATATATCATTAGCATTAAATAAAAAAACATCCTATTTCGCTTGTTATGTATTGTATTTGTTTCATATGCAAACAGTGTTCAACTGAACAGTATTCTGAAAACATATTTTTGACATTTGATAAAGCATTATAGGCATATAGTAGTTTTTTATTTAACCAAATCTACTGAAATTTGATAAAATAATAACAGAAACTGGGGGGGGGGGGGGGGGGGTCGTTGCTTATGCGTATTTGACGCACTTTACAATGAGCATGTAAACATTGGAACAAAATCGATAAAATCATTGTCAGGCTAATAGAAAAAAAAATTCGAGCAGGTCGATTTTGTGTTTTTTTTTTTTTTTTTTTTTTTAGATATACATTTTTTGGTATACGTAGATTTGTTTATACTTCGGATGTCGCTATTCGGAAAAAGCGTTATCGTTCGCTCGTTGTGTATTTATATGCAAACACTCTTCAAATGGACAGTTTTGAAGGTTTTGTACTGGGAAAGACAATCACTAGGGGAACTATTTATATTTTGAGCCTAATTAATAAAAGGGCATTAATTTATCATTTAAAATTACTTTATCGTTTTTTAAAACATTCTCCTTCATGATCTATACACTTTTGCATGCGTTCGAACAATTTGTCATAGCATTTTTCCATTCCGTTTGAAATATCTCCAAAACATGGTTTTTGAACACATCATTGTCCACGCAATTTATTTTTGACGTTCAGGAACAAGAAGAGGTCATTGGGTGCCAAATCAGGACTGTACGGCGGATGACCCATTAGTTCGATTTTTTGAGTGTTCAAACATTCGGTTGTTAGACGAGATCTGTGAGAGCTCGCATTGTCATGATGAAGAATTATCCGACGGCGCTTGTTTGTTTTCCTTATCTCACCGAAGACTTTATGGTACAGAACCCAACAAATGGTTCTGTACCATTCAGAATTGATCGTTTTACGGTCCTCTAAAGGCGCTGTTACCACATGACCAGTTTTTCCGAAACAGGCGACCATTTGTTTCGAAGTACTTCGAGCGTGAACAACTTTTGTTGTATTTGGTTCATCTTGAAACACCGATACAATCGACTGCTGTTTACTTTCCGGCTCATACGCATAGATCCATGATTCGTCACCTGTTACAATGTTATATACGTCTTTTGAAGCACCGTCATTGTATTTCTTGAGCATTGCACCAATCGACACGAACATCTTTTTGAGATTTTTTCAATGTATGTGGGGTCCAACGAAAACAGATTTTTGACGGCTAAATGACCATGCAATATTTTATATATGTTAGTCGAACTAATGCCTAAGGTTGCCTCAATATGTCACATGACGATCTTGCATTATCAGTTTTTGCACAGCATCAATGTTTATTGGACAATAACTGATTTTGGACGACCTTCACGACTTTCGTCGGTGAGTGAATAGCTTCCACGATTAAACTCGTTATACCAGCGTTTCACAGTGGCAAAGGATGGGGCTTTATCGCCAAAAGTGGAAGTAAGTTGATCGATACATTCTTGTCTTGATAATCTAAATCGAAAGTCGTAATAAATCATGGCACGAAGATTGTCACGAATTCCATTTTTTCGCTGAGATACATTTTTGAAATCACTGTAAACAACACAAATCGCGTTTAAATGATAAAATGTTTTGGAAAAGGTTATGGTCAAAAATGTTAAACTTTCCATTGGAATCGTCAGATAGCGTCTTACAACACTTGGTGTTGCCAAAACTCAAAATATAAATAGTATCCCTCGTATAACTGTTGGTTACATTTTCAAGACAGCCCCATTACCAGGAAATATGACAAGAGTGTCTCACTGTACGATGTAATCTGTTAGTAGTCTTCCAGTTATCATTTCGTAGTAGAATTTCGTCAAATTACTTAGATGTTGTAAAACATAAGTAATGATTATTACGACAAAAAGTTTCATATGTTAACGTCAAGCTGGGCAGTTGACGGAGGTTCCCATCCGGGGCACGATAGTCCATTAGCTAATGGCGGTTTAAACCGTGTAGTGGATTTAAGAATTAATTATTTATATTGTAGTTATATTCATCGCGCGAGAGCTTTATGTGGGAGTACTAATGCAATATTATGCTTGCATACACTTTTTTTAGCTTTTCTACTAACACAGTTTTAAGTAATAGACCGGTATTTATTTCTAACATCAAAGCTGTGATAGTTGTAAGCTATATCAGTCTCTTAACATATTATAGTACCTATTTTAATTAATACAATCAGAACTATTTCTAAGTTCGAATCAAACACCGACAACAAAGCAATGGCAATTATAAGCTATGCCACTCCCTTCCCATATTATAGTATTTCTTTTTATTACTACAATAAAATCCTACATTATACAGATTGCCTTGATTATAAATATAATGTGGAATGTACTTTTAGTATTTTAAGTACCGTTTGACTCCTGTAATATGGACCAATTAAAACCAAGCAAACCGAAGTAGTGAATAATCCGGATAATGGGAACCCATACGTAAAATGAGCATTGTAGCAATTTGTGACACTCTGAATACAAGCTTGAGATACATAAAATGAAAATTCGTAACTTATTTAAAATGAAACTGAAATTTTAGCTTGTTTAATGCTACCCCACAGTTTCATTGCGCAGGATTCATTGTGCAAGTTTCATTTCGTAGGTTTCATTGCATATTGTCATAACATCGTCGAGTAAAGAGCGGTTCGCACCGCTCGGCCCAACACCCACTTATCTCAGGCCATCATCAAGCATCCGGGAAGGACGCACGTGTCGCAACATTCATAGCACAGACAAAGCGATTGGTTCAACGAATTGCCTATCCACGTTTGTCTTTTAATTCAATCCTAGTTACTTCCTCTTGCGAGTCGCTCTTGTCACTATGTAAATATTCATCAGCACCAATTATTAATTTATACATTTCTGATTGTGTCAATAATTTTTATAGTTAAGAATCTGAAGCGTATTGCCAATTTCAGCAATTTTGATTCAATCTTCATCGGACTATGGAATAAATGGGATAATCAAAATCATGATCTGAGCTTGACTCATTGCCCGAATAAAAAACAGTTGTTCTACTGAATGAATCGAGATAAATCGGTTTTTCCTTTGACCTAAAAATTCGCCAGCAGAAACTCGCATCTTTCAAAGCTAGGCTCTTCAGAGCATTGGAAAGGTCACTTTTTTCAAGAGACAAAGCATGGACCGAGAAACTCTTACGATGATGATATTTAACAAGACTACATCGTATTCTTATCTGTCAGTTGAATTGGGGTGTACAATTACGTGTGAGGAACAAATTAGACTCCTATTCTCCATTAGATTGAGGTTGGATGATAATTCCCATAAATGAGATGCTTTTAAAATCTGAAAAATCGGAACTTCCTTTTTATAATTAGATGCAAGGAACATGGTTACGGTTTTACCATAATCCATGGTCAAATACATGACCGGAAGCATTGTCAATGAATAAAGACGCGTTGCTGATGAAATCATAGCTCATCCAAAATATTCGCACTTATTGGGAATCCCGATTATAGAATCAGGGTTGTTCCAGATTAAGGGATGCATAATGTATAAATGTGATATATACCAATATATAATCCAGATTTACCAACTGGTAAATCTGGATTATTAATAGTCCAGATTATCGGAGATTTACTGTATATTAAAATGAAAAATAATAGTTTACAAAAATTGACTATGAGCAGACTATCTATCTCTGTTCCCCTTATTCTAGTAGTTTTATGCAAAGATGATATCTGCACGTTTTTTTAGGATTCCACAGACAACTCTTGATTTTGCGTTTGATTGTATACTGGATATGTACTTATATGTACTAATAGCAGATAAATTTTTACATGCGCGTATTTGAATGGAATGGCCTATTATTTATGAGACGAAATTTCAATAGTCAAAGACCTTTACTCGATTTTCCCATGCGTCACTTAAAATTGGGCAAACGTCATAAATATGTAAATTAAGTACCATATGGGAACTGCTGGTCCTAGTCCTAGGGACCCTTCGTGGGTGTGGCCTCAGTTGTTCCTGATTGTGGTACTAGGGTGGGTTCTACTTATGTGTCACCTTTGATACATAGCGAAGACCCAGCCTCGACAGACCATGGGGAGCCAGTCCTCTAGGATCATAAAGTTCGATAGGCCGAGGTTTAGGTCAGCCGATAGACCTGAGCACTATCCAATGAACGCCAGCCTGGCGGTTATTTTCATGTATGCCGACATAAGTTCAAAAAGTTCCCACGGTCCACAAAATTTTCCCATCCTCAATCGCCGCAATACCTACTTATGTACATACTTTGATATAATTTGTAAGATTTCAATAATCCAATCGTTTTCTGATGCTCTTCCCTAAACTAAAAAAGAAAAGCATGACTACGCCACTGTCGTGATAATGCATTGCCCAAACGTTTTATCAAATAATTGTAATGCAAGTACAATGAACAGATATATCAATACATGATATCAATAAACAGTCAGTCTACTACAAAATCTAAATGCAGTTCTTCCAAAGCTTATTGCAAACCGATATAACGTCAGCGCTGGAAAAACTGTTGACAAAATAGGTATGCCTTTTCAATGATTTTCCTGGACGTAATTTAAAAGAAGCGCATTAGCTCCACCGCAAATAAGCCGCCTCTTTGTGTAATTGAATTTCCGAAGCGATTTTCTTGTACTTTTAGTTTGAAATTCACCGACTAACGTTCCACCGTTTAAACACATAGAGTCGTTTATTTGGAATGCAGTTTTCATGGAAGATCTCCGAAGTGCACTTGTAAATCTATTCAAAGACATTCTGTTTTCACTAGCCGGGATCTCATTTTTAAGGGCAGGAATGTCGATTTTAGGAATTATTTTCATAATTTAAGTACACTCTAGAAACTTCATATCTTTACAGATATCATCTATTTTTTTTTTTATATTTCATCTTATCAATAGAAATAGTAGAGACAGAAAATATGAAAAACCTACATAAATTATCGATTTTTATTTTAAATTAAATTTTATCCTTCTCAATTGTTGCATGTTTTCAAATATCAAATAATAATCATAATAATACCTTTATTTCCCAACAGAAAAAAATCCATTTATAGGACAAAAATATGGAATATAAGTAAATACATATTTATGTGTACAGCATATAACTAAATAATTAATAAAAAGGATAACCTCTAAATATCTTTGACCCTTTTTTGAGGTAACCTCTAGACACAAACAATGGAACACTATATTAACATATACATAACATACACGGCAGTAAAAAGTTGTTGTTTCCCTAAAGATAGTATCTAGTTCAATGGTTCAAATCACAAGTGTTAGATGTTACATTAAAAATTTGTGACATTACAAACACTGACGACTTTAACAGCGCACTAGTTCTTGCAGTCTGTCAATAAAATATACTTCTTGAAATCCTAGTCTAGGTATGCGTATATTAAACATGTTTAGTAATGTGAGTGCATCTATACTATTATGGAATAGAAAATGAGAGGTTAGAATGCACTCTTCTGGCGTTCAATAACTGGATGTCAAATCTTTGTAGAAGCAGAGTATGATCGTAATCCCTTATTGGATAATAATTATCTATACGAAATGACATTGCATACATTGAGACACGTCATTGAATGTTTTCAAATTTATATATATATGACTGAGCTGCCGAGAACACCAAATAAGGTTACAATATTCTAATTTCGAACAAACTAATGCAAAATATACAAATTTTAAGGTAGCAGTAGTATTAAGCAATGTCGTCTTTCTAATCATGATACCAAAGGTTTTATATGCAATGAAGACCCATATGGTTGAAACTCCCAGAGAACAATAATTTTTCATCAAAATACACACCAAATTCCTTAATATTTTCAGATCGAGAAAAGAATGAACTCATTAATTAAGAAAGTTGAGTTGTAAAGTAAAAATTTTAAAATAAATTTTAAAATCTATTTAGTTTTAATTCGCATGTTCTTTTCTGCCAGAAAAGAAAATTTGTCAATAAAAATGTTAAAACTATCTATAACAAAAGCACCAGACCAAATCAATAGATAAAATTATCAAGATCAAGACCATAGATCAAGTACACAGATAAAAATGACCTGACAAGGTAGTCATAAAGCCTTAATCAACCCCGATTTTTTGTGGACATACACTTGTTAGTAATATTAATGGAACTAGGATAACTCAGGGTTTTAAAGTACTATTCATTTCATCGCTATTTGCCAAATAAAAAAGTCTCTTATCTTGCCGATAAATGGAACAGTCTACCTGAGCCTACCCATAAAAACAAGCCACGGTATGAGATAAGAGCCGTTTGAGATTTTTTATTTGGCAAATAGAAATGAAATAAACTATAACTAATACATTATAAATTTATAGTCAAATAGTTAGTGCAACAAATTTACAAGTTACACACCTATTATTTTGTCTATCGAAACAATAACCTATTTGGAATGACAGTTTTGGTCTAGTTATATATTTAAAACAAAAATAACTTTTTGCTTTTTTTTGGGACGCACTGCATAGAAATTATATAAAAAATCTATTCTGTATTATTTTCTTCGCCTAAGTATAAGAAAACAATATTCTGGTACTATATATCGCTTTCAGTAATGCCAGCAGTGTTCGCAATAATTTCGTAAATTATTACCAATAAAATAATAAATAAATCATGCAAATCATTCTCCGTTTCTCATATTTTGGTATAAGGTACGATGCAAAAAGATTGCCATCTAATATATGTATCCAATTAAATAAATTACATTAAGTATTTCGTGGGTTTTATTATTTTTTTTCGGGAAACGAAATTAACTGTAAATTGCTACACGGTATACTATGAACTGTAAAAAATTAATGCTGATAAATTGACGGGTTATGAGCAATACGTAATTAACTCTACCCCGCAAGATAAAAAAAACCGAAAGAAATTGATTGAAGTATACAGACATCTAGACCGGACCAGTGTGATTTATTAACTATAATTTTTTCCGCCCCTAAAACTAGCATTAGGTTAGTGCTATCAGTTTCCGGAAGACATATATGTGATACACGTATTTTATAAACTGTTATTCTTACAAGTTCGGTCGTTTAATTGAATGATTTCCAGGTCATTAGTTGGTCATCGAAGTGAATTTTCTTTACTACACTTTTTGTAAGTACAAACAAGATTGTAATACATCTGTAAAAGTTTGAGTACTATCAGATTCATTTTAGTTATTCTACAGATGAATAGTTTTTTTAGAAAATCTGTATTAAATTATTACTTTAAATATGATAATTACTTTCACTGTTTTACCAAATACCCGTTAGTGAAACTAAAGATATGTTACCAATCACCAAATATCCTCGTATTTTTATGCAAGAGCCTCATTACACGTGTTAAAATAAACGCATTTTACTTTTCCGCACTCCACTATACGCGGAAAAGTAATGTAATCGTATAAAGAAAAAGTGAAGAAACGAAATTTTTTGGGGTTTATTTTTCGTTTTTCGGCCTAAAAACAAAAAAAAAAGTTTTTAAAAAATTCTTACTGTGTGTGTGTGTCGTTGTCGTCGGAATTTATTCTTGTTAGCACGATAACTCAACTAAATCATGTCGGATCGATCGGGTTTTGACTGATTCTGATCGGGGACGCCTCCCAGACCGACACCTATTGATTTTGAGGTGGATAGACCACACTCTACTATGTACATGGGTCATGAGAAAGTATAATGGTGGACTATTTGAGAAATTGTTTTTGTTATCGCGATCACTCAATTAAATCGTATTGGATCGATCGTGTTTCGACTGATTCTGATTAGGGACGTCTATTGATTTTGAGGTGGATAGGACACGCCATCCCCTGTCCATGGGTCATGAGAAAGCACGATGGTGGACTATTTGAAAAAAGTAAAACTGTCGCTAAGACATATATTCTGCATTTATATATTTATTTTTTCGTGGCCACTCAATTTTGAGATAGAGATGTTCTATGTGCGGAAAAATCCGTTTTAAGGTTTTAAAACTGTTTATTTTCGTATTATTTTGGGTGGTTATAGAAGTAATTTTTTTAGTAACCGCAAAGCCTGAACTTAATTCCGCTCGTCTCTTATAAATTACAATATAATTGTCATACAAGCAATGGTAATACGAGGGGGTACCCAAGAAATAAAACTAGTATTATTTTCTGTAGGCAAGTGGGTTAGTAGTGCTACCCTCTCCTCCTAGGTATGTTTACTAGACACCCCCCTTGCTCAATTGGTCAAATATCGTTCATATCAAACCCTTACAGCGGACAGGGTGATTTTTTTTCTTAAGCCTGTCCCAACGTTTTAGGATATTTTAAAGGAGAAACTAACTTGAACATGAGACGCGTCACGGCAAAATTTGTTTCATGACAACTTTCCGATGACGAAAGAGAGAACTGATTGTGTGCCACGAATGGAAAGAACAGACAGACTCACCCTCCTTTTTGACCCTGAATTTAAAGACTATATTTTAGCGTTTCTAATTTCACTTATCTTCATTCTTTCGTGTTTATACTACACTTACTAATCTTCTTCTAATCTTCTAATTTTACTTATCTTCATTCTTTCGTGTTTATACTACACTTACTAATCTTCTTTTCATGCTTATTCTTCCTACTTATGTTCCTTTCCTATTGTTTTGTAGGTTATGGATGACCCGTTAAAATAAAGAAAATTAATACAAGTTATTTTCTGAAGGTATTAAGAGTTTAAAAGAGCACCTACAGTGTAATATATACAAATAAATTTATGCACCACATTTTACTTTCCTATTCATCTTCCTTTTCTGTTTATACCACATTCTACTTCTCTTTATTTCATATTTTTTCTATTTTATCGATAGCCGGAAAAAATAGTATTTGTAATACAGTAAGATAGTTTATTAAAATGTAGCAAATGTAACTACTTTATATGAAGGGTATAGACGGATAATAGGGGAGTAATATGTTCCGCCCTAATGGACTGGATATTCTGCTAGAGCTGCAATCAAGGTGACATTTACCTACAAAATATTGACTTTTAATACAAGTTAATATTGAAAATAAAAATAGGTCTGGAAGTTTTCGATTTTTTCCACAAGATATGTATATGTGTAAGTATAGAAAAAAATATATATTGGCACGTTAGAGAGGGTTCAACATGATTATTGCGAAGTGTATCCAGCCGTATAACGACGTTAAAAAAAATATTTTCTTTGGATATTTTTTAGGATTTACTTTACATCTAGCATAATCTTTATAAGGTCTAAGAAGCGTATTTTACCTGGAAATAATGTATATTATTCGCAATTCGAGCAGAAAGGTACATCATAGTTAAAATATAACACGGAATACTAAAAAAAAAAAAGATGCAATCGGGTTTTACATTAAGCAAATAGATATAAATAAATAAAACATATTTAACGATACATATTAGTAATGCCAATAAATATAGGTTCTATTAATGTTCTGAACAATATCAAAAATTCAAAAATTCGTCAACTGAAAAGATAGAAGATTTATAAAATGGGGCCAGGATAGAAAAAAGTATCCTGGCACCATTCATTTTTCATAATTAAATCATTTGCGTACTGCTCATTTATATTTATTGGGCGAAATATGTTAGCTATTTTAAGCTAAACAACAAAAAGTATTAATTTTCGTCGTATTTCTGGTTTTTTTTTGCGCCTTTATTCTTACGAAGGTCGGGATTTAACCCTGTAACCTCTCCACATTCATACAGACATACATATACAGACCCAGCCGTGTGATGTAGAAATCGAACTCGAGCCTGGATTGTTCCGATCCGTCATTGTAGTCCAGCTCCAAGCTATTGGCATTGTTACCCCGGATCAACCCAGAAAACCCAAGCCTATTTGGGTTCGAACCAAAAGTCATAAAGGGTGTGAAAGAAATACCGACCAATTATTACCGTTATTCGACATTGAACCCGGAATTGCGACATGAAAGTCTGGAACGTTATCAACTACACCACTTGTTTTAATATGCAATTAACTCTTTTTGAATCATGTCTACCAAGCCGAAATAATATACAACCTACTTTAATGCAGAGCACTTACACTACTACTCATATCAAAATCAATAGTAAACTGTTGCATAGTTAAAAGGAACGCCACCTTTACACACGCGCGTTTAAATGAAACCATCTATTGTATATCAGTATTTATTAAAGTATGAAACTAAAAATATATACATACTTGTTATAAATTTATATAAATACACAAGAATATATTTCATCTGATAACATTTGTGTTGTCCAATTCAAAAATAAGCAACTCTTAATTACAGTTTCTTTATTCGTTTTTGTATTTGTAATGGTGAAGTTTAAGCAAAGTTATTCTTCCACCTAACTACCAACTTTTTGTAGGTTTTCTTATATACTGCGGTACTTTTGTTCTCCTTGTTTTTTTTTATATCTTTTTTTTTAATACATAAACATATAAGCGATCTTATTTTAAAATACTTTTCAAGTATCCGAAAATAGTTATATACATTTAAATAAATGATATATTAAGAATATATTAAAGCAAAAAAATATTTCTTATTTTCTTCTAAGATTTCGTATATAGATATAGCTATTTATATCTTCTATGAAGATACATATTTCTCCCTATTATCCGCCGTATTAATATTTCAAACATACGTATCTTAAGAAACATCATTTTTAATGGAGTAGAGGTTTTTATGCCTCGTGTAGTCAATCGATATCACGCTATATCATGAGTTTTAAAGGTTGAACGTTTTTTAATGAGAATTAAACATTGAAAAGCATCGTAAGGAAAGTAATATTCTCTGTCCATAATGATATACAAACACAATAGTTTGTACAAACAAAACGAACTGGTACTACCAGTCCGGATTTTAAAATAATATCTGAATGGAAAGAACTTTCATTGAGTTTAATGCACATAAAATGTGGTCAGTAAAGATAAAAACCTCGTTAGTTCTACTTTAACCGATAATTCTTTACCATTGAACTGTTCCATTCTATTACTACGATAAGGATATTCAGCTACTTCTCGTGGCATGAACATATGGGATTTATGAATATACGTGATATTCAATTATATTTTTATTTGGCAGCTATTCTTTGCTTGTGGTCATTTTATCAGATTATTTTTCTCGTAACCTTTTTATTAAAAGATTATACAATTCAGTAGTTTGATGAACAAAATAATACCAACTAAACCGAATCGTAAAAATTTCTTTTATGTTCATATTGAAGCATGGATAAAATTAAACCCCTTTAGACATGATACAGTTGTGGTAAATTCTCAAAATTGGAATGAAAGTAACTTAATTTAATTCATGTAACGTATTTGTTATAGAAATAATTAAGATAGATGTTTTCTCATGTTTTTGTACATATTTATATGAGCTTTGGCATGTTGTAAGTCTGTTTTTATCTATTGTCTCTATTTTTAATCCCAAAATGAATAGTTGGAATAGTTTGTCTCAAATTACTGAAATAACCTTGATACAGAAACGTTTCCGTGACCTACCATGATCTAAAAAAAAACTGTAAATTTTAATAGGGGTTGTGATGGGTTTTAATAGGTGTTAATGGTTTAGTGCCCTTAGGTCTGGTTATTCGCTCCCTTTTCATTAAAAACAATACCTAGAATACATATATAACTCAGCTTAATTAATAAGTTTGATGAAGGTGGTAAAATTGGGTTGTTATGAAGCTGGTATCTCGTTCAGGAAAATTGCTCACCACATGAATGATCATGAGTGGATCAACTATCAGGAGATATTGTCGGACGTGGTTTGAGAAAGACATAACACGAACATCCAGAAGTAATGGACCCCAAAGACGCATTACTGTCAAGATCGCTATCTCAGGTTATTAACTGTAAAAGATCGATTTACATCTACTCGAGTTATTGCAAATCAATAATTTACTAACCCATAATAATAATGGGAACAGAATACCATCGGATAATCTCTTTTTATCCCGGCATTTCGCCCAGTAGATGTTACTGACTGCCTATCGACGTCAACAATTATAGTGGAATAAAAAAATTCCAGTGAAATATGAAAGGGGATGATGCATGCAGTGATGAATCTCGTTTTCTGTTTGGGGGTGCACGACAGATGTATCGAGAAACGGCATATTCGGTATTCTCTCCAATGGCATGTATTACATTATGAGAGTTATGATATGGGAGACTATTGCTCATGGAGGTCGCGCTTATCTTCAGTTTGAGAAAGCATGACTCCATCTCTCAGAGTGTTACCTAAGTCTGCATATCAGCAAGGCAATGTATGACCATATAGGACGAAAATAACGTTCAAGTTTCTTTGAAGAGTTTTTCCGATTTTTCCCCCGACCTTCCCCACGATTGAACAAACTAGCGTAGTATGAAGAGAAAATTATTAAATACATTCCACCCTGCATAAACTCATCACCGTGAAGTTCAAGTAGACTTGCTACTTGAAAGAACGAATTGCTTTAAAACTTCTGAATTGCTTTCGTCACTATCCAGCGGTGAATGCTCTTCATCACTTCAATTCTTCATAAAATTATTCATTTGGAGATTTTTAATTTTATCAGTTCGTTATTGTCTGCAGCGTGTTGTAAATTCCGAGAATTATTCACTTTCAATTCACCTTCCAGTCACTGGAAGATTAGAGCTCTTATTTAAGCACATACAGTGGAATAAAATAGTTGGAATCATGATCTATTGTCATTGTCCGAATAAAAAGCTGTTTTTCGTTAATATCTTTGAATTGATTCAGCTATTACTTCACATTAACAATTGGCAAGTAGTGCAAACTTCAAAATTATGGACTTCAAGGGATTTCAAATGTTATTTACTGCAAGAGGCAAGGCATGGATAATGAGCCGAGGTTTAGCGAGTCGCATTCTAGTCCATCAGTGAGATTGGAGGGGTGTAATTAAGTGGAAGGGGCAAAGGTTATGATTTTGCCATAATCGCTAATTGAATCTCGTTGTTTTGCACTCCCAGGAACATTATTAATTAATAATAGCACTTTATTGATGATACAGGGTCTTTCAATAGCGACGTTCGAAATTTGTCAGGTTTTAGCGACCATGTTGTTAAAGCAACATCTGTCAAATTTGTTATTAATTATTCAGTAGTGTATGGCTAATCATCATGGAAGGTTATAACGTTCAACAACGTGTGCAAATCATCAAATTTTATTTTCAAAATCAGTGCTCTGTTCAAGAGACGTTCCGCGTATTACGTGATTTTTATCCTCACCACAACCGTCCCGCCGACTATTCGACGTTTAGTGGCCAACTTCGAGTCAATGGGTTTGATAAATAAGCAGCCAACACCCGTACGTCACCGAAACGCAAGGTCTGCTGAAAACATCGGTGTTGTGCGTGAAAGTATACGAGAAAACCCGAGGCAGTGTTTCTCGTCGTTCACAAGAACTTGGCCTTTCTGCGACTTCAATTGGCGAATTTTGGGTTGGGACTTTGGTCTGCACCGGTATAAAATCCAACTGACCTACAAACTTAAGGTAAACGATCATAGACAACACCGTGTGTTCGCTGATTGGGCTCTGGGTTAGTTGGAAGTTGACCCAAATTTCGCCAAAAAAAAAATCATCTTGAGCCACGAGGCTCATTTTTGGATGAATATAGACATGTGAACAAACAAAATTGTCGGATTTGGGACGATACCAATCCACACAAGATACACCAGTACCAAATGCATCCTGAGAAAGTCACTGTTTAGTGCGGATATTGGTCTGGCGGAATCGTTGGTTCGTATTTCTTCCAAAACAAAACTAGCATTCAACGACGAGTCAACAGCGAGCGCTACAGATCGATAAGCAACTTTTTATCGCCTAAACTGGATGATATGGATACCGACGACATGTGGTTCCAACAGGACGGCACTACGTGCCACACAGGGCATGCCTCGACGGACATTCTCCACGAGCGCTTTGAGGGCATGGTTATCTCGCGCAGTGGACATGAACTGATCACCGAGATCGTGCGGTTTAACGCCTTTAAACTTATTCAATTTCAAAAAACCTCAAACAATTGATGCCCTCAAAATCAACATAACGACCGTCTTCCAACAAATTCAGCCAAATTTATGCGACAAAGTCATCGAAAATTGGGACCTCAAATACGTACCACCAAACAAAGCCGCAACGGACGTTTGAACGTCATATTCCATACCTAATGCCATAAAATAATCTTTCAAATAAAAAAATTGAGTTGATATCTCACACATGCCTTGTTTTATTTACGTTTAAAAATGTAGCGTCCTATTGAAATATCCTTTATTATAGCTGATCTGAAATATTCTCCCTTGTTTAATATCCGGATTATAAAATCAACATTGTTCCGGGTTAAGGGATGCATAATGTAAAAATTCAATATCTCACTGTCATCTGCATTACTTTAAAGAAAATCCGGATTATTTTGAATCCGAATCACCGGAACTTTACTGTAACTCTTCGCGTTTTCTTCATCACACGTAATACCAGAACAACATAATTTGTTCCTCAACTAAAAAAAAATATCGAGGCACCTCTAATCTCATGGAAATTGACACACCCTATACATTTTTTTGCAATTTATATTCATAATTCGATATTTAATGTGATTTTAAAATGTGAGAATCTGTAATTACACAATTCCCATATTTAATTTATGTAATTAACCTGTTTCCATGAAAATGGCAACGAGAATTGTTTGGCGAAGGCTTCGATTCTTCTCCAGCCGAATTTAATTCACACAAAACTAATCCCTATCCGACCGCCCGGCTTTATGGATTTATCGTAAAATACGGCCATCCTCCGTAAAATCCATCAATTTCGTTCGCCCCGAATAATCGTAATCGTTCCGACTCATTGGGAAGAAGAAATTTAGTAATAAAGGATGTTTGCAAATAGGCGACAAGAGATGGGGCTGTTCGACATCCGTCCCGAAATTGTGGAATAACTGCAGCGGAAATTAGGATTTGTCTTTGTTCCTTTCTTATACGTGATGTTTACTTGGCGATTTGGAATACGGACGGGATTTCAGAAGCGACCTCTTCGACGTGTTCGACGTGAATTTGGCAGGGTTCCATTTTGTAGAATCACATTCGCAACATTTGAATTATGTGACATAAATGCAAATAATATTCAAGAAGATTCTCTTGTGAATTGTTTTATTTGTGAATCATTGGTTATACGAGGGCGTACCAAAAAAGAAAACGAGGTTTATTTAATTTACTTTAAATTAAAAATTACATTTTGAAATCATCAATTTTCTTTGATGTCATGATGAAGAAACCAGTCTCCCAATATCAACAATTCAGGTCGTTTTTTCTCGCTGCATCACGAAACGCATTAGCACTTCCAGATAGTAATTTTCGTTCACTGTATTGCCCCGAGGAACAAATTCGTAGACTCTGATGGAGTGGATTCGAAAAAACAAACCATCATAGATTTTAGATTTGCCTTTATTTGTACCTTTTTTTCTGGGCGATCAAAGTGTCAGCCACTGGCTGGGCTGTTGTTTTCTTTCGGGTTTATAACCGTAACACCAATATTCATCTTCTCTGATTACTTTTATTAAAAAAAAATCAGGATCAGTCTGTTCTTGTTGTTTCAATTTCTGGCACACTCTCATACGGTTCCCCTCTAATCATCTAACAACACAGCGTGGAACAAACTTTGCCGCAACACTTCTCATGTTCAAATCTTGAGTTCTTTGGCATAATCTCCAGGAAACTGAAATCTAATTCGTCGATTATTCTACGACGATCAAACATCGTGCACTTTTTGAACATTTTCATCTGTTCCAGACGTTGAGGAGCGAGCTGAATAGGGTTCATCTTCAAGACATTTGACCAATTCTTGATCGGGCAAACACTCGTAAATTCTTGTTTGAGTTAGAACTTCTTTTCCATAAACTTCCCGAAGCATTAAAACTGTATCTGCTACTATTTTCTTTAACAAGAAACTTAATTTGATGATGTTGAGAGACCTCCTCGTATACAGCTCATGGGTACTAACGTCAAACAATTTGATGATATTTAGATACGTAACTGAATTTTGCACTTTTAAATTATACCACTGTACCTTGTTTTGTAGTAATGTTGCGGATTTGACCATATGATAAACACCATTATCGTTTGGAGTCGAGTTTCATCAATACAAATTACTTCATAGAAAAGTGTTTTTTTTTCTGTGTGAGACTTGATGTAATACAATATAAAAGAAAACTAGGATATAAAAGTAGGCGAATAGGCGGACACAAGATATTATGAGGCAAAGAAACTAAGTTACCGTCGCACTAGCTCAGTTGGTTAGAGCACGGGTTCTAACTGTTCGAAGTCCGTTTAGGAAACTGAAATCTGTTGATTTGTTCTCGTAATACTTTAAAACAAAATAAATTAATGGAACAAAGGTACTTTTCACAACACGATTTGAAGCCTTGCTTGATAAAATGCCCACCATTGTTGGCTAAGCCAAAGTACAGGGTTCGGCAGGGAGGTATGGAAGATTTGAAAAAACTGTAACTCACTCATTTTTTACCTAAACTCAAATTTTATTTTTTGAATGTGTACCTTAGATGTTGCCATTACAAAACCAGTTAAGAGTAAGAAAAAAAATTTGATTAGTTACGCAAAATAACGTCAGTTAAGTGTCGTCCATTTTTGTCGAAACAATCCTGAAGACGTTGTGAGAAGTTCTGCATACTCCTCTGAAACATTTCACGTGGAACTGCTCGAATCTCTTGGGTTATTGTCTCACTTGGGGCTTCGAGTGTACGTGGTTTGTTTATGTACACTCGTGCTTTGCGGTAGCCCCATAAAAAGTAATCACATGGTGACAGGTCCGGTGATCGAGGGAGCCACTCCACATCTCCTCGCAATGAAATCAGACGTCCATGGAATGTGTTCCTTAAAGAACCCATTGTTGCTCTTAATGTATGGCAAGTCGCCCCATCTTGTTGAAACCATACAGTATTCAGGTCGATACGTCGTCTTCTCAGTTCTGGCAGAAAATAATCACGCAACATCTGTAGGTAACGATCTGTGTTGACAGTGACGGTCCGAACGTTTTCACGAAAAAAGTTCGGACCAATAATAAAGTTTCGACTAATGCCACACTAAACAGTTATCCTTTCGCTATGGAGAGGTCGTTCATGGAGCTCTTGCGGGTTTTCAGAGGCCCAATAACAGAAGTTTTGTTTATTAACCACCCCTGACAAATGAAAGTCTCAGGCTTCGTCACTCATTATCAAAACAATGTCATCTGTCAAGATTTGGAACATCCCTTCTGCAAACCTCATCCGTCTGCCGTAGTCATTTTGCTGCAATTCTTGAACAACCATCATCTTATACGGATGAAAATGCAAGTCGAGGTGTAAAATTCGGCGAACTGGGCGGTCTGACATCCGTAGAGCCCGAGCGTGACGTACGGCTGATCGACGAGGGCTGGCTTCAACTGCTTGACGCACCCTTTCAATGTTTTCCGGGGTCCTTACCGTTCGATCACCTCCTCGCGCAGTTCCAGGTCTCAAAGATCCAGTTCTTTGAAAGCTATTCACCCACTTCATGATCGTTTCAAACTTCGGAACACGACCGTGACGGCCAACGTTAAAATGATTTCGGAATCGTCTCTGTGTTTGAATGACAGAACGACCCGTTTCAATGAAAGTGTTGTAAACAAACACACGATGCTCAATAGACCACGGCTCCGTGGCAACTAAAATGGCATCTCGTGACCAGTAGATACTACCTATTCCGAAAACATTAGGTTCGCCCCACCTTGCTTGGCGCCCCGTTCAAATTTTCCATACGTCCCTGCCGGACCTTGTACAATATATTCTCGAATTCTTGACATTTTAAAATGTGTTTTTAGTAACTAGCCTGTCTGTGTAGATAATCCTATTTTTTAGATCTTGAATATTCATTGCAACTGACCGCTTGACAAAGAGTTTTAAATTGAATTCTTGCTGTAATCAGGAAGAAATTGTGCGTTAAAATAGAAATGAGCGACGAGCTAAAATAGACGTTCTCTTATCTCACTTTGAATAACAGTAAATGAGAAGTGATGTGTGTAAAGAAAATTAAAAGAAATATAAAACTTATCAGTGTTCAGTCTGCGGAATAAATTCCACGGAAACATTGCCTCTTATTTTCACTGAACTCATGACATGGTCCTTAAAGTATTCCATTAATTTATTTGGTGTTTTATTTAAATTATTGCATTTTTGCTTCTATTAGGAGAACGGGTTAAAATTTTTAAGTGGGAATAGGGGCAAGGGGATGAAAAATGTATATAAAAGTAACGTTAAGGTCTTGTTTAAATTTTTTAAAAAGTCATTTAAACAAAAATTTGAATATTGTGCGAAAATGTATCACCACACTATATAATGGTCCAAGTCGCATTAAAAAAATCATATGACATATTTATGGCACTGTCGATGATATAATGCGTATTTTTTAAAACTCCGCCGCGATTAAACATGCAAAAACTGCAAGTAAAATAAAACATTTCTCTTCGAGCGTTCGTCCCGTCCTTTATTCATGGATTCATAGATTTTGTTTTCGTTGTTGCAGAACGGTGCCAGGGTGAACAACGGAAATGAACTGGATCTGCGTATGATGATCCACCAGAGCCAGGCCGGCTGCGTTATCGGAAAGGCTGGATACAAAATCAAAGAAATTAGAGAGGTAAGTTTTTTTTGAATTCATTTTCGATCCCAACCCGACAGGAGGCAGGCAGACAACGGGCGGAGCGGATATTACTTTAAAATATTAATTTTGCCGCTCGCGTAGGCAAACTTCGGACGTTTTAAACAATCGATCGTCGGAGAATTGGAGTTAATATTTCAGGAGGGTATTCCATATTCGGCGACTTTTTCGCGAGAACGTCATTAAATTAAAAATATATGTTAGGTTTTTATGAGGTAGATCTGTGAGATCCGGCAGTCGCTTTTTTCTTTGCCCTTTTGTGTGTATTACGAGTACTAACTCGAACTCCCTCATAGCTTCCTAGCTCCAAACTATATGGTGTCGATTTTTTATAGTGTATCCCTGGCTTTGTATGAGTCGCTCGGATCTGTCAGATACATTGCGCCTGATTACGTCATTATTTTCACTTTTTTATTTTGTTAGATTTCTTTTATTATTTAAATTAATAATATGTTTGGGATCTCTACACTGACTTATTCTGGCTTTTTATGGTATTATTATTCAAAATTAACGCGTTTGGGCGTTAAATTAGTGGTTTATACTAAATATCGTCACCAACAATGTTAATTTTTGTTTGAAACATGCCAAAATACTGAAGGGGATTTACGAGTATAATTCTTTACACTTAAAATAGTCAGTTACTTATAACATAACTTTTCTTTGTAATTCGCGTCCAATAAGTTATGTGGGTGTTTTGTCCTTAAAACAGAAAGAAACTTGTCAATAAGCTGACTGCTATAAAAATATTCCAAATTTATTGTTTTACAACATGAAATGAGTTCCTTTATGTAAATTTAATTATTGCGATTAAAAACTAATGTGAAATATTTATTATTGTATAGTATTAATAAATAAGTGTTTAGTTTTGTCTCTCATTAAAATCTAAATTGTATAAGATTTGATACGAGATCTCTCAGATGTTTTGCACCCGAATGTGTTTGGATTAAAACTGCGCCCAACGGCAGCTTAACTCATGTTTAAGTCAAGTAGCATTTGCAATTCAAAAAAAAAAAAAATTATATTAATAAATGAAAAATCACGCAAAAATATACTAGTGATGTTTACTCATTTATAAATATGTTAATTTATCAATAGTTTCAACAGACGATTCCGTAATACGACGCCGACATAGGAATTAAATACACTCGCCTGGTTTTACTCAATTTCATAGGTACTAAGTAAAACGTACGCTGTTCATGTTCTTGTTTGACAGACTGAAGATGCATTGAATATGATACAATGGGTATCACATCTAGTGAATCTTGTATCACGTCTAATGGGTTGGGTGATAATCAAAATACAAGTATATTATACGTTATATTACAAAATTATAAGTTATCTTACTAATTTTAAACTACTATTTTACAAATAATGTTGAAAATATTATATTCCAAACAGTGATAATACACTAGGCACAAAAATTAAGGGATGCAAAAATTATATTGGGTTATTTTCATAGGGTTGTAACTTGGAGAAAAATAGTCGCAGAACAATTAATAAAAAACAAATTGAAGCTCGAAATTTCTGATTTTCAGATCTTAAGTTCAACATTTTTTACCATCAGCAGTTTTTGGGTAATCATAAGAAAACCATCGGGAAAAAATCCAAATTTTGCTTGCTTTTCAAAATGTCCACGGACATCAATAAACTATTTTCAGTAATTTCATCACAAAGCTTTTTTTAGATAATTTTATCCTGTTTAATTTGAACCGCCCAAAAGCCTTGTACGATGATTTTTCGCTGTTATCGTCGTTCAAAGCAAAAAAGTCAGTTTTTAATTTGGTAATTAATTACAAAAAAATTGTTACGGTGCGAGAATGTTAATTGGAAATGAGGTAAATATTTGCGTATTTAGGGATATTAGCTTAACTTGGTATAACTTTGCAAATAACAGATAAACTAAGGATGTTGACTGCTTCTTTTCAACTTCAAAGTATCTCAAAGAAACCCTGAAAATGTTAAAGGGCTACGATTTTTCTTCATTGTGTCGAAATAAAATAGTAAGACAAGGATGTACGCTATCACCAATAATTTTTAATCTGTACATCGAAGAGGCGATTAATGTGGTAAAGGATAGAGTGGATTTCAGGATTAAAGTACAGGGACAGAAACTAAAAATGCTGAGATTAGCGGATGATATAGCAGTATTAGCATCTAGTAAGGAGGAATTAGAATCAGCGTTGAACGAAATGGAGGCAGTGTTGACAGAGGAATACGGAATGAGGGTGAATAGAGACAAAACTAAAGTGTTAGTGTGCAGAGGGCGCGAGAGCACAGCAAAATCGAAAGTACAAATTAATAATGAAAGATTGGAGGAAGTTAAAGACTTCACTTATTTAGAAAGTAAAATAAATTGGGATGGAAGAAACGATAAAGATATAAAACAAAGAATAGCGCAGGGCCGGGTAGCTTTTAACAAAAAGAAAGCACTTTTATGCTCGGGGGTAATAAACTTAGAAACAAGGAAGAGATTTTTGAAAACGTATGTATGGAGCACGGCACTATACGGTTGCGAAACCTGGACGGTAGGGGAAGCAAGTTGCAAGAAATTAGAAGCTTTTGAGATGTGGTGTTACCGAAGAATGATGAAAATACCGTGGACTGATAGGGTTAGAAACGAAGAAGTATTAGAGAAAGTCGGCGAGAAAAGAAGTATGTGGAAAAACATAAAGAAGAGAAGAGATAGAATGGTAAGCCACTTGCTGAGACATGGGGGAATAGTCCGCGATATTTTGGAGGCAGAAGTAGGAGTGAAGAAAGGCAGAGGTAGGCCTAGATTAGACTACTACTCGCAAATAGTAAGGGATGTAGGTTGTAGCACAATTAGCGAAATGCGTAGGTTAGCACAAGATAGGAGAAGCTGGAGGTTAGCGTCCAACCAGTCTCAGGACTGATGACCTCATGAAGATGTCGAAATAATTGAATTTCAACATTAATCGTCAGCATTTTTCCAAAATATTTTACTCGTATTTCTTCGATAAGAACGGTTTTTGTCTTATCTAGTATTTCATGAATATTTTAATAATAATAATAATTTTCTTTTATAATAATAATAATTCTATTGCCCAAAAGAAGAACTCCATTTATATCATAAAAAAGGGCTAACCTCTAAATAACTTTAGAAAACAAATAAAACATGTAAAATAAATTATTTTATGAAATAAATCTGTAAGTGTTTATAAAATAAATAACTTTGACATAAATAAACAATGAAATACTTCCAATACATATAACTTACAAGGCAGTAAGAAACTGTTTCTCTAAAGATGGTAACCTATTATGAGTACAGTTATTCAAATCACAAGTGCAAGAACTAACGTGCTGTTCAAATCGCTAGTGTTTGTAATATCACAGAATTTTATTGTAATATCTATATTCTATGATAAAATTCTATGATATTACAAACACTAGCGATTTTAACAGCACGTTAGTTCTTGTAGTCTGGCAAAAAATATGTTTTTTTTTCTCGAGAGCCTAGTCTAAGTATGCGTATACTAAACATACTTAGTAATACGAATGAATGTATACTATTATAGAACAGTTTAAATAAAAATGATCACCCTTTTAGTATTCAATGACTGGATATCAAAGAGTATCGTTGTAGCCTCTTACTAGATAATTATTATACATGCGAAGTGATAGATACTTTGAGAAACGCCGTTGAATATTTTCAAGTTGATTCATATGACTTAAGGCCTGGTTACACAGTGCGAGTTAGCATGCGAGCTGACCTAGTCAGTTACTGCAGCGCAGCATTCGCACAGTATGACCGCCTCATACGAGTGGCTGTCATATGCGAGTCGGTCAGTAGCTTGCATCCGAGTTACTTCAACATTTTTTGTTTTTACTCGTCCATCGCCTTCCCCCACCACCCACAAGGCAGCAGCTCGCATTCAACTCGCACGATTTTGCGAAATATCAGTAGCTCGTATGCTGGATACATTTGCATACAACGAAATTCACACTTGACTGCAGTTTTCCGGGCAATACCTGCTTACCTGTGTCGTATCAGCTACTCTCATCGTATGACCGGTCGTGCTACTATCATACGAGTATACAGAGGCAGTAGCGGTCTACTGTCACGTCAGCAGCTCGTACTATTTTAAAGCTTGGTTATAAGCCTTTAGATATTGGAGATATCTAATAAAGCTATCCCTGTCCTGACCAAATAAAGAAATTTAAAAAAAAATCTGCCTCATTTAAAAGGTTCAAAGAATTTTTTAAGCTAATAAAAAATTGATTTTTGGAAGAATTTACCGTGGTGTTATCTCTTAAGCAACTGTAATTTTGCAGTTGTGTAGCAATAGTAATATACAGTATGGAAGAGTATTTCAAAAGCTACAGAATGATACATAACACAGGAAAATAAAAGAATGTTATTGGCCTTAATAATTAATTTAAGAATATTACACAAAGAAACATATGTATGTAGTTTTGATAATGGGATTATCTGCATGTGTACTGTTGTTTATTGTGAAGTTGGCGTCAGAATTTTGGTGATTTTATCGCAATTTAATAATCGATTTATCGTGCACATTTGAAATATTTTTCGTTTGAGCTTTGAGTAGTTTGATAATTCAGAAAATGCCCACGCGGGTTTTGCGAATCGTTCGCATGCACAAACATTTTAACCGTGCTCATAAAATCCCTTTTGTCACAATATTCGCAGTCATTTTAAAAATCCTTCATAGCAATAAAGGGCAATTTCCGTGGATGTTCGGAATCACTGCCACAACATAAAACTGAAACTTTGTCTATAGACACAAAAGGAGTAAACACCGAACACGCGGAAGAGTCCTGTACGAAAATTTAAACAAAAATAATATCGCCCCTCATTTCGGTGCGCTCGGGGCGATATTACGAAAGTCTCATCATAAGTTTTCCGTGATCGATCGCCTACAGGAGGAAGGCGGGTCGTTGTCGTCGTCATCGCGGGAATTTTAAGCCACGTCATGTTTTTGAGGTCGAGAGGTTCGCCCGTGAGAGATTTTGCCCACTTGCGCCGCGTCGCCGTAAATATGCCAGGATATTTTTTCATCCGCCAGGTGAATGATAAATTGTCTATTCCCAACCGAATTTCATGTCGGGACAAAGCGCGTCGGTAAAACTATTTACAAAACAAAAAATACCCAGAGGCGGCGCATGTGGAACTTTCTTACAGGAGTAAAACTTAGTTGAAAATAAATAGTTACCTTTGACCACGCACTGCTACAATCCATTTTCTTTTCTTCTCTAATTCGTAAGATTGTGCAGAAAAACGGCGAAATTGTAATTCTGGATTTTGACCCTCTATATTTTTACAATTAATAACACAACACTAACGTCTTGATTGGTTCTTTTTCATTTTATTTAATAACAAATCCTTTTTAAAATCCATTTATAACATATTACTCTGAAGCTTCGACCTACTCAAGGTTTAAAAAAACAAACACGAGATGGGACAAAGGCTGTCCGCCAAAGATACTTCATTAGCGTATACACTCCATTTCTCACGCAACAATTACACAACACAAATACCTACATGAGACAGTTTCTGACTAAAATAACGAAGCAGACTATGAGCCAGTAAACTCATAGCCTGCCTTGTTATTTTCCTACCCAATTTCGCCCAATCCCGCTATAACGCCACCCCATGAGACGCGAAACTGCCAAATGCCATTCATGACATGAGCGGCATTTTTCATCTCACAATCGCCTTTGACCCAGAAGTTGACATCTCGGTGCTTATAAAATTGTGCTTTCGAATTATTGACGATTGACCGAATCAAGTCTTAATAGTTATTTTCAAAATAGTATATATATTTTTCTCCGTGAAAACGCTAACGACTGAAATTTTCTATATAAACAGATCGCTGGAGAAGGGTTCATTTTTTCCATATCTCGTTCAGTTGTCGACATTCTCAATAAAAATATTAGAGATGGTCCACCTTTGTAAAAGACCATTGACGTGCATTAAATTTAAGATTTACCACATATCGTTACCTTATTTCTAATAGGGCATATCCCCGAAAACTACATTTTGCAGGGCATTAAAAAACATTATTTATATTACGGTAACAAAACAAAAATATCACCTGAGTTTAATGTTGATTGTATTATGCGTTTTACCACTTCTATGATGTGTATAATGATTTTTTTTTGAACACTTTGGGTGTGCGTCACAGGTAAGAAACGTATGACTCAATCAACTGACATTTTTGAACAGTGTCGTGCCGAAAACACATTTTAGGATAACAGTTAGTACAGTACAAATTCGTCAACCTATGACAGAGTAATTAAAAGGTTCTCCACAGAAACATTCCATGGAAGTGATATTTCCATCAAAATAAGTGAAATAAATTCAACAGAAATCAAAATAAATGAAACAAAAATGAAATAAATTTTACAGAAATATTGAGACGCCCATGAGTCAAATTATACAATAAAGCTAAAACGTGACTTCATAATTGCATTTTGTTCGGCAAATTATTAACTGTCTATGCCGTACGTAGTTGATTGAAGCATATGTCGCTACACGACACACGTGCTGGTAATTGTGGCATATTAGTAACAATTGCGAGTGGTGTAGCATGTTATCCGTGCGTCGTCACTAAATTGATACACGCGCAAGATCCATTACACAAGGTACAAACTGTACGTGAATCATCCTTTATGAAAAACGAGGTAACAGTGTGGTTTGCGATATATTGTTTTTTATTTTGATGTTGAATATAACATTATGCAATTATGAATTACTTTATTTAGTAGTATTTTGCTCCATTTCTTCATACATTTAAATAAAATAAAACTAATCAGTATAAACAGAGCGTATTTATTTTATTATAAAGATATTTTTAACAGTTTAACATTGTATTTTGCACAATTAATATTATAAAATATATATTTTTAGTGTGTAATCTTCTCTAAGTATTTTCCGTTTCTCATAGGTTCAGTCTTTGATCCCTTATCTTTTTTGTTTCTTGTTTTCTCCGCCTAGGTCTTCTGTGCTATCATCTTTATATTGTATGTTGTCATACAGGGGATGGCAATCCATCAGCAAAACCTTCTTTAACTCTTACGGATGTACCCACTTCTTTGATCTTCAAACTCTCAGTATACAAAGGCTGGTAATTACGGTCAATATTTTTCTGTCTCTCAGGAAGAAGTAGATATTCGTCCTTGTAATTTGTCTTGTACAGGATTTCGCGATTTAGAATGTATTTCAGACATTCTATACTCATTACTTTTGCATTACCTTTACGATATTCAGGTCTTAATGAATTATACCTCAATATATTTCGGTCATCAAAATTTAGAATGTAACCTAAATGGTCTAAATATTCAACAGCAAATTGTTGCGGATTTTGTCTTACATTTTTTATTACTGATATAATATATAATAAGTTGGTAAAGGCATGCCTCTTCCTTTAAGATTACGTTCAATTAAACTGTGAGAAGAGTAACACTCCATGTGACTGTGACCCTTTTCCAAATATATCTGTTCAATTGGGATATTCTTTCTGTCTGAAAGAAGAGGCAAAGCATTTGCAAGAGTATTATTTTTATTTTGATACACACTACATACATGATACAGCTATGAGAATATATAACTACAGGTCTGTTTTCTTTTTCAATAGTTGCCTGTACTGAATGCTTTGCCAGAAGAGCAAAGTTCGTTCTCAGTTTCGTTCCTGACGTGAACTTTTCACACTATCGTTAGGGCTTTGTAGAAGTAGTAAAATCAGCTGTTTTATATATATATATATATATATATATATATATATATATATATATATATATATATATAACGGCATAAGTAACGGCAATACGTTGAAAACCGAAATTTGAATTTTTGTGGGATACGTTAGAAATTATTAGAAATAAGGTAACGATATCGAAATGAAGCGATACCGAAATAATATCGAATGCTATTGAGAATAAAATTGCTTTAATAAATTTTCTCAATAATGTTATTTTTTGTCGCTCGCGGAAAATCATTTATTCATTTAATATTAGTCGAAGGAAAAGAACTCGTCCTCCAGTTTCAAGATTTACGTAACGTACCTGATATCAATTTAGGCCGCGTCAGCCAGTCCGCCGATTGTTTTCCGAGCTCGATCCATTTTATTCGACCAGATTTTAAAGGTTTACATTAGATATCTCGAAATCCATTAGCAAACCCGGCTGCGTACATAAATAAGATCCGAGAGAATTAGATAGACACCGAACGTTTACATACCAAAGTAGGTGAAGTCGAGGATTTTATCTCCTTTTCTACGGATCGCGGAAGGATTTTTCGCGAATAATGATTCTCGATAACTCGTACGGTTCTCATTCTATACTATTCACTGCAAGGGGTATCGAACGCTTGTGCATGCTTAAATAAACAGTTTTAAAATCTTAAAACGGACTTTTCCGCACGTAGAACATTTCTATCTCGACATTGAGTGGCCGAGAAAAAATAAACCAACACATAAATGAATATATGTTTTATGCGAAAGTCTTACTTTTTTCAAATAGTCCACCATCGTGCTTTCTCATGACCCATGAACAGGGTGAGGTGTGTCCTATCCGCCTCAAAATCAATAAATGTCATCTGGTAGACGTCCCTAATCAGAATCAGTCGAAACCCGATCGATCGGACACGATTTAATTGAGTGATCGTGCTAACAAAACAATTTCTCAAATAGTGGGCCATTGTGCTTTCTCATGACCCATGAACATGGTAGAGTGTGTTCTATCCACCTCAAAATCAACAGGCTTCGTCTGGGAGACGTTCCCGATCAGAATCAGTCAAAACCCGATCAATCCGACATGATTTAGTTGAGTTATCGTGTTAACAAAAAAAATTCTCAAATTGTCCACCGTCGTGCTTTCTCATGACCCATGGACAGGGTGGATGTATCCTGTCCATTTCAAAATCATTGGGTGTCGTCTGGGAGATGTTCCCGATCAGAATCAGTCAAAACCCGATCGATTCGATACGATTTAGTTGAGTTATCGTGTTAACAAAAAAAATGTCTCAAATAGTCCACCGTCGTGCTTTCTCGTGACCCATGGACAGGGTGTGTGTATCCTATCTACCTCAAATTAATAGGTGTCGTCTGGAAAACGTTCACGATCAGAATCAGTCAAAAGCCCGATCGATTCGACACGATATAGTTGAGTTATCGTATTAACAAAAAATATTTCTCAAATAGTCCACCATGGTGCTTTCTCATGACCCATGGACAGGGTGGGGTGGGTCCTATCCACCTCAAAATCAATAGGTGTCGTCTGGGAGACGTCCACTAGTCAATACCCGATCGATCCGACACGATTTAGTTGAGTTATCGTGGTAAAAAAAATTCTCAAATAGATCCATGGACAGGGTGGGGTGTGTCCTATGCACCTCAAAATCAACAGATGTCATCTGGAAGACGTCCCCGATCAGAATCAGTCAAAGCCCGATCGATCCGACACGATTTAGTTGAGTTATCGTGCTAGCAAGAAATTTTACTGACGACGACACAGACACGGACAAATTTTTTTGAAAACCATTATTTTTTTGTTTTTAGATTTTTTCGACCGAAAAGTAAACGCTAGAAAAGAAATTTCCATTTTTCTTTACACGAATTCATTACTTTTCCACTGTCGTATAGTTGGAGTGCGGAAAAGTAATAACTGTGAATATGCACATGACCTTTATAAGCATATGCCACGTTGGAAGCCCACTTCCTTACCAAATTTAATTCCATATCATCTAGAAAATTGCAATAATTACCGTGGGTTATCAGTTCCAGGTATTTCCATCAGAGATATATTTTAATTAAATGTATTAACCGAACCTGTCTTGTTTGAATAATTCTAATTAATTAATTGTAACAACGACGAATATGAAATAATAAAACCAATTAATTATGTAACGTGACAAATCGCATTAATTGTGGGATATTTATACAAAAAATGGTGGAGTTGTTGTATTTTTAGGACATTTAAATGAGCCATCCTTTTCCACTTGTGCCTTCGTTCCCTTGTTTCTCAAATTTTCGTGGAATATTTCATAAATTTTAATAAATCACAAACAGTTTGGACAGTTATAGCCTATAGAGTAGCATATTACGTGTAATTTGCCGAAGGTTTTTCTTTTATTTAGGTTAATTTATTGGTCTATTTTGGGGAAATTTATTACAGAACATAGTACCCTTTATTGATAATAATTTTCTTTGTGAGTTCTGTATTGATTAAATTGGAGTCGAACTATATATTTTCATTATTTAGGAATTTCATTATTTAGGAAAATGTGAACGGCGTTTCATGGGCGACAAGCGGCTGAACCTTTAAAGAATCTTTTGCCATGTTCCTGCCTATTGTAAGGCAATCAACAAGGGAATCAATCGCGACAAACAGAAATATTGATGTTTCGTGACCTGTTTGTGGCAGTCGTCTGTATATTGTTTTTTATGGATAAGCAATTGTAAAGGGAAGTCTATCGCGACATGACACTATGGGACAAACAAAGCCCTCAGGTCTTGTAAATTCTTACCGGTTTTATTTGTTGGAACTGTGACCATCTACATAGAAAATGTTCATCAGTAAAATTATCACTCTTTGTTTTATCAGCTCGTTTATTTTTACGGAAGATAGGTTTAGCTTAATGTTATTCTCCCGCCAAACCCCCGAACATCCAGCCGATTAATTTGGGAATCGAACCCACACTAAAATTACTCCGAGCTGGCAATCTAGTCCAGCTTGAAGCGATTATCATCGTTACCCCGAATCAATCCAGGGATTTTGGAGACCTTCTGCGAGGTAATTATGGAACAATTTACTCCTAGCAGGTTTGGCCATACCTATAAACAACACCTATGCCAATTCGGTTTCGAACCGAAGTTAAGTCACGGGAAGAAAAATCCCGAAAAATCCGCGTAAAAGGCCCGAGCGTTATCTACTACACCACTTGACCAACAAGTGGGTGTGTTGTGCTCTTTGTTACTATAAAATTTCAAAAAATAAATCGAAATAAATACAATTTTGAATGTGGTTTTTATAATTTGTTTTTATAAAATTTGTATTTTTTTCCTGAAAAATTTAGTTTGAGGCACTTAAAATATTACATTGCATTTATATACAACATTTTTTTATTCTCGATAAGTTTTTACTACATTCCCATTTCGATCAAATGTATTCGCTTGAAAATAACACACGACCAACAAATAATTATTTTATACTGCACTCTGCATCAACCACGAATATTTTGTACATCACATGATATACGCATATCAAATTGAGTCATCTAGACAAGAATGTTTAATTGATCACATTATCATTACTGGGATAATTATGTACTAATATTGATAGTAACATTATTAATACATTTATTACTATTCAATTTTACAAAAAAAAAAAAAAAACGTGAAATTGAGTGTTATATGATACACAATCAGTGCTATTTTAAAATGGTTTTCTAGTTGTACAAAGTGTTGTAAATATAGGTTGTTAATAATTTAAAAAAATGGTATACTTTATATTTCTCAATTTTTTTACCACTTAGTTAATAAAATATTTTGACATTTTGTAATATTTACGTAATACTGATTTTATGATTTAGTTTTCATACTTTATTTTTATGGATGCAGGGTTTAACTCAAGGACACATCCAGACAATTGATCTGGGAATCAAACCCACTCCCGAATGACTCGACCGCCAGTCTTCTTGGCCAGCTCATGATTTGTGATAATAAACTTAATTATATTATTACAATAATAATATATTTGATAATAAACTTAATTTACAACTACATGAAACAGTATTTTGGCATATACAATGTTTGTTGCTAGTGACACCTTCATTTTGGCCAAACGTCTTCAGCTAAAACACAGTCAAAACCAACAGAAAGAATTATTTCGCGATGTACTCTTATTATCTTATATTATTATCAATCAACGAATATTTTGTATACCATGTATTAATAAGTCGATGTCTGGAATTTTCGTTGTTTCCAGAATTATTATTTATTAAAAAAAAAATACTTAAATCAGTAGCGGAACGGCGAAATTTTTAATATATAAATTTTATAATATTTTTATAAAATAATTTTTATAACATTCTTAATAAATGAAACGTAACTAAGTATACATAACTAAATGGGATTTATACACAATCTCGATACACGACAAGCTCTTTACGAGACCCGACGACACAATCTATCCATTGCTTAAATTAATATCGCGGGTCAATATAAGATCTCATATCGAGTTGAGGCAAATGCGAAGCTGCTTACAATATCTTGTTGCTCTTTTTCCCGCAGGAATATTGAAAATATAAGGAAGAATAACGGGCGACACGCTCTTGCATGGTACGTTCCATGTGTTCATGGAGTGGGGCACCCTTATGTTGAACATAATTATATTCATAGAAAATATTATTTTCTATGAATTTTCTATTCATTTTTTGTAGAAAAGTGTCTGGTTTAATAGTAGGTCTTCTTCTTTAGAGTTATATTTCACTGCGGTTAATTATCCATTCTAGAAATATCAAGTTCTTCTTTCGTATTTAGTAGTTAACAAATGTTGTAGTGATCACCACAAACTTACCACCACATAAACATATTCCCATCCCATCCTATTTACCCATTTTGCCAAATATATTTAAACCCAATCGTGTTTCTCTTCTTGAATTAGAACACCCTGTAAATAAAAATTGTATACTGATAAGGGCTATAAATATATTTTACTTTTTTAAATACATAAAGATTACCGGCTGGTATCGAAAAAGACAATGTCCTTGAATTCTTGTGCGAGATGTGATTTAGAGAAAAATTACGGGTCCTAAAGCGCACAGTTTATTAGGTATTATTTTAATCAATGCAGCTTTGGGATTTGCGAGGGATGAGGGCCTTTAGACATGTTCCCTCGATTTTCTAATTGGTGTTGGCGTCATGGCAACAAGACGTAATAGAAGGTAATATTTACGAAAGATATTGGAATATCTCGAGGATAAATTTGAACCTGGACTAAATGCGTCCGATGGAATCTTAAGAATGCCCGGTATAGATTGATAATGAAAAATACAAGAAATATAGAAATGAAAAAGTATATTTTATTTCTACATTCCTGTTTGCATTTTTCGTTTTTCGATTTATTGTCACTTAAGAAACTACTACTTAATTTTCCCTTGCGTTTTGATTTACTAAATCATCATCAGTGATTTATTTTAATCCCTGTTACTATTGCAACAGTGTATACGTAAACAATAATAATTTTTAATTTCAGAGTATAGGTGTGACAGTCAAATTAAGCCTACACTTTAAAATAAATATTGTAAATATTGAAAAATTATTAACGCCAAATTTGAATAATTTTTTCGACGTACATTTGCATTTAAAAATGGTTTCCATATATTAAACAAAGAATAAATGTGTGCTAAGTCGTATCAGCACTCAGCAAATTATTTTTATTTTTCCCATTAAAAAGTAATATAGATTTTTTTTGTGTGAAATGTGAAGTGATTGAAAAAAATTGGAAAGTTTGTTTTTGCGTTTGGATTTAAGGTATAAACCATAGGCTATTTTCTGAACTACTTTTACAGCTACTTACATATCTATATTTGTTACATATTCAACGCTTTGGTGTAACCAAATTTAAGCACAATTCTGATTTGGTATGCGTTTATTTATATTTGTTATTGATGATAAAGCTAGTTTGTGGATATAGGGAGATGTAACATTTGCATATAATCGATGTAGCAGTTTAAAATATATATCACTTAAATACTGTATGTCAATGTGGTTGTTACGCTGTCTGATATGATATTAAATTTTATACCAATTTCATACTAAATAGGGTACATAGAGGGCACATTCACACCAGTGTGGTGTGAAATAAACACCGCTGGGTCGTGGTAGAATTTTACTATTCGCTGGTGTGAATTTTCAAACCAAGAATGGAGTAAACACAACGTCTGGTGTACATTTCACCACCTTTTAGTTGAAAACTTTATTTCCATTTTACACCTTTAATATCTATATTGTACATGAAGGAAAATAAAACGCCTTTCTTTTACTTTTCCGCGCTCCACTATAAGCGGAAAAGTAATGTAATCGTGTATAGAAAAAGTAAAAAAAATTTTTTCGGGCTTATTTTTCGTTTTTCGGCGTAAAAACCAAAGAAAAAATGGTTTTTTTTTGGTTTTTACCACAGCAAAAACTTTTATAAATGTCTTACTGTATGTGTCGTCGTTGTCGTCGGCATTTATTCTTGTTAGCGCGATAACTCAACTAAATCGTGTCGGATCGATGGGGTTTTGACTGATTCTGATCGGAGACGTCTCCCAGACGACACCTATTGATTTTGAGGTAGATAGCACACACCACCCCCTCCGTTGGGTCTATTTGAGAAATTTTTTTTATTAGCACGATAACTCAACTAAATCGTGTCGGATCGATCGGGTTTTGACTAATTCTGATCGGGGACGTCTCCCAGATGACACCTATTGATATTGAGGTGAATAGGACACACCCCACCCTGTCCATGGGTCATGAGAAAGCACGACGGTGGACTATTTGAGAAATATTTCTTGTCAGCACGATCACTCAATTAAATCGTGTCGTATCGATCGGGTTTCGACTGATTTTGATTAGGGACGTCTACCAGACGACATCTATTGATTTTGAGGTGGATAGGACACACCCCACCCTGTCCATGGATCATTAGAAAGCACGATGGTGGACTATTTGAGAAAAATTTGCCGATTTTGCATCGAACGAAAAAACGTATATTCGGCCTGTATGATATACGAATGAATGAGAAAAAAAATAATTTCGTTCGATCACAAACGTATTGATACGGCACTGAAGCAGCCCCCAATGAAAAAAGTAAAACTGTCGCATAAAACACATATTCTGCACTTGTGTGTTTTTCTCGGCCACTCAATTTCGAGATAGAGATGTTCTACGTGCGGAAAAGTCCGTTTTAAGGTTTTAAAACTGTTTATTCTTATTGGGATTCAGTTCTCGCTGAAAATAAAAATTGGTTAGTCTTGATAGAATTTACACATTATTATTATTATTAAATAATAAGCAGACAATAAATGAGAAATGACGGATACAAAATATGCATTTATATTACCTTGTTTACCTCATCGTCGCCAAACAGAAACAGGTTAGTTACATATACATAATATATATTCGGTGAAATCATCCAGCGACTCATACATTTCAACACATTATTCAGCCACCTCGACGGAAAGAATTAATAAATGTAGCCAAATCGAAATTCATTATTGCTTTTTCAGACACATAACAGCATTTGGACATTTTTAACAAGATGGTTAATCAGAAATCACAGTAATATTGCCTAACGTTCACAAAATTCTCCCGGATTTGGATGGGTATTATATAGAATCGTACTCAATTTATACCCCTCGTCCAAAGGCTAGTTTCCACACTGCCAAAGTATCGACACCCTTACGAGTATATACTAAAATAAAAAAATCTTAATGGATCGGTGCGTTCAATCCATCTGGATCTCTCTATATTTCACGGCACACTGTACTTTCCCTTTATCGATACATCTCCATGCAAATACGGCGATATAGTGGTAGAAAGCTTTATTTGAAATACGTAATCTACCTACAAGCTTACAATTAGATTTGGCGTCTCGACTATCCTCACACAACAACAAAATTCCAAACCGCACAGATATTGAGCCCCGTCCTCATTAAGCAAATTACTTGAAGTTCACTTGAATCTGTGTAATTAGTAGTAATTACATGTTGGCATCATCGAGCTAACTAGAAACTACCATCGTCTTTAACTATCTTGTTAAATTAGACTAATACTAACACTAACGTTAGATGTACATATTTTTCCCTCGCAATTCACTGTTATAAACTAGCAAACCGGATTACCTAATACACTGTTTGATAACAAAATATAATGAGGAAATTTGAGAGGAATTTTATTTAGAGTTCTGTTCTAAATAAAACAATTCGCAACGAATTGTTTCATAAGAGATATTCACATTTTTGCCTATCGTCTTAAGTAAGTTATCAGTGGATAATCAGTAACATTGTGAAGTAAATTACTTTTATCTTAGCATAATGCCGAATTACCAGTCATTCGCTATATAAACGAGTGAAAATATATGCAGCTTTTTAAATAACTTTACCTATTTTTCTTTACAAAAGTACTAAACTTATAATACAGAACTTAATGGCGTTGTAAAAATTATAATTGATTAAAATTGATATTTAATAAATTCCTGACGTAGCTCTTAGAAAATAATGTTCTAGTTCCACTTTGTTGCCAAAAATAGTTGTAAGAATGCTACTATTGTATATTTTCTATAATTGACTTTGTAACCGCGTAAGTTTTTTTCATCATCGTCACATCCGTTATTTTCTGTCTCTGCTATCAAGGCCTACCACCGATGACAGGAAACGACCTACCACTAACCGAAACATTTT
Source organism: Rosalia funebris (assembly GCA_037954035.1). NCBI lineage: Eukaryota > Metazoa > Arthropoda > Insecta > Coleoptera > Cerambycidae > Rosalia > Rosalia funebris. Next base: position 14,353,118 of record JAZFAV010000016.1, on the reverse strand, counting down.
GGAGCACCCCCACTATAGTTTAGAGTGCTCCATATGAGTGGAATGATCTTTTACTTGCCTAATACGTAATAGACAAAATATCTACGGTTTTACATCATATCCGACGGATGGTATATATTCTATATAAGCCAGCAAGTGCTCACCCATTCCACGGGTAATCGTGCTAGTTATTTCTAGACTAATATCGCTACTCGCTCATTTTTGATGAATTGTTTCTCATACTATACACTTTCTTTTCGCGAAGTTTATTCTTTATTCGTACTTAAATATTTTCGATAATATTACAATCGGGTGACTGATAACCAGTCTAACCAATCTGTAATTTTTTTTATTTTCACAAACAACTCTTATTTTCGATCATTATCGTCTTGAAAATTCAGGCTTGATTTTTTAACCCACATTTTAGCAGATGGAAATAAAACCTTATGGCAAGTTTTCACGATTTTTCCTGCGTTGTTGTATATGTGGGCGACTGTAAAATATTTCACCAAATAACATGTAGTCTGGACTGTATTTTGCTCCAAAATGATATTAACAATTTAAATACATGGTGTTCTACTAATCTGTGACCACAGTAAGTGTAATTTAATATATTTTACTCGTATGGACTACTTTTACTCGTATGGATTACTTTTGATTATAATATTAATAACGTTAATTGAGACAAAGTTAAGTGAATGTAGTGACTTCGGTTGCAGACTGATTTTTATTAAACACGTAAATAATGTATATAAGCTTAAACGGTTACAAAATGCTTGTATATAGAGATTTTAAATAAATGTGTTTCGATACAATATACGTTAAAACAACTATTCGATGCTTTTGTTAGATCAAAGTTAGAATATGGATCTGTTGTATGGAACCCAGGTTATAATGTTCGTATAGATAACCTAGAAAGAGTTCAGAGTCAATTTTTAAAATCCGTGATAATAAAATACGTTCTCGTTATGGTGGGGTTTTATCTAATTGAAGGCATTTCACACGAAAGTTTATTGAATAGATTTGTTCAACTGTTAGAAACCCGAATAAGGTATTTAGGTGTAATGTTTTTGTATAGATTATTAAATAATTGTATTTGACTGTCCACACTTATTACAAACTAACTTTGCTGCTCCTAGGTGGCCTGTACGTAACAAATGTTTTTTATCTTACAACTCCTAAAACTAATGTACTTTTATTTTCATCAATATATGAAATTTGTACATATGTATTTCCAAACAATACAAAGTAGGAAACATTGACGTAGTTTTCATCATCTGAAGATGATTAAAATTCTGAGTTTTGAGTTTTACGTTTTGATCGAGTTTTAATCACCTCCAGATGATACCAATTTTGTTGGCGAAATGCGCGTGGAATATAGTGTTTTGGTGTTTTGTGGAAATCTACGGCAGTGTTTTCTTCACACCAAAGGTTACCGCCCACTCCAGTAATACAAAATAGGGTATATATTTGCGACTCTAATCGTACAGACTTACGTAATGTCATATTGTGTAATTTTTAATGTTCAGTGTTTCAAAGAGAGGTTTATTTTAGATTTTGCTATTATTTGACTTTATGTATATATGTTTTGTGTTGAGTTTTTCCCATTTTACGTCAAAATAAATAGTACTTTTGATACTAACAGATATTTTTTTACACTTTATGTATAGAGAATTTAAAAATACTTGACGATAATTAAATTAATTAATTTAATTATTCATTCAAAAAGAACATTTCATAATCAAACTAATTGATACTATTAATCGACACATGTTCTTTTCACTCCTTTTTATTCAAATGAAAGTCATTTTAAAATTTGATGAGGAAAATTTAATCAAACTGGGTGTGTTGATTCAAGGAGTTTCTTTTTTGTACCAATAAATTCTAAATTTACCTTATTATTTCATCAGTTCTTGCTTCCACGAGGCATTCACTGTTCAGGTCGTCTTTCATCGATTCTCTACCCCGCCACCAAGCCCTTAAATTGTCTTAATAATATTTAATTTGTTCATGTAATAAAAGACCGTTTTCGATACTGTTCAAAAGGTTATTCGCAGATATAATAAATAATAGGAGTTCGTGGAATAAAGGAAGCATCCCACGTTGAAATTCAGATAAAGAATTAATATCATCAAGGCATTGCGGCCGCCCAATCGTCGTATTGAAAATTAAAAATTACTTCTTTTATATATTGCGTTTCAAAGAATGACAGTCGAGGCAACAATGTAGCTACGAGGTCTGATAAAAAAATACGGTGAACGAATTTTTATAGCAGAAACTGCTGACGCTACATCTGGGTAAAATAATGCGTCCGATAACCTGAGCCTTTGAGGTAGTCAGTGTCAAGTTTGAACAAGTTGTGACTTGTCAATTGGATTCCAGAGCCGGAGGAGTGAGGACTTGTTTACCGTGTCTGTCGCTCATCATGGATTATTTAACATTAAAAAGTTTTGTTTTAAGTTGCAAGAAAGTGCTAAAGAATCTCATGAAATGTTAAAATCGGTGATAATTTGGTGACTCTGGATATTGTTTACAAGTGGTATGAGCGATTTAAAAGCGATAATGAGTCTGTTGAAGAGGAGCAACGATGGAGACGTTCTTTGCCCTAAAAAACAGACAAAAACATTGCAAAAGTGGAAAAAATGATTCGTTCTAACAGACGATGGATTTTTCGAAAGATTAGCGAAGAACTGAACATCTCGTACGGGCCAATAACTTCCTCCTTCATCACGACAACGTGCCGTGTCACACCTCGCTTCTGATCCGCGAGTTTTTAGCTGAAAAATAGATTCCTGTCTGTCCACAGCCGCCTTACTCTCCAGATTTAACACCATGCGACTTTTGGTGCCAAAAATCAAAACAATGCTAAAAGGAAAACGTTTTGACACCATTCTCGACATTAAGAGAGCCATGACAGAGCAGCTGCAAGCCCTTCCGAAGCAAGCCTTTCAGAAATGCTTACGATCATGGGAGCAACGTTGGAATAATTGCATCGCTAGCCAAAGACAGTACTTTGAAGGAGATTAATTCAGATTTTAAGTAAGCTTATTACTTTGTTCATAATAAAATTATTCGCCGTATTTTTTTTTTATCAGCTTCAGATCAGACCAGTATTTATTCATTTATCCCTTTCCCCCTCTCGCAAAACTCTCGCTGTGTGAGTTTCCTAATTTTTGGGCATTCATTTTTAACATCGTTCATCCAACTACATGTAGGTGGGCTTTTAAAACATTAAACATTAATTATCTTTACCCTGTTTTATTCATGCCTATCCGTCTTTGCGCAGTTTAACCAAATGATTCATAAAGTTAAAGGAATAAAGTTAGATTAGCCGATTTTACTTTCAAATTAAAACAAATCAATTGCGCCGCGAATGGGAAAACGCCGGCTGGAAGGCTGGAAGGCTGGAATGGCCGCCCGATATGCAGGGCCGTAAAGAATTCGATGATTTAGTCAGTCTGGTTTCTGCCGTACGGGGACTATCTCTGGCGAGTTTGAGATACGGTCAAGTAGCGGAGAAGGCTTAATTTTTTATAGTCCAAATCGATTATGCTAAATCAGAATGCGGCTGAATCTGCAGTTTTTCGGTTTGGCGGAATGCTTAATCGAGTAGATATGGAAGGCGCCTGGAATGGTGCAAATAGCATCTTCAAAGAGAAAAAGTTTAACAATAAGACAAGGGTATATTGTTATTGTCTGATTGAAAACTATTTCTTCAAGCAGTTCCTTTTGAGAATTGATATTCGAAACAATGTCTTCTATAGTGAGCACGCAAAAGTTTCACAAATATAGGCTAACCAAAAAAGAGAGTATTACGCCATACTTCATGATTTTAAATGGTTACTTTATTTCTTATTTCATTTTTAAATTCCAGGTATACTCAATAAATACTCTATATTGTATGTAAATATAGAGAATATATAGTGAATATTCATTTCATCGCTATTTGCCAAATACAAAACTCTCATCTTACCGATAAACGGAACAGTCTATCTGAGCCTAGCCATAAAAACAAGCCACGGTATGTTTTCAGATTTTTTATTTCGCAAATAGCGATTAAATAAACTATACATTCTACAGGGTCTTTCAATAGGGTCACTCGAAATTTGTTAGGTTACAGCGGGCATGCTGTTAAAGCAACATCCGTCAAATTTATTGTGAACTGTTCAGTAGTGTATGACAAATCACCGTGGAAGGTTATAATGTTCAACAACGTGTGCAAATCATCAAGTTTTCTTTTACTTGATTTTTATCCTCGCCACAACCGGTTTGATAAATAATCAACCAACACCCGTACGTTACCGAAACGCAAGGTCTGTTAGAAACATCTCTGATGTGCGTAAGAGTGTACGGAAAAACCTGAAATAGTCAAATTCTGTCGTTCGCAAGAACTTGGCCTTTCTGCGACTTCAACTTGGCAAATTTTGCGTCGGGACTAAAATCCAACTGACCCAGGAACTTATGGTAAACAAACCGTGACCGTGTGTTCGCTGATAGGGATCTGGAGCAGTTGGAAGTTGGCCCAAATTTCTCAAAAAAAAAAAAAAAATCAATGTTCATCATCTTTCATCAATCTGAAGATATAACGAACGCCATCTAGCAAATTCAGCCAGATTTATGCGACATCAGTCATCGTCAGTCAAGTCATCGAAAATTGGACGTTCCATAAAATATTCTTTGAAATAAAAAAAAATTGAGTGTATATCTCACACACAACTTGTTTTATTCACATTTAAAAATCGAACGCCCTTATTGAAAGACCCTGTGTTTACATACCTTTAGCTGTGAAAATAATAAAATTAATTTCATTAAAAAATTCGTGAGAAATAGCAAACTTATGGAAAACAATACGTCAAGAAGTATTGGAGTTAACCCCCACCAACATCGTAGCAATACCTGAGAAGCTTTTCATTCTCAGGTATTGAAATCCTTACAGAACATCCAATACTTAAGGGTTACTATTACTTATTGTGAATGGACGCTCGGGGGACGTGGCCTCTCGTGGCTCCTGGTTCTGGGGCTGCTTTTGCGTTAGGGTTGGGTTCACTCGCTGAGGTTGTTCTCCAACTTCACATTTGTCTGGGGGCGCGTTCGCAAAAAAAAAACTTGAGTTTTTGTGAGTTCATTTCGGTTACTTGAAATCTCTAAATATTTATGCACGTTAGGGAATACGCTATTGAATCCTTTATGAAGGATTGTATGAGTTTGAACGTGTTTTCGATTCTGGAGAGTCGCGGAAGACACCATTGATCCTTTGTGAAGGATTTGATGCATTTGGAATTGTTTTCGATGCGGGAACATCACGAAAAACGCTGTTGATCCTTTATGGAGGATTTGGCGCATGTGGAAGTGTAAACGGAAAAGTGTAAGAGGGGCGTCGCGGAAAACTTTGTTGGCCCTTGTAGATATGTGGATAGGTATACTGCCTGTGCCCTCCTACTAACTATCAATATCACCGGCACTGGCGATCGTGATGAAATGTTCTCTATCTCTCCTATTGTCAACTCGACCATATTGATAGTTCTCGTTATGGCTTCTGGAACATTGTTGTAGTGATTTTACTGGTATGGTTCGAGAACATTCTTTCTGAAACTGCTGCTGGTTCCTGGTCTCTTTCGGGCTTGTTTGCGATATGGTTTCTTGATAGGCGATTAGCATGGCTGATTCTTGAATGCGGCATTGTTTTCCGAATAGCACTTTGGCGGGAACACAAATGTTCTGGCTGATGAACAGTGTTCTAGAAAGTTCTCTGAATTCTATGAGGCGTGATTTTTTGTAGATGGTTTCTGAGGTGTATGTTGAAGAGTCATTCCATGGGACTTATATGAGTTTCAACGTGTACTTGAACTGTACTTCAAACACGTGTCATATTTTCGTACGTACCTGTGATAAATGGCGTCTTGGACGCCCTTCGCAATAATTTTTGCTTCATTATTTATTAAGTAAATAACCATGGCGCTGTAATTCTGTAATTATCCTGTGTATGCCACTGGTTTAATTTATCTTTTGGAGTGCTTTCCAGTCCATGGTTATAGAGCTAAACTAAATAAAGAATTTACTCACAGTCCATGAACTACAAGTAAACGTAGGGGAACGTATCCAAAGGGTCTCATTACTCTGTTTCTCGATGGTACATCTATAATTTGTTTCGGAAGTAGGTGTAGCTGAGCTTTCAAGATAAATCTAATCGGGAAGAATGACAGAAGGTCATCAGATGATAAATGATCCGAACGCAACGCCGTACTGTAAAACGTTTTCCTTTCCTAAATATTTTCCCTATGCCATTTTCGCTGGCGCTCCACAATTGAAGGAGTCGTAAAAGAAACAAAATCAGATTTACGGACTTAGAGATTAGAGTTGATGATTATAAGACATGACAAAAATTTATATTCTTCGAAACAGTAAAAAAGTTTTTTAATGGATATCAATACGGGAATATTAATTTCTATATTTTATAATTAGGAATTAGTATAGACGCATCGGTGTTCTGTTATGTTCGTAACATAATACAAACCTTATTATAAAAAATAATTATGTTATTACATTAATAAAATGTATAAAAATGTAATAACTAATTTCTTCATGATTCTTAGAAACTATTCTTTAATTATTGAAGAGGGAAGTCTTCTTTCTCTAAGTTGCAAAAGCCATAAATATAGGGTGTCTCAGTTGGAACTATAGGAGTTGAATAGCGCACCATTTGTCTTCTGTCAGAGATAGGGCGTCAATATTTAACGAATATACTCTATAAGCTAGACGGCGCACAGTGGACGAAAACGCCGAAAAGCTGGCCAAAATTAGAAAACTCATGTAATCCAATCAAAAATTGGTGCTCGTGGGTTTTCGAGGTCACTGATTACGAATCTGGTAATGGTTTATCAAAAAATAAAATGGCTTCAATATGGCGACCGAAATTATTAAAAAGCTTATTACTCTTAGTGAAAATTGATACCTGGGGGTTTTAGAGGTCGCTGAGTAAGAATTTGATAATGGTTTTTCAGACAACAGAAGGGCGGCTCCAATATGGCGACCTAAATTATTCAAAAGCTTATTATTGTTAGTAAAAATTGGTACCTGGGGGTTTTCGAGGACGCTGAGTACCAATTTGACAACTGTTATTCAAATAACAAAATGGCAACCCCAATATGGAGACTACAGAATAAAAAAATTGATCGTCACTACTGACAATTTGTTATCGGAGGTATAGTCGGAAAAAAATAAAATAGCAAACATTAAAGTCTACATTTTATTACATACAATTATAGAAATACAGAAAATATACAATATTGAAGGCAGAAACATTTTTTAATCGGCCTGAAACTCATTATTATGACATTATGTCTATTGTAATTTGCAACTCATCATTCAAATGTGTCTTCAATAAGAAAAACAGTTCCTTTCTCGTTATAGAAATTGCTTCTCCACTGCTCACAACATCTGAAACAGAGGAAATATGTACGAACACATTATTTTTCGAATAATATGAATGTTGATAAAAAGCAAAATTAAGATCATCGCTATTTACTTGCAATAAATATCATAAAATAAATCGAATTTTACGGGTTGCTACATTTGACACAGCGTAACAATAAGTATCATTAAAGGCACAGCCGCAGATGGCCGTAGCCAATTCTTCAATTTTTGGTAGAGATAATCATTCAGGGTGCATCAGAAAATAAAGATTATTAAACGAGTGTGAACGAGTGATGTACTTTTTTCACGATATGCTAAAGAAAACAATTAAAAAAAAACCCATCTCCATTGCATTGTTAATAATTTCTTTGATATTAAGAATTAACAAATTCGGCTTTCACCTGTTAATTATATATACCTTGCGAAGGAGAATCCATTTTACAAAACTGTTCTAGCGCTTATAGCTCACTTTTTATTGTACTTTTCATAAAGGCTTACGAAACGTGCGATGCGAAATACACGAAGTGCTTGCTGCAACGGTCCAATTCAGAATGCCCTTACAAAGTGTAGGGCCGTCGGCGACCCCTCGGAACTGGTTTTTATTACACCTAGAATACCCTACTAAACATTGCGAGACAAAAAATTCCTAAGCTGAAACCTTCATTTTCTGAATTTTGGCCAGCTTTTCGGCGTTTTCGTCCACTGTGCAGCGTCAACATGCAGCGATTAACAGTTCAACAACGAATAGTTTGTGTACAACTGTTTTTTGAAAGTGAGCGAATATTTACAGTTGATTAAGAAGGATTCCCATAAAATTATATCGCAGTGTGATAAACTGTACGGGAGTATTCAAACACATTAATTCGATGTTGTGCACAACAATTGCCATCAAGTATCAGCTTCTAAAGAAAGATCTGCATCTGTCGCCATACAAAATTCTAATTGACACAACAATTAAAACTTACAGACCATTTACAATGTCGTACATGTGTTAATTGGGTGTTAGAAAAGAAAGAAGGTGATGCTGATTTTTGCAACAATATTTTCTTCAGCGATGAAGCACATTTTCATCTTGGCAGATACGTCAGCAAACAAAATTGTCGAATTTGGGATGCTGAAAATCCACATGCTGTTCACGAAAAAAAAATGCATCCACAGAGATGCGCGGTTTGGTGCGTATTTTCGAGCGGTGGAGTAGTTGGACCATAATCACTTTGAAAGTGAAACTGGTAATGGTATCACAGTAAATGGGGAACGTTATCGTGACATGACATGTTGACGTCGTATGATTTGTAGATGACAGTCTTTAAATATTGACGCCCTATCTTTGACAGAACATAAATGGCACGGAATTCAAATCCTATAGTGCCAACTGAGACACCCTATGGATATATGGTAATAGAATATATTCAACCGTTTTCTTCTCATTGACCACTTCCCAAGTAAACCTCGAATATGCATTTATAATCATCTAAAGGGAACCCCATTTTTTGACTTTAAGTATTGTCAATTACAAAATACATAAAAACTCTAGTTTACTAATTCATTACACAATTCAAAACCAATTGATCTTTACCATTAAAAATACGATTTAATTTTAAAGGAAGAATTTAATAAGAAATCTAAAACAATTCGCGGAATACAAGTGAATGGCGTTCGTAATTGAAAACCAGTGAACTGCTGTGACCTGTGTTTCCAAATAAAGTGACAGCCAAGTCACTATGAATCAATAAAACTCTCAACTATCTCTAGATCAGGCGCACTAAATTTTATTCTAACTTTTGAGAAATGTACATAGCAATATTACATGAACCTGTCGTAGATTTATTTTTTCGATAAACATATGCATTTCTATCATTACGAATTCTTAACGTGTGTTTTAAGTAAAAGTACAGTTTACAGTACATTTAAAAAATCACAAAAATCTAACTAAAATCTAGGAATCATGCCATAAGATTGGTGACACTGATGAAAGCGCCAACTGCAACTATACGAAAATAGTTTTAATAGAACATACATAAATCAAAGAATAGAGACTAATAAATCTGTATTGTAATCTCTATCTCTAAGTCCCTATAAATTTTAATAGAATAGTTTTAATAAATTCAGTGTATTTTCTGTATGACGTCACTATATTTCCAATCATATTGAATTAATATGGAACTATTCAAAGGAGAAATGTACCGTAGTTTGAGGCCAAAATTATAGGTCTTATGAAATGAGAGCTGGAAAGCGTATTTAAATTTAAATGTCAATTTAAAGAAAATCTAAGGACGGTTCTGTTAAGTTTAACGTACACGTCTAGCTCGGGTCGACGGATTGTATTGTCGGCGAAATAAGGAACATTTTTATGCAAACAAATATGAAACGCACACACTGTTGCCGTTATCCGCAAAATTGTGCCTATTACTTTTCCACACTCCACCATACGCGGATAAGTAATGTAATCGTGTAAAAAAAAATTTCTTATGGTTTATTTTTCGTTTTTCGGCCTAAAAATAAAAAAAATTGTTTTTTGAACCATTTTGTGTATGTGTGTCGTTATCGTCGGCATTTATTCTTGTTAGCACGATAACTCAATTAAATCGTGTCGGATCGATCGGGTTTTGACTGATTCTAATCGGGGACGTCTCCCAAACGACACCTATCGATTTTGAGGTAGATAGTTCACACCCCACCCTGACAATGGGTCATGAGAAAGCACGATGGTAGATTATTTGAGAAATTTTTGTTAGCATGATAACTCAACTAATCGTGTCGGATCGATCGAATTTTGACTGATTCTGATCGGAGACGTCTCCCAGACGACACCTATTGATTTTGAGGTGGATAGGACACATCCTACCCTGTCTATGGGTCATGAGAAACCACGATGGTAGACTATTTGAGAAAAATTGAATAAAGTGAAACTGTCTCATAAAACACATTCTGCATTTATGTGTTGGTTTATTTTTTTCTCGGCCACTCAATTTCGAGATAGAGATGTTCTACGTGCGGAAAAGTCCGTTTTAAGGTTTTAAAACTGTTTATCTTACAATACTGTTCATACATTTCATAATTAAACTGGTGTGGCGTGGCGCTAGAAGCTCGCCCCAACGCCAACGTTCCTAATAATCAATAAATATTACTTTGCTAAATTAAACGAACTAACACCTGATACTAACCAACTAATGAGTTGTGGTTTCCGAGCCGCCTTAAAGTTACCTCGAGCTTAAAGTTATAACTTGAAACATAAGCTGCATGAATTCGAGCTAATGAATTCACTGCCGAAAACTACGATTATATAGTAGTTTATACTATAGCCAGCAGCATTTTGTTTATACTATAGCCGTTACTGTTATTGTTGGTGATGAAGAAGTGAAAGCAGAAAACGACAAAGAAAGTAGTCCATACTGATATGTTGCATTATGTTTGGCCCGTGCTTTGTCAGCCATTTTGGCATGTTCGTCACGCAATTAATAAAAAATAGTCAATTACGCTCAACTTGTAACGTTAATTTTACCTGCATTCATTATTGTTTCAAAAATTATGTCGAAACGATTATGATCATATTTCTTCTTCCAATATTCTCAGGCAAGTTCTCGGATCAATTTCCATTCCGATGGATTAAAGAAAATTGAGTTACAGCCTGTAGGTTGCGAAAATAAAATATATTCTATCGAGTCATGAGCTTACCAAGCTAGTATATGTTTGGACCAACATACAGGATTTGAGGATAGTTTCTGGCACAACTTTATACACTAGGCACAAAAATTAAGGGATGTAAAAAACCCCAAATTTTAAAGTGATTTTCAAAGGGCTGTCTGTAACTTGAAAACAGATAGTCGCAGAGCAATTTTGAAAAACAACCAATTGAAGCTCCAAATTTCTAGTCCAAGAAACCATACTAAAAAACCATCGGAAAAAATGTTCAAATTTTTGCTAGCCTTTCAAAAGATCCACGGACTTTTTACAATAAATTTTTTTCAGTGATTTCATCATAAAGCTTTTTTAAATAATTTTGTCCTCTTTAAGTGGTTTAAAAGCCGTCTACGATGATTTTTCTCTAGGTTATCATTGACCAAAGCAAAAAAGCGAATATGTTGATTGAAAAATAGTGAAAAAATTGGATATTTAGGGATACTCCCTTAACTTGGCATAACTTTACAAATATCGGATAGACTCTGTAGTCTATCCATATTAGTTTATTGACTGAATTAATATAGTAGTTGATTGATTGTTTCTTTTCAACCTCAAAGAAACCCTGAAAATTCCAAAGCGCTGCGATTTTTTTCAGGATGAATTTTTTATTTTTTATTTACTTTTTGAGTTTGAAAATATTTTTCTTTGCAATCATCATCATTAGTTCATCAGTCCTAAGACTGGTTGGACGCTAACCTCCAGCTTCTCCTATCTTGTGCTAACCTACGCATTTCGCTAATTGTGCTACAACCTACATCCCTTACTATTTGCGAGCAGTAGTCTAATCTCGGCCTACCTCTGCCTTTCTTCACTCCTATTTCTGCCTCCAAAATATCGCGGACTATTCCCCCATGTCTCAGCAAGTGGCCTACCATTCTATCTCTTCTCTTCTTTAAGTTTTTCCACATACTCCTTTTCTCGCCGACTTTTTCCAATACTTCTTCGTTTCTAACCCTATCAGTCCATGGTATTTTCATCATTCTTCGGTAACACCACATCTCAAAAGCTTCTAATTTCTTCCTACTTGCTTCCCCTACCGTCCAGGTTTCGCAGCCGTATAGTGCCGTGATCCATACATATGTTTTCAAAAATCTCTTCCTTGTTTCTAAGTTTATTACCCCCGAGCATAAAAGTGCTTTCTTTTCGTTAAAAGCTACTCGACCCTGCGCTATTCTTTGTTTTATGTCTTTATCGCTTCTTCCATCCCAATTTATTTTACTTCCTAAATAAGTGAAGTCTTTAACTTCCTCCAACCTTTCATTATTAATTTGTACTTTCGTTTTTGCTCTGCTCTCGCGCCCTCTGCACACTAACACTTTACTTTTGTTTTTATTCACCCTCATTCCGTATTCCTCTGTCAACACTGCCTCCATTTCGTTCAATGCTGATTCTAATTCCTCCTTACTAGATGCTAATACTGCTATATCATCCGCGAATCTCAGCATTTTTAGTTTCTGTCCCTGTACTTTAATCCCGAAATCCACACATCTTTTACCACATTAATCGCCTCTTCGATGTACAGATTAAAAATTAGTGGTGATAGCGTACATCCTTGTCTTACTCCTTTCCTAATACCTACTTCCCTTTTTTCCCCTTCTACTTCTATAACAGCAGTTTGCTCTTTGTATAGATTGTGTACTACTCTCCTATCTCTATACTTCATTCCCGCGCTCTTTAGTATCTCGAACATTTTTTCCCATCTTACGTTATCAAAAGCTTTTTCTAAATCTACAAATCCTATATAAGCGTTCTTTCCTTTTTCTATTGTTTTCTCTAACATTACTTTTAGCGCCAGAATAGCTTCGTGAGTTCCCCTATTTCGCCTAAAGCCGAATTGGTCTTCTCCTAGTATTTCCTCCGCTCTATTTTCCATCCTCTTCTGCACTATTCTAGTTAAGATTTTTGACGCGTGGGAAGTTAGGCTAATCGTTCTAAAGTTCTCGCATTTGTTGGCTCCTCTCTTTTTCGGTATAGTAACGATAATGTTCCTCTTATAATCCTCCGGCATCTCGCCCGTTTCATATATGTATTTTACCAGTTCAAACATCCTATTTACTACTTTCTGTCCCGCACATTTCAAAATTTCCGCCTGTATTTTATCTACACCCGGCGCTCTATTATTCTTTAGCCCCCTTAGTGCTATTTCAAATTCCTCTCTCAATATAGGTTTTCCTACATCTTCCCTATCGATGCTAGATTTTTCCTCTAATATCTCTCCTAATTCCTGATCCTCGTATAAATTTCCTAAGTACTGCTTCCATCTATCCGCTTTCTCCTCTCTTCCGATCAGTATGTCCCCCGATTGACTCCTAACGTTTCTACTTATTGTTCCTATATCCCTGAAGTTCCTCTTAATTATTTTGTAAGCCTCATCGGTCTTACCTACTTGCAACTTATCTTCTACTTCTTTGCATTTATCCTCTATCCATTGTTCTTTCGCTTTTCTACATTTTCTAATGATTTCCCACTTTATTGACTTATACGTTTTCAGTCCTTCTTCGTCTCGTCTGTTTTTGTAGCCTCATCTCTTTTGCATTAAGTTTAAGATTTCGTCCGTTATCCAGGGCTTCCTAGCTTCCCTTTTATCGTGTCCTAAAACGTCCGTAGCCGCGGAAGCTAGACTATTCTTGATACCCTCCCACTCAGTTTCTGCGTTCTTGATTTCGTCCTTACTCGTTTTATTTATTAATTGATCTGTTTTATCCTGGAACTTATCTTTCATATTCTGATCCCTCAATATGTCTACATTTATACGTTTCTTATCCTTCCGGATTTTCAGATTTTTGAACTTTAATCTAGCTTTCATGACTACCAAGTTGTGGTCGCTGTCTACATCTGCTCCTGGATAACTCTTACAGTCTTTTACTTGATTTCTAAATCTCTTCCTAACCAGAATGTAGTCTATCTGATACATGTCTATCCCTCCTGGCATTTTCCATGTGTACCGCCTCCTAACGTGATTCTTGAACAATGTGTTCGCGACTACCATCTTGTGCTTCTCACAGAATTCTATCAGTCTGCTACCTCTCTCGTTTCTGTTTCCTAATCCATAAGGACCTACAAATTCTCCTTCTTTCCCCTCACCTACGACGGCGTTAAAATCTCCTACTATTATTAAATTTTCATGACCCTTCACAAATCCTATTACCTGCTCTATTGCAGAAGTAGAATACATGCCTATTAGAAGTAGGCATGTATACTTGCACTATTACTGTTTCCACTGGCTTCGAATCTAACCTAACCATCATTACTCTCTCGCTGTATTGTAGGTAGCTATCTACACACTGTCCTGCGTTCTTCCGCATAACGATTCCTACTCTTCCGCATAACGATTCCTACTTTCTTTGCAATAATCCATATTTTTTATCAACAAATGTTAATTATTGTAAGAAACGATAATGAAGAAAAAATGTGCAAAAAAGAGTTAGAACTGACTTTTTTGCTTTGAACGGCGATAACGCAGCGAAAAATCATCGTACAAGACATTTAGACCGCTCCAATTAATCAGGATACAATTGTCTTCAAAAGCTTTATGATAAAATCACTGAAAGCCAATTAAAGTCGGTGGACCTTTTCAAAGGCAAACAAAAATTTTGATTTTTTTTTCGATGGTATTTCTATGATTGTTCAAAAACTGCTGATGGTAAAAAGGCCGTCATAACTTAGAAAGTAGATTAAAGTCTTTTGGCAAAAAATGTGTTTTACTAATTAATGTGACGTAGTAATCAAAGACTTCTTCATGTGGAACAGATTTTTTTGGGTTAAAGTAACCGTAATAATAAAAATTGTCAACTGACATCTGTCGTCTGGAAAAATTATAACAATGTTTAATATATTGAGTTGTCCAAAAACTTCGTTCGGTTTTCCTGGTTAACCAATTACGTCACGGCCTATGATGTCATGCACACAGCTGCAGCCTTGAAGCCTTCCTCCCTATTTAACCCTGATATTTAACTATTGTTTACTGCCGTTATACTCGTGGGCTTGTTTTATTATTGTTGTGTGTGAGCTTAATTGAAAATGAGTGAAACCGAGCATTTTAGGCACGTGATGCTTTTTTATTTTAAAAAATGCAAAAGAGCCGCTGAAACTTGCCGCAAATTGTGTTCTGGATGCGACAAAAATGTTATTCACGATCGAACGTGTCAAAACTGGTTCAAGAGATTTCGATCTGGCGATTTTTCCTTCACGGACGCCCCAAGGTTAGGCCGACATAAAGAAGTCGTTCCTGAGCACTTACGAGCCGTAGTTGATGCAAATTCTCGCCAAACCATACGTGAGTTTGCAGAAAAAATCGAGACGTCAAAATCTAGTATACAGAATGACCTTGCACAATTTGGGTTTGTCAGTAGACTCGATCTTTGAATTCCTCACGAACTTCACTCCAATTTAATGGATCGCATCAACATCTGCGATATGTTACGGATTCGCCAAAATAGCGATCCCTTCTTGAGAAATATGGTTACTGGAGATGAAAATCATTTACGACAACGTCGCCGGTCGAAAAAGGTTGTGGGGAAAGTCCGGTGAACCTTCTCAATCCACACCAAAGCAGAGCTCCACCTCAGGAAAGTTTTGTTGCCCATCTGGCAGGATTTCAAAGGAATCATTTATTTTGAGCTACTCTCAAGGAACGAAACAATAAATTCGGACGTTTACTGCGAACAACGACAAAAATTGAGCCAAAACATGCAAAAAAGGCGCACAGGACTTGGAAATCGTGAGAAGATCGTCTTCCAGCACGACAACGCTCGACCTCACACTTTGCAGACCCGAAGGAAATTGCTGGAGTTAGAGTGGGATGTTTTACCCCATCCACCATATTCCCCAGACATCACACCCTCGGATTTTCGCGCCCTCCTATTCAGCTCCATGGATAACAGTTTACGAAACTTAACATTTGTCAATAACGAGATAGTTAGAAATCATTTAAAAACCTTTTCTTGGGAGCAAACCGCAAAATTTTTATGAAAATGGTATTATGATGCATACTGGGAGATGGGAGAAAGTTATTGGAAATGGAGGAACGTACAATATTGATTAGAATAATTTGTAATAACTATAATGTTAATAATAAATACTTATGAAAAAACCGAACGAACTTTTTGGACAACCTGATAGAATTTGGTTGTGCTCCTATTCGCGTTTTTGTCTCCTACACTTTACGCAACCATATCATTTTGATAGAGCAATTTCGTCTCAGTTTTTTGCGCCATTACTCAAAAATTCCATCTCTAGTGGTTCCCGCAGCAACGACCGAAAAAATGAGGTGTTAACGCCAGACGAATTGACTTTCTCGTACGGTTGTTTCACGCGGCACAACCGTCGGCGTCTGAATCCCGCGTGTGCGGGTGACAGGTGGAGCAGGCAGGTGAGAGGCACACGGCCTGTCTATCGGGATCGCGTGTGGAGTCAGGCAGGCGCGCCACCGTCCGACAACCCCCAATCAATACCAGCTGCGGGCGCTTGGCTCCCTTTTTTTGGCGGCGTTGCCAGAGTTACGACTTTTTAGTTAGATCTGCGACTTTGGGCGCCTACAAACGAATCGTCGGTTCGTGTAGTGAATGACGCACGGTCATTGGTTATTCCGTTGACCTGTTGTTTTGTGATCGCAATGTACGTATTGTTCGCAGTTGTACACCGTAATAGTAAGTTTACTAAATAGGAAAACACTTTTAATTAAATTAATTAAAGTATGTGTTACCTGTTGTTAACAAGTATATATTGTTGTATAGGGTCGTGTAGTATCGTATCCATAAAAAAATTCCCGAAAATAAATTGAGTTTAGTTTGTCTAGCAATTACATCTGTATGGCCGCGCGCATTGCCATACTAATATTCAAACTGAGCAGTATTAAAAATGGCTGAATTTACTCATCAGGAATACGCAGATATGCTGTTAGTTTGCGGTTTGTCTAATGAAAATAACATAGCTGCATGACAGGAATATGCAATAAGATTTTCAAGGTTGGTTTTAATCTTAGTTTGGTTTAATAATTCGTTTATCTCGTTAGAATAATAACATAGTCTTAACATTGTTCAAACAGTTCAGCAAAGTCAAAAATACAAGCCCTTAACCAATTTTAAACATTCCCGGAATTTTAAGCTGATATCAAACCTGTGTTTTAATATGTGAGAGGAACTGTTTTTTCAGAAATTTTTCGATTTTTTAGAATATCGCTCTAACGGCTTCCATTGATAAATTGGCAGTATGGACTGTAGCCCCATACTGTCTAAAGTCTAACAAATACATGCGCGCGCGCATTTACCACTACCATTTTCACATATGTTCAACAAACGAGGAAAAAATTTCAGGACACCTTGTATAATATAAGAATATCGATAAATGCTTTATGATATTATTAAATATACCCGTAAACTTGTAAATTCAACGAAATGCTTTCTTCGCCTACGTAGAAGATCCTTGGAAGGTCCTGACAGCCTCTTAACGATTTCAACTTCAGTGGGTTTTCTTGAACAACAAAGGCTTATTTATGTGGCAAAAGAAAACCTTCGTACCTGTCACTTTCCACCGATTGTAGTTACTGCCTTTTAATTTCCTTCGATCTTTCACAAATATTCAACGCCCATTTATTCATACATGATTTATCCTGCGACTAGTTATCTATAGTGTCTCGATTTTACTTAGGCAAACTTTACCTTATGTGTCAACGGAATGGACAGAAACCGTTAATTACAGAAGTTTTTCAATAATAAAAACAATATTCAAACATATATTTAAGTTAAATTATTATTTTCCAATTCTGCACTGCAACGCAGTGGTCTGTTACCTTTCATATTCTTTTAGGATAACTCAAAAATGGAAATTCTATTTCAGAAAAGTACTACTCAAATATAATTTTATCACTTTTAATTTGGTCGTTATGAATTATTATATAATCATATTCATGACACATTAGATCTCGAAGAACATTTCTAGGTTATTCTGATGTCTTTTTGCGAGCCCTTCTCGATCTTATCTGTTGTATCTCATCAATCTGGTGTTTCATCAATTCTCTAATTTCTAGTGTCAGCTTTTAACACGTCATAATTGTCATTCTTCTTGAGCCAAGTACCATGGTATTCTCGACAGCGTAATATAATAAAAGCTAAATAATAAAAACCATTTTGATCATTGAAATTAATAGGAAAATACCAGGTATGTAAACATGAAACAAGAATTTTTTGTATAGAAAACGTTTATTGTATGAAAATGATAAAAAAATATTTTATTCAAAGTATTGCCCATTGCCGCCAGCTATACATTTTTCCCATCTTTCTGACAATTTGTGAATTCCATGTCAAAAAATTGTTGCTCTTTTGAGGCAAACCAGGCATCGAGCCATTTTCGTACATTTTCATAAGAATTAAAGCCCTGCTCAGCAAGTGCGTATCCTATCGATGCAAATAAGTTGTAATCGTACGGAGCCAAGTCTGATGAGTAAGCCGCATGCGAAAGTATTTCCCAACTAAACGCCTTAATCGTTTCCTTGACCGGTTTTTCTGTGTGTGATGGCGCATTATCATGAAGCAACATCACTTTGTGCTGCCTTTTTTTATAACCTGATAGTTTTTCACAGAAAGCTTGGTTCAAGTCGATTATTTGTTATCGGTAGCGTTCAGTATTAACGGTATGACCAGGTTTTAGTAGTTCATAGTAGATCACACCCTTCGGATCCCACCCAACACTTCATTGTCTTCCGTCTATAGCGATTTCGCCTTGCAGTCGATGAAAAGTGACTTTATTTTGTACCTGGCGAGCAGCATTTCGCAAATAGTTTTTCGCTTTTCCTCCTGTCTTTCATTCAGTTCATGTGGAACTCGTTTTCCCATCTTCTGGATCTTTTCCACGGCTTTCAAGCGTATGGAGACGGCTTTTCGTGTCACATTTAATTGATCCGCGAGTTCTTGTTGCGTTTGAGCGTCATTCTCGTCCAACAGTAGTGCTTGCAATTCGCTATCTTCAAACTTTTTCGGTAGTCTTCCACGTTCTTCGTTTCTCACGTCAAAATTGTCACTTTTGAATTTTTTAAACCACTCAAAGCATTCTGATTTACCAAGATCATGCTCACCGTAGGCTTCGACTAGATGCGATTCTGCAGCAGAAAATCAATGCTGTCCGCAAATCGAAACAGAATTCGACATATTCAACGCGATTGAACACGATGTTGTTGTATGAAACTTGTATTGTTGTGAAATAAAAACCTTCATCAGATGTCAAAACAAGAAAATGGCGCCAATGACGCGGTATTACTACATTAGCAGCTAGGCTATCTATGGGCAAATTCCTGTTTCGTGTTTACATACCTGATATATTATATCATAATGTAAATGGGATTCCCTATACAAGGTGAGATCTTGCACGTTGGGCAAAAGTTTCACCTGTCAAAACGAATTATTAGAGACATTACGGACGAAACAACTTCAACCTATTCTCAAGAATTAAATGATCGATGAATCCGACTTGCTCTAATACCCTCCCTTCCTCCTGAAGCCCCAGAACCAGAGTGCCAAGTGGATAAGTTTTTATAAGCAGAACTGCCGTTGTGGGGTGGAACAAAGGCAAAATAGAACGCCTAGATTAACGTTTGTGGGATGAGAAGAGATAGAAGAGACATCCAGATAGGAAAAGGGTTTACTCTTCACTTAGGATTACTTTATTAAAAGGACGTGGTAGGCATTCAGGACAGTTCCACTATGCGGAACTAATAAAAGTGTAGCGCGTTTCTCGGCGATCAGAGCGTGGCTGCTTGGGATCGGATCCCAACGGGGAGTAATTGGCACCTCTCCCTGCGCGTGAGTGTTTGTCCTCGCCTCTATGTCTGACTTTCTTCTACGCAGCCTGAAACTTTAAGAAAAGGGAATGGGAATTGATTTATGTGACTAAACGTTTAGTATTAAAAGTAAACATTAAGCACCAATGGACATAATATATATTGATATATTTCATATAAATATTTTCCATAAAACTTTTTTTGAGTTTTGTTCATTTTAGTTTAGTCAACTCTTGTGAGTGAACCACATAAGGAGTCATTTTCAAACAACTCTACAAACATAACTAATATTTGCTAATTTCAATAGTAGTTTCACAGTCGATAATAGTATTCAATAGTACCCAATTGTCATTTTCTTGGACATTTCTGCAGTTGACCAAGGAGCTGCGCTTCCCCAAACGTTTAGCCCTTCGTCACTACAGTAGTGACAGGCATACCTGATGATCGATAACTACAATTTCATATTATTATCATTAATCAACTGATTGTTATAAATAATAAAAGAGACACCAACAATGGTGATAAGCTTAGACCCACACACACCATGTACAAGAAAACGGCTTTGGCTTTCTTTAATTAACCTGGATTTTAAAAGTAAATTACGGTTCATATTCGGGCCGCCTTCGTGGAGAGTTAAAACGGCAGTTAAAACATGAGTCGTACCTGCTTGCAACCCCACCTGGCACACACCCCAGCCGTTTAAACGGCCGTTATTTAAAACAGACATCCTTCGGCGATATTTCACGGGTTCCCAAGTGTCATTCGCTCATTCTCTGGCTGGTGACCCGCGCCAGTAACCATATGCCTCGTATTTTTCGGCTCATTTCTCTAATTACTTACCTAGACGTTACGGGAAAAAAACGGCTGACTATTTGGCAACGCCGCCCAGCCTCGCTGGCTTTCTTTATGCCAGAGCGGCAGAGCCCATTCCCGTCTCTGCATTCGGCGCGACGCTCTGTTCACGCCGGTGCTCGCTCTGTTCAGTCGTTCGCGCGACTCCACATCGAGGTACCGTGAGGTGCGTTCGGTCCCTCAGGGAGAAATTCACCGGCGGTGAATCGAAGATTATTGCTCCTTTGTTCCAATTTCGAAGAATTTATTAGTCCCGGTTGTTTTTAAATAATAGTATCCCTTGGATGTGGATGCGCGACCTGACTAAAAGTGTGCTGTTGTAAAAGGTTAGGTGCAATTAAAAATTAACCGATGTGTTTTTCGTTGTGTTTGTCTTGTAAATTAGTTTGTGTGGTTTAGTTTGTGGTCTTTTGTGTCTAATACCTGTCTAAATGTGAAAAGAGTCCTAGTTTCTGTCAGAAAACTCGCATGTAAAGAGAAATTTGAGTTCCTTGTAAAAGTTGCCGTAAAGTTGACAATTATAGTTAAAATGTAAGATTGGAATTGTTTGTATCTTTGGAATAAAACTGGTACTATTAACAACATATCAGAACAAATGTAGTCTCAAAAAAGTCGTACATCAAGGGTAATAACAAGTTGGCTCATACGAGTACGTTGTTGTATTTTATAACTTCTTTATTTTAAGTTTATAAATTGAAATATTCATCGAAGTCAATTGTCATTATATGAAGATGGCATCAGGTGAATTAACGACCGTTAAAGTCAATTTTAATTATATAGACATATTTTCTCAGGGGTTTATATCGTAGTCCGAGTCTATGTCATAATACCAGCAACTGTAAAATTTAAGGTCAATTAACCATGTAAAAGTTTTTTACATTCTGATTCAGAAATCAGTACCCTAAATCTTAGTACTATAGTTATGTTTCCTATAACATAGACGTAGCAATTGCGCTTCATCAAAGTCACCCATTTCATCAAATATACCAGTAGGATTTGGTCTGAAATAGATAATACTATTAAATCAATCTATGATGTATTGCAAATTCATGTAAATTTGAAAAGTTTGGAGAATACGCGTATTATAATAACAATGTTCACTCATAACATTTTGTTACGGCACTCTTACGTCTTAAGAAACAGTCATCAATCTAAAAAAGTAATTCCCAGACTAAATTAAAAGAACTGATTTAAAACTGCTTTTGTAATGATAAAGCTCTAGAAGTTGCGATCTACTTAATATTCCACGTACAACTTTTGTATAACTTTCAAATAAAGCAAATGTATATTCGCACACTTCACATTTCAAGAGGAGTCATAAAATATTTATAAATACTCTATACATCATCAATACCTGTAGCAAGAACGTCCTACTCGCAGCCCTAGAGGTCGCTGCCTTAACATTAAAATTTTGCTCTACCTTTCACATTATTGTAAAACAATTATATGAAAGGTATTAATATTAATATATTTAACTACAGAGGTGGTAAATGGGCATATTGTAACTGTTGAAGAAAATAGATATCGTGGGTTGAATGAAGATTTTGGAAGTTTTGTGGGCAAGTCGAGAAGAGTTTTTCCCCAAATATCTAATATTTTCATAGTATTTAGTGTAAGAGCATTAAATTCCTATTTAAGTATTCTTTAAAAATGTTTTAAAAACAGTTCAATTCAAATACTTCAATTCTACATAAATGCTATCGAGAACTATAACAAAATGTAAAACCAGAGTTAAAATTTGAATACACTTCAAAGAATACGGGCTAAGACTAGACGGCTTATACGAACTGAAGGGTTATCATTGTCGGCTATTGTTCTCTAGTCGGCAACCATCTCAGCATCCACTCGATGCGTGTACTCACCATGTTCCCCATTTAAAAGACTTCCGGAGAACTTTAGCCCTTAAATTCTTCGAGATTTCTCGGTGTTCCCCCAAACGTTCTGTTCCATGAATCTCCCTTTATCTTTAGCGTATATAGGGATCTACAACTTCTTGTTGTAGACCTCTAAGTTTATATAAAATTGATTCTGACAAAAAAAAATAATAGAGGAAATTATAATCACCCATCGATAGACAGTAACAAATTTTTCACGAAATCAATAAATTCCAGGGGCGTAGCGTGAGAAAACAATCTAGGGATGTGAGAAATATTTTATAAGGGGAAGAGGTATAGTCAGATGTATGGTAGGCCATATGAAAATGATAATAATAAAAAAGACACTAACCTAAATTGATTATGCCGAGGTATATCTCCTAATTTTTAACATAAAGATCAATTCTTCGATTTTTGTTTGTCCAGCGAAAACGTCTATCACTGTTTCTTCAAATGGTGGAGACGATCTCATATCTTCTAACAAGACACTTTCAATATTTATTAATGCTAAAGCTGACAGTCTTTCTTGCTTTTGACAATTTCGCAGACAAGTCTTTATTCTCTTTAAAGATCAAAATGATCTCTGCGCGGAACTGCTTGTGGCAGCAATAGTCAAAATTAAACGACACAATTTTGATGACTCCGGGAATACAGAATATAATTGAAGGGACAAAATATGTTGGTGAAGCTCAAACACAGTGGTCTTTTTCATATCGGGATCACTATAAGTTCACTTTTTAAATGATTTGCGTCAAAGAATGTTCCATATGTATCTACTAAAGAAGAAAAAAGTTCGTCAGGAAAACGTTTCGCGAATGAAGTAAATTGTGTAGAACCTAGATTTAAGAAATTTCACTAAACCGTTCACTACTGTTCAAAGTAATAACGTCCAAAATTTCATAAAACAATCGTGCGTAGGTGCTTTTCTTATCTGCTTCAGGAATTAAATCCAAACGCATTCTTTTACTTGGTGGTTGATTTTCTAACACAAATATGTCCATAGGGTCTCAAATGTCACTAAACTCGTTTCTCATTTTTTTAATATATGATTTGAAATTGGCGATCTTTTTATTGCAGTAACTAATATCTGATATTTTTGTCTGTAAAATTTTAAACAGACTCGGAATGAAAATCATCAGAAAAATTAAATCAAAGTCGCGCAATAAAGTTAATAGGTCTCTAGCACAAATAACGGTTTCTCGATCTCATTTGTATTTTCCACAATTACCTAAAACAGGGCTTCCAAATCTTCCTTATGTTATGGCGACAGTCGCCAAGATGCGTTCACATAATCGCATAACTGAGTCCGGAAATAGCGACAACATCCACTCGGATGTTCCACTGTTGACTGCGTAAGATCACTGACCTTTTAGCCCATCTAACGCGTAGCTTGGATGTAAGGTGGACCATCGCATTTCAGCACTGCAGCAAGTAACGCGGGTGTCCAATAATTTCTGGCGCCTTCACAGCTGGTTTGAAATAAAAAGGTTGATGGTAGCGTTTAAAGTAAATAATGTATATTTGCGATCGGTTTAAAATAAAAAAAATTGTAATAATTGAATAACAGTGTTTTAAATAACACTAATTTGTCAATTTTTTAAGGGATGCGACGCATCACTGGCATCAATGTACGCTACGTCCCTGATAAATTCGTTAAAAATTCAAAGAATAACTTTTTTAAATAACTCTCGAACTCGTCAAATTTTACTTTTAGTTATGCATATCTTAAGATATAATTAATACATACAGGGCGATTTGTGTAGAATGTATGACGTCATCGATATATTTTTTTTAATAGCAATCTCCTTTTTTGTAGCGGTCTGTGGAAGGGCACATCTTTTACATACGTTACGGTATTAATTACATTAGCATGAGTATAGGTTTGAATAAAAAAATGTAAAAAATATTCTGCAAAATACCAAATTTAATGGCAATTATTGTTTTAAAAATTTACTACATTAAATGTTCAAGTTGTGCACCATTGGCTGCCTGAAAGTAGCCAATATGAGTAATTTTTTTTTTTTTTTGAATATTGTTAATAACTTCAGAAGATATACCTTGTATTTCGTTACGAATTCTTGCTTTTAAATTCTCCGGTGTAGTAACCTATACTTTGCTTTTTTAAGGATCCCCACGAAAATTTATCTATGGGTGTCAAATCTGGCAATCTAACCGGCCACTGAATCGGTCCCTTTTTCCCTATCCGATGATTCGGGAACGCCTCATATAAATAAGCGCGGGAACGCCTCATCTAATCCTGTTGAAAGAAAAAGTAATTTCTCGAAAGATCAGTTTGCTCTACATCTAGATATTAATTGTTAGTGCAGGATCGAAGAAAATCCAAATATTTTGCACTAATTAGGTTCACGTTAAATAAATAGGCACCTAGAATTCTTCCGCCGACTATGCTGCACCACACGTTCACTTTCTGGCGATTTTGAGTGTGATACTCGAAAATCTATCGAGGATTGTTGGTACGGTTTCAAGTTTTTATCTGACAACAATAAAAAGCATTACTGGTCGCTAAGGCTACTGTCAGGTTACCAACGATGCAGAATTATAACATTTCTTTTCGTTGATTTTTTATATAATGATTGCCATTAAATTTAGTATTTTCATTACGCAAAATCGTTTTCTGCTCAACTCTTTGTCCAAAATGTTGTTATTTTATGACCTTTTTGTACAGAGTACAATTAGTATTGTCTTCTCTCAATATATAAATGAATTATTTACAGTCAATTAAAAAAATTGACAATATAATTTTCACACTTAATAATCTGTGAGAACTTTCCTATAAAAACAGATCCGAGTAATAATTATTCATTGGAAATCTTTGGGAATGAATTTAAACCCGAAAAAATATATATTTTCTTTTATCGGCAAGAAGGTGAACCTTTTTCCAGTTCGGGTTTTCCCAAGTTGATGTTTTAACATTACTCCCACTTACAGGAATGAAATAAAATATACCATTTTAAGAAGTTCCAACAACTAAAGTTTGCGATCGCATACTGTCGATCTTCATCTAGCACATTTGAGCGTATACTTTTGTTCACTGTTACACCTGTAACGCCCTTAATTTGGTTTGAAATATGGGATGGCGTTCATTCATCCTAATTTGACGCCTTTACCTTCAACGGCACCCACACCCATCAACCGAGAAATCCATTGTGTTATATCTTCCACATATGTATAATATAGATTTAAACGTCCCCTTTCTATTGTGCATATATTTGGTAAAATTTTTCATAAAGTGGAAATACAGAAGGGATAATCAACCCTTTGAAAGCGATTGAATTTAATGTTGGCGTATCATTAAACTTTTTAGTCGATGCCTCTCCGTAAAAGATTGTCTGGATTTTTTTCTGACAGAAATCACGTAAAAAATCACAAATATTTTTACATATACACATTTTATTAATAGTAAACCCTAGGTTAATAGAAAACGATAAATTTACATAATTCACAAATATTAAAAGTAAAAGGTAGTACCAGATACATTCAAAGAATGTTAAAATAAATTCTCAAAATGTACACCTCCTTGTCGACAGTACAATCTCCTGCTATAGAGCTCTTCTCTCACCTGTTCAAGTATTTCTGGGGGAATTAACCTCCATCTTTCAGTAATTATCTGCTGCAAAATTTCGATGTTAGTAGGTTGCGGAGCGTATTGAGTAGGCCCATAAAAATAAATATAAGGGTGTTAGGTCGGGAGACCGAGCAGGCCACTTTATTGTACCACGGGGCCATTCCACATATTGGGATACTAATACAATCCACATACTGTTCATTGGGGTAGACTCTTACCACGCCATAATAGTGTGGAGAAATTTATTTCCAGATCTCGAAATTAATCAAGATTTACCTCTAAAATCTTCAAAGTTAGTGCCTAAATACCATTCTGCGACATGTCCAAATACTCGTCTTCCACTAAAATTGCAGTCTTCAAATCGGGATCATCTTCTGTAATCTGGTGAACAGTTTGTGGGGGTGACATTTTTGTTTGTTTACTCTTTTCACAGTTTTTCCAGATAATCCACAAACAGCTGCAGTTTGGGATATCGAATGTGTGGGATATCGAATGTGTGGGATTTACGACTATTTCAGCGAAATATTTATTTGTTAGTTTTCTGTGATGCGTGAGGTCCAGTTGTTTCTACATCCTGAATACTATCAATCCTCTATTTATCAATTAAATGCACACCGTATATTTTTCAATGATTTGTTTGTGCTGTACTAGTTTCTAAAATAGCCTATACCCTAAATACGGGTTCCACCTACACCCATTTATCTGTGTCCTGTCCAGATCTTCAGAAATTTCAAGATGTATAGGTTTATGGAAGAAACTACACAAATTCTGTGTTTCAACTATATATACAAAAGAACAATAATTCGAATGTTGGTAGGTGGTAAAAGAAAATCTCTAGTAAATCTCGATTATATTCTCCGTCAAAATATCTGGTTTTCTATTAACTTATATCGTCAAAAAGGAAATGGTGGCCAAATGTCATCTCAAACATTAGAAAATAAAGTATTTTTTACAGGAAAGAGTTTGAAATTCTCTTTTTTTTTTTATTTATCTTGGGAATTATTTTATTAGTCGCTTAAATCAGGCTTTAAGCTGTAACGTCTTCGCATTTCTATATTCCTACATCCAGCCAGAAATACAGTGGTTGTAAAGTATACCGCATGATTATAAGTTAAACATTACTTAACTTTTTTTTTTATTTCATAGACTTCTAGAGGTAGGATGTACATAACATATTACAGTTTCTATTTAACTACTTCTACATTAAAATGTATGCTTGAAATAACTAGAAATATGTACGGTGTAATTAAGAAAAATATATGTATGTTTGGTTGACCATACGTTTTTATTAAACTCCATTAGTATTCATATAGTCGTTAAAAAAAATTGTAAAACTTCTTATTCAATAATAAACAAGAAAAGGAGAAGTGCGAGTTCTCGAAAGTTTACCCTGTACTTACCACTATGTAAGAAACAATTTAATGTAGGTGTGCATAGTTTTCACAAAAAAAAAATCGAGCGAATGATAATCGTTTAATAGTTTGCTCATGCGCAATCGATATACAATACATCAGTACGAAGCTATTAAAAATATCCAGTTTTATAGAGAACCACGAACAAGATAAAGAGAAATATTCAAATTGATATATCTTGTCTTTGTGTGGCTGAAACAGACCACATTCAACGCTGCCAACTTGAACGTTTCAAAATAAAACTTTTCCTTTGTTGATAAACCTAATAAACTGCGGATTCTATTTTTAAGTTGCCTGAATGGCCGCTTTTGTTTCCGATAACATTTTCAGTCGTTTAAGCTAAATAATGCACGTCATTTTTCTTTTATCTGGAACATCAGCGCACATACAAAGAGGAAACTTTTTAAATGTGTCGTTTAGTTAAATCGGGGCCTAGTCATCAGAAAAACAGTAATAGCGATTTTCCTTTAATTATCTGCTGGTTTGCGCTTGGAGATAGATATTCCTGGTTAATAATGCCAGCTCGGCAATACACGAGCCTTATTGGGGCTGTTTTGTGAATATCGGTGACTATTTGTTCTGGCTTGTACGGTGTGTAATGACATTTTACATACAAAAAAGAAATATGAATAGTTGTTGTGTTCATATATTTTGTTTTTCATAGTGGAAATCCCTAATGACCAGTAATATATGATTTGAATTTGCATATAGTTGCAATTACTTTCGATAAAGATGAAAAAGGTGTTGAAAAAATATTTTTCTTTGAAATGAATGTATGTTCATCATAAACAGGATATATCGTTCATTCGGAAGAAGACCGTTACAACTCGAACTTTGACATTTTTCAGTTGATATCACTAAACAGCTTAACACCTTCTGTTTTCGAAAATAGAAAAGCATTACAAATGAAGTACCATAGTCAACCAGTCAGATAATAGTTGACATTAAGGCCGCATATCATATTGGAGCAGTATTCTGTGAAAAACTAGTTCATTTTGTGTCAAATTTCTAAAGCTAGCATGATTTTAACTCTTAAAACAAAATAAGATATACTTATAAAAAACAGTTGCAATTTTTTTTATTTTAAATATTTCCTGATATATGTATGTATTTGAGTTATAACTATAACGGGAAAAGTGGCCCGGGTGATGGTGGGATCTGAAATACATTTACCAACTTTTTCACATCTAATTGTTCAGACACTTTTTGGAATTAATTAACGCAAAACCTAATAAGAAAAGAACACGTAAACAGAATTATTATATCAAAAATAGATCTTTGACACTGCTCAACGACTTAAATTAGTCGAAAAGTCTCAAGAGAAATACCGTATTACATCTTTTCTATATTTTAGTTGCGTATTGTGTTCATGGTGTTGTTTTGAATTAGCTAGCAACATCAAGTTCAGTGAGGTAATGTTAGGTTTCTACCACTAGATACATAGATTTCTACACTAAAATACATCTACAGGATTATTAAAGATAAAATTGAATTAAATGAGTAAAATAAATAACGTGTTCAGTCTTCTCCACATTATGTTAAGCATTGGCTTTCTCGACCACATCCGTCCAGGCTTCTCTCCAACACACCTTTTTCATTCTCTAACTCCTATGTTTTGTAAGTCCTTCTCAACTTTATCAATTTGGCTGCCTCTTCTGATTCCAATGGTCTATTGATAATGGACCTCCTAACTGGATCGTCTTTCACTGTTCTTAGAACTTGACAAACCATCTCAGGCGATTTATTTTCACAAAATTAGTTATTGTTAGATCGATGTAGATTCTGTATAACTCTTATGGTCTTTCTCCATGACCTACTCTCACATACTGCTCTATAAATCTTTTTTAAGTTTTTTTCAAGGTATACGCATTCTGTAAGGTTTTTGCTATCGTGTTATTTTATGTACCAAATTCTTATTATTCTTGCTAATGCCAGCAGGTACTTAATTTTTTGACTGATTTGATTAACTAGCAGTCCAAATTCCTTGATATTTTTGATGCTATAAAGTATCCAATATGTATCTAAAAAATGTGCCTTTTTTTGAAAAAATTAATATATCCGCGCATACCTTTTTTTTTACGTACGCGATAACAATTTTATTGAATTTGCTCCCACCCCTATACACATAGTGCCAAAAGTTTTGCATCACCCAGTTTTAGTGATAAATTTGATTCCACGAAGATTTCAACTATTGTAAGATGGTTTAATAGCCTTTTCTCACAATTTTTTTTTGGCAAAGAATGAATTTAATGTACAGTGATTTAAAAAAGTAACATTAGATATGTTTTATTAAACAATTAATTAATTACAATTATCACAACAAATATTACTAATACAACGTATTACCAAATCTTAATGCAAGCATATTCGTCTCTCCATGTTCATAATTAACTCATCGATGGCCTGGAAGGGTAGGTTTTGCCATTCTTCTATTGCAACTCTTATCAGCTCCTGCCTGGTCAGTGGAGGCTGTGGACGTCGAGCAATTGCCCTCTTAAGCACATCCCAGGCACGTTCGATGGAATTTAAGTCTTGCGACATAAGGGGCCACTCCATACGTTCGATTCCTTCCTCCTCTAGGAAATTACGGACAGCATTAGTTCTGTGGGGAGGGGCATTATCATCCATAAAATCAAAATGCTCTCCAACTGCTCCTCTCCAAACATGTCTCCCGAGAATGTGTTAATTTTGTTCATTTAACTAACGTACCTGGAATAGGAACCAGTGGCGTTCGTTCACCAATCATGATACCGGCCCAAAACATAACACTCCCTCCACGATATGGAACAGTTTCGACAGCACATCTGAGTCGATTTTGATCTTCAGGCTCTCTCCAAACACGGCTTCTGCGGTTGTCGGAAGTTAGACAAACACGGGTCTCATCCGAAAACATCACGTGTCGCCACAAATCCATACCCCGCCCCTGGAATGTTCGGCACCACTCTAATCAAGCCTGCCGGTGTCGCAATGTTAATTTCGGCACTCTTGTGGGCCTCCTACGCCATAATTCAAAGCCAGCCAATCGCCTCCGTATTGCAGTAAGGGATAACGCAACACCAGTACCTCGTCTAACTTCTCCCTGAATGTTACCAATGGATGAAAATCTGTTATGGCGGGCCACCAGTGACATGAATCTATCAGCATTTGCATTACCAACACGGGGCCTGCCACTTCTTGGACGATCCTCTGTTTAATTCGTTGCTATGAACCGATTCCAGGTTCGGGATACATCGCTTTGGTTAATTCCCAAACGCGGCAACTTTTCTTTGAGAAGAACCCTCTTCGATCAGGATAACTATTCTGGATCTGTCCAAATGCGAAATTACATTTCGGACCATTTTTGCACACTTTTAATCAGAGCTGATAACAACAAAGAAAACAACACTTGAACACTGTCAAACATGAAATGATTCATATTTGTTTACACGGTCAACTGTAACGTTTATTTGACATTTCTATCTTGCATGATGGTAAAAACTAAACAAAAAATCATGGCCTTCTTTACTACTCTTTCTTGATAAAAAATTCAAAGAGCTAAAACTGGGTGATACAAAACTTTTGGCACTATGTGTATGTTCTCACTGTATATGGCAGAAATTGAGTGATAACATATTCCCAACTCAGCATAGGATAAAAAAATACAATAGCAAAAAGCGAATGCTGTATGAAATATGGGATATGCATATCGACTATCGATTTGATGCTATAAGTATATGCAATTAAATGAAGTGTGTTAGCTACGCTACAACACAGCGCATACCCTTTTTTATTATATTCAAATTCAAATTCAAATGTTCCGTGTCGCGTTGGATATATTATGTCGAGGCGGTCTATTTTTAACGAATGGTTGCTTCCAATGAGGTGAACTTAATCAGCATAATCGATAAGAAATTTAATTAATCTACACGCCTCCCGAATGTCACGTAGGTCAACTTTTAGGGCAGGCCTATAACGTGTCCCAAAAAACTGAGACCTTTTTTTATTAAGAAAAACATTTCGCAAGGGTTGAGAAGTAAATCGTATAAATTTAAATACCACTTAGTATCTAAATTGATATTTCCGTGTCCGAGAGAAATTATTTTAAATGATCATATCATCATTAAACAAAAATAATTTTTTGCATATCCACTAATTTGTACATGTCCAAAAAATAAGTCATTCCCATCTCGAATTTCATACAAGGATCTAGCCAGTTCAAGAGCTGATTTCCATTTCATGAACATTTTAATGTGTGGAAACATCCACAATCAGGGATGTTAATTTCTAAATAATAAGGGTGTTTATTCCAAACACAAATACAGTGCTGCAGCAAATATATACGTATGGCCTATCGTTGCATTGGAGCAAAATGATGGCAATGTTCGTTTTTTTTTTTAAGTTTTCACCCCGTCAGTCAGAAACTGAAGGTATTGCTTTAACAATTAACATGTGCAAGTTCCACTCTTTGATGGTAAGGAATTTGTGGCCATTGATCTACGAACCCTGGCCAAAACCAGGCCTAGTCTTGCTCGTACTGGATTCTGAGAAGCCGCACCACGTTCTGCTGGATTACGTCTTCCATGAGAGCAGGGCATCCACCTACTCGCATATTGAAGTGTTCCATTATATGTGTACGGGATGCCGTAAAATTTACAATTTGGAGGAAATGTCATCTATGTTAAAATGTAAATAAAAAAACCTTTTTCCAAGTTCTCAAGAACTGAAATCTCTGCAATTCTCATTTTGTACTGATCAACGTAGTTCAGAGTCTTTTTGATCGGAGTCTTTCATATATTGATGTTTTTATTTGAGCCACCAAAGAGAATTTTACTCAACTAACAGAAATAAAATAACAGATCTCAAATAGAAAACCTGCTTTCGATCACCTTCGTAATTAGACTTTCGAAAGATTTCACCAAGAGTTTCAGGATTTCCTGATTATGTGAAAGATTACCAGAGTTTGCTGGCTTTTGGTGATTTTTTCGTGCATTCGTTGTCAATTTTCCTAGGCTATTTATAGACTATAAATTATTTATTTTAAACTGTAAAAGAAAATCCTGTACAAACGTGTTTTTGTTTTGAAAAATAAAAAATTGACGATTGACGATTTTATTGAGTTTTTAACGATTTTCCTTCCTAAGCTAAAAATTATTCGGTATATTTAATCGATATTTATTTGATTTTCAATCAATCAAGTTGGCGCAAAAGTTTAAATCCTTTGTTTCCATTTTGTGAACATTTTTTGGCGATCGCTGTACTTATATACAATCAACATAGAAATACGAAACAACGGTGTTATGGTATCAACATCTAAAATTCTAACTAATGGATACACTCCATCTATTTGCAATTCAAATTAATCCTAAATATACCATTTTCTGTTTTTGGTCTAACAATTAAAATATCAGGGTCAGTATTATTACCTTTCTTTCTCTCTTTCGATTTTCCGGAGTGTTTTTCTGGCGGACGAAAGTAAAACGCATCAACTGAAATTTAATTTTGCCGTTGATCAAATCAGACGATATCACTAATTAACTTGTAACTTTTCCTTTAACCCTTATTCACTGGCAAATTTTTTCGCCCTTCTAGGACTGGTGTTCCACCTTGCGACTAATTACATCGACTAACCATGCAATGTAACAGAAAATTTCCCTTTAGGGGAGCTGAAAGGGCAGTAACAACTTGAGTTAATTTCGTATTTAAAAGTTCTAGTTAACTCATTTTACTGGGTTGGTTTAGTGTAAGTGAAAAAATTTGTTGCCCGGATACAATATATAAACAAAATAAAGCGTTTTTGTAGACTGACGTCTACAGAAAGTACTATGCGTTGTGAATTATTTCCGTATTAACAGTTTTTAATTTTCAGTAACGACATCAGTTATTGTCAAAATGTAAATTATAATGCTATTGGCAGTATTGTAGATATATACCCAGCGCGTGAAAATTTATCATAACAGCTCTTACACAAGACTGAAATGATATTTTATTAAAAAAGAGAATTGCAGAATCATCATCATCATTAGGTCATCAGTCCTAAGACTGGTTGGACGCTAACCTCCAGCTTCTCCTATCTTGTGCTAACCTACGCATTTCGCTAATTGTGCTACAACCTACATCCCTTACTATTTGCGAGCAGTAGTCTAATCTAGGCCTACCTCTGCCTTTCTTCACTCCTATTTCTGCCTCCAAAATATCGCGGACTATTCCCCCATGTCTCAGCAAGTGGCCTACCATTCTATCTCTTCTCTTCTTTAAGTTTTTCCACATACTAATTGCAGAATACACAAAGAAAAATAATTCTTTGAAATAAAACTATTTTTCTTTTCCAAAAATTGCGTTCTTTCTATAGTCAGTAAGATATATATTTATATGTATTAAAATAAACAGTTTTAAAACCTTAAAACGGACTTTTCCGCACGTAGAACATCTCTTGGTAGTTTCGAAAACAATCTAAAACGATGTAAAAACTTTTGGCGTTTGGTACGTTCTACAGCGGTGGAACGTAGCAACGTCTACTAGATATGACCTTCATCTGTCAAAGATATATTCCTTTACACTGCACTGAGGAGACCCAAGATAAGGTCGAAACCGGTCTGCAGTTAACGATATCCCGAGATAGGTGCATTTTCCTTGTGGTTTTTGGAACAATCTGAATCACTGTATTTTAGTGCTAACTCTGTTAAACAAAATACGGCAAATTTTGTCATGTAATTCAGCGCTCGGCGTTTGGAATATAGCCAGGAGAATAGCTGTTTTAACCTAATTTGTTTAGTCCTTATTATATAAGGCATTTGCAGATGAGTTGGAGTATAATCTCCTTATTTCTGTAGTTTATTATTAAATAATTAGATACTATTAACTATTAAATAATTAGCACACAATAAATGGGAAATGACAGATACAAAATATGGATTTATATTAAGTTTAGTTCATCATCGCAAATAGGTTAGGTACATATATATATTTATATATATATATATATATATATATATATATATATATGTTGTGAAATCATCCAGCGACTCGTAAAATTCAACACGATATTCAATCATCTTCACAAAAAAAATAATAAACTTGGCCGAAACTATTAATTCTTGCTTGTTGAGACACACAATATCATTTGGGCATAAATATATTAATTTGGGCATTAAAAGTAGTCAAATTTTACCACGCCAGATTTTCAATAGTGTATACATACATTTTATAGAATTTATTTAAAAAGTTTGCCTGTCTCATTAAATTAGAAAAAGTTACAGCCGTCATAATTTTTATATATGCTCCGCTTATAAAACTTTATTTAATTCCACTTTCAAACGTAAAAGCCATTTCGTTAACTAAGATTGTTATATTTTGCAAATATTATGTAAAATACCCTGGTTTTATATCTGTTAAATGTTGTTGCTCATAATAGCAATAAATGCATATTACAAGCTTAAATCATTTTGAAGGAAACAGTAGAATAGAGGCATCTAGCTAATTGCGTAACAGCTCTAGACACGCCTTTAATTTGTAAACCTTAATTGTTTTATAAACAACACGGCGTCTCATTTCTAACTGCATAATCTAACGCGTTATGCACCCTAAATGCTTCATTAGATGTCTACTCCCCTGATTAATTACACGCTTAATGTTAAATGCCTTGAAATTTGTACATTAAATATACACGTACTATTCATTTCGTTGCTATTTGCCAAATAAAAAACTCTTATCTTGCCGATAAGCGGGACAGTTTACCTGAGCCTAGCCATAAGAACAAGCCACGGTATGTTTTGAGATTTTTTATTTGGCAAATAGCGATGACATAAACTATACCTCCGTATGGAAAATGAATGTAATGAGTCTTTCGATACGTTTTCTTGTAATAAAGGGTCTTTCAATAAGGACGCTCGATTTTTAAACGTGAATAAAAGAAGTTGTGTAAGATACCACTCATTTGTTTTTATTTGAAAGAAATATTTTATGGTATTAAGTATGGAATATAATGTCGTTCAAATGTCCGCCGCGGCTTTGCTTGGTGGCGCGTATTCGGGAGGTCCAATCTTCGATTACTTTGTCGCATAAATATGGCTGAATTTGCTGGATAGCGTTCGTTATGTTGACTTTGAGAGCATCAATTGTTTGCGGTTTATTTGCATAGACCTGCGATATAAGATAATCCCAAAGGAAGATGTCTAAAGGCATTAAATCGCGTGATCTCGATGGCCAGTTCGAGGTAACCATGCCCTCAAATGGCTCGTGCAGAATGTCCATCGTGGCACGTGGCGCCGTCCTGTTGGAACCACATATCAGTATCCATTCTTCCAGTTTAGGCCACAAGAAGTTGCTTATCATTGATCTGTAGCGCTCGCCGCTGACGGTTATAGCAATGCCAGTTTCGTTTTGGAAGAAGTACGGACCGATGATTC
Organism: Rosalia funebris; assembly: GCA_037954035.1. Lineage (NCBI taxonomy): Eukaryota > Metazoa > Arthropoda > Insecta > Coleoptera > Cerambycidae > Rosalia > Rosalia funebris. Next base: position 14,317,164 of record JAZFAV010000016.1, on the reverse strand, counting down.
CGCCCGACCAAAATCCGTACCAAACAGTGACTTTCTCGTGATCCATTTGGTGCTGGTGTCTCGTGTGGATTAATATAGTCCCAAATCCGACAATTTTGCTTGTTCACATATCCATTCGTCCAAAGACGTGCTCATCGCCAAAGATGATTTCTTTCTCTTTTTTTTTTCTGCGAAATTTTGTTCAACTTCCAACTGCTCCAGAGCCCAATCAGCGAACACACGGCGTTGTCTATGGTCGTTTAGCTTAAGTTCCTGAATCAGTTGGATTTTATACGGGTGCAGATCCAAGTGCCGACGTAAAGTTGAAGTCGCGGAAAACCCAAGTTCTTGTGAACGATGAGAAATTGTACGATTACAATTCTTGTGAACGATGAATAATTCACAACAAATTTGACAGATGTTGCTTTAACAACATGGCCGCTATAACCTAACAAATTTCGAGCGTCTCTATTGAAAGACAGTGTATATGAAATGGTGACTTAATTATGCGCTCTCGGTAACAAAATGGCCGTTCTATCTATAGACCACGAGCATAATTAACTCTAAAATGAGTTCACTATTGCCCGTATTTGATAGGGTAGTCTTACATTACATCCCTTCTCAATGGCACGTATCTCGTTCCGTAAATAGTAATTTTCCGCTTTTCTCTAAATGTTTTTGCAAATCGGTAAACCGGTCCCGTCATTTTCAGTGGCGCCACTGTGGGTAACGTCGTTGTCAAGGTTTGGAAAACGTCTAAAATAATGTGTTGTACATCAGAAGAATCGTAAATCATAAAGAATTCCTAACGTGAGCCCGTGACATTGCAATTTGACGTGCACTCACCGACGAACCGTCATAAATCATTGACACTTTATTATTTTCGAAATAACTATCAACCAAAAATTACAAATGATCTAATTATCTTCTCTCTTTGTTTCAGAAAACTGGTGCTCGAATCAAGATCTTCTCAAACTTGGCTCCACAGAGCTCTGACCGCGTCATACAAATCATAGGCCAGCCACCTAAATGCGTGGACACAATTCGTGAAATTTTAACGCTTATTAAACAGGTGAGTTTCTACTCAAGGCACTCTAGGCACTCAAACTTTTGTCACAAGTGTTTGTCATCGAAATGATAAGTAACAATATTTTATAATTGCGGTGCCTTGGGGTGTTAAAAAATTTACAAAAACCATCACGCCATATTTTAGAAGCATGCATTATTGTTAATAATAAAAAAAAGTCCATACATTAAATATAAAAATTATAAATCAACCTTTTCTTTTAAGTTTTTTTTATCATAAAGTTTAAATTTCCTATTTAAATTTTCCTATTTTTTCCTATTCTTCCTCTGTGCAAAGTTTTATTAACATCGGGAAGGGACAGTGCTATAATTTTACCTGTTAAGTATATCCGCCTACAATATTTTTAAGCATCAGAAGAGATTAACGAATACTAGTATCATTAAGATTTTGCTTTGGTCGCAAGAGTTATTTAAACTGGTAAGTTCATTGAGGCCCCGTTTCTCAGCTCTATCGGACTCTAAAATGAAGGGGTTGAGTTTAGGAAAAAGGGAATGGTATAACATTTTATATTGGAACAGATTACAATAACTCAAACTTGACACTATTAAGGGGCTATATCCACCTAGAAACAAAAAAATAGTCAATCTTCGGGATACATTTTCTTGGGAATTATTTAATGATAAGTAAATATATATATATATATATATATATATATATATATATATATATATATATATATATATATATATATATATTATTTAATTGAAGATAAAGTTATTGTAAACATGGTGAAATTAACACGATTTAAGAATATTTAAAACCGGAGGAGATATGCCCGCCGGAAGTGAAGCATCTATTTCACGACTCGGATTATGGTGACCCATCTCCTGCTAAAACTGATCATCTGAAAACAAATATAGCAAGCTATCACAAAGTTAAGTGCATACGAAACATATTGACGATCGCTATTTCCGAAAATTGTTCTTAACAAAAAAAACGGCACATGAAGTACGAAAATTCGGTAATAAACTCAATTATCGTAATTTGTTTAAACAATTTTCATTATTTTTGAAAAATGGGCTGATTAATCTGTTAACAATGGCATAAAGCGTGACTTCCAAATTTCAAAAGAAACTCGATCGGTTCTCGAGATATGACAGGCACCGTTCCGGATTCAAAGGACGTTGCCCTTTTTAGGATAATGAATTCTCGTGCTTTTTTCATCTTTATTAGCGCGAGAAATTTTGTGCTTATACATTATTACAATATAGTAAATGCTTAAAACAATGATTCCTCATGTTTGACACTTTCTAAATAGAAGTCGATCATTGTTCCACGCCCGACGAGGGCGCTCATTGAGGGACCCAGGTAGAAGCATTAGCCGCACTCAACCTCGTGACTGAAAGCTTTATAAAAGGTGGTCCAACTAAAGCGCACGATGTTAATTATAAATAAAACAAAAAGTTTTCAGAGAATTATCTTAATATTTTTTATTATGATAGAAGGATCTATAACAATTATGTGTGAAACAAAATATCGGCCAAATGCTCGCCACGGCTTCGGTGGCATACCTCTATCCGATGGTCCATATTTTCAATGACTCTGAGACATAATTGAGGTTCAATGTCGTTAATGTGCCGAATTATCTCATCCTTTAGCTCTTGAATTGTTCTTGGTTCATTGACGTACACTTTTTCTTTTAAATATCCCCAAAGAAAGAAGTCCAACGGTGTCAAATCACATGATCGTGGCGGCCAATTAACATCGCCACGACGTGAGATAACACGGCCACTGAATTTCTCGCGCAAAAGTGCCATTGTTTTGTTGGCTGTGTGGCAAGTGGCACCATCCTGTTGGAACCACATATCGTCCAGGTCCATATCCTCAATTTCTGGCCACAAGAAGTCCATTATCATCTCGCGATAGCGAACATCATTCACGGTAACTGCTTGGCCGACCTCATTTTCGAAGAAATACGGAAAACAGCAATGTTTTCCGCAGAACGAACTGGACGAGCATGCACAGGTGTTTTCACGTTTCCTACAGACCCGGTTTGTTGAAATTTGCGCACAATTCTCCCGATTGTGGACACATTTGGTCGATTATGCTGACCAAAAGAGTCACGAAGTGCACGAAATGCATTTTGGTTTGAACACCCATGTTCGTAAAGGGCTCCAAAAATCTTTACGCGCTGCTCAATTGTGTACCTCTCCATGGTCGAATTTGTCAAACACTGAAACAAAGAAATGTCAAATTAAGTTGGGCAAAAAACTTAACGTTAAGGTGTGACTCACAATTAACATCGTGCATTATGGTTGGACCACCCTTTATCTCTGTAAATTTTAAAGATATCGACTTGAAACTTTCAGAATGTATTCTTAAGCCTTCACTATGATATACAAAAATACAAATATTAGCTCAATATTACCCAATTGTATTTTTTTACTAATGTTAATCTTTACCAAATAGAGTCCTATCAAAGGAGCCGTCAATCCTTACAATCCTCATAACTACGACGACTTTTACGCCGAGGAATATGGTGGATGGGGGAACCAGGGAGCCAATAATAACCGTCGACAGGAAGGTGCCAGAGCAGGTCCCAATCCCCCGAGGAATGGAATTCGAGACGGTCCTCCTCCCACTGGAGCAAGATTCAATAATAATCGCGGTGGAGCAAATATGGGATCCAGAGGCGGAAATAACGGAGGAGGATTCAACATTGGAGGAGGCGGTGGTGGTGGGTGAGTAACACAAAATTGATTTTAGTTTTATTCCAGCAAAAAAATCAAAAATGGTTTGATGATTTTTTTTTCTGTTTTCGTTCGGTGACAATTAATTTAGAGTTAATTATGTTCGTGAGAACCGTTCTTTTAAAACGAAATTGCTATATTAATGAAAAATATAGGAAGGAATTGGCAGATTTTAATTAATACCAATACTTTTTATACCAACTAAACTTTTTTTTACTCAATTATATCATATTCGTTATTTTCCTCGACATATAAAGGGTATTTCAATGAGGACGCTCGATTTTTAAATGTAAATAAAACAGGTTGTGTGTTAGATCCACTCAATTTTTTTTATTTGAAAGAATATTTTATGCCATTAAGTATGGAATAACGTTGTTCAAATGTTTGCAGGACGTAGTCGGGAGGTCCAATTTTCGATGACTTTGTCGCATAAATCTGGCTGAATTTGCTGGACGGCGTTCGTTATGTTGACTTTGAGGGCATCAATTGTTTACGGTTTATTCGCATAGACCTGTGATTTAATATAGCCCCAAAGGAAGAAGTCTAAAGGCATTAAATCGCACGATCTCGGTGGCTAGTTCACGTCGCCGCTGCGCGAGGTAACCATGCCCTCAAATCGCTCGTGCAGAATGTCCATCGTGGCGCGTGGCGCCGTCCTGTTGGAACCACATATCAGTATCCACATTCTTCCAGTTTAGGCCACAAGAAGTTGCTTATCATCAATCTGTAGTGCTCGCCGTTGATGCTTATGGCAATGCCAGTTTCGTTTTGGTAGAAATACGGACCGATGATTCCGTCAGGCCAAAATCCACACCAGACAGTAACTTTTTCGGGGTGCATTTGGTGTATCTCGTGTGGATTGGTATCGTCCCAAGCCGGACAGTTTTGCTTGTTCACATATCCATTCATCCAAAAATGGGCCTCGTAGCTAAAGACGATTTTTTTGGAGAAATTTAGGTCAATTTCCGACTGCTGCAGAGCCCAGTTAGCGAACACACGGCGTTGTGTATTTACCTTAAGTTCCTAGGTCTGTTGGATTTTATATAGGTGCAAACCCAAGTCTTTTCGCAAAATTCGCCAAATTGAAGTCGCAGAAAGGTCAAGATCTTCTGAACGACGAGAACTTGACTGTCTCGGGTTTTCCCGTACATTCTCATGCACAGCAACGAGGTTTGATACATTTCAAAACTTATTAACGTATTCGGTTCTCAGACTAGCGAATACGGGTCCTGGCCTAAACTGAATCGCAACCGCCCTTGTTACCATTCATCACGGATCCGTCGGCGGATAAGCCAACATAAACGGCTTAAGATTTCATTATCTTAGCAACTATCATCAGTCAGTGGTACTAGTGTCATGTCATACCGACATTTTCTATATAATTACAAAAACCATGACTTGTTCCAAAAAAAAAAAATTCACTACATTTTATATATTTCCATTAATTCTTTAGAATCTCCTTGATATCTGCAATGCAGACAATAATTCCTATATTAGATCTGACCAAAGTTGATACTGAACATGAGACTAATTATTAAACTCAACAACTTTTCTTTGCTGCAATATGGGTATATCGTGAACATAAAAAATTACAGCTGTGAAATATCTTTTCACAAATTTCAATGCTGTGGTATATTCGTTTCAGCAATAATTTCAACAGCAGACCACCGATGAATAGCAACACGAACCGTAGACCTCTGACCTCTCCATTTGAGCGTAACGGTTGGGGCAATAGTGGAGGCTCCGCAAGCCAGTTCAACAGTCCCCCTCCAAATATAATGAGCAGCAGCCAAAATTCGCTTCAGTCAAGTTCGGTTGGGCTGGGAAATCAGAACGGAACCTCCGGCAGCAAAACTACGACCCAAGTCACCATACCGAAAGAAGTAAGTAAACGTCATTTTTGTAATTTAAAACAACTCAAAATAAGAAGTTTTTCACTTAAAAGGATGATGTAAATCTGCTTGTAGGATTTTCTTTGCCATTATTATAAATTTTGTAGGTATAAAAACTAAATTTGTTCTTAATTTTTAATGGTTTCATTAGAGAAAATTGTGTTGGAAGAGTCGTATACTCAATCATATTTCTTCAGAAGTCACACTTCTCTTTGTTTATTGTAATTACATTTTTCAATTACCCAGTTTGAACAAAAAAAAAATTCTTATTTTTAACAATATCCTGTGTAATGTGGTTTTGATATCACAAATTATAAATTAACTATGGTGTTACAAAGCAAAGTGTAGATTACACATTATACAGTGTGACCCATTTGAAATGGATGCGCCCCTATAAGATAAGTAGTAAGATGGTACACTAAAATCTCTGCCTTTATTGAGTAAATAATGGAATATTTCAATTTTTCAGTGCCTATTTTGGCCTTTATTCAAGGTGAAAAATACCAAAATATAGTTACTGATTTTTTATAAAAAAAAATTAGTACACCACTGTATTTGGAAGCTAGTAAACCATGTAAAACCCAATTTTCGTTAACACAGAGACGAATGTGACCGAATGCAGAAGATATTTGCAGAAATTACACCGAGACCATTACAATGTATCATACCGCCAAACAAACATAGGCGGTATGATAAATGCATTGGTCTAGGTGGAGATTTAGTTGAAGCTACTAGTATTTAAATGTTTATTTTATTTCATTTCCTTAAATTTAAAGCTGTAAAATTGACGCCTCCCCATCGACAGTCTTCGACCGCCGAGAAAAAAGTTCCACCGGGAGAACTTTCACACCTATTTAGCGGTTTCTTTGATATATGCCGCCAAAGACCCCGCCGACTGTTAATTGATGTCATTTGTCGCCTTTGACGCTAACACCTCTCTGGCGGTTCCTTTGACGTATGCCGACAAATTTTCTCACGCTCATCTGAATTTTCCCACACTCAAGTGACCCTATATCTACTAAATTTTCTGTTTTTCTATTTCCATAAACAACCAGAATTACTTAAAAAAATTGTTTTCCATGAGAACCACGCTTTAAATGCTGTAGCGATTTTAATGCTTAATCTTAAAAAAGAAATGTATTGAAACCGGTTGGAATCTACTGAGGTACTATTTTAGTGAGGTGCTTCATGTCGAATGGGCCACACTTTATATACAGGGTGTTAAAATAAAACAGTTCCTAGCTGCCTTTCGTTATGTATGTATAATTGCATATGCTAAATTATTCCAGAATCTATATAACTTGCTCACATTTTGTATTGCCTGTTTGCGAATAAATGGATTCGTTAATCAAAATATGAAAAGATCAAACCTTTGAGAATCACCAAAAATCTATTATTATACGATGATTGTCAGTTTGAAGCTTTTAGGAAATAATTAATTAAATGTTTACTGCCTCATTTTGAGTCTCCATAATCTATAACTGCAAATAAAACCAATCTAGTTAATTAAGAAATGTTTCTTTGTTTACAATCCTCCTTAATCTGCCAAAATCTAGATCTTCTGCTATACATAGTCAGTTATTAAAGAAAAATTAATATTCAGTAATTATTTTCACAGAATCTGTGTAATAATTTGTTCCCTCATTTCAGCTTGCAGGTGCTATTATCGGGAAGGGCGGCAGCAGAATAAGAAAAATTCGTCTTGATTCGGGCGCGAATATCACAATCGACGAGCCTCTTCCAGGATCCAACGAACGTATCATAACAATAGCCGGTATGCCAAATCAAATACAGATGGCACAATATTTGCTGCAGCAAAGGTAAGAGGCATTATCATATTAATAATATCCCCTTTCTCTGTTATTGTACTAAAATAATAATTATTGTACTGAAAAAGTCAGCAATGATCTTAATTTCTGTCCCGTGTTACACAAATTGTAATATGCAAGTTTAATATTCATCCATTAGTGCATGCAAGAATGATACTGTTTATCATTTACTAAAGGAATGTATCAGAAAATTTAACTAACTGTACTGGAAACATTGATATCAAACAAAACATGTATTTACAATTCTTATTAAAGGTTAACAGGTCAATTTTAATTCCATTCAATATTACTCCATTCGGACTGTTTATAGTACGTATCAAAGTTTTTTGTTTACAGTATTCTATAAAGGTTGCCCAAGCTTTGCAAGAATTATTCAAAAACAATTATTTCTACCAAATTACGTATTTGTATTATATTAATGGCCTTGTAATACTGTTGTATGTTTTTATTTGACCATTCAATCTGACGAATTTATTTTAGTATCAGAAATTATAATTTTCTCTAAAAATCAATGATAGACAAATAAAAACTTTCAGTCCTCTTTTTTATTTTGTATAAAATTGCATATATGTAACTTGTGCTATAATTAATTACGTTACAAGTCCCATGATTGCTGTGCTATGTGCTATAATTAAGCTGCCTCTGTTTGTCCAGTAACTAAAGGCGCACTCGTAATGCGCGTCAGGAGCGAGCTGGACGACGTAATACAAATGGTGACATTCAGTTTGTCACCTTTAGTTCAACAATTAACTAAAAATTTAAAGCTGTAAATTAGAACTGTTTGTACATTTTTCTTTGTGCTTTGTCTGTCTTGATACGTCTCTGGTTGTCGACAAACAGAAGCAACTGCGTTTTAATTAAGAAAATAATTGTTGTGTATCATGTTTTTAATCGTCCTGTGGAGGAACATCATCTTTTTCCCATACTTTTGAATATATCATTTTCATGTTTTATAACCAGGGAGCATATATTTGGATGTCATTATGTGTAGATTGTTATAATGTAGAAATGATGCCAGATGGGGCTATAGAATAATGGATCTATATTAAAATCTATTTTTTTTTTCCGGTAAAGCATAAATCTTTTTTTTTTAATTGCGCTTCATTTCAATTTAGGAGTTCTGGTAATTACCAAAGTTGTTTATATAATTGTTAGAAAAGTTTTTTAACAACTGCAATAGCAGAATATTAGAAAACTCGAGTAGTGTTCTTATCCCTGAAAATCAAATGTTTTAAGATGGCTCTAAAAAATTTATAATCATTGCATTAAATTAAATCCATGTTTCCTGCTGTTTTCTTGATGGTAAACAGACGTATATTAATTAGGTGTTCAACAGCTATTTTTGATATATTTTATTGACAGGTTTATATAAACTAACACATAAAAGACAAGTTAATTTTTTTCCACACAAGGATTGTTGTGTAAAGAATCATTCGGCATTTTCATTTGCAAATAAGCAATTGATTTACCAACATTGAAGTCTATTCTGGTAGTAGTGTCTTGATTTTTTTTCTGATAGTGTCTAAAGTTTGGTATCCTCAAACTGCTGTCTAAGTTCGCTATAGTGTTTCTTATCCTCCACATCAAAATCGCCCCTTTTTTTCATTCATCAAAACCAATGCTCATCTAATACATATCCACAATAAGTTCCGAATGTAAATCCATAAGCTTCAATTTTCACTTTTATAGAATTAAGGCAGTAAAGTACCAAATAACAATAATAAATAGGATTTAGCAAAATGGCATTTAAGTTTCACAATAGTCAAAAGGAACATCTATAGATCACTTACATTTATTTATTCACTTATATGTGTTGTCAAATATTTCTGTTAGAGGAAGAATATTGTGAAGTCTGATTTCCAAAATTGGAGAATCTATTAGGTATTCCAAATTTGTTTTGTCCAACTGCCTCTATTCGGGGACTCCTTTAATAACCGCTTGGCGGTTTAGTAGTTCCTTTCTCGACTTCTGACTTATATGTTACTGACATAGATCATATCGATATAGATGTATACCCCACGATTTCATTTGGAATTTGTCCTGGATTAGCATACCGTGTACGGCACTGAAGAGCACTAATAAGTTCGAAACAGCTGTATGTCGTTTGGTTATGATCTGGGACAATTGTCGAATCCTACCTGTGGCGGGTTTTATTTTTTGAAACCTTATCTGATCGTGCAGAAACACGAGAAAGGGGTCGAGGATCGCTTTTAGGTATAATTCAATGCCTGGCGGGGCTTTAGCCCGAGGAGTAGTTGTTTCCTATAGCGATTATGTAATAGCGTTGCTATTCGGGAACTCCTTTGATAACCGCTTGGCGGTTTGGTAATTCTCGATTTCCGACTTATATGTTGCCCCATTTTCTTTAAAAAAATCTTGATCTAATATGGCAAAATTTGTGTGTATTGATTTAAGCTGCTATTAGATCTACCAAAATTGGGAAAAGGAATATTTAGGAATTACTATTCTTGAAAAAAGCATCGCAAATTTTTTCCCAATTCGATTGCATCCATGGATGTATGATTTTTTATTTTCTACAAGCAATTTTTATGGAGTTCAGTAGGTTACACATGTATTTCCTTAAAACTTTCATTTTTGACCACAGATTTCCAAATGTGGAACATCAAATAAACTAAAAAAATTATTGTAGGTTTTCTAGTATGTAACACAAGTACATAAATGGTTTTTTTTAATACCGTTTTATTTTTTGTCAACCCACCACATGAGAAATATTTTCTTTTGGTCAAGAATCTTTTTTCCTATGCAGTAATTCCAAATATTCTTCTGCAGTTTTTTATGTAAAATCCAATGGTTAGTTTATTTTACAAGAATTAAAAGTGTAATCGGAAGTGATAAATCTAAATTTATTTATGATTGAAAAATTAAAAATTCCAGTTTAGATATTTTCCATTGAGGTTTTCCCATAGAGATCATATAATTAAAACAAAAACGGATATTTGGCATAAATTTACGTGTTAAATGCTCCAAAGAAGAAAATTCAGATATTTTAATTCGTGTATACATTTAATTTATTAAAAGTTAAACTTAATCCTTAAATATTTTCATTGACACTTGATGACAATAATATATTAAATAGAAAAAAAACAAATGATATTTACTGGAAGAATTTTAAATTTTGAAACATTAAAGAAAATTGTAACACTTTTAATATTGATAGTATTTCACATAAGTAGAATTCCAACAAAGGGTGGATACTTTTTTTTTAATGAATGAAACTTAATTTATTTCCATATTTGATGGAATTACTTTTCAAAATTGACAACCAAATATTGGTCCCCGTTGATAATACCTGACAAGATAAATAAATAAATTATGTTTCCTTAGAATAATAACAATGCTACTCTCTTACTTAAAAATAAGAGAAAACTTTCTCCTGTCTGAGTTTTGATAACTAAACTTCAACTTCGACAGAAACTAAGAGAACTTTCCGATTGACATGTAACAATTATTAGTACATATTTATTTATTAATTTTGCGCAGATTATATATGGTATCACATTTCAAGTGTAAAAACAACCATCAATGCTAACCTATACTACTGTTTTATTCGTACATTGTGTTTTATGGTGTGGCAAGCTTACAGCCGTAAGAAGCTAATTTCCCTGTATTATATATATATATATATATATATATATATATAAGCAAAAGAAGATTACTAATACTATGGTGTGTGGACTCTGTGTATACTAACAGGGTAGTGTTGTGTGGAAGACTAGTGATTTTGTTGTTCTGTTTCGCTTAACAAGGAATCACTAATCATCCCACAAAGCTATCTGCTTCTTCGAGATCTTCATGCGATCTTCACTTCGTTTGTCATTCGTGAATGTAATAATAACAACTTCCATGTCATTTTTTGTACATAATACGTTTTCTTTTCTTTTTTTAGAATAGTCTAGGTATAAGATATTATAGTTTAATCCAGGAAATAACAGTGCAAAATTAATCGTTTTAATTTGTTTAAAAAAATATTGTTTTGCTTTATCGGTAAAATAATGGGAAGTATGTTATTTTCTGGTTTAAACCACAGTAAGTATGTTTTGAACAATTTAGAAAGGTTGTGATTATCACGGAAATGTTATCTGACATGACTTGTTTAATGTTATTGTCAAAATATCGTTTATTATTTAAATTAGAATGTTTGTCATAGTTTAATATGCAGTGGACTCACAAAATTGATCAAATCTCACATGATTAGTGAGAGATCACATCTTTATCATTTTATATCAGTTAAATTACAACACAGTTGTTGCTAAAATATTACTAAGGATTAGGATTAACAAGAACTACAAAAAATTAATAGAACAAATATTTTTATTTAAAGAAGAAACAAAAATTTACTAAATTTTAATACTTGGTGTACCCTCCTCTTGGGTCGATTACGGCACAGATCCGTCTTGACACACTTTCTACCAACTTCTCGCATTGTTGTGGTGTGATTTTATTCCACTTGGTCATGACATTTTCCCACAATTGCTGCGTGTTGCATGCCAAAGCACTAACATCAGTGACAGATCTCTTCAGCTGGGCCCAGAGATTTTCAATAGGGTTTAAATATGGGGATCGTGGTGGCCATTCTAACAAATTAATCCTACTTTCGTCGACCCATGTTTTCCTCACACGAGCGGTATGTTCAGGATCATTGTCTTGCTGAAAAACGATGTCTGTTTTACGTTTATTGGGCTTTCCAAGGCTTCCCATCAAGCTACGCGATAAAATCTCGACGTAGTCTACTGCAGTTATTCTCCCTTCTATTCTCTCAATGAAGCCAACCCCTTTTGACATGAAGCATTCCCACACCCTCAAATTTTAATGTTGGCTTAACATTTCTTGTCGGCAATTGTTCATTTCACCCTTTCCGCATCCACTCTTTACCATCAGAACCAAATCTATTAATTTTGGTTTCGTCAGACCATACAACATTTGACCAATCATTTTCTGTGTAGTGGGCATATTTTTTGGCCAAGGCTAATCTTAGTTTTTTTATGTCTATCTGTTAATAGTGGCTTTTTAACCTTTGCCCTTCCTCGCAAGCCAGCTTCTCTCAAGACACGGCGAACTCCTTCACCCCCGCTGTCAATTTTATCAAACCGTCTAAGCTTCCGTTGTATTTGAACGGCATTATCAACTTCGCCTGAATGAATTGAACGGATAACACCGCGTTTGAAGGCATCTGAGAACTTCAGCTTACAACCTGCTTTATTCTTTTCGATCCCTTGTACATGGGTTGAATTCATTTTTCGAATGTTGCTAATAGTTCCCACTCAGCATCCATATTGTTTACGTAAAGAACGGTGCGAAGCTCCTTTTTGAAGGTCATTTACAATTGCTTTCCGAATATTTTCCGATGTTGGCTTCACTGTAAAACCATTACAATTCAAATATTGTATTGCATACAAAATTGTCCATAATAATTAAAATTGCTTCTTACTTACTGTTTTATGTGCTTCCAGGAATTTTTAATTGTAGTTATTAGTTAATTTTAAAAGCCAATTGAAACCCACTCACGAAATTTTAATTGTTATTATTGTATGTGAAACTCGTAAAATTTATCAAGTGGCCTTCTGAGACTTACAAAATGGACTGAGTGCATTATGTTTACAACCCAGGTAGAAATGCGTTTTAGGATTAGAATGAAAAGGTAAACAAAGTTTTCTGAGAAGTAATAAATGCGTATTGACAAACAATATTGGTTCATGACGATTTATTGATAATACCAACAAACATTTGATCAATTTCGTGAATCACTGTATATTTTTTATAAACAGGTCACTGTAGATATCTACACAATTAATTTGGACATAGCATGTTGCAAGGAAATTGGTGTATAGTACCGTGCTTTGTTTTTATGACTAGGCCCAGGTAGACTGTTCCATTTATCGGCAAGATAAAAGTTTTTTATTTGGCAAATGGCGATGAAATGAATAGTACAAGTATTTGTTTAAAAAAAATTCTACCTGCGGATACTTTTAACTGTTCCGTTCGATTGTGTTGCTTTTTACAATTTTCCAATTTAAAACCAAATAAGTGGCATAAAAACATAAAATAACTATCAACATACATGAAGGATCAATGGATGCAAAACTCACTATATGACAGCAGCTCTAATATGAACTGAACTATGCCAGTATACGCCAAAATGATGTGTTCGTTTTGAAAGAAAAGCTTTCCCACAGAACATCCCACAATTTAATTAAAGTGGTTCTGAAATCTTAAATGCTTTGTCTATGCATGACCAGTACAATTTTTTACTAAAACAATACCAAGTTTGTTTTCATTTTTTATTCAGCTATATGTCAGTAAACTGGTCTAAGGAATACAGTATCGATGCTTTGTTCATTATCTTATTGTTACATTTACCAGATCTTAAATCCAGTTGTGACAAGGTGAAAAAAAAAAAGTAGTCTCCAGGAACAGATTCCACAACAAGTTACAAGAAATTTCGGTAAATTTAATGCAGAATCTTTGCTAAGACTTTGTTCGATACCTTGTCCATTAGAGTTCAAGCATTTGTTAAAGCTAGAAGTATCTTCATCATTTTTATATACACCTTGTTTTTTCTCTTTTCGTTTGAATCTACATGAAATTTATATATAAAATAATCGACACTATAGGGCCCATGCATTGGTTGTATGCCAACTGCATCCATGCCAATCTTCGCTAATCCCTTATTTCAATTTTCTATTTCGCCATTTGCTTATTGGTCTACTTCTTCCCGAAGACCTCGTGGCCAATAGTTATGTTGTTGGTCTGTCATCTGGTAATCTTACCATGTGACATAAGTGCCTCATTCTTTGTGCCCCTATTTCATTTGTGATGGATGGTTCATTGTATAATTTGATTAACTCATTATTTGCTCATTGTTCCCCAGTTTCATCTACTTTTTTTTCTCCATATATTCTCAGTACTTTTCTTCCAAATATCTCCAATATTAATATTTTTCCTATGAATTTAAATTCCATGTTTCTTTGCCATAAATTTCATCTGACCTTATTACTGTTTCGTTTTTATCTAATCATAAAATTAGGCAAAAACTGACTTTACTGGTGTAAAAAAAAGATTATCATTTTTACATTTCTGGACAAACTTTTTGACATCAATATATGAAACAGCCCATCCATACATTTTGTTCCCATTGTTATTCTTATATTTCATCCTTTTTTTCACCCTTGTCAGCTATTGTCACACCTAAGTAACCTTTTCTCAAACTCGTATTGTGATTGTTCTTTTACTATTTTGAATTTTCTGTCAAGTTTATGCTTTTTTGGTATCTATCACCATGAATTTCTCTCCATTTATTTGTAAGTCCTTTTACCTCTCAAACTTGTATTATGATCTTTCTGTTACTATTTTGAATTGTCTATTACGTTTATGCTTCTTTCATATCTACCATCATGAATGTATATCTATTTATTTGTAAATCTCCCTTTTCATTTTCTCAAACTTTTATTCTGATCTTTCTGTTACTATTTTCAATTTTCTATTATGTTTGTGTTTCTTTCATGTCTCCCACCATGAATTTATCTCTCCATTGTCTACTCCATTTATTTGTAAATCTTCCTTTTAACTTTCTCAATCTTTTATTGTCATTTTTCTGTTCCTATTTTCAATTTTCTATTAAATTTGTAGTTCTTTGGTATCTACCATCATGAAGTTATCTGCATTTATTTGTAAATCTTCCTTTTAACTTTCTCAAACTCATATTATGATCTTTCTGTTGCTGTCTTAAATTTTCTATCAAGTTTATGCTTCCTTCATATCTATCACCATGAATGTATCTCCATTTATTTATAAATCTTCCTTTTAACTTTCTCAAACTAGTATTACGATCTTTGTGTTACTATTTTCAATTTGCTATTAAGTTTGTGCTTATTTCATGACTGCCACCATGAACTTATCTTCATTTATTTATAAATCTTCCTTTTAACTTTCCCAAACATATATTATGATCTTTTTGTTACTATTTTCAATTTTCTATTAAGTTTGTGCTTCTTTCGTACTACGGCCATGAATTTATCTCCATTTATTTGTAAATCTCCCTTTTCATTTTCTCAAACTTTTATTCTGATCTTTCTGTTACTATTTTCAATTTTCTATTATGTTTGTGTTTCTTTCATGTCTCCCACCATGAATTTATCTCTCCATTGTCTACTCCATTTATTTGTAAATCTTCCTTTTAACTTTCTCAATCTTTTATTGTCATTTTTCTGTTCCTATTTTCAATTTTCTCTTAAATTTGTAGTTCTTTGGTATCTACCATCATGAAGTTATCTGCATTTATTTGTAAATCTTCCTTTTAACTTTCTCAAACTCATATTATGATCTTTCTGTTGCTGTCTTAAATTTTCTATCAAGTTTATGCTTCCTTCATATCTATCACCATGAATGTATCTCCATTTATTTATAAATCTTCCTTTTAACTTTCTCAAACTAGTATTACGATCTTTGTGTTACTATTTTCAATTTGCTATTAAGTTTGTGCTTATTTCATGACTGCCACCATGAACTTATCTTCATTTATTTATAAATCTTCCTTTTAACTTTCCCAAACATATATTATGATCTTTTTGTTACTATTTTCAATTTTCTATTAAGTTTGTGCTTCTTTCGTACTACGGCCATGAATTTATCTCCATTTATTTGTAAATCTCCCTTTTCATTTTCTCAAACTTTTATTCTGATCTTTCTGTTACTATTTTCAATTTTCTATTATGTTTATGTTTCTTTCATGTCTACCACCATGAATTTGTCTACTCTATTTATTTGTAAATCTTCCTTTTAACTTTCTCAAACTTTTATTGTCATTTTTCTGTTACTATTTTCATTTTTCTATTAAATTTG
This sequence comes from Rosalia funebris, assembly GCA_037954035.1. Taxonomy (NCBI): domain Eukaryota; kingdom Metazoa; phylum Arthropoda; class Insecta; order Coleoptera; family Cerambycidae; genus Rosalia; species Rosalia funebris. The sequence goes on along the minus strand of JAZFAV010000016.1, from coordinate 14,300,828 downwards.
TAGTTCTTTGGTATCTACCATCATGAAGTTATCTGCATTTATTTGTAAATCTTCCTTTTAACTTTCTCAAACTCATATTATGATCTTTCTGTTGCTGTCTTAAATTTTCTATCAAGTTTATGCTTCCTTCATATCTATCACCATGAATGTATCTCCATTTATTTATAAATCTTCCTTTTAACTTTCTCAAACTAGTATTACGATCTTTGTGTTACTATTTTCAATTTGCTATTAAGTTTGTGCTTATTTCATGACTGCCACCATGAACTTATCTTGATTTATTTATAAATCTTCCTTTTAACTTTCCCAAACATATATTATGATCTTTTTGTTACTATTTTCAATTTTCTATTAAGTTTGTGCTTCTTTCGTACTACGGCCATGAATTTATCTCCATTTATTTGTAAATCTCCCTTTTCATTTTCTCAAACTTTTATTCTGATCTTTCTGTTACTATTTTCAATTTTCTATTATGTTTATGTTTCTTTCATGTCTACCACCATGAATTTGTCTACTCTATTTATTTGTAAATCTTCCTTTTAACTTTCTCAAACTTTTATTGTCATTTTTCTGTTACTATTTTCATTTTTCTATTAAATTTGTAGTTCTTTGGTATCTACCATCATGAAGTTATCTGTATTTATTTGTAAATCTTCCTTTTAACTTTCTCAAACTCGTATTATGATCTTTCTGTTGCTGTCTTAAATTTTCTATCAAGTTTATGCTTCCTTCATATCTATCACCATGAATGTATCTCCATTTATTTATAAATCTTCCTTTTAACTTTCTCAAACTAGTATTACGATCTTTGTGTTACTATTTTCAATTTGCTATTAAGTTTGTGCTTATTTCATGACTGCCACCATGAACTTATCTTCATTTATTTATAAATCTTCCTTTTAACTTTCCCAAACATATATTATGATCTTTTTGTTACTATTTTCAATTTTCTATTAAGTTTGTGCTTCTTTCGTACTACGGCCATGAATTTATCTCCATTTATTTGTAAATCTCCCTTTTCATTTTCTCAAACTTTTATTCTGATCTTTCTGTTACTATTTTCAATTTTCTATTATGTTTATGTTTCTTTCATGTCTACCACCATGAATTTATCTCTCCATTGTCTACTCCATTTATTTGTAAATCTTCCTTTTAACTTTCTCAATCTTTTATTGTCATTTTTCTGTTCCTATTTTCAATTTTCTATTAAATTTGTAGTTCTTTGGTATCTACCATCATGAAGTTATCTGCATTTATTTGTAAATCTTCCTTTTAACTTTCTCAAACTCATATTATGATCTTTCTGTTGCTGTCTTAAATTTTCTATCAAGTTTATGCTTCCTTCATATCTATCACCATGAATGTATCTCCATTTATTTATAAATCTTCCTTTTAACTTTCTCAAACTAGTATTACGATCTTTGTGTTACCATTTTCAATTTGCTATTAAGTTTGTGCTTATTTCATGACTGCCACCATAAACTTATCTTCATTTATTTATAAATCTTCCTTTTAACTTTCCCAAACATATATTATGATCTTTTTGTTACTATTTTCAATTTTCTATTAAGTTTGTGCTTCTTTCGTACTACGGCCATGAATTTATCTCCATTTATTTGTAAATCTCCCTTTTCATTTTCTCAAACTTTTATTCTGATCTTTCTGTTACTATTTTCAATTTTCTATTATGTTTATGTTTCTTTCATGTCTACCACCATGAATTTATCTTCTCCATTGTCTACTCTATTTATTTGTAAATCTTCCTTTTAACTTTCTCAATCTTTTATTGTCATTTTTCTGTTCCTATTTTCAATTTTCTATTAAATTTGTAGTTCTTTGGTATCTACCATCATGAAGTTATCTGTATTTATTTGTAAATCTTCCTTTTAACTTTCTCAAACTCGTATTATGATCTTTCTGTTGCTGTCTTAAATTTTCTATCAAGTTTATGCTTCCTTCATATCTATCACCATGAATGTATCTCCATTTATTTATAAATCTTCCTTTTAACTTTCTCAAACTAGTATTACGATCTTTGTGTTACTATTTTCAATTTGCTATTAAGTTTGTGCTTATTTCATGACTGCCACCATGAACTTATCTTGATTTATTTATAAATCTTCCTTTTAACTTTCCCAAACATATATTATGATCTTTTTGTTACTATTTTCAATTTTCTATTAAGTTTGTGCTTCTTTCGTGACTACGACCATGAATTTATTTCCATTTATTTGTAATCTTCCTTTCAACTTTCTCAAACTTTTCTTGTGATCATTCAGTTACTATTTTCAATTTTCTATTAAGTTCGTGCTTCTTTCGTGTCTATCACCATGAATTTATCTCCATTTATTTGTAAATCTTCCTTTTAACTTTCTCAAAATTTTATTTGTGATCTTTCTGTTATTAAGTTTGTGCTTCTTCCATATCTACCACCATCAATTTACCATTATTTATTTGTAAATCTATATTCAAGAATATCAACAACTTCTCATTAAAACCAAGATTGCTACCATTGCTACCAGGTCGATTTACATCATATTCAATGTAATTTGGAACGGTTTTGTAACTTTCGAATTATCGACAAAATCCTCTAAACTCTCCTCCTTATTTTCCTACTGCTTTGTTTTCGATAAGTGCACTTTAGCATAAATCTCATAAATAGGTTGCCTTTTGAACCTTCTATAGTTGTGCATTTATAGCCTTCCTCTTATTAATCTAAACTTCCAGATATTTATTCTTTTAATTATTCATACTTCATGTAGTAAAAACGGGCTACTGAAAGACAGTAAGTTACTAACATGGCATCATCCCATTTATGGAAAAAAATTTCCATATTAATCATATGTTATGTTATTTTATGTACATTTAATGTACTACCTATTTTAGTACATCGTAGTCTCGTTGTTACTATATTTATTTATATTTAATGTATATTTACACTTGAAATATAAATGATTTTCCTTTTCTATTTCCAGTGTCCATCACAATTCCGAACGCAACAACTACTAAGGGAAAAACAGCTGTGCCCACAGAAGAATCCTTCTTTTATACACACATATACTTATTGTATCAAAATCTTATATCTTGTAAACTTTTTTTTATATACATACCTTAATTCTATTTTAGAAACATTCCATTTTATTTAATGGGCATTATTTCTGTTTATACATTCACACATTAAACAACATCATACGATTATATGCTATTGTGAATCTGTATAAGAATTTTGTGTGTTTTGAAATCTATATTTATATTTTTTATTTGATCAAGGAAATATTTTTTTTTCTTTTATAGAATACAATTGCCTTTTAAATAATACCAACAAAATATATGGAATACATTTTTGTTTGTAAATTTCACTTCATAAATATTTTTATAGTAGGTTACTTTTATTTTTAAGTATTTTGTATGTCGTATATACTGTGCCACCTTCCAACTAGAACTACTTTCGCCTAATTTGTGTCGAGAGTTCCTAGCGAAATTTCATATGATTTGTCGCGCATAGAATATCACTTAATACTTTAGATATTACTTGATGTATAGTACTAACATTATGGTAAAACGATAAAATACATTTGCATATTGGTGCATCAGGGAACAATCTAAGTACAAATGAATTTTTCTGTTGTTCCATGGTCATGTTGCAAATATCCAACCAAATATTTTTATATTTAAGTTTCTCTAGGCATATATCTGTAAGTGTTACGTATGCATATGTAATGTATTGAAACACAGTAATCAATAAAAATATTTCAGTAATAAAATCGTGTTTGCCTATTTTCCCCTTTAGACTAAAAGTCTAAAGTAAAATGAACCATAGATAAAACATCCATGGTTAATTACCCAAGAAACCTTTCATGGAGGAAAGATCAGGAAGAGTCTGTGGTAATACATAAGGAACCTAATGGTTCTTTACCAAGCATAGCCTGCAGCTTTTATTTATAGAGCAGAACTCTCAAATGGAGATTGTTACACCTTCCATGACGTTGATTTTGACTTTCATATTCTTGACAAAATTTCACAATGCTCTAAAAATAAATCCACAGGTTCTCTAGATAGGTATCAATTTTGAAATTGTTAATTTTAACCTGAAGTTCAAAAAAATTTTCGTTTTAACGCCAAACCAGTCAAGATGTCATTAAAATGGAGTATTCTACCGTATTCAGAAGGTCAACGTGCATTGTATTCGATATAATTCACGTCGATTTTGAGACTTTCGAGTTTTTTTACAAAATTGCCTTGCAGCCCATCGATATTTTTCCACAAAAAAGCATTTTATTGAGAAAAAATTTTAAAAATTCACCCAAACGTAAAAATGGTGGACGAATCGAATGGTGCCTTCAAATCAGAGGTTCTCTAGATCCTTATAAATTTCCAAGTAGTTACCTTTAACCTGAATTTCAAAAGAAATCTTTTGCCTTAACGAGAAAATCAGTATATCATTCAAAAGGAGAACTCTGTCGTCTCCAGGAGGTCGACTTACATCGTATTCAATGTAATTCGCAACGAATTTGAGACTATTTCACAAAATTGCCTATCATCGACTTTTTTCCACAAGAGAAAAAGATCTTATTTTCTAGAGAAAAAATCTCAAAAAATTCATACAAACGTAAAAAAAGCGGACGAATCCTGTGGTGCCTTCGGGCTTGCCTTAAATACAGAGGTTCTCTAGATAGGTATGAATTTCAGAATTGTTCCTTTTAACCTGATGTTCAAAAGAACTTTTTCGCCTTAACGAGAAAGTCGACAGTATTTCATTCAAAAGGAGAACTTTATCGTGTCCAGGAGGTCGACTTACATCGTATTCAATGTAATTCGCGTCGAGTTTGAGACTTAGAATTTTTCACAAAATTGCCTTGCATCCATCGATATTGTTCCACAAAAAAACATTTTCTCGAAAAGGAATATCAAAAACTTCATACAAACGTAAAGGAGGCGGACGAATCCAATGCTGTCTTCGAATTTCCCTTAAATTCAGAGGTTTTCTAGATACATATGAATTTCGAAGTTGTGACTTTTAACCTGAATTTCAAAAGAACCTTTTCGCCTTAACGATAAAATCGACAGTATCTCATTCAAAAGGAGAACTCTGTCGTGCCCAGGAGGTCGACTTACATCGTATTCAATGTAATTCGCGTCGAGTTTGAGACTTAGAATTTTTCACAAAATTGCCTTGCATCCATCGATATTGTTCCACAAAAAAACATTTTCTCGAAAAGAAATATCAAAAACTTCATACAAACGTAAAGGAGGCGGACGAATCCAATGCTGTCTTCGAATTTCCCTTAAATTCAGAGGTTTTCTAGATACATATGAATTTCGAAGTTGTGACGTTTAACCTGAATTTCAAAAGAACCTTTTCGCCTTAACGATAAAATCGACAGTATCTCATTCAAAAGGAGAACTCTGTCGTGTCCAGGAGGTCGACTTACATCGTATTCAATGTAATTCGCGTCGATTTTGAGACTTTAAAATTTTTCACAAAATTGCCTTGCTATAGTCCATCGACATTGTTCCACAAAAAAACATTTTCTCGAAAAGAAATCTCAAAAAATTCATACAGGCGTAAAAAAAGAGGACGAATCCAATGGTGCCTTCGGATTTCCCTTAAATTCAGAGGTTCTCTAGATACATATGAATTTCGAAATTGTCATTTTTAACCTGAATTTCAAAAGAACCTTTTCGCTTTAACGATAAAATCGACAGTATCTCATTCAAATGGAGAACTCTGTCGTGCCCAGGAGGTCGACTTACATCGTATTCAATGTAATTCGCGTCGATTTTGAGACTTTAAAATTTTTTACAAAATTGCCTTGGTTATAGTCCATCGATATTGTTCCACAAAAAGACATTTTCTCGAAAAGAAGTCTCAAAAAATTCATACAGGCGTAAAAAAAGAGGAAGAATCCAATGGTGCCTTCGGATTTCCCTTAAATTCAGAGGTTCTCTAGATACATATGAATTTCGAAATTGTCATTTTTAACCTGAATTTCAAAAGAACCTTCTCGCCTTAACGATAAAATCGACAGTATCTCATTCAAAAGGAGAACTCTGTCGTGCCCAGGAGGTCGACTTACATCGTGTTCAATGTAATTCGCGTCGATTTTGAGACTTTAAAATTTTTCACAAAATTGCCTTGCTATAGTCCATCGACATTGTTCCACAAAAAAACATTTTCTCGAAAAGAAATCTCAAAAAATTCATACAGGCGTAAAAAAAGAGGACGAATCCAATGGTGCCTTCGGATTTCCCTTAAATTCAGAGGTTCTCTAGATACATATGAATTTCGAAGTTGTGACGTTTAACCTGAATTTCAAAAGAACCTTTTCGCCTTAACGATAAAATCGACAGTATCTCATTCAAAAGGAGAACTCTGTCGTGTCCAGGAGGTCGACTTACATCGTATTCAATGTAATTCGCGTCGATTTTGAGACTTTAAAATTTTTCACAAAATTGCCTTGCTATAGTCCATCGACATTGTTCCACAAAAAAACATTTTCTCGAAAAGAAATCTCAAAAAATTCATACAGGCGTAAAAAAAGAGGACGAATCCAATGGTGCCTTCGGATTTCCCTTAAATTCAGAGGTTCTCTAGATACATATGAATTTCGAAATTGTCATTTTTAACCTGAATTTCAAAAGAACCTTTTCGCTTTAACGATAAAATCGACAGTATCTCATTCAAATGGAGAACTCTGTCGTGCCCAGGAGGTCGACTTACATCGTATTCAATGTAATTCGCGTCGATTTTGAGACTTTAAAATTTTTTACAAAATTGCCTTGGTTATAGTCCATCGATATTGTTCCACAAAAAGACATTTTCTCGAAAAGAAGTCTCAAAAAATTCATACAGGCGTAAAAAAAGAGGAAGAATCCAATGGTGCCTTCGGATTTCCCTTAAATTCAGAGGTTCTCTAGATACATATGAATTTCGAAATTGTCATTTTTAACCTGAATTTCAAAAGAACCTTCTCGCCTTAACGATAAAATCGACAGTATCTCATTCAAAAGGAGAACTCTGTCGTGCCCAGAAGGTCGACTTACATCGTATTCAATGTAATTCGCGTCGATTTTGAGACTTTAAAATTTTTCACAAAATTGCCTTGCTATAGTCCATCGACATTGTTCCACAAAAAAACATTTTCTCGAAAAGAAATCTCAAAAAATTCATACAGGCGTAAAAAAAGAGGACGAATCCAATGGTGCCTTCGGATTTCCCTTAAATTCAGAGGTTCTCTAGATACATATGAATTTCGAAATTGTAATTTTTAACCTGAATTTCAAAAGAACCTTTTGGCCTTAACGATAAAATCGACAGTATCTCATTCAAAAGGAGAACTCTGTCGTGCCCAGGAGGTCGACTTACATCGTATTCAATGTAATTCGCGTCGATTTTGAGACTTTAAAATTTTTCACAAAATTGCCTTGCTATAGTCCATCGACATTGTTCCACAAGAAAACATTTTCTCGAAAAGAAATCTCAAAAAATTCATACAGACGTAAAAAAAGAGGACGAATCCAATGGTGCCTTCGGATTTCCCTTAAATTCAGAGGTTCTCTAGATACATATAAATTTCGAAATTGTCATTTTTAACCTGAATTTCAAAAGAACCTTTTCGCCTTAACGATAAAATCGACAGTATCTCATTCAAAAGGAGAACTCTGTCGTGCCCAGGAGGTCGACTTACATCGTATTCAATGTAATTCGCGTCGATTTTGAGACTTTAAAATTTTTCACAAAATTGCCTTGCTATAGTCCATCGACATTGTTCCACAAGAAAACATTTTCTCGAAAAGAAATCTCAAAAAATTCATACAGGCGTAAAAAAAGAGGACGAATCCAATGGTGCCTTCGGATTTCCCTTAAATTCAGAGGTTCTCTAGATACATATGAATTTCGAAATTGTCATTTTTAACCTGAATTTCAAAAGAACCTTTTCGCCTTAACGATAAAATCGACAGTATCTCATTCAAAAGGAGAACTCTGTCGTGTCCAGGAGGTCGACTTACATCGTATTCAATGTAATTCGCGTCGATTTTGAGACTTTAAAATTTTTCACAAAATTGCCTTGCTATAGTCCATCGACATTGTTCCACAAGAAAACATTTTCTCGAAAAGAAATCTCAAAAAATTCATACAGGCGAAAAAAAGAGGACGAATCCAATGGTGCCTTCGGATTTCCCTTAAATTCAGAGGTTCTCTAGATACATATGAATTTCGAAATTGTCATATTTAACCTCAATTTCAAAAGAACCTTTTCGCCTTAACGATAAAATCGACAGTATCTCATTCAAAAGGAGAACTCTGTCGTGCCCAGGAGGTCGACTTACATCGTGTTCAATGTAATTCGCGTCGATTTTGAGACTTTAAAATTTTTCACAAAATTGCCTTGCTATAGTCCATCGATATTGTTCCACAAAAAGACATTTTCTCGAAAAGAAGTCTCAACAAATTCATACAGGCGTAAAAAAAGAGGACGAATCCAATGGTGCCTTCGAATTTCCCTTAAATTCAGAGGTTCGCTAGATACATATGAATTTCGAAATTGTCATTTTTAACCTGAATTTCAAAAGAACCTTCTCGCCTTAACGATAAAATCGACAGTATCTCATTCAAAAGGAGAACTCTGTCGTGCCCAGGAGGTCGACTTACATCGTATTCAATGTAATTCGCGTCGATTTTGAGACTTTAAAATTTTTTACAAAATTGCCTTGGTTATAGTCCATCGATATTGTTCCACAAAAAGACATTTTCTCGAAAAGAAGTCTCAAAAAATTCATACAGGCGTAAAAAAAGAGGAAGAATCCAATAGTGCCTTCGGATTTCCCTTAAATTCAGAGGTTCTCTAGATACATATGAATTTCGAAATTGTCATTTTTAACCTGAATTTCAAAAGAACCTTCTCGCCTTAACGATAAAATCGACAGTATCTCATTCAAAAGGAGAACTCTGTCGTGCCCAGAAGGTCGACTTACATCGTATTCAATGTAATTCGCGTCGATTTTGAGACTTTAAAATTTTTCACAAAATTGCCTTGCTATATATAGTCCATCGACATTGTTCCACAAAAAAACATTTTCTCGAAAAGAAATCTCAAAAAATTCATACAGGCGTAAAAAAAGAGGACGAATCCAATGGTGACTTCGGATTTCCTTTAAATTCAGAGGTTCTCTAGATACATATGAATTTCGAAATTGTAATTTTTAACCTGAATTTCAAAAGAACCTTTTGGCCTTAACGATAAAATCGACAGTATCTCATTCAAAAGGAGAACTCTGTCGTGCCCAGGAGGTCGACTTACATCGTATTCAATGTAATTCGCGTCGATTTTGAGACTTTAAAATTTTTCACAAAATTGCCTTGCTATATATAGTCCATCGACATTGTTCCACAAGAAAACATTTTCTCGAAAAGAAATCTCAAAAAATTCATACAGACGTAAAAAAAGAGGACGAATCCAATGGTGCCTTCGGATTTCCCTTAAATTCAGAGGTTCTCTAGATACATATAAATTTCGAAATTGTCATTTTTAACCTGAATTTCAAAAGAACCTTTTCGCCTTAACGATAAAATCGACAGTATCTCATTCAAAAGGAGAACTCTGTCGTGCCCAGGAGGTCGACTTACATCGTATTCAATGTAATTCGCGTCGATTTTGAGACTTTAAAATTTTTCACAAAATTGCCTTGCTATAGTCCATCGACATTGTTCCACAAGAAAACATTTTCTCGAAAAGAAATCTCAAAAAATTCATACAGGCGTAAAAAAAGAGGACGAATCCAATGGTGCCTTCGGATTTCCCTTAAATTCAGAGGTTCTCTAGATACATATGAATTTCGAAATTGTCATTTTTAACCTGAATTTCAAAAGAACCTTTTCGCCTTAACGATAAAATCGACAGTATCTCATTCAAAAGGAGAACTCTGTCGTGTCCAGGAGGTCGACTTACATCGTATTCAATGTAATTCGCGTCGATTTTGAGACTTTAAAATTTTTCACAAAATTGCCTTGCTATAGTCCATCGACATTGTTCCACAAGAAAACATTTTCTCGAAAAGAAATCTCAAAAAATTCATACAGGCGTAAAAAAAGAGGACGAATCCAATGGTGCCTTCGGATTTCCCTTAAATTCAGAGGTTCTCTAGATACATATGAATTTCGAAATTGTCATATTTAACCTCAATTTCAAAAGAACCTTTTCGCCTTAACGATAAAATCGACAGTATCTCATTCAAAAGGAGAACTCTGTCGTGTCCAGGAGGTCGACTTACATCGTATTCAATGTAATTCGCGTCGATTTTGAGACTTTAAAATTTTTCACAAAATTGCCTTGCTATAGTCCATCGACATTGTTCCACAAGAAAACATTTTCTCGAAAAGAAATCTCAAAAAATTCATACAGGCGTAAAAAAAGAGGACGAATCCAATGGTGCCTTCGGATTTCCCTTAAATTCAGAGGTTCTCTAGATACATATGAATTTCGAAATTGTCATATTTAACCTCAATTTCAAAAGAACCTTTTCGCCTTAACGATAAAATCGACAGTATCTCATTCAAAAGGAGAACTCTGTCGTGCCCAGGAGGTCGACTTACATCGTGTTCAATGTAATTCGCGTCGATTTTGAGACTTTAAAATTTTTCACAAAATTGCCTTGCTATAGTCCATCGATATTGTTCCACAAAAAGACATTTTCTCGAAAAGAAGTCTCAACAAATTCATACAGGCGTAAAAAAAGAGGACGAATCCAATGGTGCCTTCGAATTTCCCTTAAATTCAGAGGTTCGCTAGATACATATGAATTTCGAAATTGTCATTTTTAACCTGAATTTCAAAAGAACCTTCTCGCCTTAACGATAAAATCGACAGTATCTCATTCAAAAGGAGAACTCTGTCGTGCCCAGAAGGTCGACTTACATCGTATTCAATGTAATTCGCGTCGATTTTGAGACTTTAAAATTTTTCACAAAATTGCCTTGCTATAGTCCATCGACATTGTTCCACAAGAAAACATTTTCTCGAAAAGAAATCTCAAAAAATTCATACAGGCGTAAAAAAAGAGGACGAATCCAATGGTGCCTTCGGATTTCCCTTAAATTCAGAGGTTCTCTAGATACATATGAATTTCGAAATTGTCATTTTTAACCTGAATTTCAAAAGAACCTTTTCGCCTTAACGATAAAATCGACAGTATCTCATTCAAAAGGAGAACTCTGTCGTGTCCAGGAGGTCAACTTACATCGTATTCAATGTAATTCGCGTCGATTTTGAGACTTTAAAATTTTTCACAAAATTGCCTTGCTATAGTCCATCGACATTGTTCCACAAGAAAACATTTTCTCGAAAAGAAATCTCAAAAAATTCATACAGGCGTAAAAAAAGAGGACGAATCCAATGGTGCCTTCGGATTTCCCTTAAATTCAGAGGTTCTCTAGATACATATGAATTTCGAAATTGTCATATTTAACCTCAATTTCAAAAGAACCTTTTCGCCTTAACGATAAAATCGACAGTATCTCATTCAAAAGGAGAACTCTGTCGTGCCCAGGAGGTCGACTTACATCGTGTTCAATGTAATTCGCGTCGATTTTGAGACTTTAAAATTTTTCACAAAATTGCCTTGCTATAGTCCATCGATATTGTTCCACAAAAAGACATTTTCTCGAAAAGAAGTCTCAACAAATTCATACAGGCGTAAAAAAAGAGGACGAATCCAATGGTGCCTTCGAATTTCCCTTAAATTCAGAGGTTCGCTAGATACATATGAATTTCGAAATTGTCATTTTTAACCTGAATTTCAAAAGAACCTTCTCGCCTTAACGATAAAATCGACAGTATCTCATTCAAAAGGAGAACTCTGTCGTGCCCAGGAGGTCGACTTACATCGTATTCAATGTAATTCGCGTCGATTTTGAGACTTTAAAATTTTTCACAAAATTGCCTTGCTATAGTCCATCGACATTGTTCCACAAAAAAACATTTTCTCGAAAAGAAATCTCAAAAAATTCATACAGACGTAAAAAAAGAGGACGAATCCAATGGTGCCTTCGGATTTCCCTTAAATTCAGAGGTTCTCTAGATACATATAAATTTCGAAATTGTCATTTTTAACCTGAATTTCAAAAGAACCTTTTCGCCTTAACGATAAAATCGACAGTATCTCATTCAAAAGGAGAACTCTGTCGTGCCCAGGAGGTCGACTTACATCGTATTCAATGTAATTCGCGTCGATTTTGAGACTTTAAAATTTTTCACAAAATTGCCTTGCTATAGTCCATCGACATTGTTCCACAAGAAAACATTTTCTCGAAAAGAAATCTCAAAAAATTCATACAGGCGTAAAAAAAGAGGACGAATCCAATGGTGCCTTCGGATTTCCCTTAAATTCAGAGGTTCTCTAGATACATATGAATTTCGAAATTGTATTTTTAACCTGAATTTCAAAAGAACCTTTTCGCTTTAACGATAAAATCGACAGTATCTCATTCAAAAGGAGAACTCTGTCGTGCCCAGGAGGTCGACTTACATCGTATTCAATGTAATTCGCGTCGATTTTGAGACTTTAAAATTTTTTACAAAATTGCCTTGCTATAGTCCATCGATATTGTTCCACAAAAAGACATTTTCTCGAAAAAAAGTCTCAAAAAATTCATACAGGCGTAAAAAAAGAGGACGAATCCAATGGTGCCTTCGGATTTCCCTTAAATTCAGAGGTTCTCTAGATACATATGAATTTCGAAATTGTCATTTTTAACCTGAATTTCAAAAGAACCTTTTCGCCTTAACGATAAAATCGACAGTATCTCATTCAAAAGGAGAACTCTGTCGTGCCCAGGAGGTCGACTTACATCGTATTCAATGTAATTCGCGTCGATTTTGAGACTTTAAAATTTTTCACAAAATTGCCTTGCTATAGTCCATCGACATTGTTCCACAAAAAAACATTTTCTCGAAAAGAAATCTCAAAAAATTCATACAGGCGTAAAAAAAGAGGACGAATCCAATGGTGCCTTCGGATTTCCCTTAAATTCAGAGGTTCTCTAGATACATATGAATTTCGAAATTGTAATTTTTAACCTGAATTTCAAAAGAACCTTTTGGCCTTAACGATAAAATCGACAGTATCTCATTCAAAAGGAGAACTCTGTCGTGCCCAGGAGGTCGACTTACATCGTATTCAATGTAATTCGCGTCGATTTTGAGACTTTAAAATTTTTCACAAAATTGCCTTGCTATAGTCCATCGACATTGTTCCACAAGAAAACATTTTCGCGAAAAGAAATCTCAAAAAATTCATACAGACGTAAAAAAAGAGGACGAATCCAATGGTGCCTTCGGATTTCCCTTAAATTCAGAGGTTCTCTAGATACATATAAATTTCGAAATTGTCATTTTTAACCTGAATTTCAAAAGAACCTTTTCGCCTTAACGATAAAATCGACAGTATCTCATTCAAAAGGAGAACTCTGTCGTGCCCAGGAGGTCGACTTACATCGTATTCAATGTAATTCGCGTCGATTTTGAGACTTTAAAATTTTTCACAAAATTGCCTTGCTATAGTCCATCGACATTGTTCCACAAGAAAACATTTTCTCGAAAAGAAATCTCAAAAAATTCATACAGGCGTAAAAAAAGAGGACGAATCCAATGGTGCCTTCGGATTTCCCTTAAATTCAGAGGTTCTCTAGATACATATGAATTTCGAAATTGTATTTTTAACCTGAATTTCAAAAGAACCTTTTCGCTTTAACGATAAAATCGACAGTATCTCATTCAAAAGGAGAACTCTGTCGTGCCCAGGAGGTCGACTTACATCGTATTCAATGTAATTCGCGTCGATTTTGAGACTTTAAAATTTTTCACAAAATTGCCTTGCTATAGTCCATCGACATTGTTCCACAAGAAAACATTTTCTCGAAAAGAAATCTCAAAAAATTCATACAGGCGTAAAAAAAGAGGACGAATCCAATGGTGCCTTCGGATTTCCCTTAAATTCAGAGGTTCTCTAGATACATATGAATTTCGAAATTGTAATTTTTAACCTGAATTTCAAAAGAACCTTTTGGCCTTAACGATAAAATCGACAGTATCTCATTCAAAAGGAGAACTCTGTCGTGCCCAGGAGGTCGACTTACATCGTATTCAATGTAATTCGCGTCGATTTTGAGACTTTAAAATTTTTCACAAAATTGCCTTGCTATAGTCCATCGACATTGTTCCACAAGAAAACATTTTCTCGAAAAGAAATCTCAAAAAATTCATACAGACGTAAAAAAAGAGGACGAATCCAATGGTGCCTTCGGATTTCCCTTAAATTCAGAGGTTCTCTAGATACATATAAATTTCGAAATTGTCATTTTTAACCTGAATTTCAAAAGAACCTTTTCGCCTTAACGATAAAATCGACAGTATCTCATTCAAAAGGAGAACTCTGTCGTGCCCAGGAGGTCGACTTACATCGTATTCAATGTAATTCGCGTCGATTTTGAGACTTTAAAATTTTTCACAAAATTGCCTTGCTATAGTCCATCGACATTGTTCCACAAGAAAACATTTTCTCGAAAAGAAATCTCAAAAAATTCATACAGGCGTAAAAAAAGAGGACGAATCCAATGGTGCCTTCGGATTTCCCTTAAATTCAGAGGTTCTCTAGATACATATGAATTTCGAAATTGTCATTTTTAACCTGAATTTCAAAAGAACCTTTTCGCCTTAACGATAAAATCGACAGTATCTCATTCAAAAGGAGAACTCTGTCGTGTCCAGGAGGTCGACTTACATCGTATTCAATGTAATTCGCGTCGATTTTGAGACTTTAAAATTTTTCACAAAATTGCCTTGCTATAGTCCATCGACATTGTTCCACAAGAAAACATTTTCTCGAAAAGAAATCTCAAAAAATTCATACAGGCGAAAAAAAGAGGACGAATCCAATGGTGCCTTCGGATTTCCCTTAAATTCAGAGGTTCTCTAGATACATATGAATTTCGAAATTGTCATATTTAACCTCAATTTCAAAAGAACCTTTTCGCCTTAACGATAAAATCGACAGTATCTCATTCAAAAGGAGAACTCTGTCGTGCCCAGGAGGTCGACTTACATCGTGTTCAATGTAATTCGCGTCGATTTTGAGACTTTAAAATTTTTCACAAAATTGCCTTGCTATAGTCCATCGATATTGTTCCACAAAAAGACATTTTCTCGAAAAGAAGTCTCAACAAATTCATACAGGCGTAAAAAAAGAGGACGAATCCAATGGTGCCTTCGAATTTCCCTTAAATTCAGAGGTTCGCTAGATACATATGAATTTCGAAATTGTCATTTTTAACCTGAATTTCAAAAGAACCTTCTCGCCTTAACGATAAAATCGACAGTATCTCATTCAAAAGGAGAACTCTGTCGTGCCCAGGAGGTCGACTTACATCGTATTCAATGTAATTCGCGTCGATTTTGAGACTTTAAAATTTTTTACAAAATTGCCTTGGTTATAGTCCATCGATATTGTTCCACAAAAAGACATTTTCTCGAAAAGAAGTCTCAAAAAATTCATACAGGCGTAAAAAAAGAGGAAGAATCCAATAGTGCCTTCGGATTTCCCTTAAATTCAGAGGTTCTCTAGATACATATGAATTTCGAAATTGTCATTTTTAACCTGAATTTCAAAAGAACCTTCTCGCCTTAACGATAAAATCGACAGTATCTCATTCAAAAGGAGAACTCTGTCGTGCCCAGAAGGTCGACTTACATCGTATTCAATGTAATTCGCGTCGATTTTGAGACTTTAAAATTTTTCACAAAATTGCCTTGCTATATATAGTCCATCGACATTGTTCCACAAAAAAACATTTTCTCGAAAAGAAATCTCAAAAAATTCATACAGGCGTAAAAAAAGAGGACGAATCCAATGGTGACTTCGGATTTCCTTTAAATTCAGAGGTTCTCTAGATACATATGAATTTCGAAATTGTAATTTTTAACCTGAATTTCAAAAGAACCTTTTGGCCTTAACGATAAAATCGACAGTATCTCATTCAAAAGGAGAACTCTGTCGTGCCCAGGAGGTCGACTTACATCGTATTCAATGTAATTCGCGTCGATTTTGAGACTTTAAAATTTTTCACAAAATTGCCTTGCTATATATAGTCCATCGACATTGTTCCACAAGAAAACATTTTCTCGAAAAGAAATCTCAAAAAATTCATACAGACGTAAAAAAAGAGGACGAATCCAATGGTGCCTTCGGATTTCCCTTAAATTCAGAGGTTCTCTAGATACATATAAATTTCGAAATTGTCATTTTTAACCTGAATTTCAAAAGAACCTTTTCGCCTTAACGATAAAATCGACAGTATCTCATTCAAAAGGAGAACTCTGTCGTGCCCAGGAGGTCGACTTACATCGTATTCAATGTAATTCGCGTCGATTTTGAGACTTTAAAATTTTTCACAAAATTGCCTTGCTATAGTCCATCGACATTGTTCCACAAGAAAACATTTTCTCGAAAAGAAATCTCAAAAAATTCATACAGGCGTAAAAAAAGAGGACGAATCCAATGGTGCCTTCGGATTTCCCTTAAATTCAGAGGTTCTCTAGATACATATGAATTTCGAAATTGTCATTTTTAACCTGAATTTCAAAAGAACCTTTTCGCCTTAACGATAAAATCGACAGTATCTCATTCAAAAGGAGAACTCTGTCGTGTCCAGGAGGTCGACTTACATCGTATTCAATGTAATTCGCGTCGATTTTGAGACTTTAAAATTTTTCACAAAATTGCCTTGCTATAGTCCATCGACATTGTTCCACAAGAAAACATTTTCTCGAAAAGAAATCTCAAAAAATTCATACAGGCGTAAAAAAAGAGGACGAATCCAATGGTGCCTTCGGATTTCCCTTAAATTCAGAGGTTCTCTAGATACATATGAATTTCGAAATTGTCATATTTAACCTCAATTTCAAAAGAACCTTTTCGCCTTAACGATAAAATCGACAGTATCTCATTCAAAAGGAGAACTCTGTCGTGTCCAGGAGGTCGACTTACATCGTATTCAATGTAATTCGCGTCGATTTTGAGACTTTAAAATTTTTCACAAAATTGCCTTGCTATAGTCCATCGACATTGTTCCACAAGAAAACATTTTCTCGAAAAGAAATCTCAAAAAATTCATACAGGCGTAAAAAAAGAGGACGAATCCAATGGTGCCTTCGGATTTCCCTTAAATTCAGAGGTTCTCTAGATACATATGAATTTCGAAATTGTCATATTTAACCTCAATTTCAAAAGAACCTTTTCGCCTTAACGATAAAATCGACAGTATCTCATTCAAAAGGAGAACTCTGTCGTGCCCAGGAGGTCGACTTACATCGTGTTCAATGTAATTCGCGTCGATTTTGAGACTTTAAAATTTTTCACAAAATTGCCTTGCTATAGTCCATCGATATTGTTCCACAAAAAGACATTTTCTCGAAAAGAAGTCTCAACAAATTCATACAGGCGTAAAAAAAGAGGACGAATCCAATGGTGCCTTCGAATTTCCCTTAAATTCAGAGGTTCGCTAGATACATATGAATTTCGAAATTGTCATTTTTAACCTGAATTTCAAAAGAACCTTCTCGCCTTAACGATAAAATCGACAGTATCTCATTCAAAAGGAGAACTCTGTCGTGCCCAGAAGGTCGACTTACATCGTATTCAATGTAATTCGCGTCGATTTTGAGACTTTAAAATTTTTCACAAAATTGCCTTGCTATAGTCCATCGACATTGTTCCACAAGAAAACATTTTCTCGAAAAGAAATCTCAAAAAATTCATACAGGCGTAAAAAAAGAGGACGAATCCAATGGTGCCTTCGGATTTCCCTTAAATTCAGAGGTTCTCTAGATACATATGAATTTCGAAATTGTCATTTTTAACCTGAATTTCAAAAGAACCTTTTCGCCTTAACGATAAAATCGACAGTATCTCATTCAAAAGGAGAACTCTGTCGTGTCCAGGAGGTCAACTTACATCGTATTCAATGTAATTCGCGTCGATTTTGAGACTTTAAAATTTTTCACAAAATTGCCTTGCTATAGTCCATCGACATTGTTCCACAAGAAAACATTTTCTCGAAAAGAAATCTCAAAAAATTCATACAGGCGTAAAAAAAGAGGACGAATCCAATGGTGCCTTCGGATTTCCCTTAAATTCAGAGGTTCTCTAGATACATATGAATTTCGAAATTGTCATATTTAACCTCAATTTCAAAAGAACCTTTTCGCCTTAACGATAAAATCGACAGTATCTCATTCAAAAGGAGAACTCTGTCGTGCCCAGGAGGTCGACTTACATCGTGTTCAATGTAATTCGCGTCGATTTTGAGACTTTAAAATTTTTCACAAAATTGCCTTGCTATAGTCCATCGATATTGTTCCACAAAAAGACATTTTCTCGAAAAGAAGTCTCAACAAATTCATACAGGCGTAAAAAAAGAGGACGAATCCAATGGTGCCTTCGAATTTCCCTTAAATTCAGAGGTTCGCTAGATACATATGAATTTCGAAATTGTCATTTTTAACCTGAATTTCAAAAGAACCTTCTCGCCTTAACGATAAAATCGACAGTATCTCATTCAAAAGGAGAACTCTGTCGTGCCCAGGAGGTCGACTTACATCGTATTCAATGTAATTCGCGTCGATTTTGAGACTTTAAAATTTTTCACAAAATTGCCTTGCTATAGTCCATCGACATTGTTCCACAAAAAAACATTTTCTCGAAAAGAAATCTCAAAAAATTCATACAGACGTAAAAAAAGAGGACGAATCCAATGGTGCCTTCGGATTTCCCTTAAATTCAGAGGTTCTCTAGATACATATAAATTTCGAAATTGTCATTTTTAACCTGAATTTCAAAAGAACCTTTTCGCCTTAACGATAAAATCGACAGTATCTCATTCAAAAGGAGAACTCTGTCGTGCCCAGGAGGTCGACTTACATCGTATTCAATGTAATTCGCGTCGATTTTGAGACTTTAAAATTTTTCACAAAATTGCCTTGCTATAGTCCATCGACATTGTTCCACAAGAAAACATTTTCTCGAAAAGAAATCTCAAAAAATTCATACAGGCGTAAAAAAAGAGGACGAATCCAATGGTGCCTTCGGATTTCCCTTAAATTCAGAGGTTCTCTAGATACATATGAATTTCGAAATTGTATTTTTAACCTGAATTTCAAAAGAACCTTTTCGCTTTAACGATAAAATCGACAGTATCTCATTCAAAAGGAGAACTCTGTCGTGCCCAGGAGGTCGACTTACATCGTATTCAATGTAATTCGCGTCGATTTTGAGACTTTAAAATTTTTTACAAAATTGCCTTGCTATAGTCCATCGATATTGTTCCACAAAAAGACATTTTCTCGAAAAAAAGTCTCAAAAAATTCATACAGGCGTAAAAAAAGAGGACGAATCCAATGGTGCCTTCGGATTTCCCTTAAATTCAGAGGTTCTCTAGATACATATGAATTTCGAAATTGTCATTTTTAACCTGAATTTCAAAAGAACCTTTTCGCCTTAACGATAAAATCGACAGTATCTCATTCAAAAGGAGAACTCTGTCGTGCCCAGGAGGTCGACTTACATCGTATTCAATGTAATTCGCGTCGATTTTGAGACTTTAAAATTTTTCACAAAATTGCCTTGCTATAGTCCATCGACATTGTTCCACAAAAAAACATTTTCTCGAAAAGAAATCTCAAAAAATTCATACAGGCGTAAAAAAAGAGGACGAATCCAATGGTGCCTTCGGATTTCCCTTAAATTCAGAGGTTCTCTAGATACATATGAATTTCGAAATTGTAATTTTTAACCTGAATTTCAAAAGAACCTTTTGGCCTTAACGATAAAATCGACAGTATCTCATTCAAAAGGAGAACTCTGTCGTGCCCAGGAGGTCGACTTACATCGTATTCAATGTAATTCGCGTCGATTTTGAGACTTTAAAATTTTTCACAAAATTGCCTTGCTATAGTCCATCGACATTGTTCCACAAGAAAACATTTTCGCGAAAAGAAATCTCAAAAAATTCATACAGACGTAAAAAAAGAGGACGAATCCAATGGTGCCTTCGGATTTCCCTTAAATTCAGAGGTTCTCTAGATACATATAAATTTCGAAATTGTCATTTTTAACCTGAATTTCAAAAGAACCTTTTCGCCTTAACGATAAAATCGACAGTATCTCATTCAAAAGGAGAACTCTGTCGTGCCCAGGAGGTCGACTTACATCGTATTCAATGTAATTCGCGTCGATTTTGAGACTTTAAAATTTTTCACAAAATTGCCTTGCTATAGTCCATCGACATTGTTCCACAAGAAAACATTTTCTCGAAAAGAAATCTCAAAAAATTCATACAGGCGTAAAAAAAGAGGACGAATCCAATGGTGCCTTCGGATTTCCCTTAAATTCAGAGGTTCTCTAGATACATATGAATTTCGAAATTGTATTTTTAACCTGAATTTCAAAAGAACCTTTTCGCTTTAACGATAAAATCGACAGTATCTCATTCAAAAGGAGAACTCTGTCGTGCCCAGGAGGTCGACTTACATCGTATTCAATGTAATTCGCGTCGATTTTGAGACTTTAAAATTTTTCACAAAATTGCCTTGCTATAGTCCATCGACATTGTTCCACAAGAAAACATTTTCTCGAAAAGAAATCTCAAAAAATTCATACAGGCGTAAAAAAAGAGGACGAATCCAATGGTGCCTTCGGATTTCCCTTAAATTCAGAGGTTCTCTAGATACATATGAATTTCGAAATTGTCATTTTTAACCTGAATTTCAAAAGAACCTTTTCGCCTTAACGATAAAATCGACAGTATCTCATTCAAAAGGAGAACTCTGTCGTGTCCAGGAGGTCAACTTACATCGTATTCAATGTAATTCGCGTCGATTTTGAGACTTTAAAATTTTTCACAAAATTGCCTTGCTATAGTCCATCGACATTGTTCCACAAGAAAACATTTTCTCGAAAAGAAATCTCAAAAAATTCATACAGGCGTAAAAAAAGAGGACGAATCCAATGGTGCCTTCGGATTTCCCTTAAATTCAGAGGTTCTCTAGATACATATGAATTTCGAAATTGTCATATTTAACCTCAATTTCAAAAGAACCTTTTCGCCTTAACGATAAAATCGACAGTATCTCATTCAAAAGGAGAACTCTGTCGTGCCCAGGAGGTCGACTTACATCGTGTTCAATGTAATTCGCGTCGATTTTGAGACTTTAAAATTTTTCACAAAATTGCCTTGCTATAGTCCATCGATATTGTTCCACAAAAAGACATTTTCTCGAAAAGAAGTCTCAACAAATTCATACAGGCGTAAAAAAAGAGGACGAATCCAATGGTGCCTTCGAATTTCCCTTAAATTCAGAGGTTCGCTAGATACATATGAATTTCGAAATTGTCATTTTTAACCTGAATTTCAAAAGAACCTTCTCGCCTTAACGATAAAATCGACAGTATCTCATTCAAAAGGAGAACTCTGTCGTGCCCAGGAGGTCGACTTACATCGTATTCAATGTAATTCGCGTCGATTTTGAGACTTTAAAATTTTTCACAAAATTGCCTTGCTATAGTCCATCGACATTGTTCCACAAGAAAACATTTTCTCGAAAAGAAATCTCAAAAAATTCATACAGGCGTAAAAAAAGAGGACGAATCCAATGGTGCCTTCGGATTTCCCTTAAATTCAGAGGTTCTCTAGATACATATGAATTTCGAAATTGTCATTTTTAACCTGAATTTCAAAAGAACCTTTTCGCCTTAACGATAAAATCGACAGTATCTCATTCAAAAGGAGAACTCTGTCGTGTCCAGGAGGTCAACTTACATCGTATTCAATGTAATTCGCGTCGATTTTGAGACTTTAAAATTTTTCACAAAATTGCCTTGCTATAGTCCATCGACATTGTTCCACAAGAAAACATTTTCTCGAAAAGAAATCTCAAAAAATTCATACAGGCGTAAAAAAAGAGGACGAATCCAATGGTGCCTTCGGATTTCCCTTAAATTCAGAGGTTCTCTAGATACATATGAATTTCGAAATTGTCATATTTAACCTCAATTTCAAAAGAACCTTTTCGCCTTAACGATAAAATCGACAGTATCTCATTCAAAAGGAGAACTCTGTCGTGCCCAGGAGGTCGACTTACATCGTGTTCAATGTAATTCGCGTCGATTTTGAGACTTTAAAATTTTTCACAAAATTGCCTTGCTATAGTCCATCGATATTGTTCCACAAAAAGACATTTTCTCGAAAAGAAGTCTCAACAAATTCATACAGGCGTAAAAAAAGAGGACGAATCCAATGGTGCCTTCGAATTTCCCTTAAATTCAGAGGTTCGCTAGATACATATGAATTTCGAAATTGTCATTTTTAACCTGAATTTCAAAAGAACCTTCTCGCCTTAACGATAAAATCGACAGTATCTCATTCAAAAGGAGAACTCTGTCGTGCCCAGGAGGTCGACTTACATCGTATTCAATGTAATTCGCGTCGATTTTGAGACTTTAAAATTTTTCACAAAATTGCCTTGCTATAGTCCATCGACATTGTTCCACAAAAAAACATTTTCTCGAAAAGAAATCTCAAAAAATTCATACAGACGTAAAAAAAGAGGACGAATCCAATGGTGCCTTCGGATTTCCCTTAAATTCAGAGGTTCTCTAGATACATATAAATTTCGAAATTGTCATTTTTAACCTGAATTTCAAAAGAACCTTTTCGCCTTAACGATAAAATCGACAGTATCTCATTCAAAAGGAGAACTCTGTCGTGCCCAGGAGGTCGACTTACATCGTATTCAATGTAATTCGCGTCGATTTTGAGACTTTAAAATTTTTCACAAAATTGCCTTGCTATAGTCCATCGACATTGTTCCACAAGAAAACATTTTCTCGAAAAGAAATCTCAAAAAATTCATACAGGCGTAAAAAAAGAGGACGAATCCAATGGTGCCTTCGGATTTCCCTTAAATTCAGAGGTTCTCTAGATACATATGAATTTCGAAATTGTATTTTTAACCTGAATTTCAAAAGAACCTTTTCGCTTTAACGATAAAATCGACAGTATCTCATTCAAAAGGAGAACTCTGTCGTGCCCAGGAGGTCGACTTACATCGTATTCAATGTAATTCGCGTCGATTTTGAGACTTTAAAATTTTTTACAAAATTGCCTTGCTATAGTCCATCGATATTGTTCCACAAAAAGACATTTTCTCGAAAAAAAGTCTCAAAAAATTCATACAGGCGTAAAAAAAGAGGACGAATCCAATGGTGCCTTCGGATTTCCCTTAAATTCAGAGGTTCTCTAGATACATATGAATTTCGAAATTGTCATTTTTAACCTGAATTTCAAAAGAACCTTTTCGCCTTAACGATAAAATCGACAGTATCTCATTCAAAAGGAGAACTCTGTCGTGCCCAGGAGGTCGACTTACATCGTATTCAATGTAATTCGCGTCGATTTTGAGACTTTAAAATTTTTCACAAAATTGCCTTGCTATAGTCCATCGACATTGTTCCACAAAAAAACATTTTCTCGAAAAGAAATCTCAAAAAATTCATACAGGCGTAAAAAAAGAGGACGAATCCAATGGTGCCTTCGGATTTCCCTTAAATTCAGAGGTTCTCTAGATACATATGAATTTCGAAATTGTAATTTTTAACCTGAATTTCAAAAGAACCTTTTGGCCTTAACGATAAAATCGACAGTATCTCATTCAAAAGGAGAACTCTGTCGTGCCCAGGAGGTCGACTTACATCGTATTCAATGTAATTCGCGTCGATTTTGAGACTTTAAAATTTTTCACAAAATTGCCTTGCTATAGTCCATCGACATTGTTCCACAAGAAAACATTTTCGCGAAAAGAAATCTCAAAAAATTCATACAGACGTAAAAAAAGAGGACGAATCCAATGGTGCCTTCGGATTTCCCTTAAATTCAGAGGTTCTCTAGATACATATAAATTTCGAAATTGTCATTTTTAACCTGAATTTCAAAAGAACCTTTTCGCCTTAACGATAAAATCGACAGTATCTCATTCAAAAGGAGAACTCTGTCGTGCCCAGGAGGTCGACTTACATCGTATTCAATGTAATTCGCGTCGATTTTGAGACTTTAAAATTTTTCACAAAATTGCCTTGCTATAGTCCATCGACATTGTTCCACAAGAAAACATTTTCTCGAAAAGAAATCTCAAAAAATTCATACAGGCGTAAAAAAAGAGGACGAATCCAATGGTGCCTTCGGATTTCCCTTAAATTCAGAGGTTCTCTAGATACATATGAATTTCGAAATTGTCATTTTTAACCTGAATTTCAAAAGAACCTTTTCGCCTTAACGATAAAATCGACAGTATCTCATTCAAAAGGAGAACTCTGTCGTGTCCAGGAGGTCAACTTACATCGTATTCAATGTAATTCGCGTCGATTTTGAGACTTTAAAATTTTTCACAAAATTGCCTTGCTATAGTCCATCGACATTGTTCCACAAGAAAACATTTTCTCGAAAAGAAATCTCAAAAAATTCATACAGGCGTAAAAAAAGAGGACGAATCCAATGGTGCCTTCGGATTTCCCTTAAATTCAGAGGTTCTCTAGATACATATGAATTTCGAAATTGTCATATTTAACCTCAATTTCAAAAGAACCTTTTCGCCTTAACGATAAAATCGACAGTATCTCATTCAAAAGGAGAACTCTGTCGTGCCCAGGAGGTCGACTTACATCGTGTTCAATGTAATTCGCGTCGATTTTGAGACTTTAAAATTTTTCACAAAATTGCCTTGCTATAGTCCATCGATATTGTTCCACAAAAAGACATTTTCTCGAAAAGAAGTCTCAACAAATTCATACAGGCGTAAAAAAAGAGGACGAATCCAATGGTGCCTTCGAATTTCCCTTAAATTCAGAGGTTCGCTAGATACATATGAATTTCGAAATTGTCATTTTTAACCTGAATTTCAAAAGAACCTTCTCGCCTTAACGATAAAATCGACAGTATCTCATTCAAAAGGAGAACTCTGTCGTGCCCAGGAGGTCGACTTACATCGTATTCAATGTAATTCGCGTCGATTTTGAGACTTTAAAATTTTTCACAAAATTGCCTTGCTATAGTCCATCGACATTGTTCCACAAAAAAACATTTTCTCGAAAAGAAATCTCAAAAAATTCATACAGACGTAAAAAAAGAGGACGAATCCAATGGTGCCTTCGGATTTCCCTTAAATTCAGAGGTTCTCTAGATACATATAAATTTCGAAATTGTCATTTTTAACCTGAATTTCAAAAGAACCTTTTCGCCTTAACGATAAAATCGACAGTATCTCATTCAAAAGGAGAACTCTGTCGTGCCCAGGAGGTCGACTTACATCGTATTCAATGTAATTCGCGTCGATTTTGAGACTTTAAAATTTTTCACAAAATTGCCTTGCTATAGTCCATCGACATTGTTCCACAAGAAAACATTTTCTCGAAAAGAAATCTCAAAAAATTCATACAGGCGTAAAAAAAGAGGACGAATCCAATGGTGCCTTCGGATTTCCCTTAAATTCAGAGGTTCTCTAGATACATATGAATTTCGAAATTGTCATATTTAACCTCAATTTCAAAAGAACCTTTTCGCCTTAACGATAAAATCGACAGTATCTCATTCAAAAGGAGAACTCTGTCGTGCCCAGGAGGTCGACTTACATCGTATTCAATGTAATTCGCGTCGATTTTGAGACTTTAAAATTTTTCACAAAATTGCCTTGCTATAGTCCATCGATATTGTTCCACAAAAAGACATTTTCTCGAAAAGAAGTCTCAACAAATTCATACAGGCGTAAAAAAGAGGACGAATCCAATGGTGCCTTCGGATTTCCCTTAAATTCAGAGGTTCTCTAGATACATATGAATTTCGAAATTGTCATTTTTAACCTGAATTTCAAAAGAACCTTTTCGCTTTAACGATAAAATCGACAGTATCTCATTCAAAAGGAGAACTCTGTCGTGCCCAGGAGGTCGACTTACATCGTATTCAATGTAATTCGCGTCGATTTTGAGACTTTAAAATTTTTTACAAAATTGCCTTGCTATAGTCCATCGATATTGTTCCACAAAAAGACATTTTCTCGAAAAAAAGTCTCAAAAAATTCATACAGGCGTAAAAAAAGAGGACGAATCCAATGGTGCCTTCGGATTTCCCTTAAATTCAGAGGTTCTCTAGATACATATGAATTTCGAAATTGTCATTTTTAACCTGAATTTCAAAAGAACCTTTTCGCCTTAACGATAAAATCGACAGTATCTCATTCAAAAGGAGAACTCTGTCGTGCCCAGGAGGTCGACTTACATCGTATTCAATGTAATTCGCGTCGATTTTGAGACTTTAAAATTTTTCACAAAATTGCCTTGCTATAGTCCATCGACATTGTTCCACAAAAAAACATTTTCTCGAAAAGAAATCTCAAAAAATTCATACAGGCGTAAAAAAAGAGGACGAATCCAATGGTGCCTTCGGATTTCCCTTAAATTCAGAGGTTCTCTAGATACATATGAATTTCGAAATTGTAATTTTTAACCTGAATTTCAAAAGAACCTTTTCGCCTTAACGATAAAATCGACAGTATCTCATTCAAAAGGAGAACTCTGTCGTGCCCAGCAGGTCGACTTACATCGTATTCAATGTAATTCGCGTCGATTTTGAGACTTTAAAATTTTTTACAAAATTGCCTTGCTTATAGTCCATCGATATTGTTCCACAAAAAGACATTTTCTCGAAAAGAAGTCTCAAAAAATTCATACAGGCGTAAAAAAAGAGGACGAATCCAATGGTGCCTTCGGATTTCCCTTAAATTCAGAGGTTCTCTAGATACATATGAATTTCGAAATTGTCATTTTTAACCTGAATTTCAAAAGAACCTTTTCGCCTTAACGATAAAATCGACAGTATCTCATTCAAATGGAGAACTCTGTCGTGCCCAGGAGGTCGACTTACATCGTATTCAATGTAATTCGGGTCGATTTTGAGACTTTAAAATTTTTCACAAAATTGCCTTGCTATAGTTCATCGACATTGTTCCACAAAAAAACATTTTCTCGAAAAGAAATCTCAAAAAATTCATACAGGCGTAAAAAAAGAGGACGAATCCAATGGTGCCTTCGGATTTCCCTTAAATTCAGAGGTTCTCTAGATACATATGAATTTCGAAATTGTAATTTTTAACCTGAATTTCAAAAGAACCTTTTCGCCTTAACGATAAAATCGACAGTATCTCATTCAAAAGGAGAACTCTGTCGTGCCCAGCAGGTCGACTTACATCGTATTCAATGTAATTCGCGTCGATTTTGAGACTTTAAAATTTTTCACAAAATTGCCTTGCTATAGTCCATCGACATTGTTCCACAAAAAAACATTTTCTCGAAAAGAAATCTCAAAAAATTCATACAGACGTAAAAAAAGAGGACGAATCCAATGATGCCTTCGGATTTCCCTTAAATTCAGAGGTTCTCTAGATATATATGAATTTTGAAGTTGTTACTCTTAACCTGAATTTTAAATGAACCTTTTCGCCTTAACGAGAAAATCGACAGTATCTCATTCAAAAGGAGACCTCTGTCGTGACCAGAAGGTCGACTTATATCGTATTCGTACATAATGATTCAGGATTCAAAGAAATATAACAAAAATAAACGCTTTAGAATAACCGTGACACCTCCACCATTTTTTTTTCGAAACATCTAATTACAATTTAAGAATAGAGCGTTTCAAATAAAAATTGTACTAAATTCCACAGCAGAGCACACATTTCTAAAAATTGGCGGATGCGCCACGGTTTTTAACGTCATTACTTGCATATAAATATATGATTATATTGAAGTTTACTTAAATTAGATTTTGACATTATTTCTAATACCTAATCTTCTCTAATTTCTAGGTGGATATTTGCTAGCAGTAATAAAAAATTAAAAAATAACACCTATTCCATTTCTTATACATCGCTTATGATAATAGATGTATTAAAGAAATGGCGTAGAATTCTTTATAACTTATAAATCTTAGACGCACTTTCCAAATATTGGCGGAGGGACCATAATTAATTTAATGCGTATAAATGTATTGTTGAATTTGAATTTACTTAAATTTGTTTTCACATTCTTTGTTTCTACTACCTAAACTCCATATGTTTCTACATATGTACTTGAGGTGATAGCAAAGTTGAAAATAATGATTCAGTGGGATTAAAGAAATACAATTACAAATACAAAAGCAAACGCCTTAGAATACCCGTGGTACCTGAGCTATTTCTTCAGTTAATCTCTTATTATTAAACTTAAGCATAAAATATTTCAAATAAACATTGTACTGAATCCTGTACTCCATCAAACAAATTCTATTGTAACCAGTAGCACACCAACCATATT
The DNA here is from genome assembly GCA_037954035.1 of Rosalia funebris. NCBI lineage: Eukaryota > Metazoa > Arthropoda > Insecta > Coleoptera > Cerambycidae > Rosalia > Rosalia funebris. Next base: position 14,272,382 of record JAZFAV010000016.1, on the reverse strand, counting down.
TTCTAGACAATGCCGGAGGCGCCACGGTTGGTCATATATAAATATATACATATTTTATTGAATTCAAATTAAACATTTTATTCAAATGTTTTTGACATTATTAATTTCTATAAACTAATCCTCATATATTTCTACGCGGTTATTGCCTAGCAGTAATTAAAAATTAGAAAATAATGGCTCAGTAAGATTAAATATATGTAAGATGTAAATACGACGCTTTAGAGTAACCATGGTATATGAAAAATCGTATACTTCAGCCATGTCAGTATGTTTCTTTCTCCAGCACATCTGTTATTAAAAAGTAAAGTATAAGATTTTTCATATAAAAATTATGGTGAATCATGTAGTTCCGCTACAGGATTCACTACAATTTTCAGAAAATGGCCCAACGGTATACCAGTTCATTTAAATTTAATCTCAACATTCTCTCTCTCTCTCTCTCTCTCTCTCTCTCTCTCTCTCTAATGCCTAATCTTTATATATTTCTAGCTGGCTATCATAAGATTTAAAATAATTAGCAATCATAAGATTTAGAATAATGGCACCTCTTCCATTTTTTCAATACATCTCTTATAAAATATAGATATAAAATATTCCAAATAAAAGTTGTACTGAATCCTGTAGCATACCATAAACATTTTCCAAATATCAGAGGAATGTACCACCAATATTTATAAGTATATAAATATTTTATTGAATTATTATAACATTAAAATGATTGCGGGTTTGAATAAATTGTTTTTAACGTGCTTTCTTTGTAACACGTAACCTTCATATAGTTTATTATCACTGACAATGATAATAAACTTATTATATACCACTGACAGTGATAATAAGATAATGATGCCTTAGGATTAACTGATACACCATGGTCAGTTTAATGTTTGTTAATATATAATTGAATTTGAGTTCATTAAAACTAAATTTTAACGTGGTTGCTTTATAAAACCTCATCTCCATATACGAGTATTTCTATGTTGTTATCTACTATCAGTGATAAAAAATTAAAAAACAATTACTCAGTACGATTAAAGAAATACAACAAAAATAATGACATCACCGCCATTTCTTTCCATACATCTCTTATTCTATTCATCATAAATTGTCTGTATCATAATAATTTTTTAATCTAAAAAATGCCGGAGGCGCCACTGTCAGTTTAATATTTCTAAATATTTAATTGAATTTGAGTTTGTTGAAACAAAATTGTAACGCCCAGTCTCCATATATTTCCACGGGGTTATCTACTAGCAGTAACAAGAAATTATAATAATAATTCAATAAGGTTAAAGAAATACAACAAAACTAAATGTTTTACAATATCCGTGACATCTACGCCATTTTTCAATACATATCTTATAATACAACTTAAGTACCGTATGTTTCAAATAAAAATTGTGATGAATCCCCCCAGCATAAACAAAATTCTAAAAAATGGCGAAGGCGCAACGGTTAGTTTAATGTAGAAATATTTAATTGAATCCGAGTTTGTTAAAATTGTTTATTAAGATGCCTTCTTTCTAATATTTAATCTTCATATATATTTACGTAATTATCCACTAGCAATAATAACAAATTAGAAAATAAAGATTTAATAGGATTAAGAAAAAGAAACAAAAATAAAGGCTTTAGTATAACCGTGGCATCTTTGCCATTTTTTCAATACACATCTTATTATATATAAACCTTAAGTAGAATGTGTTTCAAATAAAAATTGTGCTGAATCCAGTAACATAACGAAACATCTAAATATTGGTGGAGACGCCATGGCCAGTTTAACGTTTCATTGTTACTACTTATTAGCTTATTAAAAATACATTAATGTGCCTTCTTTCTAATGCCTCATCTCCATATATTTTAATTGGCTATTTACTAGTAGTAATAATAAATTAGAAAATAATGATTCAGTGGGATTAAAGATAAACAACAAAAATGAACGCTTTAGAATAACGGTGGCATCTCCTCCACTTTTTAATACATCTCTTAATATAAAACTTTAATACAAAATGTTTCAAATAAAAATTGTACTAAATCCTGTCATAAAAAAATTTAAGAATGGACGGAGGCGTTATAGTTAGTTGAATATTTCTAAATATTTAATTGAAATAGACTTTGTTAAACTTGTTTCTAACGTGATTTATTTCTAACATCTAATCTGCATATATTCTTAGGTCGCTATCTACTAGTAGTAATACAAAATTAGAAAAGAATGATTTAGTAAAATTAAAGAAATACAAACAATAGAGACGCTTTAGAAATCCTGTGACATCCACGTCACTTCTTCAATATATCTCTTATAGTGATAGTCAACAATAAAATGTTTCAAATAAAATTTATACTGAATTCTGTGGCACAGCAAAAAATTGGCGGAGGCGCCATGGTTAATGCAATTTGTATAAACATGTAATTGAATTCGAGTTTGTGAAAATTGTTTTAACATACAGTCCTTCTAATTTCATCTTATATATTTCTACTTTGTTATCTCCTAGTAGGGAAAACAAATTAGAAAATAATTATTCAGTAAGATTAAAGGAATACAATATGCAAATAAACGCTTTAGAATAATCATGGCATTTCCGCTATTTTTTATACATTATTATAATATATAATATATAATATATAATATATATATATATATATATATATATATATATATATATATATATATATATATATATATATATATATATATATATATATATATATATATATATTATTACAAAACTTAAGTAAAATATTTTTCAAATGAAAATTGCACTGAATCCTGTAGCACAACAAAACATTTAAAAATTGGTGGAATCGCCATGGGTAGTTTACTGTGCATAAACATTTAACTGAATTCGAGATTGCTAAAATTGCTTTTAATACGCCTTACTTCTAATGTCTAATCTTCATATATTGTTACGTGGTTATCTACTACTACCACTAGTTTCAAACCGCAAGTTTTCAATACATCTCTTATTATAATCATTTACACAATTATTATAAAACTTTAGTACAATATGTTTCAAATAAAATTATACGAATCCTGTAACATAATAAAAAAAAAAAAAAACTAAAAATTGGAAAAGCGTTATGGTTAGTTTAACATTTCTGAATATTTAATTGAATTGGAGTTTTTAAAATTGTCTTTAACATGCCTTCTCTGTAACGTCTAATCTTCATATATTTCTACGTGGTCATCTCTACTAGCAGTAATAAAACAGTAGAAAATAACTATTCGATAGGTTTAAAATAAAATAAACATAAACGCTTTTGAATAACTGTAGCATCCCCTATCTTTTTAATGCATTCCTTATTAGAAAACTTATGTACAATGTTTCAGATAAAAATTGTACTAAATCCCTAACGAAGAAAACTAAAAAATGGCGGAGGCGCCATGATTAGTTTAAAGTTTCTAAATATTTAATTGAATTCGAGTTTGGTAAAATTGTTTTAACGTGCTTTGTTTCTTGCATCTAATCTTCATACTCGTATATTTCTACGTGATTATGTACAAGAAGATATCAAATATTAGAAAATAACCATTTAGCAGGAAAAAAAATACAACAGTATCTGTAAAAATACAACGTGACATCTCCGCCATTTTTTGTATACACATTTTATTATAAAACTTAAGTACAATATGTTTCATATAAGAATTATGTTGAACTCAGTAGCATAAAATCATCTAAAAATCGGCGGAAGCGCCACGGTCAGTTTAATATTTCTAAATATTTAATTCAAAATTCGAGTTAAAAACAAATCAATGTGCCTCCCTTTTAACGTCTAAATATACGTAGGTAGCTATTTACTAGCAGAGATAAAAAATTAGAAAATAACTCAGTAGGATTAAAAAAATATATATATAACAAAAATAAACGCTTTAGAATAACCGTGACATCTCTTTAACATACCTCATTTTCTATCTTGATACAAGTATATTCTTACGTGGTTATATACTAGAAATGATCAAGAATTAAAATTATTTAGTAGGATTAAAGAAGTACAACAAAAAAAAAGCTTTAGAATAACCGGGGTATCTCCGAAATTTTTTCAATACATCTCTAATTATAAAATTTAATTACAACATGTTTCAAATAAAAATTGTGCTGAATTCTCTTGCATAACATAAAAAATCTAGGAATTGGAAGAGGCGTTATAGTTAGTGTAATATTTCTAAATATTTAATTGAAATAGACTTTGTTAAACTTGTTTCTAACGTGGTTTATTTCTGACGTCTAATCTGCATATATTTTTAGGTCATTATCTACTCATCATCATGAGGTCATCAGTCCTAAGACTGGTTGGACGCTAACCTCCAGCTTCTCCTATGTTGTGCTAACCTACGCATTTCGCTAATTGTGCTACAACCTACATCCCTTACTATTTGCGAGCAGTATTCTAATCTAGGCCTACCTCTGCCTCTTTTCACTCCTATTTCTGCCTCCGAAATATCACGGACTATTCCCACTATGTCTATGTCATTGAGACTATGTCTCAGCAAGTGGCCTACCATTCTATCTCTTCTCTTCTTTATGTTTCTCCACATACTTCTTTTCTCGTCGACTTTCTCCAATACTTCTTCGTTTCTAACCCTATCAGTCCATGGTATTTTCATCATTCTTCGGTAACACCACATCTCAAAAGCTTCTAATTTCTTCCTGCTTGCTTCCCCTACCGTCCAGGTTTCGCAACCGTATAGTGCCGTGATCCACACATATGTTTTCAAAAAATTTAAAGTACTAGCAATAAAAAATCAGAAAAGAATAATTCAGTACGATTAGAGAAATAAAGTAAGTAAACAAAAGAAACGCCTTATAATAACCGTGACATCCGCGCCATTTCTTCAATGCATCTCTTATTGTGATAGTCAAGTATAAAATGTTTGAAATAAAAATTGCACTGAATCCTGTGACACAACGAATCTAAAAATTGGCGAAGGCGCCATGGTTAATGCAATGTGTACATACATTTGATTGAATTCGAGTGTATTAAAATTGTTTTAACATGCACTCCTTCTAACGTCTCGTCTTCATATATTTCTACTTGGTTATCTACTAGCAGTGAAAACAAATTACAAAATAACGATTCAGTAAGACTAACGCGATACAACACGCCAGTATACGCTTTAAAATAATCGTTCTATCTCTGCTATTCTTTAATACATACGAGTACTTTATTATGAAAATTAAGTAACTTAAGTAATTCTTATTTCAAATAAGAATTGTACTGAATGCTGTGGCACAATAATAAATTGAAGCCTGTAAATTGGCGGAGGCGCCTTGGGTCTAGACATACATAATGGTACTATTCAGTGCAAAAAAAATTAGAATTATTCAATAATATTAAGCAAATACAACAAAAAATAGGTTTTAGAAAAACGGGGGCATCTCTGCATTTTCTTGTTGTATTTTATTATAACATTTATATATTTATGTTTCAAATAAAAATTGTGCTGAATTCTGTAGAATAACAGAAAATCTAAGAATCGACGGAGGCGCCATGGCTAGTTTAATGTTTCTAAATATTTAATTGGATTCGTGTTTGGTAAAATTGTTTTTAATGTGTTTTCCTTTTAAAGTCTAATCTTCATATATTTGTACCTGGTTATTTACTAACAGTATTAAGAAAAATAGAAAATATAGGTAATTATTCAGTAGGCTCAAAGAAATATCACAAAAATAAACGTTTTAGAATATTAGTGGCATCTCCGGAAATCTTCAATATATCCCTTATTATAATCATTTTACAATTATTATAAAACTTTAGTACAATATGTTTCAAATAAAAATTGTACGAATCCTGTATCATAGCAAACAAAAAATCTAAAAATCGGTGGTGGAAGTGTTATGGTTAGTTTAATATTTCTAAGTACTTAATTGAATTAGAATTTTTAAAATTGTGTTTAACATGTCTTCCTTGCAACGTCTAATATCCATATATTTCTACATTGTCATCTATCTGCAGTGATTAAGATTTAGTATATTAAAGAAATACAACAAAAACGCTTTAGAATAACCGTGGCATCTCAGCAATTTTTTCAATACATCTTATTATAAAACTGAAGTACAATATGTTTTAAATACAAATGGTACTGAATCCTGGAGCATAACAGGAAAATCTAAGAATTGGCGGAGGCGCCGCGGTTAGTTAAATGTTTCTAAATATTTTATTGAATTCCAGTTAGTTAAAATTGGTTTAACGTGCTTTATTTCTAACGCCTAATTTTCATATATTTCTGCGTGGTTATATAATACAGTAGTGATACATTATTAGAAAAAAATCCTGCCGTAACAAAAAATTCTAAAAATTGGCGGTTAGTTTAGTGTGTATAAATATTTAATTCAATTCGAGTTTGTTAAAATTATTTTAACGTGTTTTATTTTTAACGCCTAACCTTCGTATATTTTTATATCATGATATATTGGCAGTGATAACAAATTAGAATATAATTACTCAGTATGACTAACGAAATACAACAAGAAATCGTACAAAATCCCATACCATAAAAAATCTAAAATATGGCGGAGGCGTCACGGTTGATTTAATGTGTACATGTGTCTATAAATTTATGTATATAAATTTTTAATTCAATTTGAACTCGCGATACTTGTTTTTGAAATACCCTCTTTATGATCCCTAATCCTCATCTTTTCTCATCTCGCGTTGTTATCTACTAACAATGATAAAGAATTATAAAATAATCATTCAGCACAATTAAAGAAATACAATAAAAAGAAACCCTTTAGAATAACCATGACATCTCCGCTATTTTTACAATACATGTCTTGTCATAAAACTTTAGTATAATATATTTCAAATAAAAATTGTACTGAATCCTGTAGCATAACAAAAAAAATCTAAGAATTGGCAGAGACGTTATAGTTAGTTTAATATTTCTAAATATTGTAACAATATGGATTCCACAACTCTTAGAATTATTTTCTAAATTATGTTCACATTTATGAATAGAACGGATGTACATATTTTCTAGTTTATTTCAACAAAAGTGATATACTTGACCCAAACCACCCACACAGAGAAGAGGCGGAAGAAGACGGCAGGGTTCTGTAATTTAGTCGTTCTTTTCTTTACAAATACATGTTGCAAAAGCGACGCATTTAAAACCGGAGGTCAGAGTTTGTAGAAATCCACTTATCCAAGGGTTGATGGAGACCATATGGGGCAAGCTAGCCTGTATATTGGTTTTCGGAGGCCGGAGCCAGGGCCGAACTAAGGGCCAAGAGCCCGGGAACGAATTAATTGACACAAAGGAATGGCTCAATTAGGTAGTTTTTGTAATTGTAAATAATGTTTTGGAAAGCAACGAAGTTCCGACTTGTCTTATTAGACTGTGGTTTTGTGGGGTTCCACTGGTCAGATTGATGGAATTGATGGGACAGGTAGCTGCTATATATATATACATATATATGTAATTGCGGACGTCCCCTCACGTGCGAACCTCACGGGGAATATACTAAGATCTAAGTACACGTGGATGCACACAAAATAAATAATTATATTCAGTATATTCAGCTCAACATCAACTAAGTAACTTTTAATTATCGACAATAAAATATAACATTATAATCAATATAAATTAAATTATATAAGAAATACTAGTTGTAAGCAATCGATGGTCACAGACTATCAGTAGCCACGACTATAAACGGGAAGGTCACCGACGGGCAGGGGTAAGCTCAACTCTGGTTGGCCAGAGGGAATATGTAACAACCCCAAGGCTCTTACGTTCTGTCCGTAAGGGACATTTTTGGTAACAAAAATAGGTAATTTTCGCCCACTACAGAAAAAGTACCGACATTATAAATTTCCGAACAGCCAAATTAAAAGACAATCTTTTCTTTTGCTCGACCGCGATTAACTACTGATTACGACTCAGCGTTACTCTGATTAATTTTCCCAACCTAGAGAATTGTTCATTTATTTCTTCCTTGTGTAAACTCAAAATTAATAAGCCTTGTTAAATTTATTTGTATTTAGGAATAGTCTAACATTATAATTGAATAGTGGACGGGAAAATTAATCAGGAACTGTTAGAACTAGGGACCGTTCGTTTGCGGGTGTTCGCGATTGTAATTAGTGAGTCTAATATATTCCCCCGGTTGTTGTGATATCGGCGTTTCATTTCCTGCCAACCACCAAGAACATACCTCCTCAACGACACTAGAGAGGCCGGAGAAAGTAAGTCACGTTTATACATTTCACTATTAAATTGTGCTCGAACCCACCTTAACCACCACTAAAGTAATCAGCTCCCTTTCGATCTATGGTTACCGCTCGCCAATCTGATTAAGTAACCGGAGGTATCGTGAAGGTCGCCGTCAGGAAGACTCTTTACGATACTTCCGCCTGGTACAATATTCAATTGAATTATAGGTTTTTAAAACAGTTTTTAATGTGCTTTATTTCTAACGCTTAATTTTGATGTATTTCTAAGTCGTTATCTACTAGCAGTAATAAAAAATTTGAGAAAATGATCAAGTAAGATTAAAGAAATACAACAAAAATTAACGCTCTAGAATAATCGTGGTATCTGTGCTAAAAATTGACGGATTCGCAAGATTAGTTTACTGTGTATAAATATTGGATTGAATTGGAGACTGTTAAAATTGATTTTAACATGCCTTATATTTAATATCTAATCTTCATCTATTTCTACGTGGTTATCTACTAGCAGTGATTAAAAAATAAAATATTATACATCAGGATTAAAGAAATACAAAAAAATCGCATTAGAATAACCGTAGCATTTCCGCACTTTTTTTAGTATATCTGTTATTGTACAACTTAAGTAAAATTTATTTTATATAAAAATTGTACTGAATCATACCGAAGCATAACAGAAAATAGTTAAGAGTTGGCGTAGGCGCCACTGTTAGTTTAATGCTTCTAAATATTTAACTGAATTCGAGTTTGTTAAAATTGTCTTTAACATGATTTCTATATTATATATATTTCTAGGTGGTTATCCTCTAGCAGTGACTAATTGTTACAAAATAATGATTCAATAAGGTTAAAAATATATATGACAAAAATAAACGCTTTAAAATAACAGTGACATGTCCACAATTCTACCAATACATTTCTTATTATAAAATTTAAATACAACATGTTTCAAATGAAAATTATACTGAGTCATGTAGAATAAAAGAAAAATATATGAATTGGCGGAGGCGCCATCGTTAGTTTAATATGCATAATTCCAGTTTGATTGAATTCCAGTTTGTTAACACTGTTTTCAACGTGCCTTCTTTCTAACGTCTAATGTTAATATCTCTACGTGGTTATCTACTAGCGGTCATAAATTAGAAAATAATGATTCAATATGATTAAATAAATACAACCAAAATAAACGCTTTAGAGTAACCGTGACATATCCGCCTTTTTTTCAATATAAAATTCAAGTACAATATGTTTCAAATAAGAATTGTAGATTCCAGTAGCACAATAAAAAATCTAAAATTTGGCGGAGGTGCCACGGTCAGCCTAACGTTTCTAAATATTTAATAATTGAATTCGAGTTTATTACAAAATTGTACGTGCCTTCTTTGTAAACACTAATCTGCATATATTTCTATGTGGTGATCTAATAGCAGTTATAAAAAAAATTAGAAAATTATGATTCTGTAAGCCTAAAGAAAATCAAGAGCAATAAACGCTTTAAAATAACCGTGACACCTCCGCCATTTACTAAGACATATTTTATTATAAAACCCAAGTACCGTATTATTATTATTATTATGTTTTGTGGGTTTGGGCCTCATCAGCCACTGATCGAATGGGTAGTCCCTTGGCGATCCCCTCTTGTCCGGGTCATTTTCCAAAAATGCTATCCCATAAAAGGAGCAATTTGGGCACGTCCCTCGCCTTAAGCCTCGCTTCTTCTAGGATAACAAGGGTCCCTAATATAAGGCACCTCCTCTCCTCCAGTGCAGGGCAGGTGTAAAGAAGATAAATCGATGTTTCCTCGTCTTCTCTGCAGTATCTGCATGCCGGGCTGTCAGTCAGTCCCAGCTTATGCTGGCTACTATGGTGGCCCGTTATGATTCCTACCAGGATTCTGGCTTTTTGCCTGTTCAATTTAATGAATTCTTGGGCCCATTTCTCAATCTCTGAGTATTCGATGAAGAGTTTAGTTGTTCGATAAACCGTTACTCTTTTCCGTCTTTCTCTGTACTGGTCTCTTGCCCAGCCATTGATGCGGTCAATTGTACCGTATGTTTCATATAAAAATTTTACTGAATTTTATAGAATAACAAAATAACTATCTATAATTTGGCGGAGGCGTCACGGTCAGTTTAACTTTTCTAAAAATATATTAATTTTATTGAATTCGAGTTGATTAAAAAAATTGCACGTGCCCTTTTTGTAAAAACTAATCTCCATATATTTCCACGTGGTGATCTAATAGCAGTGATAAAAAAATTAGAAAATAATAATTCAATAAGTCTAAAGAAATACAAGAACATTAAACGCTTTAGAATAACCGTGGCATCTCCGCCATTTTTTAAAACATCTTATATTAAAACTTAGATAGAGTATGTGTCATATAAAAAGTGTACTCAAGAATAACAGCAACTTTTTTAGAATAGAACAAATTTTGTAGAATAACTATCTAAAATTTGCCGGAGGCGCTACGGTCAGTTTGACGGTTCTAAATATTTAATTAGATTCTAGTTCGTTAAAAAAATTGTACGTGCCTTCTTTGTAAAAACTACTCTCCATATATTTCTAGGTGTTATATTATAGAAGTGATAAAAAATTAGAAAATAATTATTCAATAGGATTAACAACATACATAAAAAATAAACGCTTTAATAGAACTTAATAATATGTTTTAAGTAAAAATTGTAGACTCATAAATAAATATTGTACCTGTAATAAATGTACCTAAATAAATATTGTCTTGAGTAAATATTGTACCTTTACATAAAAATTGTACCGTGAATATTGTAGCATAAAAATCTAAGAATTGGAGGCATGGCCAGTTTAATATCTCTAAATATTTAATTGAATTCAAGATTAAAACAAGACGAACATGCTTTCTTTGTAACGCCTAATGTTCATATATTTTTTGGTGGTTATCTATTGGCAGTGATAAAAAAATTAGAAAATAATAGTTCCGTAGGATTTAAAAAACAAATATAAACGGTTTAAAATAACTCTGGCATCTTCGCTATTTTTTTAAATATATCTCTTATTATAAAATTTAAGTATAACATATTTTATGATGTAGAATCATGTAAAATAACATATTTTAAATTAAAATTGTACTGAATCATGAAGAATTACAGAAAAATATATAAATTGGCGGATGCGCCAATGTCTCAAAATATTTCATGGTATTCGAATTTGTTAAAATTGTTTTAACATGCCTTCTTTCTAACGTCTAATCTTCATGTATCTATATGATTATCTGCTAGCAGTGATAAAAAATTAGACAATAATGATCCAAAAGGATGAGAGAAATACAACGCTTTATATAAACGCAAGAATAAACGCTTTAGAATAACCGTGGCATCTACGCATTTTTTCAATACATATCTTATTATAAAACTTAAATATAATATGTTTCAAATCAAAATTGTACCGAATCCAGTAGCATAACAAAAAAAATTTAAAAGCATGGCGGAAACACCATGATCAGTTTAATCAGTTCAATAATCAGTTTCGAAATATTTAATAGAATTCTAGATTGTTAAAAAAATTAACGTGCCTCTATTCGAACTTCTTATATCTTTATATATTTCTACGCAGTTATCTACTAAGGATTAAAAACATACAACAAAAATAAACGCTTTAAAATAACCGTGGCTTTAAAATAACATCTCTTATAAAATTAAAGTACAACATGCTTCCTGTAACATAACAAAAAATCTAAAAATTGACGGATACGCCATGGTTAGTTTAATTTATATAAATATTTGATTGAACTCGAGTTTGTTTAAAATTGTTTTTGACATAACCCATAATCTTCATATATTTCTGCATGGTTATGTACTAGCCGTGACAATAAATAAGAAAATAATAACCGTGGCCATTTCTTTAAAAGGTGTTACTAGATACGTATAGAAAATATATCTGATCATTTCGTGCATTATATTAACACCCTTAATGTAAATTCGATTTGTATGTGTAGATATACAATGAATATCAGCTGTCAATAATAATGAACAAATTTTCGTACAGTGCATTCATTAATGTTGATAAACCTGAATTATAGTTTTTACCCTGCTTTAAATACCACCAATAAGAAAAATCTTATTCTTGTCCTCAAGAAAAAAATGTTATATAGACTGTTACGCTAAGAAAGAGTAAAGGATGAAACTAAATGTAGTATATTCGATTTAAAATTAACAAGAAATTTCTAAGGACATTAATTTGTGTCTGAAAAACAGAACCTGCTTTGGAAATTCTGCTATATTTCTAAAGCATGTTGTGTTGTTTAATTTAATTAGATTTAACATACTACAATTTCTTTTATTCTTCGCTCCATGCAAATTATAAATTGTTATCTTATTTATTTTATTCAAACTATATATATATATATATATATATATATATATATATATATATATATATATATATATATATATATATATATATATATATATATATATATGTACATACGAATGTGCAATTTTTTATTTGGTATGCATATGAGATTAAATTGAAACATTATTTTCCTATCCACATAATTTTCAAAAATTAATTTAATTATTCGACCGCTCCAAAATCACCCTGTCTAATAGCAACCGTGAACTTGGCCTACTGCATCGAGACGAGCGCCTGTCAAGAAGGCCCTGATTCGTCGGGGCTGAAGAGATAGCACGTGTTAAAAGCGCAGCAAGTGGTTCACGAGGGTTAGTATTAGTTTCGACCCCGCGCCGCCAACTGCGACATTGACCTTTGCACCTTGCGCAAGGCTTTTCGTGCTGCGATTTTAAAGTTAAGGTAAGTGTCAAATTAATAATATTACTTTTCTACAAGGTGTTAAAAAAATTGCGAAACCGTATATTCTACCCTCCTTTTCAACCCCTTCATCAACTTATCTATCCATATCCTATTCCTTTCAATATCTGTCATGGACTTTATTCAAATATATTCGGTTTTAGGATTTTGTTCTAATTATTTAATATAATATTTAATTTCTAATTTATATTAAAAAAATTATATACGATGGGGGTCCATTTAAAAGTAATTTTCCTTTTTATATCGCAATTATCTTTTATTATACACCGACGAAATGATATATTTGTTGTTAATAGATATCTGGTACCTCTTTTCCATCTCCATTATGTTTTGATGGAACCTTTCACCTTGCACCTCACTAACAGCACCAAGGTTTTCTGAGGAGTAATCCAGATGAGCATGCATAAAATGAATTTTTATGCTCATATTACAACCAAGTTGCTTAAATGTATCCAGCATTTTGTTAAGAATTTCCTCATACTGCGATTGTTTATAATTTCCTACAAAATTTTCTGCTATATTTTTAAAGCATATCCAAGATTCTTTTTCAATTTCTGTCATTGTTTCTTCAAGCTTTTGGTCATGCATTAATTATATTATTTCTAGTCCTACGAAAATGCCTTCCTTTAATTTTGCTTAAGAAGAAGCTGGAAATTTGCCATATAAGCACTTAAAACAATTCCCATTTTTATCCATAGCTTTTATATATTGCTTCATTAATCCTAATTTAATATGAAGTGGCGGCAAAAGAAATTTTTGCGGATCAACCAGATTTGCAAAAATAACGTTTTTTGAACCAGGTGTTAAGTTTATAACAAAATATATTTGGTGTATTTTACAATTTCTAGGAATTTTTAAAACAGAATAGAAACACACAGCGCGATGTCACGAGTAAACGTACACACATTAAAAACGTACTACAGCGACTATGTAAATACCCGAATAGTATAAATCCGGAATATCCCCACCGGCCAGCTCTGTTTCGGTAAATCCCCCACACTTGTGTGTATATTTCAAACCAATTAAACACAGGGGCTCCGCAAATATTGAGGCAAAATTTAATTTTATAGAACCTCGGTTTTAAAACTACAAATTATTGTACAATGTTCATTTACAAAAAAAACAATGTTCCTGTTGTTCATGGTATGTAACTAAGTCAAAAAGTCAAAATAAGTCCTATCACAAAATCTTTGTTGGCTTGTGTAATTCTATACTCATATCAGAAATAAACTGTTCTTAGTGTAAAAAATTCAACAATAACTACTGTGTTAAGATTCAGTGCTGTTCTAACAAAAACGTCTTAGCCGATTTTAATTTTTTTCAATCTTATTAAAATCAATCATTACACTACTGTTAATATATAACGAGTTCCTGCAATAATAAATTCACTGAAAATATATATTCAAAATAATTTTATATTACGCGTATTATAGGTATACATCAACTCCCCAGTAAACGAAAGCGTGAATACCTTAAATCATGCCTACTAAAGATGTTTAAAGTGAAGCATTCCGTCATGAAGAAATAAATTCTTAAGGCCTCTTTATATTTCTATAAGCCTTCTCTTATGGGATTGAACTCCTTTACTTGTGTAAGACGCTGTATTTTGATTTATTCTCCTCCATCTACCGATTTATTTTTATCAAAACAGACAGACAATTTATATAAATTACCGACCTACAAGATCCACTTTCGACATCCCGAGGATCTAGACTAAACCGCCCCACAAATGCACGTCAATCTTCTACGTAAAACTACAATAACAATACCCTCTATTGAAGAAAAATAAAGGTTATGTAGTGCTTTGTGGGCAAGGGCAGAGCTATATACGGAAATTATGTCAGAACAATGTGTGTTTGTGTATTACTATATCCCCTACAAGATGATGGTCTAAGGAATCCTAATGTGATACGATTACTGATTACACAGGCCTACAAATTTTGACATTTTGAAAGTTGATTTGGGTTGAGAAGTGATTATAAGTGAGTTATTTTCGGTGCTTTTATATCTACCTTCCGTTATTGCCCCTCGCGTAATGCTTTTGATAAACTGAATAATCAGAATAAAAACTAAAGGAAAAATTACATTTTAATAAACATTATATTTAATAAACATTAAAAAACATAGTAAAAAGCAACAGCACAAAGAGACTGATTCTATAATTTCCTTCTTCTTTGAAAATCTCTCCCTTTTTATACAAAACTTCGTTTTGTAGTTTTCCCTGTGTAACAATTCGTTGGATGTTCTCTTTTCAGCATCCAGCAGTAATATATCATCATCGCCACATCCCATCGACCCCGGTACCTCCCTTCTATCTCCTTTATGTCTTCATGGAACATTTTACCTTGCTCCTTACTAACAGCGCCAAGATTTTTTGGAAAATAGTCCAGATGAGCATACAGAAAGTGAATTTTTATGTTCATATGATAACCAAGTTGCTTAAACTTATCTAGCATTTTGTTGACAATTTCCTCATACTGCGTATGTTTATAATTTCATAAAAAAGTTCTGTTACATTTTTAAAGCTTATCCAAGATTCTTTTTCAATTTCTGTCATTGTTTCCTCCAAACTGTTGGTCCTGCATTAATTTTCTTGTTGGTGGTCCTACAAAAAATGTCTTCCTTTAATTACGCTTTAGAAAGAGCTAGAAATTTGCCACAGAAGTACTTAAAACAATTCCAATTTTTATCCACAGCTTTTGCATATCGCTTCACTGATCCTAATTTAATATGAAGTAGCGGCATAAGAATGGTTTGTGGATCAACAAAATTTGCATAAATAACGTTTTTTTGAACCAGATGTTGTTTATAACAAAATATATTTGGTGTATTTTTACAACTTCTAGGCATTTTTAAAACAAAATAAAAACACACGACACGATATCGCGAGTAAACGCACACATTAAAAACGTACCACAGCGAATATGTAAATACCCGAATAGTATAAAACCGGAATATTCCCACCGGCCAACTCTGTTTCGGTAAATCCCCACACTTGTGCGTACGTTTCAAAGCGATTAAACACGGAGGCGCCGCAAAGATTGAGGCAAAATTTAATTTTATAGAACCTCGGTTTTAAAAACCACTATTAATTTCATCGCTATTTGACAAATAAAAAACTCTGTTATCTTGCCGATAAACGGAGCAGTCTACCTGAGCCTAGCCATAAAAACAAGCCGCGGTATGAGATAAGAGCCGTTTGGGATTTTTTATTTGGCAAATAGCGATGAAATAAACTATACAAATTATTGTACAATGTACAATAGTGCGTGATGGAAACAAAAAAAAGCAGTGTTTCTGTAGTTCATGGTATGTAACTAAGCCAAAAAGTTAAAAAAAAGGCCGATTACAAAATCATTGTTGGTCTGTGTATTAGAGCTGCTCATTTAGATGCGTTAGTAGTGGCGGCGTCGTATACCGTATGTCCACCTAATCTCCAATATCACCGATAAAAAGTGACATGACATAAGTGTATATTTTAAGTTGAAAGTTTATACTTTGTTTCTGTTACCAATATTTTTCCTTAATAAAATAGTTTTGAGAGTTTATTAGTTTTATTTAAATATATTTGTTGTAAAATTATGCTTGGCTGAACTATGATGAGCCTGGGCTCGTAGTTATCATAACTCCGGTCCCAGAAAATTGAACTAACAAACAACTTTCAATTCAAACAGCATATAAAAAACGTGCCATTCTTCCGAAGTAATCAACAACCTGTGTATAAACGCATATAATTTTAATGTACAAAGTTTTATACCAATATTTATTCTTGAGGAATATTTCGGATAATGTCCTTTATAAAATATTTACGTTCAGTAATCGAACAGCAAATTACCAGGGACGCTGGCATAAGAATATGGTCTTTAAGTAAACGTCTACAAGCTACTTATTCTTGCGTTTAAATGGATCGTGGATGGTCGCTGTAGAAGGCCGAGAAAGGGTGTAAACTGTTATTATTTTCATTAAATTTCGTAATTCGTCTTGCTACCCTTTCATCATATCTCCTTTCCTCAAGTCGTGGTGCTCAAATACCTTGAATATTTTATTAAAACTGACGCGAATTTTTCTTCTAGAATTAGAATTCTGTAAAGAAGTTCTATTCACCAAGATTTTCCGTGTTCCATGTTGAAAATGTTAACCCTTTTAATGGTAAAATTTACCGAATATGGTGTAAAATAGTGTACTTCTAATATATTCTAGTTCACATTTTATACAATTACAATAATTGTAAACATTAAAATGGTTTGGTTATAAATTTAACTTAAAATAATAATAATATATATTTATCACTTTATATGCTACAAAAAACAGCTGTGGGTCAAAATAAAAATCAAACAATAAAACAGATATTATGCGTACAATATACAGAATTTCTCACGGTAGGCGTTCGTTAGAAGTTTTAGTGGTTAGAAAAAACTTAGAATTCAGAATTTTCGGACTCCAGGATTATTCAAGATTCTCTTTCATTTTGAAATATTTTCGAGGTCCGGTTACCCAGGAAGTCGCCAGTAACTTCCTTATTTTAAATATAACACCCGGTATATTATTTCATTTTTGGATTTTGGAAAGCTACAGCGAATCGATGCAGAATCAAACTCTGCATCCGATCATCCAATAATATACAGGGTATCATATTTAAAATAACGAACTTTTTCAACTTTGAAAATGATATAATTGGTGATCAAATTTTGGACACCCTGTTTGCGATAAATTAATTGTCAGTGTGGATTTCGAAAGTACCATTCCTGTGCTTTCGTCTACCTGAGAAGCGCTTAGCATCAGTCGAAAATGGGTAAAAGCCACAGTGTTGAAAATAAGGCTACGTCTTTCAAAATTTTCAAAAGAATCAAGATATCTAAGAAACAATTGAAAAGAGGTATAGGGAAACCTGATGGAACTCATCATGAAATTTTCTCGGGAATCGAAAAATGAAATAATATGCTGGGTGTTCTTTAAAATAAGGAAGTTACTGGCGACTTCCGGGATACACAGAAGTTGTATGACCTTGAAAATATTTCAAAATGAAAGAGAATCTTGAATAATCCTGGAGTCCGAATAAAAGTTTTTTCTAACCACGAAAACTTCTAACGAACGGTTATCGTGAGAAACCCTGTATAGATCAATAACATACAACATACATACAATAAAACAGATAGTATACATACAATATATGTTATACATACTATTCATTTCATCGCTATTTGCCAAATAAAACCCTCTCTTATCTTGCCAATAAACGGAACAGTCTACCTGAGCCTAGCCATAAAAACAAGCCACGGTATGTTTTGAGATTTTTTATTTAGCAAATAGCGATGAAATAAACTATACAATAAATGGATTAAAAGTTAATCTATTTATTCTGTTTGTTATAAAAAACAAAATACGTTTTTTAACATAAAAAGTTATTCGCTGAGTAAAAACATCCATCAATGGGGATTTTTTTTTGTCTGTTCTTAAGTAGATTTTCTGTTTTTGTTTCGTTGATGTCACATGGGATTTTATTATATATTGCTATACCTGAGTAATAAGGTGAGTTTTCATAAAAAGTACTGTTATATCGAGGAATATTTAGCGTTCTGCCATGACATGTATCATATTGGTGATATCAGAGATTTACGAAATTTTGTCTGATAAATTTTCCTATATTATATGTATATATGTATATGTGTATACAGAGTAAAGTTAAAAATGTTGTTCTCAACGAAATAATTTATGCACGTCGTTCGACGTTGTATACCAAAAAGAGCCCCACTAATCGTGTTTGACTAAGAAAGCATCTATTTATTAAGGCGACTCTACTCCTTAGTAAGATGTTATATGATACATATATGTGCGTATGCTACATCATAATGTGTATTCAATAAGAGAATGGGACCAAGGGCTTGTTTTAAAATATCCAGAACAAAAAAAGAAGCACTATTAAGCAACAAACTTATTAGAATTAAGTTATTTAGGATTTACTCCAAAATTTTGGTGTGCACTATATACGAGGTGTGTCTACAAAATAACGAAACTGATGTTGTAAAACCTTTTATTTTAAATTTATACATATTTAGTTCTTATCTTCTTCCATATGCACCCCTCCTCTTTCCTTGCACCGCTGCATATGAATTTTCCATTGTTCAAAATATCCAGCATTGTTTTGAACAATGTCTGAGCAAAGTTTTCATCTGTGAGCTCGTTCATGACGCGTGCCGCTTCTTCTTTTACAGCTTCAACGGTCTGAAACCTTCTTCCGTTTAATGCATATTTGACATTGGGAATAGATAAAAGTCACGTTGTGCCAGGTCAGGCGAATAAGGCGAATGGTCTAACACTGGGATACTTGGCCAGAAACATCTTGACAGATAATGCGATGGAGCCGGTGCGTTGTCCTGACGAAGAAATCTTGGCTTATTTTCCACAATTCGAGTCTTTTTTCTCTGATTTACTCACGGAGTTAAGCAAGAATCTCAGGGTAATAATTCTGATTAACAGTTTAACTTTCAGGAATCCGGTTAAGGTACAGAGTCCCATGGATATCATCATTGCTTTGAATTTTGATTGGCTCATTCGAGCTTTTTTAGCTGTTGGTGAAGTTGGGACTTCCAACGCATGAATTGATGCTTAGCTTCAGTAGCGGTTTTTCCAAGTTTCATATGAAATTTCACAATTCGTTGCTCTATTAAAACATTTATCATTTTTTCGGAAAAACAGAAAAACAGATATTATATATTGTGTCCAGAAAGGGGTAGGGGGTATTTGTAGATTCAATAAAAAAACTAGAAGTCAAAAAAAATAAATTTTTTTGTTAATTTTTAGACAAGGTTTTGGAAAATTAAGTACTAAAGATTATGTTCTCTAAATGTTGACCCTCACGCTGCTGGCACTCCACTAACCGTAAACGGAAATTAGCCACCACGCGTCTACACGTCTCTCTGGAAACGGCTGCCATTTCGGTGCGAATGTTGTGCTTTAATTGCACTAAAGTTCGTGGTTTGTTTACATACACTTTCTCTTTAAGGTATCCCCATAAGAAATAATCAAGAGGTGTAAGATCAGAAAATGGATTCGAATGTTTGAGAATACCGGTTCGACTGTAAAAATTTGCAATCCAGGTCGCCCGTGCTCTGTTCGAACCCCACAAGCGATTGAAGAAGTGAGAGTTTGCGAATTGATTGAGAAAGATTTTCACGCACTGAAACTCTCACTTAATTTTCCAAAACCTTGTCTAAAAATTAACAAAAAAATTTATTTTTTCTGACTAGTTTTTTTTTATTGAATCTACAAATACCCTCTACCCTTTCTGGACACCCTATACAAACGAAGGCCATGGCTAGACTAATATGTCCACAAACACGGGAGGGATAACAATTGAAAGAGAAGGCTTCACGCTACACAGCTATCGGTTGTACAACTTTGGTGCATGCGTAGTTCGTTTATAGTAGCATCAGTCTCGTTATTTTATAGCTACACCTCGTATTAAGGAAATTGTAACAAATGAAAGTCGTCACTTTATTCAAGTTTAAGTTGCTACGCTTCTGAGATGAAATTTAAAAAAACAGGCAAGGTAAAGTTTATTTCATCGCTATTTGCTAAATAAAAAATCTCAAAACATAATCTTGGCTTGTTTTATGGCTAGGCTCAGGTAGACTTCCGTTTATCGGCAAGATAAGAGTTTTTTATTTGGCAAATAGCGATGAAATGAATAGTATACAATTAACAGCCAAACTTATAATCGATTTACAAAGCGCCATTAGTATTACTTTACAGACTTGCCAGGGATCCCTAGATAGAACAGGATTCCAATTCAGTTGACTGGTTTAATTGTTTGATTTTATATTATTTTTAATTACGTGTCCTTCCTTTATTATCTAAAACCTGTATTTTCATGTGCTTTCAAAGGAGAGGAAAGCGAATTTAGAGAAGGGTCGCCATTAAAATAAAGACAGTATAATTTTCTGTAAGATATAAAACTTCAATGAAAACGGTAAACTCAAATGGTAAGTTTAATTATAATTTTATGTATAAGAATTTTATATGTGAATGTAAATTTCTTTAAAAGATACTTTAAAGGAATCCTTATGTATCAATATAGACATAAAAATACATACAAAGCAATTATATAAAATAATTAATAATGAAAGATATATTTAAAAACATTTAATATTCTCAAATATGTTAAGAGAATTTAGAAACACCGCTTCTGAACATAATATTAATCTATTGACGCTTGGATAATTTCCTCGGATACAAGATGTAATGCACGAAGTTTACACGTAATATTTAAGAAGTTACCACACTCTTGCTTAACACAACGGGCTACATAACGAGTTGTTGCGGCACCATCAGTCACAACTATGAACACTTGATTTTTGGAAAGTTCATACGTTTCTAATGAATCATTACATATGTAATTGCTTCATAGCTACAATTTTTAATCGTTTACTAGCTAGTAATAATGAACGTGATGGTTTAAGAGGTTCCAATGTACATATTATAACATTAATAACATGTTTTTACAATCCATCCTCTCGTCAACACTTAGCCACAATATTTTATTATGTAATTCATATTTCGTATTATTTTCGATTATAGAAAGCAATCTATAAAGCGTAAAAGCACGAAAATGCTTGTTGATCAAGTAAAATGGAAGGGAAATGACACATCAACATAAAAATCAAGTCGAACTTAGATTCAGTCTTCGGCCTTAGGACACTTTTTTTTTTCTATACTGTGCACTATTTACATGTTTGCTACCATCGATTGTTATTATCCCAGCACAAAAAAAGTTTTACCGCAAACTAGACACATTATTTTTGCACTATCGTATTTAAGTCTGTACATTCTCTCATATAAACTTATTTACTTATAAAAATATTTGAATCAAAATGCCCAGTACATCACTAAACAGATGTGAAACAGATGCGAAAGTTGATCAAGCGAGCGAAGACGCTGATTCACCGACTCATCGTCCCCACGTATGCGCACATATATATCTCAATGCACCGTTGACAAAATTGAGTGGCTCTACTCATGACAGTACTTTTGCAGATAGGCTAAAATACCAATAAAAGTAGAAAGAGGGAAGATTCACGATAGAAAGCCGATGAATCTACATGTAAATAGAAGTTGAATAGTATATAAATAAGTTACTAAATAACCTTATAATTACTAAAATTATATATATATATATATATATATATATATATATATATATATATATATATATATATATATATATATATATATATATACTTAGTTATACAATATCAACAATAGAACAAAACAATTAGAAAACAGAAAAAGCGTTATAAAGTTAATTTTCTATCTCATAATCAAATTAAAATATCTGCAAGTTTTAGATAATTGTTCTGTTCATCAATCTGCCAGCACGTTTATCAAACAGGCACTTGAATTGGTATCGCAACGTTATTTTTTTAATTATAAGGTAAAAACTGTATTTCTACAGCAGGCTCAGAATAACGAACAACTAATTACTGTTCTGAAAACAAAATTTAATTAGCTTGTATTCAGTGTAAGCTTTGATTCAAATGCAGGGCATACTGAGATATGAATTAACATCAACTGGTTTTAATCAATATAGTTTTCGTTTCATATTTCGCAATATATGTACAAACGAAAGTGCAGAATTTTCTATGTAAATATGATGTAAATAGAAATTCGTGATATGAGGATTAGTATTTTAATAACTGTTTACTTTTTATTTTACGTTGTTTAATTTCTATATTATTTAATAGGTAATCAATAGATATCATTCGACATATCGATGAATATGTATAGAATTATATAGAATAACATTCAATGTATATGTTTTCTCAAATGATTTCACGAAATGTGTATTTCTACCAACAACGGTGAACGTCATGCCACACAGTGTTTCAGAATACTCATTTTCGGGACTAAATTTAAAATTTAAAACTTTTTCTTTTCTCAAAAAACATGTATATGTCTCACAAAGAGGATAATTGACGACAACTAATGTTCAATAAATAAGCATTTAGTGGGTTTTCTTTATAAAGTTTAATTATTAAGTTGGTATTTTTAGGAGAGTAAATTAGAGTAAAGATACAATACGAGCATAATATGTATTGAGTAGCAAGTTAAGCAAAGGAAAAATCCCAAAGAATTTCTGGAGCCGAATACTTCCTGATTCTCTTATATGCATATCCCTAAAGCCCTTACAAGCTGTGAAGTGTGAACGTTTACTATACGTAACAATATCCATATGAAGATACTTATTGAGGCAACTGTTTCAAAGCCAACTCATAATATCGATGTCTCAGGATATAATGACTTAATTAAAATATATTTTTAATAAAAAATATAACAGAGTGCAAACTAAATAAAATGGTATTAACTAATATACGCCTGACATCTTATTTACCATATATTTATTGCATCATATTATTTGAGACCTATGGTATTTTAATGCCCAAATGAAACTTGTCACATTGTATGTAAACACTCGCGTGCGAAACTATCGGCATATTTACATTATACGAAATACAGAGACGAGATATTATATACAGAGAAGTAAAGATGTTTACACATGCACTATAATGAACAAGACAACAATTGATCAAACATTAGGGCAAAACTAAACCAAATTGCTTGTACCTACATCTATTCAAATATTTCAAGACTACGCAGCGACATCGCGCCTAGCATAGAGCTACACAGTGAGTAAGTAACATCACCGATGCATTACTCACGATGGCCTACCTTATTTATGAGCCTCTTGAAACATTTATTTTTTTTTTAACATTTGTATTAAGTATTAAAATATTAAGTGGATCAATTTTTCATTTTTGCTGGTATCAAAAAAAGTAAATCTGAATTTAATTTTGGAGAAAATCCAAATATTGACGATGGCTTCGTTTTAGTAGCAAAACGCGGACACGAGTGGTAGTTCTCTACAACTCTCAGCCTAAATATTTGCCAATTTCTGTTAGAATCAGTAAGATAAAGAAAAAAATATACAAACACATGTTCCTTACACCAATTTCCCAAAATTGATGCATTGGTATCGTTATTACAGGTCCTTTCAATAGGAACGCTCGAAATTTGTTAAGTCATAGTAGCCCTGTTGTTAAAGCAACATCCGTCAAATTTATTGTGAATTATTCAGTAGTGTATGGAAAATCACCGTGGAAGGTTACAGCGTTCAATAGCGTGAGTAAATCATCAAATTTATTTTCAAAATCAGTGCCCCGTTCGAGGAACTTTCCGCGCATTACGTGATTTTTATCCTCGCCACAACCGTCCCGCCGAGTCGACTATTCCATGTTTGGTGGCCAAGTTCGAATCAACCGCTTTGATAAATAATCATCAACACCTGTACGTCATCGAGACGCAAGGTCTGCTAAAAACATCGCTGCTGTCCGTGAGAGTAACCGGGAAAACCCGATGCAGTCAATTTCTCGTCGTTAACAAGAATTTCGCCTTTCTGCGACTTCGGCTTGGCTAATTTTGCATCGGGACTTGAGTCTGCACCCGTATAAAATACAGCTGATCCACAAACTTAAGGTAAACGACCATAGACAACGCCGCCGCCGTGTGTTCGCTGATTGGGCTCTAGAGCAGTTATAGATTGACCCAAATTTCACCAAAAAAATCGTCTTTAGCGACGAGGCCCATTTTTGGATGAATGGATATGTGAACAAGCAAAATTGTCGGATTTAGGACGATACCAATCCACACGAGATACATCAGCACCAAATGCACCCCGAGGAAGTCACTGTTTGGTGCGGATTTTGGTCTAGCGGAATTATCGATCCGTACTTCTTCTAAAACGAAACTGGCACTACCATAACCGTCAAAGGCGAGGGCTACAGATCGATGACAAGCAACTTTTTGTGGCCTATACTGGATGATATGGATACTGACGACATGTGGTTTCAACATGACGGCACTACGTGCCATACAGCGCATGCCATAATGGATTTTCTGCACGAGCGATTTGAAGGTATGGTTATCTCGCGCAGCGGTGACGTGAACTGGTCACCGAGATCGTGCGATTTAACGCCTTCTTCCTTTGGGGATATCTTAAATCGCAGGTCTATGCGAATAAACGGCAAACAATCGATGCCCTCAAAGTCAACATATCGAAAGCCATCCAGCAAATTCAGTCAGATTTATGCGACAAAGTCATCCAAAATTGAATCTCCCGCATACGTGCCATCAAGCAAAGCCGCGGCGGACGTTTGAACGATTCCATACTAAATGCCATAAAACATTTATTTCAAATAAAAAAATGACTGGATATCTCACACACAACTTGTTTTATTTACGTTTAAAAATCGAATATCCTTATTGAAAGATCCTTTATAATAGCCAAAGCTTTCTTGTGAATTATAAAGTTCCTACATGGAATCACTCTATATAATAACCTAGATATGTTACGTATACAATTAGGCACGAGTAGGCATTAATACTATAGTTTTAGATCGTCATAATAAAGTCCCGTTTGAACATCAACTCATCCCTAATGGTAATTAAGGCTAGTTACGTTATAAAATTAATTAAAACAGAATACATTGCATTTTAATGACATAGTACTCTGCTCAGCCCTGTCGTTTCGTTTTCAGAAACGGTTACTCTAGTTGTAACTTGAAGCAACGGTTGATTCTCATCTCAAATAACTTAAGTAATATAATGCCGTACCAGTTAACTATGCCGCGGAATAGAACAATAAAATATTACATTGTTATATCTACGTTTTGAGCATTTTGCTGTCGAGAGGATGCAATTAAGTTACGTAAATCCGGAGGGAATTGTAAAATCTAAGCATATACGGCATATACTCGACTAAAGAGTTAGGTAGAAATTGAAGTGTACTAATGAAACAAGGTGATTAAAAATTGGAATTCGAGATATAAAACAGTTTTCCCCATTTAATGTGATATCACGTAGCGGTAATAAAAAAGTGTATGGCGTTATAAGTCTTATTTACAAGGATCTACATACACCATGTTTGAGGAATACGCTACAGATGAATTAATGTTCACGCCATAACCAATGCTACGACTTGCCGGTTGGCATATATGAGTGTCGGTATATAGTGCAACCTGCCGCTGTATAGCGTGCAGCAAGCTGTTAACGAACATTTGTCCTTGGCGAGTCCCGATTCAAGGCAGTATCAACCATTCGATAGAGGCGTTCATGTGGATAGTGAGTAAGCCTTATCGTATCTAAAAGGCTCAAGTTATTTATTTGCACTCATATTATGAAAGGACATAGCAGGATAAGTATATATATATATATATATATATATATATATATATATATATATATATATATATATATATATATATATATATATATATGTGTGTGTCAGCAACCATTCAAATCCTGTCGGTATCTTTTTAACAACTCAGAATGATGTAATGCTGGATTTCTAATAAAGAGTTATGGGAATGAAAAGAAAATGGAAAAAAGTAATTTCCCTCAAGAACGGTTGAACCCATTTTGGCAAAACAAAAAACATATGATGGGGTTCAGCGGAAAGAATTAATAAAAATATGCATATACACAGTACGATTTCTTATGCGTTTGTAAACTATTGCATAAATTCATTTTCAGCTAATTATTATTTAAACAATATTTAATAAATTTGTAAAGCTATATGGAGCTGGTGACATTGAATAAG
The DNA here is from genome assembly GCA_037954035.1 of Rosalia funebris. Classification (NCBI taxonomy): domain Eukaryota; kingdom Metazoa; phylum Arthropoda; class Insecta; order Coleoptera; family Cerambycidae; genus Rosalia; species Rosalia funebris. The sequence goes on along the minus strand of JAZFAV010000016.1, from coordinate 14,245,756 downwards.
ATAGATCCCTTAGATCCAAAATATTGTATAATCTGTCTATATATAATTAAAAAAAAATTGTTTAGCTAACATAACGAAGTGAATGAAAGTCTCAGATTTGATTTTCATTTTTATTCTACTTTCTATTTTGGAACTACTCGTATAGTCCAACTTCTATTGGATATATTGGTCACATCTCAGACAACCGATACCATCGAATATGTTTTCGACGTAAATATACTAAAAATAAAATGTACTATCATATAAAGTCAATCAAGTCATTAATTCTAAACATATGTATTGGCGTGGCCCAATCTCTAAAACCGTTCAAGGAAGCATGGGTTGCATTAAGAAAATTCGCACAAAATTAGGACAAAGTGAAGCGCCTACAGAGGTAATGGTTCGTAGCATAATAAATTTGAAAAGACGGGCTCTGTTATTGATAAGGCAACACCAATACGTCCTCGTCGTAGTCCATCACATGAAAATATTGCTGCAGTGAGAGAAAATGTACGGGAATATCCAAACACGTCAGTTCGACGTCGTGCACAATAATTGAATCAGTCAAGAGCCACCACGCATAGGATTTTAAAGAAAGATCTGAATCTGTGAGCATACAAAATTCAGTAGATACAACAGTTAATTGTCGAATTTGGGGTGCTGAAAATCCACATGCTGTCCACGAAAAGGAAATGCATCCACAGAAATGCACGGTTACGTGCGAATTTTGGAGTGATGGAGTAATTGGGCCATACTTCTTTGAAAATGAAGCTGGTAATGCTATCACAGTAAATAGGGAACGCTATAGTGACACGCTAAACAATTTATTTTTCTACCAAATTAATGATTAGGATTTGAACATGTCGTTTCAGCAATACGGTGCAACGTGTCATACAGCACGTGCAATCATAACTCTGTTATGATTGCACATATATCATAACAGCGTGTGTACCAAATTTCCTGATCATGTCTCACAGAATGCTGACATCAATTGGCCTGCAAGATCATGTGATTTAACACCGCGAGACTTTCTTTTGGGGGTTGTACGCCAATGTGTACGTCAAGTGTACGCCATCCAGCCAGCAGCAACCAATGACCTCAAAGCATACATTCAACGTGTTATTATATAAATAGAAGTTTCATGGACAATTTTGCTAAACAACATCATGCCAGATGAGTTGAGGCTGCCATATGAACGATATTCTTTTCCATTTGTAGCCGTGTCGTCTCCATTTTATGTTGAAAAATAGAAACCTCAAATGGTCAAATATTACTAGTTTTATTCACAAATCATATCCTGTAATTCCAAATAAGATACGTGTAAACTATTATTTGTATCTACCAACAATTTTAACATAATTTTAATATGTTGTTAAAAGAAACACTATTAGGATTTCCTGTTTGGGATTTGTGTACTATCATAAACTGGTAAATAGACCTATTTCATCATTGTAACTATTTTTTTGCTCATTGATAACATCCAACTATGAAATACATTATATAAGTGCAAAAACAAAACAATTCAATTAGCCATATACCATTACTTATGAATTATATTGCTATCTGCGGGCAAAAGGGCTTGATACTGTATTATATGAATGCATACACACGTTTTTCTTTACAATCATTCGGTAACATATTCGGTAAAATAGTCCAGTTTCTGAAGACAGAAATTTCAATAGTTTTGTTTACAGTTTGTTTGTTCTATTCATTCACGTCATTGATAACTTCTGTACCAACTGTTAGTCTAACAACATATTTTCTGAGTCACAGAGCCAGCTCCACGAAACACAATAACACCACGAATAAAAATCGTTTGAATTACTGAAATATGGTTCACATAGTGGTAAATCCAGCAATTATTTTGAAATCCATGACTTGAAAATAAATTTTCATGTCTCAATATTATTTGCGTTGCCTTGCAATTTCACACAATCCATTATGCAACACAAGAATATTTTGTATCATATGTACATAGTAAATTAAAAATATGTAGATCATAGGCAATATCGTTTACGAAAAACATAAAAAGAAATGGCCCAAATAAGTCTGGGCCATTACTGAGTCTACTGGGTTTTGCAAAATTTCTGAAGAAAAGTGAATTGGATGCCAGTAGGAACTAGAAGCCAGGCCGCGGCCATGGAGGAACAAATGAATGAACTACTAGCAATGTTAGCTGCAATGAAAGCAGGACAAGATGAAATTAAACAAGAAATGAAATCAGGACAAGATGAAATGAAAGCAATACAAGATGAAATGAAAACAAGACAAGATGAAATGAAACAAGAAATGAAATCAGGGCAAGATGAGATGAAACAAGAAATTAAAACTGCACACAACGCCATGAGAATGTTTCAAGAGGAAATAAAAGAACAAGTCGCGATGGACCTCCAAGTCTCACGGGAAGAAACAGAAAAGAAGATAGAAGCTGGGTTAGCTAAGCAGGAAGCAGAAATAGACGAGAAGATACAAAAAACCATTAATCGTAGACACCGATGCCAGCAGTAAGGAAACTGGAGGAGTACTATCGAAAGAACAGGATGGACAGGAGAAAATAATTGGCTATTTCAGTAAAGCCTTGTCCAAACCCGAGAGAAACTACTGTATAACTCGACGGGAGCTTCTAGCCGTAGTGAAGACTTTGGAGCATTTCCACAAGTACCTGTACAGACGAAGATTTCTGTTAAGAACCGATCACGCTTCTCTTAAGTGGCTACTCCAACTTAAAAATCCAGAAGGGCAAATTGCGAGATGGCTCCAGCAGATCTGTAATCGTATCTAATCCAGAAGATGAGATACGATAACAGATCTTTGATTTCACCATTGAGCACAAAGCTGGAGAGCATCACCACAATGCTGACGCCATGTCTAGAAGGCCATGTGCAAATGATAACTGCCAGCACTGTTTGAATCTGGAGCAAAAGGAAGGATTCCCTCAAGTGACTTGTTGCTAGCGAATGTACAGCCGGATGAAAATTGGGATGCCAATCTAGTCGAGGATCAAAGAAACGACGAACATATTGGGCCTATAATGCGTCGGAAAGAAACAGGAGAGAATAGACCATTGTGGACGGATATCAGCGACCTCGGCGCAATTACGAAATGTTACTGGGCTCAATGATGGGACTCACTGGTTATTGATGCCCGGGATCTGAAAAGAGTTTGGGAAAGTCCGGATGGTGCAAGGAACCGACTACAGATCGTGCTACCCAAGAATAGAGTGGCCGAGGTTTTGAAAATTGCTCAGGAGGGCACTTTGGGGTAGCTAAAACCATGGGTAAAGTGAAGGAACAATTCAGTCCACGCACTGAAACGAGTGTGTTCCAGGGAGTGTCAGTTGTCCGGGATTCGAAAGACCAGATTTGAGAGCGACCCAATGAAGACAAGGTATGACCGAAGGACCAATACTGAAGGCTTTCAAGAAGACGACCTAGTATGGTTATACAATCCGTCTCGTAAAATGGGCCGATGTCCGAAGTTGCAGAGATCCTGGGTGGGTCCTTACAAGATTGTGACCAGAATAAATGACATAGTTTACCGGATCCAGAAAGGACCACGCGCAAAAATGAAAGTTGTGTACATCTACCGCTTGTCACCATTCCAAGAGCAACCAACTGATCGGGACGATCAGTACTAGGAGGGGGGCTGTGTCACGAACGCCTCGAGCGATCCCGAACGCCGGGAATATTCGAAACATCAAGAGCGTGTGGAGTTGACTTCCAGTGCGTTCTACACTAGAAGGTTCGCCAAAGTTCTTTATCTAGAAACGTCTGGAGGGACGTTATACTGCCTATATAATAATTGTGTCGTCCAGCCAGGAGTTAGTTGAATCTGGACCGCGATAGTGAGCGATACGGTGCGAAGAAAGTGACATACAATGCGAAAGTTAGTTTATAAAGTTAAAGTAGAAGGAAAGTTCGTTAGTTAGTCGGACTTGTAAATAGTTGAGTTGTAAATAAGTGTTCGAAATAAAGAACTTTCTAGTAAATTCATTCCACCTTGTGGAATTCCAGAAGTAATAGTTTGCATTCAATATACTCATGATATTGTATTATTCGGACAAATAGACTCAAAGACGCAATAAATTCCAATTTTAAAGGAGTGTAACATGATTCAACTTATCACAAATCTACTAGATGTATAAATAACTCTAAACTATTTAACTAAAGCTATTATAAATAACATACTATTTAAATTAATATATTGACCTATAACAGTAACTTTATCAGGCCCTAATTTTAACTTTCCTCGTCTATTTTCTCCCCGCGCACAAATCTCACGGCTATAATTAGTTTTTAAAATCGTGGTGGAACACATTTGGATGTAAAATTTAACCACCATTTATATAATCGTGATGTAACTTACGACAATTATTTACCAACCAACGCGAAATAAGTTTGTTTCATAACAAAATTATCCAATGTATATGTATGAGCCTCCGGGACGAACTTAAGCTTATTCCTGCGAGGAGTAATACAGAAACCATTCCCTCGTGACAACAGGCGTTACTATAAAAATTCAGTTATACTTTTTCATGATCTTTGCTTATTCCCTGGGGTATCGCAGCATAATCGAGTATAGGTATATTGATCCGCACCCAACCAATTTTATCATTACCACTTCTATTTTTATTTTACGGTCAATGTTTTCTGTTCTTACTAATATGTATAGCATGGGATTTTTAGAAATTATGGCAATTGTTCATGTTCAGACAGAAGCGTAACAGCAGCTAGTCCACGTTTTCAGCAAAGGATATGCCCGATAAGTTTGCACACACAGAAATTGACTTCCTCTAAAGCAGGCATGTCAAACTCATATGATATTACGGGCCACATGATCTATTTTATATTAAGTTGAGGGCCGCATGTTTTCAATGTTCAAAAAACTAATAAAATATGATTTGTAGAATGATTATATTATTATGTATTATGTATTTATTAGGCTCAATGTCAAGCTCAACGTATTGCATATTATACATAGTATATTCATGTCATTTTTTAACCTAAAAATATATTACATTTTATTGTATATTACACAATATACATACATATTTTATATTTCATGTTATTTTTTAAACTTAAACTATAAGTATTTTATATTTTTTATAAAAAACAAAAATAAAAGTTATAATAAGAAACAAACAAAATCACAATTTAATATTACTTTTTAGAATATATTTGACATCGCTTTTCACAAAGCAAGTCATCAAAATTTCGTTGAATATATTGAGCTGATGAAATATTTAAAATTGATAATAAACGTTGATCGGTTGATTTTGACCTTTCTGAATTTCTGTTATTTTTCATTAAAGAAAATAGTTGCTCGCATAAATATGTAAGTGCTTCCGAACATAGCCAGTATACGCGTAACAAACGATAACATTTTAGGAAACCGATGTACAGATAAATATGTATAAAGATCTGGAATTCCAACTTCCATACATTTTTGCTTCAGCAAAGAATCACATTAGATTTCAATTAATTCCATTGGTAAGTATTCATCAACAATTTCAATATCGATAGATAGAGGTGAAGTAAAAAGACGAAATTGTAAAAAATTAAACTACCCACTGCAACTGCATTAAACTAAACTGCATCATCATTAGGTCATCAGTCCTAAGACTGGTTGGACGCTAACCTCCAGCTTCTCCTATCTTGTGCTAACCTACGCATTTCGCTAATTGTGCTACAACCTACATCCCATACTATTTGCGAGCAGTAGTCTACTCTAGGCCTACCTCTGCCTTTCTTCACTCCTATTTCTGCCTCCAAAATATCGCGGACTATTCTCCCATGTCTCAGCAAGTGGCCTACCATTCTATCTCTTCTCTTCTTTAAGTTTTTCCACATACTTCTTTTCTCGCCGACTTTCTCCAATACTTCTTCGTTTCTAACCCTATCAGTCCATGGTATTTTCATCATTCTTCGGTAACACCACATCTCAAAAGCTTCTAATTTCTTCCTACTTGCTTCCCCTACCGTCCAGGTTTCGCAGCCGTATAGTGCCGTGCTCCATACATATGTTTTCAAAAATCTCTTCCTTGTTTCTAAGTTTATTACCCCCGAGCACAAAAGTGCTTTCTTTTTGTTAAAAGCTACTCGACCCTGCGCTATTCTTTGTTTTATGTCTTTATCGCTTCTTCCATCCCAATTTATTTTACTTCCTAAATAAGTGAAGTCTTTAACTTCCTCCAATCTTTCATTATTAATTTGTACTTTCGTTTTTGCTCTGCTCTCGCGCCCTCTGCACACTAACACTTTAGTTTTGTTTTTATTCACCCTCATTCCGTATTCCTCTGTCAACATTGCCTCCATTTCGTTCAATGCTGATTCTAGTTCCTCCTTACTAGATGCTAATACTGCTATATCATCCGCGAATCTCAGCAAACTAAACTGCATACAAATAAAAATAAAATTTACTTTAAAATGATTAATATTTTTTAAACATTTAAAACGGCTCGGTGGGCTGCAACCTATGTTTTGGCGGGCAGCGTGTTTGACATGCTTGCTCTAGGCAACGGGGAGGAAGATTACACATAAAGACGAAGATTAATACACCCATATTCACGAAAAAGTACCAAAAAAAGACACTATTTTGAAATTTAGTCGATTTATATAATGAGTAGTCGCTCTTTTTTTAGCGCAAACAAATGTTTTTCCACTTCACTGTTTCACCAGAAGTGACGTTATCTTTGTTATTTTAAAGAACTCCCTGTATATTTTTTATCCCATCTGTTTTCCCTTAAATTTCTCTTTTTAACTAGGTATAGCAAAATAACATTCATTTATAAGATGGCCTCTGAAAACCATTTTATTATATTATATCATGGATGGCTATGGTATGAAATGCGGCGGTTATTAGTGCCTACATTGCGGTTTCCCTGGACACCAATTCTCAAACCCAGACTGACGTATGGAGTACTGGTTTGGTGGGAGAGAGCCTGTTTAAAGTCGGAAGCCAACCGACTTAACAAGCTAAGAGGATTGATTCTAAGAAGTATAACCGGAGCCCCAAGATCGACACCGATCGAGGCGATAGGGATACTGACGGGATTACCAAAGGCAATGCACAGGGTGGGAAACATGAACAGGAAAGTAGGGGATCTGAATAGACCCTCAAGAGAGCTAGGTTGGATTACCGCTCAATGGGGACATCTGGTACATGGATGGAGCCAAGAGTGAGAACAGAGCGGGCGCGGGGGTGTATAGATGACGCGATGGAATATGTATCTACTCGGATAGCAGGGTGGCGTTGGCAGCCCTGAATTCAGCAACGACAAAGTCGAAGCTGGCCTATAATTGATATGAAGCATTGAACCACTTGGCAGGGAAGGGACCGGTGGAACTCGTATGGATACCTGGGCATAATGGCATTAAGGGAAATCTAATTGCAGATGACCTTGCCAGACTAGGGACCAGGGAAAGCCTCTATGGACCAGAACCTGCAGTAGGAATAAGTCGGAATCTGATCAGAGACCGCATCAATGACTGGGCAAGAGACCAGCACAGAAAAAGATGGAGAGGAGTAACGGGTTGTCGAATAACCCAACTCTTCATCCAATACTCAGAGATTGAGAAATGGGCCCAAGAATTCATTAAATTGAACAGACACAGAGCCAGAATCCTGGCGGGAATCATAACGGGCCACCGTAGTAGCCTGAATGCATATAAGTACAAGCTGAGGCTGACTGACTGCCCGACATGCAGATACTGTAGAGAAGACGAGGAAACCTCGATTCATCTTCTTTACACCTGCCCCTCACTGGAGGAGAGGAGGTGTCTTATATTAGGGACCCCTGTTATCCTAGAGGAGGCGAGTCTTAAGGCGAGGGACGTGCCCAAATTGCTCCTTTTATGGGATAGCATTTTTGGATAAGAGGGCAAGAGGGGATCGCCAAGGGACTACCCGTGCAATCAGTGGCTGATGAGGCTCAAATTCATAAAACATAATAAGAATAATATATCGTAATAGTTACATTTACTAAATTGCTATCAGTTCAATAATACTTATTATATGATAATAATAACGTGTTTTTTTTTCATATTTTGCATTCCACCGCTTCCTAAATATTTTTGTTGTATATTAATAATTATATAGCCTTTATAATAAACTACATATTATTTCGTGATTGTAAAACATGAATAATAATTTTATAGGTTAAACGAACATCGATGGTAAACGGATGTTTATTTTATAGTTGTCCTATTATTTTACAAAATTAAATATTCTACATCACTTCATCAAACATCGTAAATGTTATAGGCATAAACTGTGTTCCTGACAGCGCTCAACAAAAAGGTAAAAAGGCGAATGAAATATGTTGTCTCAAGTCATCCCAGTTGTAGACATAAAAGTGTCATGTAGGTATACTGTTCAAATCCACGCTGGATAGCGGCAATTACTTCAGCACAAAATGATATTCATCGGTTACGTAAACACAGGACGCAAATTCTATAGCTGATATATTTCGCTTATGTCAGATTTGTTTTTAAATCACTACCGTTAATATATTTTATCTTCTTGCGCTTATATATGATATTTATGCAGACATTTTAGCTATGTGTTAATAGTAGCAGTGTTAATTAAAATGAAACAAGTGTAAGTTATATAAATTATCTTTAAAATGAACAGTGACAACATTTTCATTGTTGCTTTCTGTGGGAAGAATTTTCGAAACATAAATTCTGCAAAGCGGATACACATTCCAGGCCTCCCTAAAATCAACGATTTTTCAAACAATACTACGCAGCATGAATGATGAACAATCCACACGACGATTTATCATTTCCGCTGATTCATCCCGATGCATCAAATTCGGTAATGTAAATTAATGTTGACAGAATTAGGATGTGCCAAATCAGTCAAGGAGAGACATTTATAATTTAGTTTTGTAGTAAAAGTTTACGTGTAGCCGTCCATTTGGTATAATTGACTTGATGCTGATGAAGTGATTAATTATTTGCAAAAAAACAGGTTATTTTCAGTGTTCCTTAAAACAACGCATTTACAAATCTCGCGTGCTATTTTTGTTAAAGGATGATTTAAAGATACGAGATTAAAGCATTTTGTAATCGATTAAATATATTAGTTTTGCCTTTAAATAGATTAAAAAAACAGGAATTTCTTTATTCCGTTGTAGAAGAGCTAGATATAGAAATAACACAGAAAAATTACATGTTCCACGACTCGCATTTAGTCATCCAAGTTGGCATCATCGAGAGATAATTAGAGAGAGATTTCGGTGTTCGTGAAAAACTGATTTTCTGTATTTATTCCTGCATTGAAGGATCTAGCCCCATCCCAGCATTCAAATTGAATAATTGTTATGCAGTTTCTATAAAATGTTAAGCAAGAAGGGATTAATGTACTGCATCGTTTTTAAATTAGTGATATTTTAATAATATTAATTCTTAGCTTCCCTTTTTAAACTAACAATATAACAAATTAGATTTCACCCGCAGTAATTTAGGACCACCGTAATTTATTTATTACTTATATGCCTGGAAAATGTACTAAATAACCAGTAGGCCCAATTCCAATCTAGCTAAACCAGATTCACTAAATTCACAAATATTCTCATTTTAATAACACTTTTAATAAAATAATTCATTATTAAAATAAAATCTCACATGTAAAGAGAGAGCTCTGGAAATAATAAGAAAAACATCGTTTTGATGATTTATATTGCATATACATTATAAAAAATATATTATAAAAAAATGACAATTCGCTATCAGCCATAACTAGATTCGTCACTTTCATCTATTTCAGATAAAACACTATCGTCCAAAGATATTTAGCTAAGTTGGAAAGGTATATCTTTGATGCATTGTAATAACTCCTTACGTCTACACCAAAAAAACTTTGGCTTTTCTTAGAGAACTCATGAAGAATGTTTTTGATGTACTATCAAAGGCGTCTATCCCGATGAGCGGCTTAGTTGGACTCAGATCACAGGTCTTTCAATAAGGATGCTTGATTTTTAAACGTAAATAAAACACGTTGTGCATGAGATGTCCGTTCAATTTCTTTTTATATGAAAGAATATTTTATGGCATTGCATGGAATATAAAGTCGTTCGAATGCCTGCCGCGGCTTTGCTTGGTGACACATACTCGGGAGGTCCAACTTTTGATGACTGTCGCATAAATCTGGCTGAATTTGCTGGATGGAGTTCGTTATGTTGACTTTGACGGCATCAGTTGTTTCAGAGCCCAATCAGCGATTACACGGCATTGTCTATGGTCGTTTACCTTAAGTTTTTGGACACTTGGATTTATATGGACGCAGGCCCAAGTCCCGACGAAAAATTCGCCAAATTGAAGTCTCGGAAAGGCCAAGTTCTTGTGAACGACGAGAAACTAACTACCTCGGGTTTTCCCGTGCACTCTCACGCACAGCAGCGATTTCTTCAGCAGACCTTGCGTTTAGGTGACGTGAGGGTGTTGGCTAATTATTTATCAAACCGGTTGACACGAATTTGGCCATCGAACGTCGAATAGTCGACTCGGCGGGACGGTTGTGACGAGGAAAAAAATCAAGTAGTGCGCGCAAGGTTTCTCGAGTGGAGCACTGATTTTGAAAATGGAATTTGATAATTTGCACACGTTGTTGGACGCTATAATCTACCACGGTGATTTACTATATACCACTGAACAATTCGCAACAAATTTAACAGATGTTGCTTTAACAACATGGCCACTATAACATAACAAATTTCAAGCGTCCCTATTGAAAGACCCTGTACAGAAAAATGATTAAAAGTGCTTCTCAAAAATGTATCAAGTACTTTATTTTTAGACTGCCTTAGTAGAGACTCCAAAAGATGTCTGTGGTGAATATGGGGGGCGCATATGGCCTATGTACAGAGTAGTGCATTTTTTTTTAATTATGTTGTTTACAAATAGCTAAGAATATTGTACTTTTTCCATAAAAAAACGTGGTATCACAAACAATATAAATTTGGAGCATTTTGCTTTCAGAGTGTCTTAGTAAAGACTTAGTAAAGTAATAGATGTATGTAGTCAAGATAGAGGGTATACATAGTCTACGTAAGACGTGGTGATTTTTTTTAATTATGTTCGCTAAAAATGGCTAAAAATATTACTAGCTTTATAAAATATTACTGATTTCATAAATAATCATATGGTCCCTAAATATATATTTGAGACATTTTTATTTCAGAATGTCTTAGTAGAAACTCCAGGACATGGAGGGTATGTATGGTCTACGTAGGGTGTGGTGATTGATTTTAAATTGTGCTGCATAAAAATATCGTACTTTTTCTATAAAAAAATCGTAACGTCCCTAAAAAAATATTTGAAATATTTTGCTCTTACGTTCTGTTAGTAGACACTCTAAAAGATGTATGTGTTGTATATAGAGGGTATGTGTAATGAGTGGTCTTTTTTTTTAAATACGATCTACGTAGAGAGTAGTGATTTTTTGTTAATCATCTTGCCTAGAGATAGCTAAAACTATCGTATTTTTTCAGTAAAAAATTGTAGCGTTCTTAAAACAATTTTTGAGGCACTTCTTTTTCGAGTGTCTTAATAGAGATTTTAAAAGGTGGCGGGTGCAAATATCGAGTGTACATATATGGTCTACGTTTATACTACAGTAAACATACAAGATGTATGTATGTGTTGAATATAGAGGGTGTGTAGGGTCTATGTAACGAGTGTTGAATTTTTGTCATTATGTTGCGTAAAAATAGCTAAAAATATTGTAAATTTTTCATTAAAGAAATCGTAGCGATCCTAATAAAAATTTTGAAGCATTTTACTTTCACAGTGCCTTAGTAGAGACTCCAATAGATGCTTGTAGTGAATATCGAAGGAATATACTACCTACATAGGAAGTGGTGATTTTTTTTTTAATTATCTTGCCTAAAGATAGCTAAAAATATCGTATTTTTTCAGTAAAAAAATTGTAGCGTTCTTAAAAAATTTTTTGAGGCACCTTGTTGAGTGTCTTAGTAGATACTATAAAAGATATCTGGTGAGAATATCGAGTGTACATATGGTCTATGTAGGGAGTGGAGATTTTTTCAAATTGATTTGTTTAAAACCCCAAAAAAATTCATGCTTTTTCATTAAGAAAATTGTAGCGTCTCTACAAAGAATATTTCAGGCATTTAGTTATCGGATTCTCTTAGTAGAAGCTTTAAGAGATGTCTGTGGTCAATATCGAGGGTGTATACGGTTTACGTAGGAAGTAGTGATCTTGTTAAAATTGTGTTGTCAAAAAATAGTTAACAATATTGTATTTTTTCCAATAAGAAATCGTTGGTTCATAGCGTTCCTAAAAAATATTTGAAGCATTTTGATTTTACTAATATAATATATATTAGTAAAGACTAAGAGATATCTATGGTGAATATTGAGGGTATGTAAGATCTATGTGACTTTTTTTAATTATATTGCCTAAAATAGCTAAAAATATATTTTTCATTAAAAAATCATAGCGCTCCTAAAAAAAATTTGAGGAATGTTGTTTTCACAGTAATGTACCACAAATGTACCAAGTATGTAAATATGAAATCGGAATTTGCCCAAAGATGGCCTAGCTGCTAATGTAGTTACCATCACACCCCGTCATTGGCGCCATTCTATTGATTTGACATCTGATAAAGGTTTTTATTTCACAATAATACAAGTTTCATACAACATCGTTTTTAATAGCGTTGAGCATGTTGAACTTTGTGCCTGGAAACTACGATTTACGGACAGCATTTTCTGTTACAATTTGAATAAAACTGCTGCAGAATCGCATCGAATGCTTGTCAAAGTCTACGGTGACCATGGTCTTGGTAAATCACAGTGCTTTGAGTGACGTGAGAAACGAAGAACGTGGAAGACCACCGAGAAAGTTTCAAGATAGCGAATTGCAAGCATTGTTGGATAAGAATGACGCTCAAACGCAATAAGAGGTCGCGGATGAATTAAATGTGACGCGAGAAGCCGGCTCCATACGTTTGAAAGCCATGGGAAAGATTCAGAAGATGGGAAAATGGCATAGAATCCACAAATTATCCCGAGAGATGGGAAAAGTATAGCTAGCAATGGGCAATACTTCGAATAAAATATTTGGTATCATTTTCATACAATAAACGTGTATTTTCTATACAAAAAAATCCTGTTTCATATTTACACACCTAGTATTGTAAATTAAAACTTTCCATTCCTCTTTCCTATGAAATAATGGAAGGCTCATTTTGAACACCCTGTATAGATCCCTAAACGCACCACTATAAAGGTCATTTCATGACGATCGTTTTTTTTTCAGAGCCCACAATGAAGTATGCTTGGCTTATCATGGTAGAGTTCTTAGTATTGGCCTGCACGCAACAGACATTAAACTCCGTCTATTGCTTAGAAGAAAATCAATTCACATACTACAACGTGGGAGTTCTGATGGTTTCCCATTTAAATTCTCCCTTTGATTTGGAAAGATGCGGTCCTGCCGTCGACATGGCCCTAGAGGACGTCAATGTTCAGTTTTTGAAGCCGCACAATATCCGACTGAGAAAAGTTCAGGGAAGGTAAGAGAGGATTTATACTAGGGTAAAAAGAAGGGGAATATTTTCACGGCCCATTTAATATTTTAAATAGGACAATTTATATTTAACAAAAATTGTTTCACACTTTTTTATTATCGTGTCGAAAAATCAGGGTTGTTATTATTTTTGTTTTTCATGATCAGGAGAGAAAGCTGCAGTATCTTGCCTTTAAAGCACGCTAGCGGTGTCGTAGTCAAAAACGCATATACGAGGGTGGTCTGAAAAGTTTCCGACCTAACAAAGATGCAAGAAATTTCTTCTTCAAATTTATTTTTATTTTTCAACATAGTCTCCTTATATGTCTTCACACTTCTCCCATCGATTCTCCCGTGTCTGTAACCCGTCCAAATACTACTTGGCGTCTTTCTCTGCAAAATAATTGTTTACGAAGGTGATGGATTCTTCATTTAACGAAAATCTTTGTGCTCCGTGCGCAACTTTTTACTTAAGAAACAAAAAAGTCACATGGGGTTAGATCTGGTGAGTAAGGAGGATGGTGAAGCAGTTCAAACCGTTATTCGTGGAATTTTGCCAAGGCTACCGCTAAGGTGTGAGACGGCGCATTGTCTTGGTGAAGCCAATTTTTTTTCTGCAAATGTGGCCGTTTTCCCGCAATCTTTGCCTTCAGCTTGTCAAGTAATGATGCGTAGTATGCTACTGTAGTGGTTTTTTCTTCTTGAAAATAATTTATATTGAAGATAACTCCATGACTAACCCAAAAATCGGCCGCTATCACTTTCATAGCCGAAAAAACAGTTTTTGCTTTTTTCTGAAGCCGATTCCCCCTTCGTAGTTCATTGTTTTGACTGTATTCTTGTTTTTGGGGTATAATGGTGTATCCAAGTTTCATCTACAGTAATTAATGGGCGCCAAAACTCTGATTTATTGCGCCTAAAATGCGCCAACAAAGCGTTGGAAATGTTCACTCGAACACGTTTTTGGTCTAACGTGAGCAATCGCGGCACCCAACGCGCGAACAGCTTTCTGATGTCTAAATCTCAATTCAATATTGTGACAAACACATTCTCTGGACATATTCATAGCCTCTGCTATCTGTCTCACTTTAGTTCGATGGTTGTCTAGCACCAGTTGGTCAACATGAACGATGTTATCGCCATTGGTTGCAGTCTTTGGAAGTCCCGAACGTTCATCATCTCCCAAGCTGGTGCGGTCACGTTCAAATTCAGCTGCCCAAAATCACGGTGGTAAATGATGGTGCAGCGTCGAACTCCTCTTTGATTTGCGTAGGCGTGTCGAGCTTGATACTCGATATTCTTCCATTTTCACAGAAATGTTCACATCGACTCACTCAAACGATTGTCAAGCAACAACTGCGTCCAAAATAGCTCAAATATTGGTGAGTACCTTTCAAAATATGCGCAAACACATTCCCTAGTTTCGACTTGTTGAGTGCTGCCATCTTCATGTTGAGGTCGGAAACTTTTCAGATTGCCCTCGGAATACACATGGGAGATCTGAAAACCGTTGTTGCTTCCAATGTTGCTATTATTCCCAATTTAAGTTTATAAAATATAGTCCAGAACTATTTTTCGTGCAAACACTTATACAGCACAAATTTGGAAACTATCCAATAGATTAAATCAGTGTTCTATAATATATGATATAGTGGTTTCGTAAAGTAATGAATAAACTCAAATCTCAAATTTTCCCGTGAGATTTTCTTTTTTTGTTGCGCAGTTTTTAAAATATTAATATACACATATAATTAATATAATTTCTTTAAATGTGCTACAGTAATAATTATCTTAGTGTAAATATATACATTAGAAATTTTTCAATTTCAAAATACTAAATTTATGACAATGATTATTTAGTACAGGTCAACTAAAGTAAATGGTGAAATTGGGCATCGTTAGCTACCTGACAGCAGCCTTAGCGACCAACAATGTTTTTTTATTGCTATCAGAAATATCGTATTTCGTTAAAAAAATTGTGGTTTTTGGAATTATTTCTTCAACAAATTTCTTTTCTTTTGTTTGGCAAAGGCGGAGTTGTATTTGAAATATTTCTTGAGTAGTCACTTTGGCATTTTGTAAAAAGTTGTTAAAGTAGTGGAACGAGAAAGAAAGAAAGCAAATCATTTTTTTTCTGACGAGGCTATCTTTGTTTTAAACATCAATACATGAACGATGTATGTCAATAGGCAAAACTCGTTATTAGGCTACCGAGAATCTCCGATGAACGATGGAATATCACACTCAAAATTTCCAGAAAGTGAATGTGTGATGCGACATAGTCCACAGAGGAGTTTTGGGTGTCTATTTGTTCGACGTGAACCTAACTGGTGCAAGATATTTGTATTTTCTTCGAGACGATCTTATTCCTGACTAGTAAGCTTATATCCAAACGTAGAGGAACCTGATTTTCCAAGAAATGGTCTTATCTTTCAACAAGATGGTGCATCCCCCCCATTATACAGTACCTGTCCGCGCTTATTTAGATGAGATGTCCCCGAATCGTTGGATAGGGAGAAGAGGCCGATTGAGTAGCCAGCCAAATTGCCTGATTTTACACTTCTAGATTATTTTTGAAGGATATTTAAAATCCCGGAATTTAGGAGATTTAAAAGCAAGAGTTCATCACGAAGTAGAACGTATATCTCCTGAACTTACTGACAATCTTCAAATAGTTTTAAGATACCCGCTTCAAAATGCATTAAAAGCAAATTTCAAACAAGTACCCCAAAAAAAGCCACCCCAAATTCTACAACCTACATAAAATCCAAGATTTCTCAGAAAATGTTCTTTGCTCGGCCAACTTTCTTCAGAGTTCAATATACGAACAGTATCAAAATGAAAATTAATTAAACAACCCATAAAAGCAATAGCAATGATTATAATATTATTTTACCGATTAAAATAATTATGAAATATGCTAAGGATTAATTTATTTACTCCAGGTAAGGATATATTACAAGGATAAATCTTCGTAGTTTAGTAACCTCGCTAAATTTCTGCAATTAGATATCTGTAAAATATATCAGTTATTATAAAATGAACAAGAAGACATATGATCTTCTGATTTTAATCTATTAGGATCATTTTTGATATCTCCAAAGATACTTCCTATACATATATTGTTTCTGCATTCTATGATGCAGACAATAGATCAATGACATCGGCTCATATGTAATGTACGACACTTCATTCGATCGTGCTTCATTCACACATCAATCCTGCTGTCATATCCATCTTAGATTGCAATACACACAAAGGACAACCGAGATAAAAAGTTACATCCAATCTTTTGTTGGCTTGTTTACGTTTTCACTTTATGTGCAGTTCATTTACAGCTAACAGAAAGTTGATCTTGTACCCGCTTTCCCTTTATTGTCCGCTGATGTTTCGGCTTTGCAGGCCATCTGCAAAGCAAAATGTATAATTCCCGTGGATGTCGGACATCAAAATTTATTTTTTCTTCAGATTTTAGGTAAGCTGTGACGTTATCATAGTCTTAAATTTCAACCGTCTGTTCTTAACAGAAATTAATTCCTTAAGTTTTCCGAGTACCGAAATATCCCATATTAACTGTCTCCTATTTACCGTTTATATGATAGAGGGTAGTTTTGTGAATAAAACAAATATAGCTAATATATTTTTGACAGAAATGTTAATGTTGTTCAAAATGTCCTTTAATAATTAAACATTGGCATGTACGGGTATAAACACTTTGTATTAAACGTTCTACCAATTCGTGGCTGATATTCTTCATTTTGATCGGAACTCGTTGCCTCATATCCTGTAATTACTTGACCTATTAAAATAGACTCACGACTTTAAGTAACCCCACAGGAACAAATCCAAGGGGACCATATGAGGTGAATACAGGAATCATTCGGTTGGTCTCTGTTGTCCTATCTCACTGGGAGGCAAAGTATCGCCAAAAAATTACCGGATACCAATACCAAAATGAGGAAGAGCTCATCTTGTTGAAACCAAGTTTTTTAATAAGAGCATCATCATTTATTTGATAAATTTGATAAATAAACTATTTGATAAATAATTGTTGAAACTGGACCTAAGTCGAAACTTAGAAATTCTAAATATTTAGCAGCTGTAAAATGTTCATCAAAGCAGTGAGACCCGAAAATACGGTGTTGTTATTCCAACATATACTATCCCTTGACGCTGGATGAGCGAATATATAATCCAAACAGAATTCTCTTGAGACGAATATCTGTAATTATGATTATCGTAAACCGGGGTTACTTTGCCTACTTTTAAATTTCAAGTAAAGAATTCGTGTACTTCTCTATCGGATGAAGAGGGGGAAAAATTCTAGAATCGGAGGAGGGCTTGTAGAATTGACTCATTATGTTAAAATATATTTTCGTTGATTTCTCTTTCTGTAAAAATTCAAGAATCTGGTGGGCAAACTTACCTGGACAAGAGGGGTAGCTTTGCCCATAAGAGGGGTAACTTTGATTTTCTATTGAGAACTGCCTTCAAAGTTTATTTTGGACAATATTACCTTTGTAGGGGGTAAAATAAGCCAAAACAAACATGAGAGTAGTTGATTCAAAATTTATTTTGCCACCTCTGAAGCAATAAACTTCATGAGATTAATTTCGGAGTAGTTCAATATATTATCTGGTGGAACGCCTTGCAGTGCACCTTATAGATGATCTAAGTAAGTTGTAAACTCATCAATCCCTACAGTAGCCCGTTCGCGAGATATATTTTGACATTTTCTGACTGTTAACTCATCCCTAAGGCGTTGAATGAATGAGCTGTACCAATCTTCTCCTGGCAGGTTACCGTCTTTAAAACTCATAACACCTCAGCCACATCTCACCAAATAGTCTCTCACGATTAGTATCACATCCAAAACACCTAAAGGCATCCCCCAGTCAGCACATACAAGGATTTGGTGGAGAATTTCAGACTCTTCATCTGGAGAAAGCGCAGTTGGGTGACCAACAGACTTATTATCACTTATTGTGAATTTTTTGCCAATGGTCTTTCTTGGGATGTTGAACTTTGAAACAGCTTGCCTTATTGACATCTCTCCGTTGGCAACAGCATTCAAAGCTTCTTCAAGATCCTGTTGAGAGTAATCCTTGTACTGGCAGCGCCCCAACTTCGGTGTGTGTTCTCATGTGGCATTATTCTGAACAAAAAGTTAGGTAGGTATTAATCTTGAGGTAGGTAGATATCAATCTTTAGGTAGGTAGATATCAAAATTTAGGTAGGTTTAGCAGCTGTGTACTGTGTGCTGTATTTTACACCTCCCTCCAATCACCCCGCATACTGGGTACAGGGTAGGAGGGAGGTATACTACCCAACTATACAGTGTGCACTACGAATAAAAACTATGTGGTTGTAGACACTGTAGTAACCTACTTAAAAATCTTCATAATTCAGATAACCCCAATTTATTCTGTTCACAATGTAACATGATATCTTCCCAAAATTATATGCGATGATTTGGATCATCATTTAACTTGTGTACTAACTAAATATACTTTATGGCGGCAGTACTTCTTTTTTACAATTTTTCAGTAAGAAAAATATATTAGTTTTCCAACGTAATCGTATTTGTACATTAGTTAAGGTTTTAAAAAGATATAAGAATGACGTTTCTATTTTATTAGTATTTTTTTCAATTTAAGATAACATCTTTAAAAAATACAGTTCATTAGATGGTATGTATAGTTTATTTCATCGCTATTTGCCAAATACAAAATTTTAAAAAGATACCGTGGCTTGTTTTATGGCTAGGCTCAGGTAAACTGTTCTGTTTATCGGCAAGATAAGAGACCTTCTTTATTTGGCAAATAGCGATGAAATGAATAGTACTTATCCCACAAGTTTTTCCACTATTCGAAATATATTATCGAAATTAAAAAATTAATCGAGGAAGCAGTTACTCTGTGGTAGTTCATAATTCACAACGGAAATGAGTAAAACAACTACTAAGTTTTATACCACTATATTTTCACAGAAGCGTGACTGCAGTTTCGACAATTTTTATGTCATTTTCGAACGATGATTCAACTAAGAATAAATCAATTCAATAAAGAAATTCAAAAGAAAAAAAAACAATGGTTCACATATAGGACAAACGGGACGTAAATTTAGAACTAGGTACCTTGATCATAATAGATCCTTCAGGTTACAGAAAACAAATTCTACTTTTGCTAATCATATCTTAGAAACTGAACATAATTTCCCAGATATTAATAATATAAAAATCCTACACTATGCCAGCAGACTTAATTGGTTAGAAGCAATAGAAATCTATAAATACAACCATAGTAATAATTTTAGTTTGTTAAATGGTCAAGTAGATATATTCTCCTCTTTTTACTATTACCCAAATTAATTAACCCCCTGTATGATAGTTCTTAATAATATTCAAGGAAATTCCCACAATTTGATGGTCGGGATTGCACCATTTATGAAACACGGTTTCTTGCAAACCTTAACTACCTGTTTATTGTCATAACACTTAGTCTCTGTATTTGGATAGTATACATATATTATAGGAACAGAATGTTTGTATTTCATTCTTAGCTGAATCATCGTTTGAAAATGACATAAAAATTGTCGAAGCTGCAGTCACGTTTCTGTGAAAATATAGTGGTATAAAACTTAGTAGTTGTTTTACTCATTTCCGTTGGATGTTATCAAAATATTCGTCTGAACTAGTGCTGTTATGCGCCTTCACCGATTTTTTCTTAACCGATTTCCCTTTGGATTCTTGTTCATTCTTGGAAATTAGAAAAAGTCGCTGGAGGCTAGGTCAGGCGAGTAAGGGGGGTGCAAAACCGTTGTCATAATGAAAAGACCAGTCCTCCGATATCCACAATTCAGATCGTTTTCGAAAAAACAAACCATTATGGATTTAACATCTGATTTCACTTGTGATTTTATTGGTTTGGGCGATGAAGGTGTCTTCCACTGGCTGGACGGCTCTTTTATTTCGGAGCCATAGCCGTAACACCAAACTTCATCTCATGTGATGATTTTTGACAAAAAATCAGGGTCATCTGTGCCTGTTCCTTCTGGCACACTCTCCGGCTGTTCTCTCTTCGGTCATCAGGAAGTAAACAGGAAAGGTCGTGGAATAAACGTTGCCGCGACGCGTCTCATATTCGAATCTTCAATTAGGATTCTTTGGCATGAACTCCAGGACGTTTCAGTTATTTACTCGACTTCGGAAAGTTCCATTTTCAAGTGGCATCTTAAAACTTCTGAGCCGTGCAAACCACTCCTAAATTCTTTCCTAGCTTAGAACTTATTTTCTATAAGCTTCCCGAAGCATTAAAACTGTATATACCGCTCTTTTCTTTAGCAAGAAACAGAATTTGCTATTGGCGGGTTGCTTCTTAGTCTCATTTTAAAGTACCCCCTTGTAAACTGTATAATATAGTAGAATTATAGTAGTTACCATGACTAAAGTTGATAGTTAGAAGTAACTAGTATTAGTTATTTAAATAATAAATTTTAGTGTCAAAATAAATATTTATAGATCTCTTCGCTTCCCCTCCCAAGTATTGGGAGGGGAAGAGATAAGACTTACACGTAATATAAATTCACCCATTCACTCCACAAAACACCCAATTAGTTCAAATATTTTTGAAATAAATTAATGCCGACCGGAAATGTTCGTCTTATTTTCGATGGGCGAACCTGTATAATAAATAAGTGAATTATAATTTTGTTAGGTGCGGTCTAAGAAAAACGCACCACAAAAGTAATTTCACAGTTAACACGATTTGCATACTTAATGGAATCTTTGAAGCAGGCTTTAGAACTTTCAAGAGCTTGATTTGGAGATGGACTTTTGACGTCTTACAGTAACGCAAATCTCAATATTCCGTAAAAGAAAAAATTGATCTCGGCAACGCTACACTTAACAAATTATTTCCTTTAGAATTTTCATCTCATATGAACGCAATGGAATCCTAGATGAAAGTTGTTTCAACGAAGTCTTATATAATACTTACCCATCACTTACATACATTCTCTTCATTTCCCACCACTTACATTCGACGCTCTTACGTTTTGTCACAGATTGAATTGCACAAGACATGACAATCAGGGAAAGTGGAGTCTGACATTCTAAAATCAATGATTGTTGGAAGAGAGCTATCAATATTATTTAAATAACGCACCATTTATGTTCTGTCAAAGATAGGGCGTCAATAGTTAACGACTGTCATCTATAAAACCATACGACGTCACACGACAATGAAGTCCGTATGATAAACATGTTATATGCAATAAACTGACACAGTTATATGTGTTTCAAAACTTCTGCAGCTAATTTGCAAGAACTGGAACAAAGAAGAATGTGCAATTATATACACTGATATAGATGCTGGAAAATACTTTTGATATCATGAGAATGCCTATAAATTTGTACATTAAACAAAGCGGGGAACATTTCCAACAGTAATAGTAAGTTAATTTATGATGGGTTTTTTTTTTAATAAAAATATCGTTTTTTATTTTAAATTTTCAAACTTCTAACTCATTACTATTAACACATTTGAACTTTATTGATAATATTAGAATGACACGTAGTTAACAGACTATGACAATTATCTCAAAAGGATGATTAATCTAAGAGGGATGTTTCCTATATCATGAGCAGCTTTGACAAGGATATTTTTTATATCTGAGTATTTAACCTCAGTAGTATACTAATAAATATTAGTATACCTATATATTAGTATACTAATAAATTCAAATTAGTATACTAAGTTGGATTGCATTCATTAGTAATTTCTAACCATTTCTGTAAAATGATCTCCAGCTTTTTTACCTGACGTCTACGATTTTAAACCCTTTGGTTTAATGAAAAAATTAACACATGTGAAACTACCTTAACACTGTAATGCATTAGTATGAACTGTTTACAGCGTTCAAAACATGGCCTGCTTCAAATCGCTCTATAGTTCGAGAGATTTGAAGGGTCTACGTTTTTAAAAAATTGGCGGAGGTGTCAGTATCATTTGTAATGTTTATAATGCTGTAATAAACTTTGTTGGATTATTTCGTTACTGCTTCTGCGCCTTATTTTCTAGCCTCTAATCCATTCAGGCAGATAATTATATGTAACTTATATATGATGACAATAGGTAACAATAAAAAATTTCGAAATATATATTTATAAACAAAGTCCAGTAAAACCATACACATTAAATTGGCAATGGCATTTTCGCCAACATCTTTATAAAAGTAAGAATATACAGAGTGTCCAGAATACGTGGATTATATCGAGGGCGTGGAAATAATACGTATGAATTAAAACTTAATAAAACATGTGACATAATTCCATAAGTCCATATGAATATGTTCCTAGGATTCACCCTCACTGAAATAATCGCCCTAAAAATTAACGGTGATTATTTCACCTTCCTCATTTTTTAACATTATTTTTATTTTATATTGAATTTTCATAATTTCAAGAGAAAATATATAATGATTGACGGTCATTAGCGTAATATAACACAATTTTTGGGATCTCGTCAGGGCAGTGGATGGCCGTGTGGTAATTATCCCTGGCACTGCAACCCCCACGGCTCTTCAAGGAATCACAATACAATCATTTTAAGTAATAAAATAAATCAATAACGAAGTAATGTACAGTGCTTAAAAAATAGCATCCTCTACAGTACACAGCAAAGTATATATATATATATATATATATATATATATATATATATATATATATATATATATATATATATATATATATATATATATATATATATATATATATATATATATATATATATATATATATATTTATAAACGGTAGAAAATAAATATAGAATATATAAAAGTTGTTAAACTTGGTAACAACCATTTCGTTTAAAAATATTTAAACGCAGCTAATTTCAATTGACTATAGACTTGCCTTATAGAAAATAGTTTTACTTTTTTCCGAAACGCTATTTACTGGACGCGTGTTTAGATAATAATTAAGACTATTATAAATAATTACTGTATTATAAAAAATAATCGCTGAAACAAAGAGGTACGATAACGTGGAAGAGAAAGATAGCTAGGAAATTGAATATTTATATCATGTATAATATGCCATGTATAATATATCACGTTTGATGTTAGTTAATCCTAGAGATAAGATGGAAGGAAGTTTGAAGTAAATTGTGAACAACCACACTTATACTTGTATAGATTTGGCATTTTAAGCTGGTTAATTAATTTTGTACGAGATATGGCCCTTTTTTTAACCTATAAATATATCTACAATAGCTATTTTAATGTTTCTTTTTTATAATCGTCGTCTTGTGATTATCCAAAAAAAGTTGTAATAATTTAGTACAAATAGTGCTAAATTCGACAGTAATGAGGTAAACATTCAGTTCACTGATGTTAATTTATCCTGGAGATAAGATGAAAGGAAGTTTGAAGTAAATTGTGGACAACCACACTTATATTTGTATCTATAGATTATGCATTTTAAGGTACTTTACATTAATTTTTTTTCAGAGATATAGCCAAATTTTTTAACATATAAAGGTAACTACAAGTTATTTTATTTTTTATAATTGTCGTTCTGTGTGATTATTCAAACAGAAAAAGTAAAGAAAGTTGCAATAATTTAGTGCGAACAGTACTAAGTTAGACAATAATGAGGTAAACACTCAGTTCATTAATCCATTAATGTAGTCATTCATGATGTCAACCAAAGCAAAAGAATGTTAGCTGTACAGCCCTTATATTTGATCATGCTATTATCACATTTAGCTTTCTTCACATACATCCAACAGTTCGCTATTGGTTATACTTTTCACTAACTTTAAGTTATTTTGATTATTTTCGAAAGCATGTTGAGTACCGGAAGACTTTTCTAATCTTCGACACTTTAAGTGAACCATGTGCTATTTAAACCTATTTGAAATTACTCTCTTCGTCTGCCCAATATATTTTTGACTACAATATTGGCTAATTGGCTAAACTAATTTCATAAACCTATGGTTATTTTCATTTTCATCTCTGAGATTTCCTATAAAACTTGTTGCAATTTATTTCCTGAAGAGTGCATCAATGTAGTTCCCAAGTTAATGTAATTGAAAACTCTTTTTAATCCTCTGGTAAATTGTATTGCGTATGGAATTAACACAGTTGCGATTTTCGGAGTTTTCTCGAAGGATCATACCCTAAATCTACGTTTCTAATGAATTTCTCTTTAACGTGTGCAGGATACTCATTACTTCTAGCTACACCCTTACTATTTATTTTGTCTGTTTCAAATCTATCGTTATTAAACGTCAAACTATGGACCAGAAAATTTAAGCGTGGCATTTTTTGTAGATGCCTTTTTCTGTTGACTTTCTTCCCATATACATCAAATTCCAATTAATTGTATTTATTCTAATTATATTTACGCCAATAAACTAAATGGAATTGTATTTACTCTAATACAATGCCGAATGTTTTGCTTAAAACTATTTTCGTCAGTTAGTTTATTGTTTTCTTATTATTGTTTACATCGCTGTGTCGTTATAGTTCTATTGTTATTCTTACTTTCGTTACCTACTCAGCTGTTATTGTTTTTCAAATATCGTCTTATGCCTGAACTATTTGGTTTTGTCCAGCTATAGCTAACGTATTCTTATTCAAATTTCAAAATAAAATGGTAAATCACTTTATTCGAAAACAGTGAATCCTATCGAAGTTCATTAAGAGTACTATTGTTATGCAAAAATATTCGAGATAGAAATATTCTATCATGTTGGAAATATAAAAATGTTACATATAAATATAACGTTAAATTTACCCAAGTCTATCCCATTTTCTCAAGCCCTAGAATATAATTTTATTTTGTCTTCCATTATAAATGAAATTTCAGTTAACAAAATTTCATAATTTCAAACCAAATAATTTTACAGTTATTTAATAAAAACTTTTTTGGTTAAAAACAATGTCTAAGGCTAGTATAAGTTGTTTTCAATGGTGACTCGTCAGAGCAGACAACTGAATCATCGCCTTACCAATAAGAACAGGGAGAGACACTAAGACACATTTTTAATTAGCCCATTGTTTTAATATCTAGTTTTAATTACTTGTTATCGTATTTCTAGTATCTCTAATTGTCATCTACTATATATTAATCTTCTACTAATTAAATTTGGAAGTAACAATCTGGTACTGAGATAACGATCAAAGATTCAGTATTATGTATTTATGTATCGCGCTATGTCTCTCTGTGCTATTTATTTATTATGTATTTATGTATAGCATTTATCTATAAGATTTATACATATATTCGAGCTTATCTAGTATATCTAACGCAAATGGTAAAAGACGAGAGGCTGTGGATTCTAACGAGAATTAACGAAAGACAAAACTTATAATTGTTTAACTGTCTGTGGGACTTAAAAATAGTTATTTAACATGTTAGTGGGAAAAAATAACAAAGTTTGCGACTTTTAAAGAAGAATCGCATTTGCTTCAAATTGATATGACACGAGACTTTCAACAGTATGTGCTGTTACTTCGTGCAATGAACAGATTTCTTGATTAAAGCAAGTTGTGATTATGTCTTTGAGGAAAGTGTATTTATTTACGTTAGTTGTTAAAGTATTAAGTTAGTGGTTCTGATAAACCAGACATTGGTTGTGATAAGGTAAGTTATAATTTATATTCATTTTTACTGATTATTTCGATTGTCGTCTAATCTTGTAGAATCCACTTTAGTGTTTCTCTTATATAATTCTGATAAATAAATCTGTATTAGCGATGTTGATTAGATTAGACTGGATTGAAATCGTCAGTAATTCACCCAGCCCGTGGAATATGAAGGGTGTCCCAGCGAGAGGTAGCGGATATAAACCTGCCGCCATTTCTCTTACGGCAAGTTTCGCAGTTATTACGTGGAGTGTATACCATTAGAAAATGGAGCTCTATACTGTTCAGCAACGCATACTTATTGTCAAAGTGTACTACGAAAGTAGTGGTTCAATTGTGGGCACTGATAGGAAATGACGTGCAATTATGGGTCGTCGTGAAACACCTGCTAAGCGGACCATTCAACACGTCATGGCGAAATTCAGGGAAAGTGGCTCCGTGTGTGATTAACAAACACCTATGCGTCACCATGGGCAACGCTCAGTTGAAAATATTGAAGCGGTTAGTGTAAGTGTGGCTGCAGATAACACCATATCTGTAAAACGGTGTTCCTAACAATTAAATCTCTGAAGTCAACATTACAGAGAAATAACACCTTCATTTTTATGCGTATAAGATCCAGTTCACACAGGAGTTGAAACCACGAGACCATGCACGATTCCATGAGTTTTGTGAATGGGTGTTAGACAACATCGCAGTTGATGGCGAGTTTTGGGAAAAATTGATACTCAGCGATTTCAATTAAAAGGGTACGTAAACAAACAAAATTGCAGCATCTGGGGAGCTGAAAATCCACCTTACCGTGTGGTGCACTTTGTGGGCAGAAGGAGTTGTTGGGCCGTTCTTCTTCGGAAACGAAGCAGGTGAAGCGGTTACTGTAAATGATATACGTTACCGTGAGATGTTGACAACATCTTTTTCGAACAAATCAATGATTTGGATGTAGGCGACATATGATTTCAGCAAGATGGTGCCACGTGCCACAGTTAACGAAACGCTGAATCTATTGGGTACCAAATTTCCTGAGCGAATAATTTCTCACAGAGCTGAAGTTGATGGGCCACCACGCTCTTGCGACTTGACCCCATTAGACTTTTTCTTGTAGGACTACGTGAAAGGAAAAGTCTACGCCAATAATCCCGTTACGATTGAACAGAAAAATAACATTAGCGAAGTTATTGCGGACATAGCGCCACAGCTATGCCTCGAAGTGATGGAACACTTCATTAAGAGAATCCACTACTGCCAGAGAAGCAGAAGCGGCTTCTCTGATAGAGAGAGAGGTATAGTTTAAATAAACAATTGAACCCAAAATTATTATAGAAATGTTATTTATTTGCCCAATAATTACAAACATAATCGCCTACCTCTCGCTGGGACACCCGTTATTTTACAAATACCATCTTCCTATTCAAGGTTTACTATACCTAAGTAAACATCCATCATTCATCCGGATCTCCTTCAATAAAAACTCGACTTGAAATAAGGAATATTCATAATGCATGTTTACCTCAATTTGAATTCTTAAATATCATTGTATTCAAGCAAGTATAATTGTCATTAATATCGCCATGACAGCGCGAACGGCCGATGTAAATGCAAAGTGCTAAAGACTACATTAGATTAGCTTAAGCCCGTAAAAAAACAAACGCCTGTTAAATATTCATTATGCTCTTTTTCATTTGACACGAATGAATTTTAATTTTAACTGAAATAAAATGATATTTTCACTGGCTGTTCTGACAAGAATTGTTGGACATTAACGGTTAAATTCTTTTTGTCCTGACACGAAATTCGAATAAAGCTCTAGTACTTCCCGTTTTCCTTGTGTTATGAGGATTAGTCAGATGATTTGATTAAATAAAATTTTATATTAAAATTATAAAGTAACGTATATCTTAAGAGTGTTTACGAGCAATAACAATTTGACTAGATTATCACCGTGAGTGATGTATCGATGGCGTCATAGTGAAGTAAAAGCGTGACAGCCGAGATGCCATGGAGTAGATTTATATATTTGAATCGATATAGATAAGGGATTATATTTAGTTTTGCCGTTGTGTTTGACTCCCTGTTATATCTGTATTTCTGTCTCGCCTCTGTGACTTTCATAAACGTAAATATGCCGAAAGTTTGCAATAACGCGTGACTGTTCGCGAACAATGCAACAATTTTGGTTTATGTAGAAAATTTCTGATTTAAAACATGACGCGCATCAAATAATATATTTGGTTTGTAATCTAAACTTGTTGCCCTTCTATCAAGTCATGTAAACGGTGCAACATATAAGTAAAAAAGTGACTCTTAAATCGACTTAATCTACGATTTAAATTTTATATCGTGCTCGTGTAATATGCCATTTTTTATATCGAATAAAGAACAACTTCGTCAGTTTTGAAACTTGCTTCAAAACTGACGAAATTGTTCTTTATTCGATATAAAAAATGGCATATTACACGAGCACGATATAAAATTCCAACATTCCAGCGTTATAGCACGTACACTTGATCCACTTCGACCACCACCACCTGCATATTTACTACGAGGATTAGTCAAATATGAATGGGAATTTTGTTTAAATAAATGTATTGTCACTGTAAGAATATATTTAAATATATTCTACATAGTCTCCTCTTTTATAAATATACTTTTCCCACCGATTGGAAGCTTTTTAATGCTTTTATTGAAAAATGAAGTTGGTCGTGCCTCGTAATCAGTTGCGCATAAACGCTTTCACGTCTTGGTCGTCATCAAAACGGCGCACGGTGAGGCGAATGACCAATCTATGTAGGTGGAAAAAAAGAACATTCATAATGGTTAAATCCAGTTATCAATTAGTAAACAGAAACAGTTTGTTTTCTCTTTTCTACGAGTATAAATATTTGAGAGATAAAGTCAGATCAAAGTCCACATGTGTTTGTTTTTGTCATGAAGGAAGATAGATTGAGTTGACTTTTGTCGGGTTGCTTCCAGGTGCTGAAGATCAATTCTTTATTCCGTCGTGATTATGGAACTACAAATTGTTCAATAATAATGAATGTCATTAACAAAAAAATTAATTTTAATCCATGTTTAACCTTCATTGGACAAAATGTGGCAATGTACCACGAGATATCAGAATTATGTTGTCACCATTTGATAGCTTATTTTCTCTTCTTTCAGTATATCTTTAGGCTTTTTTTAATTTTTCAGTGATAGAATGTAGTTTTCACGAAGAGAGTTCGTGGAGATTGGGCTTTCCAACTGGAATAAGGTATGTAATACCATTGTCGCTCTCTTGACTGAAAGATACAGTATCCCGAAGAAGAGTCAGTGCAGACAATAAAGGGAGCCATTAGATTACTTTCATCAAAAATAAAAAAACGCTTTCAAAAATCGGCTAAAAAGCGGGAGAAATTTCTAAGACTTCAAGTCATCGATTGACTGGGACTCAATACACGTTTAAATGTGCCCACCCTTCAAGAAAAGGAGGTCCAGGTCGATCTCAAAAACCTTTTAATTCCTGTAGTGAAAAAGCCCAGAAAATGAAAATTCAAGGCATGTTGCAGTCCAGCTGCGAGAAACTTACAAAAGCTGCAGAAATAAGCCTCCGTGCATCCGGCAAACGGGATGCAGCATATTTATTGCGTGAAATCTTCGATCCCCTTTCTTCTTCAAAATCTGCCACCGAAATCAAGAAAACTGTGCAAACTCATGAGACTACTTGTATTTAGAAAAAGTGTAGACCCGAGGAAGCTTTAGCTTTATTTTTAAACTGCCGATTGACAAGGTCGACTTTTGAATCAATCGACGATTGAAATACAGTCGACTAAGAAAAGGAGCACTTGAAGTTGGTCATGACTCGTATCCATCATGCTATGAGCTACAAGTCGCTAAAATATCCGAATACTGTATTTTTCGATATTTCAGAAACACGTGCAGAGGTTTCATTACGTGAAGTCGTACATTTGACTGTACAAAGGTTGTATTTAATTTTAACTCCAGTTCTTAAGCAGCTGTTAGATTTCGGTTTAGACAAGTTTACATGAGATATTAAGTGGGGAGGAGATGGAAGCTCGGGTCACAGTGGATATAAACAAAAGTTTTCGGGTGGTAAAGGAAATGATGATTTTTTATTTTTGTTTTCATTCGTTCCGTTAAGATTACAATACCTTAGCACTGACCTAGCTCCTACTCTTGTTTGGCAAAACCCATCCTCAACTTCTACTAGGCTTTGCCGCCCCTTTAAGTTTGTATATGAAAAAGAGACCTCAGAAATGACTGATGAAATGAATGATGAATTCCAAAAAACCAAAGAAGTCCTTTTATAATACTAGTTGACGATAACGATAGAAGTTGCGATAGAAGTAACATGCAATTTTTTGTTGACTATGGTCGATGGTAAAATATGTAATTCATTAACTGAAACAAAATCTGCTCAAAAATGTTATATTTGTGGGGCTACTTCTAAAACAATGAATTTCGACAATACACCACAGGCTTCTCTTAAGAGTCGAGAAATTTGTTATGGTTTTGGACTACCCACACTTCACGCCTGGATTAGAACGTTCGAATTTCTATTGTATGTTAGAGATCAAGAGATATATTGTAAGAGATGTGAACGAGAAATAGTGTGTGGAGATTCGGAAAAGAGAAGTTCAATAAAAGTTCAAACAAATAGTAGGACTAAATGTTGATAAACCAAAACTGGGGTTTGGATCTAGTAATGACGGCAACACTATCAGTTAAATTTTACACTACATTTCAGATATTGTGGATTTCAGAACTCATCAGATTTCAGCAGATTTAAGAACTATTCATGGTAATTATGCAGAGATCTGGCGGATGGCATACATACATAAATTACAAAATACTTACATAAATTACAAAAAATTACATTATATTTTTAACTATGCATACGTTACATCTTTAGATATCGAACGGTCGTTTTATTTATTTAAGAAAATTTGTTTACCATATGGGACATCGATTGGTCACGAAAACGACTTTAGATATACATGGAATGCTGCAGATGCTTAATCGAACCAATCCAGATTTTTAATGCTAAGTGGGTACCTATTACATATTATATAAATATTATAATTTATACGTAGCTGTCTATATATTGCACCGGCACTGATATGGTATCGAAGTGAACGATTCTGGTAATAATGACGAGTCATAGGAACATTAGATAGGGTAGTTAGTTATTGAACATCAGTACGACGTCAGGTAATGACTAAAGGTTATCTGCTTTATTTACAGCATTTTAAGAACGAGCGTTATTGTTTGGGTCGTTACACCACGTATTTTGATCTTTCATATACACTCTTTCTCTCTAATCTCGGTCGTCAAAACGATAGACATCTCCACCCTTCTCGTATAGAGCTTGATCTATTTACATTTACTACGTAAATTGTAGTTTCATTCAAAAGGTCTCAATCGCATAATTACGCGAAGATGGAAAATCAATAGTTCAGGTCCCATTTTGAGAAGAGAAACTGTGAACTTGTTTATTTATACTGGCAAATATTAATATAATGAATAAGATCATTTTCTTACAAGAGAGCAATTGCAATCTATTACACTGAAGAGAAGAGATATTGCAAACAATGAGAGATGGATCCGAACAGTTGTTTTAAATATGTTTGCAGATAAATATAGGGTGTGTGTTGGAATTATATGATTTGAATTGCTATTTGTGCTCTGTCTAAGATAGGGCATCAATATTTAACGACTATCATCTACAAACTATTCAATGACAACATCCCGCGTTTAACAGCTCAACAGCGAACAGTTTGTGTACAACTGTTTTATGAAAATAAGCGATCATTTACAGTTGTATTAAGAAAAATTCGCACAAAACTAGGACAAAATGCAGCACCTACAAAGTTAACAGTCCGTATCTCATCAACAAGTTTGAAAAGACGACTCATATTATTGATAAAGTAACACCACTACGTTCTCGTCGTGGTAGGTTAGCTGAAAATATTGTTGCAGTGGGAGATAGTGTACGGCAGTATTCAAACACATCAATTCGACGTCACGCACAATTTAATCTACCAAGAGCCACCACGCAATGTATTTTAAAGAACGATCCATCTGTCGGCGTACAAAATTCAGTTGACACAATTAAAAGTTACAGGCCATTTACAATGTCGTACATTTGTTAATTGGGTGTTAGAAATGAAAGAAGGTGATGCTGATTTTTGCAACAATTTTTTTTCAGCGATGAAGCACATTTTTATCTTGGTCGATATGTTAGCAAACACAATTGTCAAATTTGGGGTGCTGAAAATCCACATGCCGTTCACGAAAGAGAAGTGCATTAATAGAGATGCACGGCTTGGTGTGTATTTTGGAGTAGTGGAATAATTGGACCATACTTCTTTGAATATTAAGCTGGTCATGCTATCACAGTAAATGGGGAACGCTATAGTGACATTAAACAATTTCTCTTTCTACCAAATTGATGATTTGGATTTGAACATGATCAGAAAATTTGATATGCAACAGCATTATCGTTGCACGTGTTGTATGACACGTTGCACCGTCTTACTGAAACGACATATCACATTTCCTGATCATGTTGTTTCGCGGAATGTCTGGCGGAATGACATCAATGGCCTCCAAGATCATGTGATTAATACAACTGGCCTTTTTTCTTTGCGGTCATGTCAGGGGAAAAGTCTACGTCATCCACTCAGCAACAATCAATGACCTCAAAACAGACATTTAACGTGTTATTCAAGAAATACAACCAGATTTATGTGCCTGTGTTATGGGTAATTTTACTGAACGAATGAAAGAATAAAAAACCTCACTTTGTCAAATATTAGTTTTATTCACAAATCACATCCTATAGTTCCAAATGAGGCACCCTGTACGTTCAATGGTGCGTGGATCTATAGAGAAATATGATGTGGTAAAACTGTTGAAGCCACCGTGAAACTACACACGAGCTTTCCATGATTCGACTAAAGTTAATTAAGAAACAAGGCCTTATCACAAGTTTACTTGCACTCCACTGAATCGATTCGAACAAGTTTAGAGTGTGTATTTTACAACCTTCGAGGTCAATCTGGTAATTATAATGGTAATTATTTAAAAATTCACTATGGTTTAGGTATGTTAAAAAAACGTGTTCGTTTCCTTAGTTTTGTGATAATTTAATAATAAATAGCTTTTATTAGCAAAACAACATATCAACGAAAAATAACATACAAATTTCATAACATTCTGAATACAATAAATTGCTAAAAAGCAGAACTTTTTAAAAAACAGAATTTCGAAATTTGATTCCACTCTTCTACTTAACCTGGGGTAACAAATTAATGTCACATAATAGACATTAATACATATACTATATACTGTAATATAATTAACAATCCGTCAAAAATAAATCAATTAATAGACTTCAAAGTATGAAGCAGGATGTAAATAATAAATAAACAATAATAAATTCAACTATAAACAGTAATAAATCTAATATAAAGAAAAATGTAGTAAATGATAAATCACGTAGATTTAGTTTTATGTAAAAAATTGTATAAGGTACTGAAACACCCCATACCCCACTCTTTCTTACTTTATTTTATGAAGCCCAAACTAGAAAGGTCCTCTCGCGAGAACGTTCCCCCCTCAGTGGTTATATTGATATCACCTCTACAGAATGTGATACCAATAAATCCCTGCTACCCCTAGTTAACCCTGCCCAAGAGAGTGGACGTACAAGTTCGAAGATTTGGCCTGATCGTTTGATTTTGTCTAGTGGTAGAAGCCTTGCTACGGTGTGTTTTTAATTCTTACTCTCCAGAATCTTTATATAAAGTTTGGGATTACTTGTTTTAATTTTCTTATTTATGATATGATCTGGTTAATTTAATTTATGATTTCATTTATCTGAATTTAAGTTTGATTTACTTTATTTGATTTATTATTAGAAGGGGGCAATAAAAAGGAAACTCGGAATCCACTTCAATTTACATTTATTATCCAAACGTGGATATGTGGAAATAATGTTCTTGACAAACAACAGAACTCTGTTATTTGTAACGGAAACTTTCGTTTCTCCAAACTCTTCTCCAAACAAAAAAAAAAGAGAAACTCCTCTCGCCAAACACTTCATTGTAAAATCATATCTTGAATTTTTTTCTTAAATTGCAAATGAGAAAGTTTTAGAAACTTTCCTCCTTACAAAGTTTTAAACTCCGTTATCTAGTACGATTAATATGTATATCAAGTAGATCTTTAACACTATCACAAGCTGGCGCCCCACCAAAAACCATCACCTGAGATTTAGTGGGGTTAATTATAAGCAAAAGTTGTTATAAGGTTTGTAAAAGAGATCTTAAATCCTCATTTATTCTCACATAAGCAATAGCAAACTCATGTTGCTGGAAAGAATAGTACAACTGCGTATAGTCGGCATAAAAATATGATGTATAATATAATAATGAATGTCGAAAACCCGCAGTGTATGAACTAAATAATAATTGACCCAATATAGAGCCTTGAGGCTCTATATTGGGTCAATTATTAAAAAAAAGTGCGTAAATAGCCGTCAATGAAAAATGTTATGATTCCGCTATAGTTTGTTCTTGGATATCGGATGTAATGACTATTTTGGGAAAATAAGGCAAAATAACAAATAAATCAAGAAGCTTCGATGTTGTATAAAAATGCCGTTTTTTGAAATTTAATTTTTGTCATTTCTTCTTGGAGTTAGGACTCCTTCGAAGTAAAGCAATGATTAAGCACCAACTCAAAAATAGATTTATTATCTAAGTACACTATAACAGAAAATGTCATCAGTGAGGCTATACCAGTCATCAATATCAGTTTATATAATTCTACGAGTATATCGGAAAACCTCACACAACTAAATATACTGATGTCATGTTTTCGTACGACGCGCGACGCTGTAAACTCGACGCTATATTTTTGTCCGAGGTTGTTTACCTCAACAAATGTATTACCTTGCAACATGATACTCACTTTGATATTACGTCAATGCAATTTATTATGTTAATAAAATATCTAAGCCGTCGTACTTGACAATGCAGTTGTCATGGTGACGTTGGGGCAACTCATAGATCTTCACATTTTAATTTTAAGCTGAGGAAAATCTCATTTATTCCCCCGTTTCTGTGATACTTTATATCTTTATTTCTCCGCACATTGTACAAGCTGTCTAAATGGAAACTTTTTATACACGCGCTTTAAGTCTCTTGGATATAACCGTATAATAAAATAAGGTACGATATAGGATAAAATTGTTTTTATATAACTGTCAAGAAATATGATGCTCTAAGACACTAAAGCGTTATTTTTCCTGTCTAGTCACATGATAAAAGTAAATGTCAAACATTAACTATGAGTTTGATTAAAGTTAACAGTCAAATAAAATTGTAACTGCGGCCAGATAGTATATTTTAACTTTACATAGCATTATTTATATACACAATTTACCTAGTTAAATAATCACAACAATAACTGAACGCTTTTTCCTCTCTGCCGCTTCATTGTATATAATATGCGATGACCCTGTTGAGTTGTTGAGTGCTTTTGGAGGAAACCAAAGTGATATTGTTGAATCACCTCTAAGATAGGATTAATGCGTTGCAAAATTAGCTTTTTAAGTAATTCAGAGATGAATACCTATACCAATATTGGCAGGCGTAATGGCCTTGATGGGTTTTGTAGGCAAGTCGAGCGAGACTACCACCCTTTACTCGCCCATCGTGTAGACCGGGGCCGTCGTACGAAGCTAGACCGAGCTTTGCTTCCGCTTTCGCGGGTCTGTACGCGAGAGGCAAGTACCGCCCAAATACAAGACCCGCGCGACTGGTAGCGGTTCGCTCCCCTCGATCTCCTTTGGCCCTGGCGCGTTTAAGTCTCGCTGGAAGGTTCTTCTTCTGGGCTTTTTCTTAATCTTTGGTCGCCTTGTTTGGCGCATCGCTTCGCCAGTGTCAGCCCCCGAGGGGGTGTATTATCGTGGGCGCCGCGACCAGCACGGCGCCCGGGAATTGGGTCATATCAGGTGATCTTCCACGACAATGCGGACGAACCGCGTCGCTTGGATCGCCGTCAGGA
Source organism: Rosalia funebris (assembly GCA_037954035.1). Lineage (NCBI taxonomy): Eukaryota > Metazoa > Arthropoda > Insecta > Coleoptera > Cerambycidae > Rosalia > Rosalia funebris. The sequence goes on along the minus strand of JAZFAV010000016.1, from coordinate 14,209,513 downwards.
GAGTCCCTTCTCAGTTAGAAAAGGATCCCAGGTGTGTGTGAGAGGGAAGTCGTATATCTTCCCTGTAACAGTAAATGGTTAAAGGGCCGTAGGGCCCTCTGATATAAAAAATGGCTAGTGGAGCAATATGGCTCAGCCTTAATAAAGCCGCAAAGTTATATTTGACCTGTAAAGGGGGTCTATGAGGTTATACTACCTGCATTTTGGATCTCTTGTGTCTTCCTGGGCCATAGTCCGAAGCTGCTCGGATGAGGGGTTTATCATGGACACTTGCTTGATCGTAGGCCTTGGCTCGAATTTTCTCCGTCACAGTGGTGAAGTCTAGGTCTCACCGGATGTCGATGTTCCTCACGTACCACGGTGCGTCCACGGCACGGCGGAGGGCGACATTTTCAATGGCCTGAATCCTCTTCATGTGTGTCTGACCAGCGTAGCCCCAAGCTGTCGATGCGTACATCAGTTGGGGCTGAAGGATTTGCCGGATGAGGAGCAGCTTGTTCCTGATGTTCAGCTAGCTGTTGTTTCCCATCATCGTCCAGAGTCTGACCGCGGTTGCTTTGGCGCGTCCCATCACCTGGTGGATGTGGTCTCTCCATGTTAACGACTTATCCATGACAACTCCAAGGTATTTGGTCTTGTTATAGATGAAAAACAACAGACTGATTGGTCTATAGGTGGTTACATCAGTTAGTTCCTTTCCAGGCTTTGGTATTAGAATGATTTCCGAAGCCTTTACTGAAGCCTTATGATAGTGTTAAAGATGTACACCAATATACCTGTTCCTTTCCTGTATAGTTCTTTTAGCATGATTGGTGTTATCAGTCAATTCTGGACAATAAAAGGTGTAAAATTGAAATATAAAATTTACAAAAGTGAAGGTGAAGTTTACACCAAACGTCTTGTTGATTTTACATCATTACTGATATGGAAATTTACTCCAGCGAATGGTAAAATTCTACCATGGTCTGGCGGTATTCATTTTACGCCAAGGTGGTGTGTACCCCGTTTATATATGTACCCCGTTTGATGCGAAACTGATATCAAATTTTACACCACTTTTCAGACAGTGTATATGTATATTGTAAAAATCCACAAATATTTTTTTGGCTATACCTTATTCCTAACAGACTTAATAGGCCGCACTGTTCAAAATTCTTCCGATAGCATGATGTTATCAAAATATATTAATATACACTGGCGAGCAAAAACTTGAGGTCACATTGATAATTGTAAATAATTTTCGGGGCAATAATATTATTAAGGATTCCATTATACTAGTAGGCGCTGAACATTTGTTTTTAAATACTTCTTATCTGTCATTTAGTTTAATTTGACATAAGGGGGCACCTTGGTAAGGACGTCATTAAAATAGTGTGCAAGAGTAGTAACTGCTATTTCACATCTTGGTGCCTAGGGTTCAGTGTAGTTTATTTATAAGTTGATTTTTCTTACTGTAAAACCTCGGTTGAAAGGTGTATTATTCATTTAATAAGCCATCATGCCTTTTGGACCTGTTGTTGTGGCGGGAATTATAGCGGTGTTAGAAGACGGTCGGGGGCAACGTGAAACAGCAACAATTCTGGGTCTGAGCCTTTGTGATGTACAAATGGTATTCCAGCGTTATCAAGAGAGTGGCTTGATAACCAGAAGACCAGGATCCGGGCGAAAAAGAGTTACAACCCAAAGAGATGACCGTTCCTTGGTGTCCACAATTTTGCGGAATAGGACAGCAACTGAGGTTTCACTGCGAAATCAATTTCAAAAAGTGAGAAATATAAATGTCAGTGAATGGACCGTTAGAAAAAGACTTCGTTCTGCTGGATTGTCTTGTAGAAAGATGGCTACAGGTCCACCACTTTAACCCCGGCATCCAAATACAAGATTGACTTTTGCCCAAAATCACCTGGCGTGGAATGGGGAGGATTGGAGCCTCTACTCCAATTTGCTCCTGCTTCAATCCTGGTACTGTTCTCAGATGAGTCGCGTTTTTCCTTAACTGGGTCAGATGGATGTCGACGAGTATGGAGAAGACCTGCAGAAAGATACGCTTCAGTTTGTATTGATGGACGACTTCCACTTGGCGGTGGGTCAGTTATGGTTTGGACGGGAATCTCTTCACAAGCACGTACAGAATTGGTTTTTGTAAGGAATGACTCTTTAACAGCTCACAGGTACATTACAGGAATACTAGAAGATCATGATATGTCTTTCCTGGTTACTATGGACTAGCACAGCATTTTTATGCTCATGTAGCCCGAGTTACTACAGAGTATCTGGATGAGGTCGGAATTAGGCGGTTTGATTGGCCAGCTCGCAGTCCAGACATTAATCCTATCGAACATTTCTGGGATGAGTTGGGACGACGTATTCGAAAGCATACACCAAGTCCAAGAGCTGCCCAGAATGTGAGAGAATTGCTTTTGCAGGAGTGGACTAACATAGACCAGAATGTGATCCGTAACTTAATTGCAAGTATGCCACGTCGATTTCAGGCAGTCATTAACGCAAGAGGAGGGCGTTAACGAGTACACGTTATTAGCGATTAGTTTGTTCCAATTTTTTTAGTTCCATATTTTCCAGAATACCAAATAACTCAAACTTAGTTTTAAATGTAAATTTGTTGCTTTGTTAGAATAAAATCTTAAAATGTCAATATGTTTTAAAATCCACAATTGACTTTCGCCTTCAAAAGAGAGTAAATAATTTACAATTATGAAGTAACAATATAACGTATATAACAAGAAAATCCACAAAATGTTACAATTATCAATGTGACCTTAATTTTTTGTTCGCCAGTGTATTTTGCGAATACAATGATTGAATTTTGTTTGAGTAATTATTTACTTTAGAGTAAAACTCTGAGATCCTCACAAAATTTTAGCTACCCCACATTTTTTATGACGCTGAGAACGAATCTGGCGTCTGTTTTTGGTGGTTGGATACAGTTCTCGAGAAAATGTATTTCCAACTTTCCCACACGACACCACTAACTTCTCAAATAACTTCCACTTTACATTACGTAGATACCTAATAACCTAATATTAATATAAGTGGATGCTACAACACTTCCTTTATATGCATCCAATAATAAGTTTTATGAGCATTTTATCATAAAACTTATTATTCATTACGATTTTCTAATTTATTTGCAATGTTTAGAATTTTCGTGAAGCGATAAATTTGCTATTCAAGCGCCCTCTATAACCAGGAACACTTGGATAACAAATGGACCGTTACATGAAAATTGTAAACATTTAAGTAATGAAAATGAGTAATACGTTTTATGACAGTTTTAATGTATGATATGTATAAAGCAATTATTGTAGCATCTACTTACATTAATATGAGGTCTCCATGTGATGTAAAGTGAGAGTTATATCATAAGTGTTTGAGTAATTATTTACTTTAGAGTAAAACTCTGAGATCCTCACAAAATTTTAGCTACCCCACATTTTTTATGGCGCTGAGAACGAATCTGGCGTCTGTTTTTGGTGGTTGGATACAGTTCTCGAGAAAATGTATTTCCAACTTTCCCACACGACACCACTAACTTCTCAAATAACTTCCACTTTACATTACGTAGATACCTAATAACCTAATATTAATATAAGTGGATGCTACAACACTTCCTTTATATGCATCCAATAATAAGTTTTATGACCATTTTATCATAAAACTTATTATTCATTATGATTTTCTAATTTATTTGCAATGTTTACAATTTTCGTGAAGCGATAAATTTGCTATTCAAACGCCCTCTATAACCAGGAACACTTGGATAACAAATGGACGGTTACATGAAAATTGTAAACATTTAAGTAATGAAAATGAGTAATACGTTTTATGACAGTTTTAATGTATGATATGTATAAAGCAATTATTGTAGCATCTACTTACATTAATATGAGGTCTCCATGTGATGTAGAGTGAGAGAAAGTGGTCACGTGCGGAAAGATTAAAATTCGTTTTCTCGAGAACTGTGAAGTAAGATTCGATTTCAGCGCCCCCAATAATAGGGGGGTATACAAAATTTGGTGAGGATTTGAGAGTTTTACTCTATAGTACATAATTACGTTTACTTGCTTTGCGCCACTTCACAAACACTGAATATTTTATTTCGTATCTATTTCCGAATGTTGCCGGAAATAAATCTAATGTAACGTCGTTCGGAGTTTCTTTAAGGGGCGACATCCACCTAAAATATTCAAATTTTTCGATTATTTTATTTTGTATATTATTAGTATAAAGGCTTAAGAATATATTCTGAAAGTTTCAAGTCGCTATCTTTAAAAGTCACAGAGATACAAAGCTTTCAGTCACAGGGTAGAGGGCGGCTAATGCTGCTACCTGCGCTCCTCAATAATACCCTCGTCGGGTGCAGAACAATAATCGACTTAACTAATCACAGATCAGAGACAGACTTGAGGAATCATTGTTTTATGCATTATTTTTCCTACTATGTTATAATAATGTATACGCACAAAATTTTTCGCACTAAGAAAGATGAAACAAGCACGAGAATTCATCATCCTAAAAAAAAGGTAATGTCCTTCGAATCCGAAACGGTGACCGTCATATCTCGAGAACCCATCAACAGATTCATTTGATAGTCACGCTTTATGCCGTTGTTAACAGAATGACGATCCCATTTTTCGAAAATAACCAAAATTGTTTAAACAAATTACGATAATAACTGAGTTTTTTTATGTAATTTTCGTACTTTAATTCCATGTGCCGTTTTTTTTTTTTAAGAATAATTATCGGAAACGGTCGTCAATACGATTCGTATGCACTTAACTTCATGATAGGTTATTATCTTTGATTTCAGATGATCAGTTTTAGCAAGAGAAGGGTCACCGAAAATCGGGTCCCAAATTGACGCTCCACTTCCGGCGGGCATATCTCTTCCGGTTTTAAATATTCTAAAATCGTGTTCACTTCACCATATTTACAATAGTCATCTTCAATTTTTAAGAAAATGTCTATTTATCATTAATGGTTCCCAAGAAAATTCATCCCGAAGGTCGACTATTTTTTCAAGTTTCTAGGTGGATGTAGCCCCTTAATATGAGAATGAAGTACAACCAATATGACTGTTCATCATTTCTTGTTATTATAATCTAGAATTATTTGCATATCTGACAGATAATGCTCTTAATTAAATTAATATCAAGCGTTGTCATGGAAACATCCTTACATGGAAACAGCCTACATTGTTCTTAGCTTTTTAATAATAACTACATATAAATACTGGTGTAACAATTATTATAATTATATTAGATTAGATATTTCAATCTAATTGTAAATATACGTATGGTTCTAGAAATATAAATACTGGTGAGCATTGTTTTAATTGATGACGAAGACAATCCCATTTTCAAAACCCTCACGATTTTAAAGCAATTTAACAACGATTTTGTTTTTCCGTACCTCAACATTGAACCCTTTGTATAACAAAATACACGATATTTTGTGTTATATTAATAGAAACGATACACCATTTTGCGAAAATAAAAAAAAGTAGGGGACACCCGGGTTTGAACCGGGGACCTCTCGATCTGCAGTCGAATGCTCTACCACTGAGCTATATCCCCTGTTGTCAGACATTGTACTTACCAGGTATATTACGTTGAAATGTGTATATTATCTATATTCAATGCTGAATAAGTATTGGCTGCTTCACTTTGTACTGCCCTCCCTCCTTCTTACTTATCTTAATCGTAACATAAACATAACTAACATAGGACAGAAATATTATAAATATTATTAATATTAAATCGCAATGGGGACTTAAAGCATTTATCCAAATGAGATTTAATATTTAATAGATATAAAACTCTTATCTATCCGCAAGTGACGACTTGTTTGATTATTGTTCATAGTCGCGTACGAACCTGGCTTACCAAAACGAGAGCTTACCTCTGAAATCTACCGCACCTAGGCCGCGGCCTTATACGGCCTATTGGCAAATCCAGCACTACTTATACTCAATATTATTAACTATATTTATTATTGATTATTAACTTTAATACACTGACTAAGACAATTTTAATGTATGAAAAATAACATCGTCAAGATGCCTCCCTTCACACCGCTGTACCTCCTCAAGGTGCAACCTAAAATTTGCAATAACCAACACCCACTGAATAACAAGGCCTTAGTGCTTGTCGTGTGACGTCATCAATGTAGGCCGTGCAATTTTAATCATATAAGGGGATACATACACTAATATTTATGCAAACTATCAATACTTAACTTATTTTAAAGAACGCTAGTTATATGACAGGCTTCTTGACAAATCCCAAAAATTATGTTTGAGTTTTGGTTTAATACTAGGTGTAGTATTAAGTGCAGGCTCCCAACTCCCCTACACCTGCGCCAAAATTCAGGATATGTATTTATGTATAATAAACATTTTTCACACTACTGAAAAGAGGTTATTACACATAAATACATATACTGAACTAGTACACACCTTCTCTTAATTATTATTACTTAGTAGGTATAATATAGGTATGCATGTTCATGTTATGCAGTTTCGAATTTCATTTACCTACTACCTAACATCGTGCATAACTTAGTGTTGAGGTGAGAGTTTAGGTATAAAAAATATATTATAGAACACAAGCCATGAAAATACATTAATTAAGCTTTTAAAGAAATAGGTCCCAAATTATATACGTTTAGTTATAAAAAATATTTATGCATGTATAGGTAGGTATATGGCCTACTTCGTTAATGTATCGAGTTTTCTTTTTTATTTCCTTTTTTTAAATGGTCGCTATTTTTAGCGCAATAATTTTTTAAGAGGGCATTGGAAATACTTTTGAGAATAATTTTTAAAATGTCTTTTCCATTATGATTAGCGCATCCATCGAAATGTGAGACATGTTTCTGTTCAATACAATATTCCAAAATTAAATGAACCATGAACGATCTTTTATTATAGATTTCTAGAAATGTGTCCTCAAATTCATTTATTATTTTATTGAAGATTATATAAGTCACAGATAGGACATTTATAACTTGTCGTTGGGGATATAAAAGTCCTCCACGATTTAATTTATTAATGAGATCAAAATTGTCCTCAACAATAAATTGCTCGTCATATACTAATTTTTGTTTACAGCTGGCACATTGTAATTTTTTTAACGTAATATAGCAACAATAACCACCTAAATATGTAATTAACGGCAATACATCGTTGATATCGTGAAAGTGATCATCATTTATTAAAATTTGAGACAATAACGTTTTAATTTGAGAAAAGTCTTGTTGAGAGCAATTTTTGCTTATTTCAAGGGCTTTTGACAAATTTAACTTATCAATATTTTTGAGCTTTTCATCTTTACTTGCCGTATTTTGACATCTTTTGATAAATAAAAGGGGCAATTTAAAAAATAGATGGTATACAGTCTTCTTTTAGCCGTGGTTTTAGTAAATCTATTGTAAAAATCTTACCAGTGTTTGAGTCTTGAACTGTTGTACTTTTTATTATACTACCTTCAGGAAAATGAGCTTCACATACTCTCGTGTTGTTTGTGGGCTGAATGTTATCTCGGGGTATCGCTTTTAGCAATTTTTGTCGTAAACTTACGTCCTTTGGAAAACCGAAAACATGAACTTTAGGCCCATTTTTATAATAGTTTCCGTTACAGCGAGGAACACAACACTTTTGAGGCATAATTTCACTAAGTATCAGTTACCACAAAACTAGCCGAAACCAAGAGAAAAACATACAATTAAACACGAACAAAAACTTATAAACTGTGCTGTAAACAAACCGACGGACCGCCAAAAAAGCAACAGGTTATAAGTCCGAAATATATGGTTTTACGTATTTAAAAATACGCCTAACAATATAAATTGTATACCTAAATATACAACGAAATATTAGGTACAAGTTTCACGCACTTAAAAGCACATAAATAGTTCTGATTTCAGAAAAATGTAAGAAATAACGCTGAATATAGCAACTTTTAGGTTTAGAGGTTAACGTACCAGATGAGCGCTGTTGCCGGCTCCGTAAGGAAAGTATTTTTGTTAGGGAAGTCGAACAAGGTAGTAGTATTTGATAATTAAATAAATAAATTACGAAATACCACATTAAAAAAGAGGAAAGAACATCTTATGGAAATATGTGTTTTACGATATTGAAGAAGAAAATGGTAATATAAGAGAAAGAGATACATCCTTTATATACTGGTATCCTAATATTCGCTAGTATCGTAGTAGTCTGGCAACGTTGCAAACATCTGTTGCCTTTCGATCGTGTTTCGCCACCGGTAAGCTGGCTTCCTAAATCTTCGCTACATATCGGAAAGGCCTACATTCATGACGTCACGAGCTAAAATTTTGTGAGCGCTTTGTCCTTATGTAGAGGTGTTGTTGCAATAACTCGACAACATAATGCTGGTTAAATTCTCTGAGTTTCCTCGCGTATTCTAGCTTTTAACTGAATATAAATCCTAGGAGCATCAATGTAGACCTTAGACTTCAGATAACCCCATAAGAAAAAATCCATCGGCGTTAAATCGAGACTACTAGGCGGCCAATGTCCCCCTGCTTAGAGATCACTTTTCCAAAGAACATCGCTCTAACGGTTGCCATTCATAAATTTGCAGTTTGGGCTGTAGTCCCATCTTGCTGAAACCATGTATCCTCGTTTAATCCAGCAAAAGTTTTAAGCTTTAAAATTATCTAGCATATCTCTATATCAAAGAGAGTTAACGGAAAGTGCAACACAGTTTGCATTTTCATATAAAGGCCAATTATACCAGATGCATGCAGGCATGCCATAATTTAAGGGAATGTAAGAGATTTTGATGCTTCTCTCGAGGGTTTTCTATAGACCAGTAACTAAACAGTAATTTGTTTATTTACATATCCATGTAAATGGAAATGTGCCTCATTTCCGTGAATAGTATGTTATAAACATTTTCCAAAGATTTCGAATCATTCATGCCCAAAAGCGGATGTTATTGAATGATTTTCAACATTCAAAGCTTGCACCAGTTGAATCTTGTGAGAATGAAAATTCAAATTCTTTGTCAGAATGTCGTGGACATTCTGACATTGATTTCGGCAATATCTAACTTATATTCAAGGTGTACGAGGTCAGGTATTGAATTGGGTCAGCACCTTTCTTGAAAACTGGAAACAGTTTGTAACTGTAAATCAGAAGCATGTGGAAAGGTATGATACTGAATGTGCTTTCGCAACAATAAGAGTTCCACAGGGCACAGCTTTAGACCCTGTGTTGTTTTTATTGTGTGTTAATGATATACTTTCGCCTAATGCTTACTTTACAACGTTATAACACGTCGCGTCGTTAACAATTTCAAATGAATTGGAGCAAATTTTAGTATTTAATTGTAATATTTTATTAAAAATGAATATAATAAGCGACTGGTTTTCTCATAATTATTTACACTTAAATACTGCTAAAACACAATCTCTATGATCTCATACCTCATACTAGTCAGAAAGATTGTCAGTTTTAAGAAGTATTATAGGTATTCAATAATACTCTTGTAAAAGTATATTTAAACAATATACTATTGTAACTACTATTCTACTTATATTTTTGGAATATATATTTATATTTTACATGTAGATATTATTACAATTTTAAAAAGTTTTAACAGATTTATTAAAAAGAGTGATAGAAATAAAAGTCTTTCAATAAAGATGTTCGATTTTTAAATGTAAATAAAACAAGTTGTGTGTGAGATATACTCGATTTTTGTTTTTTTAATTTGAAAGAATACTTCATGGCATTAAGTATGAAATTTAACGCCGTTCAAATATCTCCCGCGACTTTGTTTGGTGGCATGTATTCAGGGGGTCCAGCTTTCGATTCTTTGTCGCATATATATGGCTGAATTTGCTGGATGGTGTTGGTTATGTTGACTTTGAGGGCATCAATTGTTTGAGGTTAATTCATATAGACCTGCGATTTAATATAGCCCCAAGGGAAGAAATTTAAACGCGTTAAATCGCATGATCTCGGTGGCCATTTCACGCCGCCGTTGCGCAAAATACCATGCCCTCAAATCGCTCGTCCAGAATGTCCATCGTGGCAAGCGCTGTGTAGAATGTAGCACCATCCTGTTAGAACCACATGTCGTCTTTATCCGTATCATCCAGTACATACGACAAGAAGTTGCTTATCATTGATCTGTAGCGCTCGCCGTTGACCGTTATATGGCAATGCCAGTTTCGTTTTCGAAGAAGTATGGACCGATCATTCCGCCAGACCAAAATCCGCAACAAACAGTGACTTTCTCGGAATGCATTTGGGGCTGGTGTATCTCGTGAGGATTGGTATCATCCCATATCCGACAATTTTGCTTGTTCACATATACATTCATCCAACAATGGACCTCGTCGCTAAAGATGATATTTTTGGCGAAATTAAGGTCAACTTCCAACTGCTCCAGAGGCCAATCAGCGAACATGCGGCGTTGTCTACGGTCATTTACCTTAAGTTCCTAGGTCAGTTAGATATTACACGGGTGCAGACCCAAGTCCCAACGTAAAATGCACCAAGTTGAAGTCGCAGAAAGGCCAAATTTTTGTGAGCAACGAAATTTCCCCTTACACTCTCACGCACAGCAGCGATGTTTTCAACAGACCTTGTGTTTCGGTGACTTACAGGTGTTGTACTGATTATTTATCAAACCGGTTGACTCGAATTTGGCCACTAAACGTCAAATAGTCGACTCGGCAGGACGATTGTGGTGAGGATAAAAATCACGTAATGCGCGGAACATTTCTCGAACGGCGCACTGATTTTGAAAATAAAATTTGATGATTTGCACACATTTCTGAACGCTATAACCTTCCATGGTGATTTGCGATATACTACTCATCTTATTTATTATGTCACAAGCTGTATTGTTTAATTTTTATTATAAACGCCTATATACATTGCTCTTAGCTTTTTAATAATAAATACATATAAATACTGATATGGCAATTATGATAATTAGATTAGATTAGATATTTCTAAATATAGGTATAGTTCTGGAAAAAAATATAAATACTAGTGAAAAATGTTTCAATTCATGATGGAGACAATCCCATTTTCAAAACCCTCACGATTTTCTAGCAATTCAACAATGGTGTTGTTTGTCCGTAACTCAAAATTGAGAGCCTTGTATATAAAACAATTAGGGGACACCCGGGTTTGAACCGGGGACCACTCGATTTGCAGTCGAATGCTCTTCCACTGAGCTATATCCCCTCTTATTGGAAAGTGTACTTACCAAGTATTTTTTTTGTAGTTAGGCATCGGCGGTCAAGGCCATTAGCCCAGATTCAATTGGAAAGATGATATCCTTCTTAAAATCCTCCGGTTTTCTATTAGAAATCTGATCAAACTGGTCAGATTTATAATAGAAAATCGTAGGATTTTAAGAAGGATATCACCTTTCCAATTAAATCTGGATCATTACTCAGAACGCTGAACAACTCATCCGAGAAGCCAAAATGCGATCTAGAAATGTAGTATCGTGAGCAGTGGACTGTAATGTGTTCCACGCTGAGTTCAACCTTACATACTTCACAGACTGGAGGTCTCCTTCTGTCTTCTAATAGGTACATTGAAGTTAATCTAATATGCCCGATTCTAAGTCTCGTCAGGGTTACTTGTTCTCTTCGCGATAATGAAGAAGGCGTTATCCACTTTTCTAATTTGATTTTAATTGGCTTGAGTTTAGTCTCACTCATATTCCAATCATTCTGCCATTGCGTCCTTATTGTATCTTTGATGTAAATTTACACATCTTGATCTTATGTGCGTATAGGGATGTCCTCAATTGTACGGTCTTCAGCGGTTTGATACGCCGTTCTATCTGTCAGCTCATTTCCAGATATACCAACATACCACAGAAAGCCAATACAGAGGAGTGTCATATTGCAGACATGTCACAGAACAACGAAGTTACTGAACAAATATTAAAAAATAAAGCGGGGCGAACAGGGACGGGGTGAATTATCTCCCTTGCCCTCCGAACGTGACTCCTGAGATAGTCTGAGGAGTAGGTGAATGTTTACAGCAATTTTGTTGAGAAAACGCTTCTTGCATGTGCAGTCTGCTGTATACAACAAGAAACAAAAGGAAAAATATATAATACATAATATATAATACATAATATACTGCTTATATAATACATAATATCAGGGGCGGCTGGTGTATAGGTGCTGCAGAGCTGCAGAGCGGCCAAAAAAATTAGATATTTGTATATTTTCGCGACATAATAAGTATTAAAATTTATTAATAAAATAATTTGGTTAGTTGGTGCAGCTAACCAAATTATTGCGTTAAAGTCGCATTCTGCCCGCCGTGCTCTATTGAGTAGTAGACCAGATGAATTATCTGGGTCTCTACGCGAGCGCGTCGTGGTATATTGAACTGGGCCACACGAGGTAGTTCTCAGCACGGCTCGGCACACCCGTCCTCCCCCTCGACTCCCGCGACAATCCACACTTGGCGCTCGTAAATGCGCGAATTTACACGGTCAGTGAGCTGTATTTTTTCCAGCTAAGGCAACATCAGTGAATGTTTACTCCTTCCTACTCCTCGGGCGGGCGTAAATCGTACCTATTTCGTATTTCGTGTTAATTTGAGATTTTAAATACTGTTTTGTGAATTTGTATAGTGATTTATTGTACTAATTATTAATATTAATTTATATACTGTGATAGTGACAATGGATTTAGTTTATAATTTAGTTCATGTGAAGCGATTTTTTAAATACTCTTATGAAGAAAAAATTTATTTAAAAAACAATGGTAGGCCATTGCCCGATATTGTTATTGAGATTGCAGGTGTTAGCCGCGGAAAAGCATATAAACGTCAATTTAATAGAGACATTTATTCGAAGAACAATTGAATTTGTGAGTGCAACAAAAAAAATGCGTCATTTTGTTTTCCTTGTTTACTTTTTGGCGGTGATAAAACATGGACGGAGGTAGGGGTGACAGATTTGGTGCACTTAACTGAAAAAATAAAATAGCACGACGAAATGAAAAAATAAAAAAGCACGACAACTCCAAAAGCCATCTACATAATACAATGGAATTAGCTTTATTAGGAACAACTAATATTAAAGCGCAGCTAGATTCATCTTATTGGATAAATGTGCAAAAGCATAATGATAATGTGACAAAAAAGAGATACGTTTTGTCAAAAATTATAAACTGCATAAAGTTTTGTGGGGCCTTTGAACTGGCGCTGCGAGGACATGACGAAGCTGAAACCTCTCAAAACTCGGGGATATTTCGTGGTTTGATAAATTTTTCTGCTGAGCTTGTAACTGATGTAACTTTAAGCGAGCATCTACAAAATGCTTCAGTATTTAAAGGAACTTCTAAAGAAATACAAAATGATCTTTTAGACTGTATATTAATAGTATGTCATGAAGAAATAATTAAAGAAATTAACAAACCTTCATTTTTGGCAGTTATGGCAGACGAAACAACTGATGTATCTGCAAAAACTCAGTCAGTGGTAGTTTTAAGATATATTCTCGATGGTGAACCGATTGAACGTTTTTGGACATACCTGAAACCTACAAAATGTGACGCTGAATCTCTTTCGGAAAATATTTTAAGTGTTATAGACCCTCTAGTAGAAAATTCACCTTACAAGCCTTTTCTCTTAACCAAAGAATATGACGGCAAACATGAATGTTCTTCAAAAAGGTATTAAATTCCAAAAATTTTTTCTTGTGATAGTCTATATTTTTATATAAACGGATTTTACATAAAAATTCTGAAGTATCAGGAAAACGCGTGACCTTGAAAATTTTCAAAATATTCGCCTGCGGCGCAATACCCTAGGATCGGCCCTGTGCAGAACACCCGTTTCATTTCATCACGAGCCGCCACTGCATAATATACTGCTTATATAATACATAATATACAATAATTGTAACAAAAATAAATGAATATCCATTCATTAAAAAAGACCCAAACCTAAAAACATTCATGAGAAGTTTGCTGAGTATCAATCAGTAATGGAAAGCATAGGTCTTACGACAGAAAGCGTAGGTCAGCTAATAAATAAATGAATTCAATTTAATTTGAAAACGAATTGCACAAAAAACGAATTTCTATTAAATTAACGTTGCAGTAGCGCATCCTTTGAATAACATTCGTACAAATTCGCGTTAGGTAAACGACTCGTGCAATTAAACGAACTAGAGCTAACTCGATTTTGTATTTAAAATAGGGTTGAGAATCTATAATTAAAGAGTAACTCAGTGGAAATAGAGAATATCTAGAATTTTCTAAATGATTTATGTGATTGGTATATCAGTTGCTAATATTTATTAAGAAGTGCTGTATTATTTCTTTTAAGTACGTGCCCATCACATTGTCACAAATATATCTACAGAATCAATTTCAGGTAAGAATTATTTGACCTGCACAATCCAGTTATATTTTTTGTATTAAGACACCGTAATTGTAGTTCGGGAAGATAATTCGGAGCAGTATCACGTGGATGGCTTCGGGGCGAAACAGATTTTGGAGATGACCATACATTCCTGACACTATTTAGAATAACAGCAGTAAAATTGTCCGTAAATTAAAACCGCCAGGTCAGGTGCGCGATCGACCTATTTTCTTGGTTAGACATGATCGATGACTTCCTTATTGCTTTTGATTTTTTGTATGTAACCCTTCATTATACATTCTGTTTTTACTTTATCGTATTTTAATATCGATACTTGACATTATTGTTTTCTGCATTTTGTATTGAAAGAAAAGTTTTGTAATTATTATCTGACGTTTATTCCTCAGATCCTACCTACCAACCAGTGCCGGATTTATTGCAGATGCATTTGTGCAGTCAGCTCTCTTAAGAATTCCTAAAAATACCTATTAGGTGTTTACTATACATTACATTATTATTATACATAGAATGTTCCGATATCTAACAGTCTCGCTTACAGCTTGTTAGATGTCGCGAGAGTTGCCAGCCCTAGAATTTATCAGATTTATCTACGGGATATTAAATCTGCAACTCTAAATACATAGCGCGTTCAGTTTTCATCTAGCACACATCAGAGTACCGCTTAGCTATGTGTTAAAAAGAGAGGACTCGGACGCGTGAAACAGGAGATTTCTATGCGCATGTATATGAGATTTGCGTTCAATGCACGGCCACGCAAGGCAAAATTTATTCTGTAAGATTTGACGCAAGTGTATTGCATCAGGGTGTCTATTGTATTGTCTTGTATTGTATAGCATTGTATTGTCTGTTGAATCTGGGCTGTTTACGTGGTCACGTGTTGTTTGAATTTTTAAAACCACAACGAGAGGGAAGAGATTGCAATGGAGGCATATTCGGTGGAATATATAACGGAATTTTAATTCGCAAACTGTACGAAAAACGATGCCGTTTCTGAAAATGCTGAAATTTTAAAAGAATGCTTATAATGTATTTTTGACAGTGCGGGAAATGATTACAATACAAAAAATCAGGCTCAAGTGTCATTGGATTATTTAAATAACGATAACTTTAAATACTGGCTCGCATTTTTCGCCAAGGTCACGCCTCATTGTAAAATCCTTTTTAAAGGGTTTCAGTCTCGATCATTCGATGCTGTCAAGATGAGCAGTTATTTGAATAATTTTGAAGATACAATTATAAAAATCTGGACACTATTTCCTCAAATTCGCTTGAAAAAAAAAACGATCCCATAATGACATATTATTTTCTGCACAAACTAAGGAAGTGTGTGATATACAAATTACCCAAACTAAAGATATATTTGAGTTTAGAGAACACCTGTTAGCGTCGAAGCTATTTTTCCCCAATAAATTTAGTGACTATGGGAAACAATTCTCCATTCAAGACTTTGACAATGTAACGAAAACTTATGGATTTTTGGACAAAGTTACATTGAAAAATGATTAACGGTTATATACAGCAGGGAAATTTTCGTGAAGTAACAAGTTGAGTAGCAATTTTGCAATTATTTATAGATCGAAACCTGACGGACTGTTTTAGTGATACTGTTTTATTATTAAAATTAATTTGTACCATACCCATGACAAGTGTTGAGAGTGGACGCTTAAAAGAATTAAAAACTTTTTGAGAAATACAATGACGCAAGATAGACTAAAATTCAATTTGCATGATAAGTATGGAGAAAGTGCTAACTGCAGCGATTCCAGATTATTAAAATCTGGATTTTAATGTTCTTGTAATTGACGTTTTTACGAATTCCAAGAACAGACGAATGAATTTTCTACATAAATAACCTCAGGATTGGACATAGGTGTAAGTTTATTTTAATTTTTCGTTTATTATTTTATCGATTGCACCCCCAGACAAAAATTGTACCGACCGCCACTGCTACCAACCATCATACTAAGCCAACGTACCCCAGAGAAATGCCAACTTTCCCCATATCTGGGATAAGCTGGCATAGTTGGAAAGTTTTCGTAAGCAATTTTGGCGAATTCAGTACCGTAAACTGGGGATGCTTTAAATCCTGGGTCTACTTTTATCAAAACTTCCATTTTAATTTAGCCGACACGGTTTCCCACTATTAGGCAACCAATATACCGTGTCAATTGACGTTCGCGGGAAGGGCTAGTATAGCGAGCATTGTGTGTAGTGAGAAGGGCATGAGTCACACGTGGGTCGATACAGTGAGCGATTGTTTATCAACAAATATTTGTATAAATTAATTTACTGTGACAAACTTCGTGACTAACAACTACGTACATATATTTCCACATTTGCATATTTTCTGCGTTGTCAGATATATATATATATATATATATATATATATATATATATATATATATATATATATATATATATATATATATATATATATATATATATATATATATATATATATATATATATATATATATATATATATATATATTGTAGGACACCATCTATCCATTAGAACATTAATATTTTTTTAGGTTTTTTTTCTAGAATTGTTTTTTTTTTTTTGAAAACATGCCTCGCAAACACAAGAATCTACTTGGATCATACAGTGATTATTCGAGTGAAAAATTAGAAGGGACAATATAAAAAACATAGCTGAAGGCACATTTACTATCCGTGAAGCCTCGAGGCAATTTAAAATTCCATTTGGAACGCTATATAACAAATTTAAAGGCAAACATGGGGGTAAACCAGCTCGTCCCACCATTTTTACCCAAGATGAAGAGGCAACTATACTCAAATCAGCAGCCAAATGTACGGATTGGGGGTGTCCTTTATCAATGATGAATGTTAGAATATGTTTGTAAAATATTGGAGATTTCGTTAGAGATTCTTGTTATGGGATTTAAGTGTCCGAAAAAAAAAATAATGACAATTTAATGTGATTGATAATGATACTTCTGTAATATCAGAATCTGATATTGTACAAATTTTGTCGAATCCTACTGAAGAAGTGGATTCAAATGGCAAGAGCTATTATAAGTTTGAAATAGATATTGAAATAAATGAGGCGTAATAGGTATCTATGTGTTTTTTTTATGTTTTAGAATAAGTTTTTTATTTGAAATAAATGGCAATTTAGTGTTTTCAGTTTTGTTTGTTACCTAGCATATTTTATTTGTACCTTAATAAATGCATATTTATAAAAACAAACATATTTTCTTTGATCAAATTTACCCCATATTGGAAATGTCTTGAAAATTGTAATTAAATTCCGATATTAGTTTTTTTTTTAATTTATTTTACTAAAAGAATTAAAAACTGATCAATGTATCCCCAGTTTACGATATACAAATTCAAGCAATATCTTTGTCATCAATTAGTAGCCAAGGAGTACACTATCAGCAGCATCGGTTACTTAAGCGGTAAGTATTATAGGAAAAAATTCAAAAATCAAAAACTAAAATTATGCCAACTTGCCGCGGTCTCCCCTACAAAAAATCAGGTGTATTCTGGGGAAGAAGTAGCCTTCTAAAGTAAGACAGACGCTTGTACTCGTTTTATAATTTCCAGAAAACAAGGGGACCACAGTAGAAGGCATGATGATAACCAGTTAACAACAATGGATTTGCACAATATTTATGAAACTTGCATTCATATCTATAATGTAAAGTTTTTGCCATAACAGGTTGTGATTAACATTATCAAAGGCTCTCTGGAAGTCAACAAAAGCAACAAAACCCTGACTTTTTTAAAGCGAAATTGTCACTGACTGTTTTAGTTGCAATTTCAATGCTTCAAAAAATATTTGTGATGATTAAATTGCTTAAAAATTAGATAGATATATAGTTTTAAAATGAATGGTTTAAAATTGAAAGGCCTTTTATTAGGACTTTAATCTTTTTATTAAAATGTTTATTTTTATTAAAATAAATTTCTAGTCCTGGGAAAGGGCAGGAACCTTTGATTGAACATTACACGTAAGTCAACGCGCATTTAGTCATTATCATCATCAGATGATTAAAGCTGATGTATTGTAATAATCTCCTGATGATGCCAGCTTGGTTAGCGAAACGCGCATCTAGTAACGTGAAATCTTGCGGTATTCGTCGAAAATTTATGTGTTTAATTTTTTTTATACACTTCAAATATAAATAACAATAATTGAACTAATCACTAGTTCTCCACTACGTTCTTAATTTATTTATATTTCATACATTATTTTATAAATTATACCACAAAGTACTGACTCAACTTGTACAATAAATGTACTAGACGTAAGAAATTGGGAAAAACATTATTTTATTTGTTATTTTTCCTTCAGATATTTATTGTGCCATGAAATACTGGACAAATATCGTGGGAGATTTTGATGAAGCTGAAAGAAGTTTAATATATATACTAATATACAAGTAAACAAAACTTCTTTGAACTTTATAGCTGTGCAACTTTTTCTCAACTTTTGACTTATCGCGCCCATCAATTTTTATTAATGTCTTCTAAGCCATTATATTAAAAATACATTTTCGTAAAATACTTCTTGACATTTATTTTTCTATGCTTCGAATCGATTTCGAATTTATCAATAAAAAAGTGGAATGATTTTTAAATATAAAAAACAAAAAAGATCGATTTTACATTAAACTAAATTCTGAGAATACAGGCTATTTATATTCAAGGCGTGTATTTCAAAAAATGTGTCCATTAATTCCACACGTCTTTATTTTATGGGATGAGATTCGACCTTTCAAATGTGATGTGCATACTTGTATTCTCGCTGAAACCTAGACAAGTCGGTAATAAGGTACTTTATTCCTCTTGAACGCCACCCATCAATTCGAGCAAGGGAGAAAGATAATCCAATAGGTCTTAAATTGATCCAAAATGTCACAGGCATAGACATATTCGAATAACTCTAAATTATTTTGAAAATTTAAAGCTTGAGTATGCTTCAAGATATAAATGGTATATCTTCTACCTCTGCTTCTTATAAAAAGCCGAAATAAATAACGATGGTATTATACGAGGGAATATTTTAAGATAATCTACCCAATCATGACAGAAAACACTGAGATAAAAAAAATAAAAGTTCTGTTTTTTATATAGGTTCAATTAACACTGATGCTTTTTTTAGTGTATTTCGAATAAAGTTTCGGAAGAAAATATGTTGGTATATCTGAAAAATTCTGCACTATTTCTTCGACCTGTTATTGGAGAAAAGAAAATACTGCAATGGTTTTTTTGTTACCTTAGCAAACATACAGTAATCGTACGATGCTCGATGCTACATCAGAACTGTACGGCGGATCTCCCAATTAAAGAAAACTGCATTCGTTGATCACATCTTACATTTTATGAGCATTTAGCACCCTTTAGTTGTCGTGGAACGACACGATTTTTTATCAATTCTTGGGTTTTCTCCACCTACAGGGGACTTAATACTTTTAATGTGTGTATACAGTTTTTTTATAAACATATTCCACCTCCTTGTGTTTGACCAACAGAATTGCTTTAACACCTCAAAACTTTGTAGTAGGCAGATTTCCAACTGAAGATGCACCTCTGCCTTTTTGGTCGATGAGAATCCTTTGTGCATGTACTGCACTGTTTCTTGTTTTGTTGGTGGGTTTCAAGTACACACCCATGTCTCATCGCCAATTACAATATTAGAAAATTTCCTTCTCCTGAGCTAAAAGTGTGGGCCGTGATCTACATTTCGTTTCTGCATAATTTTTCCTGCAAAAAGTCACTTAGATGTTTTTACATATTCGAATTTTATTTTATGTTTACATTTATAAATTTGCGTGAACGTACTTTTAATTGATTCTAATAACATGGCGTGTATTATAAAAGAAAAAGTTGATGCGATTTTAATTATTGGCGAGATTGGAATAAGTTTCCATGCAGATGAAAGAATTTTCAGAGTTATCCCGCTCGTCCTGCTGATACCGCAGGATGTTTAAACAATAGGTAGTATTCAGGATAATCGAAGATATAGACCCTAAGGCATTACAGAATTTTACGTTAGAGGTGTATTTGGACATGTTGCAGAATGTTATTCAGCCGATAATTTTGAAGATTCTAGAGGAAAATCCTGATGAATTTCGAGACTTAGAGTATCTTTTCAACGATATGGTATTCCTCCACATTATTACGACAAAGTAATAGTTTATTTCAATAAACAGTATCCCAATACGTAGATTAGACGCCGAGGTACAATAGAGTGGACTGTACAGCCTCCACATCTAATTTCTTTAGATTTATTTTATGAGGCTACTAAAAATATAAATTATAAGCTAGTAATCTGTAACATCGAGATTTTGAACCACAGAATTACTGAAGAATGTCGATTAATTTCCGCAGAAACACTTGAACAAGGGTGAGAGAAGAGTTTTATAAGAGGATGTTGTACTGTTAGCAAGAAAGAGGTTAAACAGTAATTTTAAAATGTTTTAAAGACATCTGGTACTACTTTTTACTTTTATCATTTTGTTATTTATGAATTGAATTTATTGTTTTCTAGAATTTTTTTTTAATATAAACACAAAATAAAATTCGGATATGTAAAAACATTTAAATAACTTTTTGTGAATTTCTATAAAAAACTGACGATTTTACAGGGAGATACTGTCCAAAAATTTGATAGTATAAATGTTAATTTTAATTGACCTTTTTTTATTTAATCAATACGAGGGATTTTAGGCGCATACACTGTATACTTAATTGTAGTACTTTATCAAAAATAACGACAGTTTTTAAGAAAAAAAGACTAACAATGTAGACATGTAGTTTATTAAATGTGCCTATATTAGCTGTATGCTAAAGATAGTAACAGAAATGTAATAAAGAAACAAAAACAAAAGTAAAAGGCGAAAAAAAAAAAGAGCAAAGAAAAAAGTAACTAAAATATATTCATTCTAGTTAACTACGAGGGTGCCTAAATATTGCAAGTGTTCTATTTTTTTTTTTTTTTCAAATATTTTAAACTGGATATTGAAAGCTCACAAAGAACTCGGATTTAAGAATTTTATTTATGGGCACATCCATTATTTTTCGACGAAACTTTGCGCACTTGGATCAGCGATTTGCTCATGATTTTTTAAATGAAAGTATGTCCTAATATATGGGGTTTTCCAAAGTCTCAGTCCAATCAAGGCAAATTTGACTTCAGGAGAATTTTTTTAAATTTTAAATCTAACAATTTTCAAAAATTTATTTCTCTGAGTCTATTTAACCATATGATCTCAACCAGATAGCATTTTTTCCACTGAACTCTCTATTTATCGAAAAAAATTATATTAAAGCTTAGATCCTACGCACGCTTTTGGGAGAAGATTTTAACTGATCCGTTAATTTCATAAAATGTTACCCTTTTTTAAAATGCCGCTATGAGCCAAATCGCTGATCCAAGTGCGCAAAGTTTCGTCGAAAAGTAATGGATGTGCCCTTATATACTTTTTTTGTATTAACAATTTGTACTTTCTAATATTATTTAATATATTTATTACACATATGTGTGCATTTCCACGTACAGTTTATTTCATCTCTATTTGCCAAATAAAAAATCCCAAATGGCTCTTATCTTATACCGTGGCTTGTTTTTATAGGCTCAGGTAGACTGATCCGTTTATCGGCAAGATAAGGGTTTTTTTATTTAGCATATAGCGATGGAATGAATAGTACTTACCCTGTCATATTGAATATACCTTAAAACAATATTGCCCACTGTTAAACATCTACATAATGCTACCTAATTCTGAAAATCGTCTGACTATTTTTTTCTTTTAAATAAAAAGGCAATTATAATAATATCTTAAAAATCCAAATGTATTACTTATACCTGAATAAATTTCACAAATCAACTATAAAAATGCCTTTTATAAATTGAATTGAATTTAGGCGACTCGTATGCAACATTTATTAGAATTTTATCCGTTTTCCCGCATTTACTAAACAAACAATTAATCCCGTCAGACGATCAACATCCCTGTAACCCCAATTAAGAAACTCTTACCCGTCTGCATGAATATAAATTTAACGAAGGGCTAAAAAAAGACTTTCGTACCCTTCGGGGTGTTTTGACCCACGGTCTGCATATAATACACATGCCAGTAGCATTTGTGCGCGTTTGTGTCAAAAATTAATTAACAGGTACGGGCAACATAACCTATATTATAATGTATTTATAATGATATATATATACAAATTGGAAGACTAGCAACTAATTTGCGGGTATTCATCAAGCCATCGCCACATCCGATATGTAATTTATATTCCGTACCTTAACTTCCCGAATGTTTGGCGACTAATTACCGGATTAATGAACTGATTTATGTGATCCATGTACACTAAGACAATATTCAATAACATAGTACAATAAATGCATTATTTAT
Source organism: Rosalia funebris (assembly GCA_037954035.1). NCBI lineage: Eukaryota > Metazoa > Arthropoda > Insecta > Coleoptera > Cerambycidae > Rosalia > Rosalia funebris. The sequence continues at coordinate 14,186,695 of JAZFAV010000016.1, read as the reverse complement.
TATAATAATTTTCCATTATCTAACCATAATCCATGGTGTATAAAAGCATGCCTCGGTCGCTGTATAAATAATATGTACAATACAATTGTACAGCTTGTCAAGAATAGAAAAAGTGTGATATTATTTGTGTATGTGTAGAAGAAAGAGTGAGGCAGCATTCGGAGGAAAAAGGATGCACTTTACGCGTGGCCAGATAAAGCTCTGTGTAGGTATCAGTACGACTGATTGTGAGTAAAGACCAGGCTATTTACTGCGCACCACGTGGGCGGTCGGATAGGGCAGTTTTGATACTTGTTCCTATTCTTGACAAGCTGTTAGTTTGTTTAACTGTTACCAATGGTATACACCAACAGCACTGAACAGTTTCCTCAGTGCAGATATTTAATAAAAAAAAACATTCGCAGGTAACCACTAGGGAATTATTATTTTCAATCAGTTCTCAAAACCAGTCATAGTTTCTTTCAGTTATAGTTTCTATCCTAGCTTAGATATTCTATTCCTTTCTTAGATAAGATCAATATATTGAAATTATAAGACCTAAAAAATGTAACGAATGTTGCACTTAATCTTATACTGTTGAAAATCTGCCAAAGGAAGTCCTTACCAACTGTAATAGTAAAAATGGTGCAAAATTCCATTATTTCTAATATTAAACTCATCACCAGTGCATTTAGTAAAATTTATACCACTATAATCGTAAACTTATATACATTATATATACATAGGTATAAAACTAATATAAACACACCACAATGTAGTACACTTTACTCCGCATGGGGTATATTATAATTGCGCGGCATAACTATTCTACAATACGCATATGTCTGGTATTTACATTAACACAGTTAAAACATGAGGCAAGATGAATGTTCATATCACTTATTAATAATAATTAGCATTAATTGTATCAATAATATGCCCAATTATTAAATGAGATATTTTATTGGTACACCGTTACTATTCCATTAAAACGGCTTAAATTTAAAATTTTTATTTTAAGTAAGGACTAAATCCCCTCATTATTGGAAATATACAAGGCACCGTAAATAAATATCAACGAGGCATATTTATTATAGTTTATTTCATCTCTATTTGCCAAATAAAAAATCCGAAACGACTATTATCTTATACCATGGCTTGTTTTTATGACAAGGCTCAGGTAGACTGTTCAGTTTATTGTCAAGATGGGAGTTTTTTATTTGGCAAATAGCGATGAAATGAATAGTACTTATTATCATGGAAGAACACTCACATCAGGATAGGATAATAATATAGGATGTCGCAGTTGGAACTATAAGATTTGAATTGCGCACCATCTGTGGTCTGCCAAAGATAGAGCGTTAATATTGAACGACTGTCATCTACAAACCATACGACATCAACTTACCGCGATTAACAGTTCAACAACGAATAGGTTGTGTACAACTGTTTTATAAAAGTGAGGACAAAAATTAGGACAAAATGAAGCGCCTACAGTGTTAACAGTTCGTAGCTTAATCAAGAAATTTGAAGAGACGGGTTCTGTTATTGATAAAGAAACACCAATACGTCCCCGTCGTACAGTGATACGGTAGCGACGATACGTATTCAAAATCAACTAAGTGACACGTTTAAAATTTCGAAAGGCTTGAAGCAAGGAGATGGGCTGGCACCCACTCTATTTAACATAGCTTTGGAATACGTAATAAGGCAGATGGACATTGGAAAAGAAAATCTCTTAACCAACAAGACCCTTCAGGTGGTTACCTATGCGGATGACATCAATATTATGAGCCGAAGAGCAGAAGCAGCAAGCCAAGCATATTCTGAATTAAAACTACATGCCAAAAATATCGCCTTTGAGATCAACACTACAAAAACAAAAACATTAATTCAAAAAAGAGACAACAGAGCCGCACAAATGGTCGTAGAGGATAACATCGAGTCAGTGGATCAATTTGTATATCTGGGAGTTGAATTGAAGTCAGCCGGTATGGAAGATGGAGAAATCCGCAGAAGAATAACGATAGCCAACAAAGCCTACTTCGCAATGTCCCACGTACTTAAATCTAAAAATGTCCACCGTAACAACAAGCTGAGAGTATACAAGACAATAATAAGACCTATTTCATGTTATGGAAGCGGAGCGTGGACCATGACGGAAAGAACAAAAAATATGCTCAATATCTTCGAAAGGAAGGTACTGAGAAAGATACTGGGACCAGTTAAAGACGATAATATCTGGAGAACCAGATTCAATCATGAACTATATAGTCTTTTCAAAGAACCCCCACTCTCAGAATTTATAAGACTGCAACGGTTACAGTGGGCAGGGTATGTGGTCAGAATGGAAGAGGCGACCAAAAAAAAAACGTTAAACAGTCGAATGTACGGAAAGATGCCAGTGGGGAGACCCCTGAAACGCTGGGAAGACGAAATACAAGAGGATGCACGCGATCTTCTAGGAATCCGAGTTTGGAAAAGAGCGGCAGGAGACAGAGAGGCATGGAGGCGGAAATTAAAGGAGGCCAAGGCCCGGCTTGGTCTATAGCGCCATAAGAAGAAGAATACGTCCTCGTCGTAGTCGATCAGATGAAAATATTGCTGCAGTTAGAGTAAGTGTACGGGAGTATCCAAACACATCAATTCGACGTCGTGCACAACGGTTTAACTTGTCAAGAGCCACCACGAATCGGATTTTAAAGAAAAATCTGCATCTGTCAACATATACAATTTAGTTGATACAACCATTAAAAGTTAAAGACCGTTTACAACGTCACATATTTGTTAATTGGGTATTAGAAAAGAAAGGAGTGATGCTGATTATTGCATCAAAATTTTGTTTAGCGATGAAGGACATTTTCATCTTCATGGATACGTCAGCAAATAAAATTGTCGAATTTCGGGTGCTGAAAATGTATATGCTATTCACGAAAAAGATATGCATCCACAGAGATGCACGGTTTGTACGCATTTTGGAGCGGTGGAGTAATTGGACCACACTTCTTTGAAAACGGAACTGGTAATATTATCACAGTAAATGGGGAACGCTATCATGATATGTTGACGTCGTAAGGTTTGTAGATGACGGTCGTTAAATATTGACGCCCTATCTTTGACAGAACACAAGTTGTGCGCAATTGTAATCCTATATTTCAAACTGAGACACCCGATATTTAATTGGCACGCTCAATACAAAGTAGAATATATTAAATAATACAGATTTAAAATAATAGAAAGCTGAATTGCACTAGTATAATATAAAGTAGTAGTTCAACTATGATAGTTACGAATTTGATGCAAGTGATACGAATTTGTGCAAGCTTTACACTTGTACCAAAACACAAACGTACTTCGATACTTATTCGATAATGTAATGTAAGTTAACTTTACTTAGTAAAAAAAATACAGTAAAGTATATTCCATATAAAATTATAAATTTGTTTTTCTGTATTCGATGTGTACAGTAAAAGTCATAAAATTGAAATAAAGCTTACACCAAAAGGTAGTGATGTTTATACCACACAATCTGATGAAATTCACACCAGCGAGTGATAAAATTACTATATCTACCAACTCTTTAAAATCGCCATTGTCAAATGTGTGAGTAAATAGTATTTTAGTATAATACAAAGTTTTACTACGCAGAGAGTAATATTAAAACTACAGAAATAAGGAGATTATACTCCAACCCATCTACAAATGCCTTATATAATAAGGATTAAACAAATTAGGTCAAAACAGCTATTCTCCTGGCTATATGCCAAACGTCGAGCACTGAATTACATGACAAAATTTGCCGTATTTTGTCTAACAGAATTAGCACTAGAATACAGTGATTCAGATTGTTCCAAAACCACAAGGAACATGCAAAGTGTCACCTATCTCAGGATGTCGTTAACTGCAGACCAGTTTCGACCTTATCTTGGGTCTCGTCAGGGCAGTGTAAACGAATATACCTTTGACAGATGAAGCTCACATCTGGTAGACGTTGCTACGTTCTACCGCAGTAGTACGTACCAATGATCTCAAGTTTTTACTCCGATTTAGATTGTTCTCAAAACTACCAAGAGATGGCGTTTGGTACGTTCTACTGCGGTGGAACGTAGCGGAGTCTACTAGATGTGATCTGTCAAAGGTATACTCGCTTACACTGCACTGACCACAGCCAAGATAAGGTCGAAATCGGTCTTTTGGCCTAATTTGTTTAGTCCTTATTATATAAAGCATATTCAGATGAATTGAAGTATAATCTCCTTATTTCTGTAATAGTATTTTGAAATAAATCTCACCTGGTTTTGGAATATTCCGCATTACACTATAAAATAATTAAACTTACCTTTAGGTGATTGACTATACCTTTTCACATTCAATTTACGAAGTCTTATGTACGAAATCTGGAAATAAATGGAGAAAATCGTTACATAATTTTCGCTTAATGGAAAAAATACGTATTTCAAAATATCTGAAAGAAGTTTATTAAACAATCAAATTAGTATCCATTGATTATTTAAACCAATTTACTTCTAATGAAAACTTCTAATTATGTATATAAAAATGAAATATAACGTATGTAAATAAAAAGCTTAATAGTGCCGCTTTGCTCTGGATACTTAAAAATAAATCCTTGATTCCATTTCCTTATTGAATGCATACTATGCTTTAGCGTATGCATATTTGTCATATACCTTACTATGGGGTAGAGCCATCGCTATAGTGATTTTGTTCTTTAAAAATGGTTAGTGAGGCTCATTTTTTGCACGTCCGGGAAAGACGTGCAAGAATTATTATTTCGTTGACAACAAAATTTTACCCCGTATATCTGCATATAATATTGGATAATTTATTAGACAAAATTTTACAACATTTACAACCAACGACTACCTACCATGATCAATATAATAACATAGCAAAATACTAAATATCCCTATACACAACATAATTCTTTATGAAAACTCACCGTATTACTCAAGTATAAAAATAAATAATAAAATCCCAACTTACATTAAGGAAATAAAAATGGAAAAACTTTTTAAGAACCAACTAACAAAATCATTAATTGACAAATGTTTTTACTCAGTGAATAACTTTTTAAACTAAAAAAAAGGTGTTTTGATTTTATATTAACTTTTAATCTAATTATTGTACGTATATGGTCTAGTATTTATTTTGTTGTATGAATTTTATTTTCACGCCCACATCGGTTTATGTACTGCTAAAATGATAAATAAGGCGTCTATTCCGGGGAGCTGCAACAGAGACGGTGCAGTGATAAATATATATTATTATTACCACATTTCGTTAATTCAGATGTGCTATTTTGAGCGTAAAACCTCTCATTTTTATAAAGTTTTGTATGTACCAGCTACCCATCGTGCAGCGGAGCCTTGGCACCTGGCCTAGCAGCTGACATGCACTTCATCTCCGATGTCATAGCTTTCATTGGCCCCGCCTGTCTCTTCGCTTTGGAGCCTGTAGCTCGTTTAGCAGCGTACTGGAATAGTCCCATCATCACAGGAATGGGAGATCAGGTAAAAATATAACCCCTAAGTTACGAATGCTTCTTTTAGTATTCAGACGATTAAACTTTTATCACGCTGTTATCATAAAATATGTAAATGTTCATCAACTGAATGTCATAGAAAAGAAAGTGTATTTATCACTGTTGTATGAATAGAGTATAAAAATAATCAGGTATTACTGAACACTTTTTTAGGGAGGCTTTTCACATCCTCAATGATCATCAACTGTTTTCATCTATCATTTCTTTGACTAATTCAAATATAAACTAATAAAATTAACATTAGAGACAGTACAAATTAGGGAAGACAAAATTCCTTATAAAACACAAAAGTTAGTTTTCGAATGAAAATAATATTTAAAAACAGAATAACACAAATCTAATTTTTGCAAAATATAAATTATTTTGAAGCATTTACTATTTGTCCATTCCATTCGTCAAGATATAATTCACACGAACACACACTTTTCTTTCTTAAATTAGTCATAAAATATTCTTAAATACAATTAAATGTATAACCAAAGCAATTTTTGTTTCATATATTTAATCTTAAAAAATAATGGACAATTTACGACATAATGAGCAAATTTTGATGCTATAAGGATTTCTGACCAATAAACGGGATGTGGAAAAGTCATCCTCCTCCATCCGAGTTGTGAAAAATGATAAATAAACTACTGTAACTATACACCGAGAGAACAATGTATTTATTGTTAATAAATTACGATTATGACAAATAAATGGCTGTTTTGGATATGATGAAACAAAAACAAGATTCTCTTAAACAAATAATAACATAATAACAAGTATTAGTAAACTCTAATAGATGCAAACATATTGCAGAGGATTTAATTTTCCTATTTATTAGATAAGAAACACATTTGTTATGTGAAACAAATGTTACAAATAGAAGTTGTATATGCCCAACAAACAAAAGTTTCAGAAAAATAAACAGTTTTAGAACATTAAAATGGACTTTTCCGCACGTAGAACATCTCTATCTCGAAATTGAGTGGCCGAGACAAAATAAACCAACACAAATGCAGAATATGTGTTTTATGCGACAGTTTTGCTTTTTTCCAATAGTCCACCATCGTGTTTTCTCATGAACCATGATGGACAGGGTGGGATGTGTCCTATCCACCTCAAAATCAATAGATGTCGTCTGGTAGACGTCCCTAATCAGAATCAGTCAAATGCTGATCAATCCAACACGATTTAATTGAGTGACCGTGCTAACAAAAAAAATTTCTCAAATAGTTCACCACTGTACTTTATCATGACCCATTTACATGGTAGAGTGTGTTCTATCCACCTCAAAATCAATAGGTGTCGTCTGGGAGACGTCCCCAATCAGAATCAGTCAAAACCCGATCGATCTGACACGATTTAGTTGAGTTATCGTGCTAACAAGAATAAATGCCGACGACAACGACAACGACGACGACACACACACAACAAACATTTTTTTAAAACCATTTTTTTTTTGTTTTTAGGCCGAAAAACGAAAAATAAACCCAAAAAAATTTAGTTTTTTCAATTTTTCTTTACACAATTACATTACTTTTCCGCGTATAGTGAAGTGCGAAAATGTAATATATATATATATATATATATATATATATATATATATATATATATATATATATATATAGATTCATGTTAAATAATTGAAAAGTTATCTCGTACTAAATCAATAGCATACACTCATATCAGTACAACTATGCTTCTCGCTGAAAGGCACAGAATAATTAAAACAGATTATTAAAACTGAGTTTTAATCCATTCATCCAAAAAATAAATTTTTATTTGCATACAGGATATTTTTTCTTTGAAAAAATACGGTTAAATTAAAGACGCTGAGATTATACAATCAATGAATTTGTTTTCTCTGTATAGGTACTGCAAAAGAAAGTAAAGACACATTATCACAATAAGCACCTGGATTAATATAAAACAACAAGCAGTTCATGTATTCAGACCTTGGCCTCAATCAAGTTTATATAGGTCACACACTATCGTGTCAATATCGATGTTCAAGTGCTTTATGTCAGCGCAATATAAAACGCTGTCCTTCATAACGTATTTCGATTATCTGATACTCAAAACTGGTACTCAGCGCAATGGAAATGATTATTTTAATATGTATGAAGGAAACAGGTGATTAGTAAATCCATATTGGTATCAGAATTTGTTAAATGATAAATTATATTTTGTGCTTCCAAAGAAAGATTTGTTCACTCAAATATGGTAGGACTATACAAAAAAAATTATTTTCAAATTATGGTAAGCCGTAATTTTACAATAAAATATTTCTAACAGAAAGTTGCCTAAATAAAGAATATATTGCTGACTAAATTTGTGATCACTGTATGATATATTTTCGTTAAATAAATTGAGGTAAAGAAAATACCTTAATTTTTCTTAATTTACAAATTAAGAAAAATTCATATGTTATGTGAAATAAATTTTCTCTCGATATGTTTTTATTGCCATTTTAAACTAAGGTACCATATGTCCCACTACCAATTTCTCTCCAACATCAAAACTGAGTATGTTTTTTTTCAATTTCAGCCCCCGTCTGAAGGTGAACTTTCCGTAGCTTCCAGGATTTTGGGGAGATACACGCCAAACACTAAGAATGACACCGCAGTAAGTAATTTGTCAGTTACATGTCATTCAAGCAGTTTTTCGAGTTGCTCATAAACGTAATACATTTATTATATTTCCTTTTCATACAATTTTCATATTTTAATGCACTCGTTTTTGCATATTTCGATACCAGTGCTATACTCGTCAGACTATATTATTACCTGTTCGAATGTGAATTTAAAATAACATACCGTTCTGATGAAAATAGCTTTGTTATCGAATGTGTATATGCATATACCGGTATATTCAAATATTAGGGGACAATTTATCACAAAGGGGATTATAATAAGTTTATAACATTATTTATATTTTCTATCATTTAAAATATTTGGGGGACGAGCATTGGGCTAGGCTAATTCAAGCAATGTATGACGATGTTACCACTAGAACGACAACCACCGGCTGACTCGCCACTGAACCAACTTCTAACAGCTTATATGTTAGGAGATACGTAGACACTACCCAAACTTATATAAGATTTATGTAGAAGACATACCGTCCCTCAAATAGGATGTAAAACCGTAGGTTTCTTGTCTATCGCATGTTAAGCAATTAAAAGATCCCTATCTCGCTAGAAGAATCGGCAAATGAGTTCGGCAAAATTTCCAGATTCAGGGTAACTCATCTCCTAGCGTCGCACAGTGCAAAATCGTAAAAAATGCTCAAAATTCAATTACTTTTGGAAAATTTGAGCTGGAATCTCAAGAACTGACACACTCGCTAGTCTCGCACAAAGAGTTTTATCGGCAAAGTCAGTTTGATAATGTTTAAAAGGTTAAAAAGAATAAAATAATGCATATAAAACAATTAAAATTGTTTTAATTCGAAATTAGCAAAAAATATTTACGAAAATACTTACTTAAAAATAAAATACTTACGTAAATTTTAATTTTACCTGTATTAATTTTTTAATTTCCAATTTTAAATTAAATTTATACTAAAAATTGTACTAAAATACTTGTCTCACGTAATTTATTATCCTAATCAATCACCATGGGAACTATCGCAGCTCTACTCACTTCAACAACATTCTCTACCAAATCATCGTCATCGTCATCCTCAAGTGATGCGTCGCTATCCGCATTTTCAAGAGTGAACAGAAGTTTAGAATCAGTTACCAAATTTCTTGAGGCTAATGACTGCTATTGAGATTGCAAGAATGATATCAATGGGCCAGAAGACTAAGGGAGGCTTTGTATAACATTCTCGTTGATTACAATTCGAGAACATTTTCGAGTGTTACTCAGCCTAAATCTTTTGAAGTCCTTGATCCTCACATGCTGGGCCTTTTCGAACAACCATCCTATTGACAACGAATATTGAATAAATCAGAATTTTCCCACAGCGGAAAATCACATGAATTGAAGCTAGCATACAATATCAATTTTAATAGCTGATAAAGCAAAGAACAACATTTATCAAGTTTTGATTAATCTACTTTGTTACCACTAGCAAGAACCTGTAGAATTATGTGAAATCTATAAGTGAGGTTTTCATTGACACCTGTTATCTCAGCAGGAACTGTCCAATTCATGAACCACCAACGAGCTGTATTACCAGCACGCACGATGGATGATCCCTGCTTCGGTACATCCACTGCTATACCGACTTTATTTTTTAAACCTTTCTGGTGGTGATTTCTTTCTTCAAAGCTTTTTCTCCATCCGACCTTACGCTCTATTTTTTGAGGGAAGCCGGTAGCCTATATGGAGGATACACTCCATGAATCTGATCCATGCGTGGCGCATCGACATTCCGTAGTCAGTCGAAGGAAGCGTCCTTGATAGTCTTCCGATTCACTAAAGGCAAATAGTTGTTACAGAAGGTTTCTCTCCACAAACACAGTAAGAACACGAGGAAGTTGATTCAGTGATTAATTACCATTTATCATTGTGAAATAGAGTTTGTGATGAACAACGAATACTGGGCCGTTGATTGTGATCAAAATTTAACGGCGGGTTTCTATATCATTATTTACACTCTTGACTTCGTCCAGAATTCTGCTAGAGGTTTCTTTAGCAAAAACAAAGCTCAACGGAGCATATTCTCGTTGAAGAAGAGCGAGGATTAACCTAACATCGAATGGTTTCTTCGGAGAAGGTGTCAGTTGGACTGGTATAGCTGAAATTATCAGCAATAACTTCTAAGCATAGGAATGCATATCCACCTCCACTCGATTGGTTATATAGCGAGAACGCGGAACATGCTAGCTCGTGCTTTCAGATATTTTAAGGCTTGGTTACACAGTGCGAGCTAGCATGCGAACTGACCTAGTCAGTTACAGCAGTACAGCTATTTGCACCGTATGACCGTCTCATACGAGTTACTGTCATATGCGAATCGGTCAGTAACTTGCATCCGAGTTACTTCAACATTTTTTGTTTTTACTCGCCCATCGCCTTCCCCCGCCACTCACAAGCCAGCAGATCGCATGCTCGGACGTCAACTCGCACGATTTTGCGAAATGTCAGTACCTCGTATGCTCGGTACATTTGCACACAACGAAATTCACACTTGACTGCAGTCTCTTGGGCAATACCTGCTTACCTGTGTCATAGCAGCTACTCTCAACGTATGACCGGTCGAGGCCAGTCGAGGTACTCTCATGCGAGTATACGGTGACAGTAGCTATCTACTGTCACGTCAGCAGCTCGTACTGTGTAACCAGGCCTTTAGACACTGGGTCCAAAGTATGCAAGTTTGTGCATCTAATCACGATAAAGGCTCTTTATGCAAACCCCTAGGGAATACTTAAGCTTGGAATGAAAGATTCACGAGAAGGCACAAAAACTATAGAATAAATGGAAATCCTGTTACTCAAAACTAGGCAATTTTTCAGTTCTCACTTCAAATATTATTATAAGTTGACCAGATAAAATCATTCCAACCCACTCTCGACTCAGAAAATAATATTTTCTACATGAAAATACAATGAATTTCTACAGTTTTGCAATCAATATAACATTCTGAAGTTTTAGTTCAGATTTCCAACACATATTGACATCTATTTAGCTCGAAGAAACATATTTAAAAAATTGAATTTTGAGCAGTTTTTTGCCTTTTTGCCCCACTATGCACGATAGCAATCACGAAGCAACAGTAAAAAACCAACATTTACGCACATGATGGCACTCTCAAGTTATTATAACAAAAAGTCAAAAAGTTTGCCTCTGACTAGGCAACACTTTTAACAGCCACGTGTTGTAACAAATATTTTATCGTAAATATTTACCTAGTTTCACTTTGATTATTTAATGCCAACGAAGTACCCAAACTACTCACGCATTTTTTCAATCACTGTTTAACGTAACAACGAAATAATTCAAGTTTGAATATATTCACATTGGTTACGAATATAATTTTGCCGTGCCCGTCCTCGAAGTCTAAAGCCTAAAGTCCTCGAAGTTAAACAACAAGAAATAACGAACCTGAAACATGAATCCTGGGGAAACATACTCAGGTAATTTATAATTGCTTGAGAAATTAAAAACTACGACTACCAACAACTGTTTTCATTAAAACTTTGTTTTCAGTACAAATATAAGTATAAGGGATGTAAACAGGTATTTCACACGAGAGGAGTTTACTAACCTTAAACAGGGCGAGTTCATGCATTCAAAATTACATTTTCTCAAGCACTATGCAGATCACAATTTCCGTATGGTCACATTTCAATCCTATTTCACACGAGGATTAAAAGATCGGTCGAGTGATTCCTTAAACTGGTCGAGAGCCATCACACAGTATAACAAACAGAATAATAAAAAAGTGGGTATTCTCGACCACGCAACACTGTTAATGGAGTAGTATTATTGATTTCGAATATTGACATAGTGTACACTAATTTCAGTTTTTCTTTATTTTTAGTTATAGGTAAATTATGTGGATCACTTAACAAATACTATAGAAGTACGGCGGGGTATCCAAAGAAAAACTTTTAGAATACTGTCCTTTAAGTAATATGCACTGGGTTTTTCACAGCTCGAAACAATTTTTATATTTTTCTGAACTAATGCTGTTAAGTGTAAAAAATTCATTTTGCCTACTGTAAATGAAATGTACCTTTCAAACACTCGCTAGAACAATACACCTGATACCCTAAACCCGTACGGTTCTATCCACGATAAGGTGTATCCAAAGAGCAGTTGTTAAACTAAACTATACAGTTGTTATTACAACAAATATATTGTTTAGCAAATCGTATCAAAAGGCTTTGATGTTAGAAATTTAAGAGTTTTTACACTGTGAATATTTCTAAGAATGTATATCGGTATATAAAATATAATTAATAACATCAAACATGTTTCCAAACTATACCAAGTAAGTGTTTAACACACGTCAGTAATTAAATACGTTTCCCTTGAAAGAATAAAGCGCGGATATTTTTGCAGATGTCTCATTAATACATTTCCCAATTAAAGAATGTAATTAAATAACGGTCTAAGTGCCAAACCACCAGTCCGAGAAAATGCATAGTATTGTTATATTAACTTTTTCTTTGCGTAAATAAAACAAAATTGAATTGATTCAGTTATTTTAATACGATTCAAGTATACAGTAATGGTTTTTGCAAAAAAAAAACCGAAACTTTATGTCGATACAACTTAAATGTAAAGGTAACATATTTAAGAACGTTCTACGTCAACAAGTAATAACACAAATTATGATCTTAGTACATTAATAAGTTATTAAAAAAAAAAACGCTTATGGTCACGATCAGGTAAGTAGTCAATCATCACAAAATCATCATCACAATTACGTACTTTCTTCGGTGATTTGAAACTCAGATTGGGAAATTTTCTTCGAAAAACTTGGTAGTAGAATCGATAAGTCAAGTTACTGTCAGGGGACATCTCTTTATAAGCTCGATAAAAACTATGCATGTTTGTCGGAGCTGAGGTATTCCTTTGAACTACGGTTCCGTGTGTAATGGCTTATTTCACGTGGAACTAGATTTAGATGATCAACAACCATCTGTTCATATTTTTCTGTATATTTTCTGTGCTTCTTTTTATTGCCTCTATTTTCTTCATGCATCAGGTCCCCACACTTTTTCTTCTCTGTCAGTGTTTGAACTTTTCTATGCGTTAAGGCAAAAATCTCTTGAAACGTTTTTCGACACACCTGAGTTACTACCTCATCTCCTTTTGGTACAGTATAATAAACCGTATTTGTTCTCCTACTGTTTGCAGCATCTTCATATGTTCCATGTCTTCTTCTTTTGATTTTGCCAATATGCATTAATCCCATTAAGGCCGTGGACTGCTTTTTATTGTCACCAATTTCCTAGAATTCCTTACATTTCCTTACTGCCTTACATTTATGCTCAAGCAAAAGAGCTTTTCAACCAAATTTGCATTTGTAGGACACCTACAACGGAAAAAAAACAATAATACACGATGTGACCACAGCCTGAATCACCTGTTGATACCGCTTCTTTTGGAGAATTCTTCGCATCTTTTACAGTGGTTCTTTGAGTCACGTATGATTTGCCACTGTTTCTCTTTTGCTTCCTTTCTTGAATTTCACTGCCTTCTCCTCTCTTTCACTTCATTTTGGTATAAAATCCACAACAACTCGTTCAACGCGTTTGTAAACAAAGATCGCAGTAAGAATATAAACACACAGGAGGTTATGGCACATAGACCATTAATAACAGAAAGCGGTGTTGGACTTACAGTTTCTGCCATTTACAGGAGAACATGTGAGGCTTAAATAAAGCTTTATGGACACAGACCCGTATTTATGTTACTGGCAAAGCTACATAGACCACTTTGTAATGATAAAATCGAATTCATAAATGTTGGCACTTAGACCGCTATTTAATTACATTATTTAATTATTGCTCTTCAAATGCCACTATAGAGAACTGAGTTGCAGACATTACGAGAAAAAACAGACGTAAATGAAAAACGTGTGAAGAGACTAATTTGAGTGTCCACTCCAGAAAATCCTGAACCTATAATATTATGATGTTTTAAGGGATCGGCGAATTACACAAAAACTTTGGGCGTTTTCGTGAACAAGTTTTTCAAATCGTTTGCCATAGCTTAAAAACAAACATCGAAATGTCTTCTTCACAAATGTAAGATAAAAAAACAATTAAATGAAAATATAATGCAGAATTTCTTGATTTCAAAAATTGCACAAAACTCAGCATTCATTCATGATCTGATACCGAAGAAATGCTGACAAATATGATAATGTATTCAGAGTGCGAACAGAAGAAGAGTGGTCTTAAAACACTTTATATTTGCCTGTATCGACCATTACAGACACATTGTTCCTTCGTGTAATCTAAAGACAGCCATTTTGCGTAAGCCAAACCGCATCTTAGACCTCAATTAAGTAAACAAGTGACATGTCTTACTGATACGACACCGTCGAGGTTGATTGATCTTGCAATCAAAGTTAATACATTTAAAGTACCCTGCAATCTGCCTAAGAGGATACTCGGTCCAGAAGTGATCCTTATTACTAATTAGTTTGGAGTTAATGAAACATTTAAGTAAATGTAGTTGAAAATAAAGTTGAGCTTTGGTGGCCACGTGCCGTGACAAATTCTTAATTGATTAATTTCGTAATATTGTTGTCGTCTAGAACTAATCGTGAGATGAGGTGGCTTAATAGATCTTCGATATATTTGCATTCCTCATATATTATTTAAGATATACTCTCACCGTGTCTCTTATATTCAGGTTAGTTTTTTTACTTTTCCGCACTCCACTACACTAGCGGAAGAGTAATGTAATCGTGTAAAGAAAAAGTGAAAAAACAAAAATTTTTCTTGGGTTTATTTTTCGTTTTTCGACCTAAAAACCAAAAAAAAATGGTTTTTAAAAAATGTTTGCTGTGTGTGTGTCGTCGTTGTCGTCGGCATTAAAATTTCCTGTTATCACGATAACTCAACTAAATCGTGTCGGATCGAACCGGTTTTCACTGATCCTCATCAGAGATGTCTCCCAGATGACACCTATTGATTTTGAGGTGAATAGCAGACACCATCCCTTGGGTCTAGTTGACAATTCTTTTTGTTAGCATGATAATTCAACTAAATCGTGTCGGATCGATCGGGTTTTGACTAATTCTGATCAGGGACGTCCCCACCTGTCCACGAGTCATGAGAGCATGATGGTGGACTATTTGAGAAATTTGTTTTGTTAATACGATAACTAAATCATGTCGGATCGATCGGGTTTTGACAAATCATGATCGGGAACGTCTCCCAGACGACACCTATTGATTTTGAGGTGGATAAGACACACCGCGCCCTGTCCATGGATCATGAGAAAGCACGACGGTGAACTATTTGAGAAATTCTTTTTGTTAACATGATAACTCAACTACATCATGTCGGATCGATCGAGTTTTGACTGATTCTGATTGGGGACGTCTCCCAGACGACACCTATTGACTTTGAGGTGGATAGAACACACTCTACCACGTTCATGTTTCATGAGAAAGCACAATGGTGGACTATTTGATAATGTTTTTTGTTAGCACGATCACTGAATTAAATCGTGTCGGATCGATCGGGTTTCAACTGATTCTGATTATAGACGTCTACCAAATGACATCTATTGATTTTGAGGTGGATAGGACACACCACACCCTGTTCAGTGGTCATAAGAAAGCACGAGGGTGGACTATTTGAAAAAAGTAAAACTCTCGCATAAAACAGATATTCTGCATTTATGTGTTGGTTTATTTTTCCTCGGTCACTCAATTTCGAGATAAAGATGTTCTACGTGCGGATAAGTCCGTTTTAATGTTTTAAAACTGTTTATTTTTAATATGTGTTGGCCCAAAAAGGAAAAAATGGTTGTCTCCTATCGGGAAAACTATAAAACTATTGTCAATAAAAATGTAGATTGCGATTCTCAAAAAGATATGTTTTAGATAATTGTTTATGATTTTAAATAAACTATGTTAGTGTTAGTTGGTATTACCAATTTACATTTTCTAGATATAGCTCGTATGTTTCATGAGATGTTTCTTTATCATATCCTAGAAATGTGTTTTAATAAAAAGAACTAAAAAAAATGTTCTGTGATCAGTTATAGTCTTATATCAATGAGTGAATATTATAGATAGTAATATTTTAATATTTTTTAGGATCTTCTACTCATGTTAAGCGCTTCATTTCATTTGTTTCATTTCCTTTTTGGATTATCTGTTATATCTGATTTTTTATAGATGTTTTTATCGATCGATTAGAATTTTATAACACTTCAATACCTCCTTTTTCATTATCATTCAACTTTGTAGTATTTTCAAGATTGTAGACTTGTGTATCGCTTTCTATTTATATATAACCGAAGAGCTACTACCATTTTAACATAATTTCGTCCGTTTTCACTAAATCATTAATATCAATATATAAACATCTTTACCTCAACTAGCTGTTTTTATAATACAATAGTTGTAATGCTTTGAAATAAATTTTGATCGACGCATTCAAATGGCAGACCAATGATATTTCTGCAAAGGTATACAAATTTCTATTTGACTTCTAATAAATTTTAAATTTGATTTTACGATTTAAATAAAAAAAAAACTAATGAAAAATCTGGGAAAATTCTTTCTATGAAATTATAAATTTAATCCCAAATTTTCATCCTACAAAAATACTAAAAATATATTTAATGGTACGGAATCACATTTATGACAAATAAATGCTGATTATGCATATGGCAAAACAAATACCATTTTTTTTTGTAAATTGCCACATACTAAATCAATACTATATATCTATTTCAATTCAATTAGGATTTTTTTTAAAAGGTACAAAAATACAAAGAAAAAACTTTTTTATTAGAAAATATTTACTATATTTTCTTTTGAAAAATGATACTCAACTAACGCCAAGTATTGTATTATTTTCATAATTATAATAAAATATATACAACAAAAACAGGTAAATACATATTACACCCAATATGCATCTGAATTAAAATATAATACATAGGTCACGTAATCCATATGATATACAATTGCATACGCCTAATTGAATTGTATAGCTCTCATAATATCGTAAACATACAGATTTTTTATGACAGTGCAATATAAAACGTCCCCTTTCATAACGTGTTAGAATTATCTGATAGGCATTTAGCGCAATGAAAATGATCACTTTAATATAGACGGTTTCAGGATATTTTCTGTTTAAAATTCGTTAAGGGCTTGTATTTTTGACCTTGCTGGCCTGTTTTATTACTTGTGAATCGAGTTACCATTACCGTAAAGGCGAGGCGTTTGTTAATTACAACTATTTTATTTCGTGGGCGGCTTTAGTTTTTCTTTATATTATTTAGTATTTGAGGTACGTATATATAAAATTATCTCAGAAATTATCCTGAAACCCTGTATAAGAGGTACAAATGATTGATGACAAAGATACAAACCAAATTAGTATCAAAGAGGATCTGTTAAATGTCAAATTATATTTTTTGATTCCAAAAAAAGACCGATTCACAAGAATAAGATGGTACTATACACTACAACTATTATACAAAAAAAAAAGAAACAAATATATTTATAATAAAAAATTGCCTAAATTAATTATTAATTAAATTAAAAGTGATACATTGCTGCTCGAATAAAGAATAATATACGAGGGGGACCCAAGAGAAACCAAAAAAATTGTTTTAATTTCTTTATTTAACTTTTAAACAAAAAATTTCAGTCCCCTTCACAGTACTCTCCACTGGAATTAACACACTTGTCTAATATTTTATTCCGTTGTTCAAAACATTTTTGAAATTCGTCTTCTGTGATGCCCGACCATCCATGGGGTGTATCCATCGTTTTTTTTTCTTCACCACAGCAGCGTCGGTAAAACATTTTCTTTTCATGTCTCTTTTCATTCGGGGAAATAAAAGAAAGTCGCTGTGGGCAAGGTCGGATAAACAGGGGGATGGGGTAGAGGAGTTATGCCATATTTGGTCAGAAATTGAGGTACAGGCAGGGCTGTGTGACGCACAAATTTGGCAGCCACCCTTTTCATTTCAAAATCTGCCGTTAAAATTCGCTTAACTGAACTCCAAGTCACTAGGCAGCTCCACAATTTCTTCAATGGCCCGTCGTCGATTTTCCAGGATCATTTCGCGAGTTTTTTTCATTTCACAACATTTTTAGTGGTTCGAGCCGTGGAAGGACGACCAGTGCGAAGTTTTTAATCAATTGACATTTCATATCTTTTGAAACGTGAAAACACTTCTGCTTTTTCAATAGCGTCATCATTGTAGGTCGTTTTTAACATTTCAAGAGTTTCTGTACCAGTTTTTCCGAGCCAAAAGTAAAACTTTAGCACACAAAACAACTTTCACTAAAAAAATTCATACAAGCTGAACGGGACGGAAATTAGGGACAACGCTAGACTTACGGACTCGGTAGCGAATGGTAGCTCTATACGCTCCTAGAGGCAGAACAGGGTACTACAAAAACTTTGCCCACCACAACATCAGTTCTGTTTGTTTTGTGTAGCCCCTCGTATACAATTGGCATATTTATGTTGAATAACTTAATACCAATTAAACCGCGATTTCTTATTATAAATAAACTATTCTCTTGGTGTACGATCATTTATTACGATTTGATTCCTGTTAATGCAAAAAATGGAAATTAAGTTAGTTATTACCTAATTTCCATTTCTTTGCATTCAACTGAAAACAGCATGAAATCGTAGATATAGAATTTTAAAATGTAATTTATTTTTATCGTCTTCCAAATCATTTAATAAATTATTCATGTTGTTATATAGGGGATACTAAAGGACAAAAGCAAATATCCAACATTAACGAGGATGTCCTATTGTCAATGTCGACTGAAAAAGGTATTTTCCAGCATATTCAAGCAGTTCAGATGGAAACACATCGCACTTATTTTAGACCGATCTGACCTTTTCTCTCTGACGGTAGGTAAGTAACCGACATTGTATGGTACATAATATGTACCATATACGAATGTATGGTACATTGTATGGTAGAATAAACGAATTCATACACAAAAATACTTGTTTTAGAAACGAATTCGTTGTTAAATTTTGAAGTGGCCTGTTTATAGTTAATATTTTATTACGGGAATTTTACTGGTGGCAACATTTTATTACACACGTTAAAAAAACATATGTTCGTGTTTACGTGTTATATAACGACTAAGATGGCGCAAGATCAAACAGTTGCATAAGAATGCATATTATAATATCCAAAAATTCTAATAAATGCATCTTCCACTTGTTCATTACGTTTGTTTTTTTTTATGAACTAAATTGCATTGTGTTTATTATATCGAATTTGAGAGCTATTAATATTATATAATTTACTTTATTAATAATTTCTTATGAAGTCATTTCGATAACTGAAAGGTAAAGATGAAAGATAATGGAATAATTTGGAGTCATTAAAATAATATGTTTGATTGAATTTGATAATATGGATACATTTAAAATAAAACCTGATTTTTTACAAATAGATAATTGCAATTTTTTCAAATATCTAGGATAATGAAGGTATATATAAAAGATTACAAATTACTATTCATTTCATCGTTATTTGCCAAATAAAAAAATCTCTTATCTTACCGATAAACAGAACAGTTTACCTGAGCCTAGCCATAAATCAAGCCACGGTATGAGATAAGAGCCGTTTGGGATTTTTTATTTGGCAAATAGAGATGTATTTAATTTCAATTTGCCAAATAAAAAATACTTGAACCTGTTATTAAAAAAATCGTTGAATGATATATACCGTCTCCAAAACGTTGTCCCCAATAAAACCCTTTTACACAACGTTTTCTTAGATCATAGGTATATATGTATAAGATATTTTTGTATACAGTGTGGTTTTGCAAATTTCGCGATATATTAAAAATGTTGTTACTAAACTTATTTGAATAACTCTGAAATATGTCAACCTTATTTTTCAGACATTTTTTCCGATTGTGCGTGTACAACCCCCCTCCTCCCCTCCGTTTTTAACAAAAAATTATTCCTTAAACTTTTGCGAGTATAACGGTATCCTATATTAGCGATTTCCTATTTATCGTTTGTAAGATAAAGGTTTAAAGTTTTAAAAAATTAAAGATAATGAAATATGAATATTGAAAAATAAAACGTTTTTAAAAAAAAAAACATTTTACTTGGCAGACGGACTAACAAATGATATACCGTCGGTGCCCATTTCTAAGATAACGAAATTGCCACCGCATGTTACATAGAGGTCTGTTATTAGGTTGTAATCATCTCATGTTTTCATTGTTTAACGTCTATGCGGATCACGTCATCTGTTTCAATTTCTGTGTTTTTATTTATACAGTAACCTGAAAATTAACATATCACGAGGCATTGATCAGTCAACAATATCCAATGTTATAAAAATGCAGTCCTTCATTTTAAATGACGAAATTGTAGTTCGCTTCCCCGACAATCAGGAGTGGTACAAATTGGAACTATTTTAAACAGACAGGGTAGCGACATAGTCCTAATCTACAAAATTCTAGAACCTCAATGCAACTGGAACCTTTTTCTTATTTTAACTCCATAATACAGCGAGAATTAAATTTATACATGTGGTCTATAAAATACTTGACACTAATCAAATCCTCTAATAAGGTCTCCAGGTATAAATCTTTTTAGCCTCCGTACTTCACTTACATTGACTAAAAGCTTGGTAACGAGTATGTTGGGCACGCGCTTTTATGCATTTGGTGGTATGATGGCCTAGATGAGGGGTTTATTGCGCAACGGGCAGGATTATTGCCCTTTACCTACTCATCGCTGTAGACCTGGACAGCTTCGTGAAGGGTGAGTCTGCCTTCCCCCCGCCTCACCCACTCCCAGCACGAGAAGCGCAAGAAACACTATTCACCGGCTGTCTGCCCCCGGGAGCGTAATCTGTCGTGAGTCCCGCGCGTGGCGCAGGACTCGGATGGGGTACGTTAGGGTGAGTCTTGTAACTCAGGACGGAGGGTTGTCTGAAGGTTTACGGAAGCCCCCAGCTCAACCTCCCAGGGTCGGGAGGCAGGAAGTGTGGCAATAGAGCCCCACTTCCTGTAGGTAGGTGTGGAAATGTCTATGTCGGTCCCCTTGTAAGGTGGTTATCAGGCGACAGGTGTATATAGCCTGGTATAATAAATAAATAAGTTGGGGTGCGTATCCTATATCTTACGCGAGAACCTGGAGTTTTGGTCTCTTGTGGCGGTGCGGTCCTCCCGGTCGTAGTCAGAAGCTGCTCTTATCAGGGGATTATCGTAATCCGATCGCAGAGCTTCTTCGCTCTGTCTTGGATCTTCTCCGTGATGGTCTTGTACTCTCAATCTCTGATAAACCAGGGAGTGTCCAGATCACGTCTCAACGCTATGTTCTCTACGGCTTGGATCTTCTTCATGTGCGTCTTGGCAGCGTACCCCCATGCGGTAGAAGCGTATATTAATGGGGGCTGTATTACCTGTTTGATAAGCAGCAGTTTGTTCCTTAGGTTGAGGTTCGTGTTGCGTCCCAGCATTGGGCTGATTTTTCCCAGAGTGGACTTAGCTATCCCTGTACGGTTACCTTATCAAATCAGACCTTATCAAATGTCCGACTAACAACCAATAAAACGGCAGAATAGTACATTTTCTTTTCAAGGGCATTGTTGATGACACTGACAATTCTGTTGACTAACAGGAAACTTAAAAAAAATTATGAACATATTACGCGAGTGACCCCAATATTATTTGGACAGTTAATGTTATCTTTCCCAAATATACCTAATATATCGTTCATGATAAATTAACCATAATAAAATAATTTATTGTTAATCATCTCTTGTATCATTAGATATTCTAACAAAAAATAGATTTTATACTCCTGAAATTAAATACATGATTACAAACGTTTATTCAAAGTGCTGCGGATGAAAAGAATATAAAAGTATACCTATTACTGGGTAATATTGTCAAAACATTCTCCAAACTTATTTATCACATATGACGAGGTGGCCGAGTGGTTAAGGCGTTGGACTGCTAATCCAATGGGCTCTGCCCGCGTGGGTTCGAATCCCATCCTCGTCGGTACCCTTTTTTTTACAATTATGTCTACAATAACTCATACACGATCAATATTTCTCAAAAACATATTTTTAATCTTCCTTAAAGGTGTATTTTAGCTATTTACACTATATTACTAAATAAATACACAACATAAATCCTTATTGTATTATTTCGCACCCGTTATCTTACCTGATTTACTGTCTATTTATTTTATTTTACTTACAACTTTAATTTGCCGATTATTTACTGCTACTTTGTAATTTTCATTATATAAATAACTTAAATTTACTTTAGGACCTTTATTAAAATTAAATTCCACATTTCGCCAACAACGATCAATATGTCAGGATGGCCGAGCGGTCTAAGGCGCCAGACTCAAGGTTTACCTTGCCTACGGTGTTAGGTTGTGAGCGTTCTGGTCCACTCTGTGGGCGTGGGTTCGAATCCCACTTCTGACATCACTTTTTTTTATTTTTTTTTTAATTATTACTGTTCTACACAGTGAGATATTTCACGCTTTTATTTAATAAATGATAACCAATATATAACAGAGCAGAAATATAACAAGCGTCGTTTCACGAATTTTGTTTACTGTGCATGCGGGTAGCCTATCCGTGTTGTCAAGATTTAATACATTATATTTATATTAAAATCTTTTTATTCCCTATTATTTACAATACTAATTTAACCTAATGTATTTGATTAGGCATTTTATATATTTTGGCAATCGGATTTTCTCTTTGTGGATAGAAAAAGACCACTGAATTTACAGATCGGTTTGATCTGTCATCTTAAACATAGGAAACAAGCTGTCCACAAACCCCAATATTTTAAGTTGGCATCATTACGAGATGATTAAAACTGTTGCCTGCATTGGATGTCAACAAGAGTTTTCTACATAAAGTTATTAGCAATGTTATAAAGTGTATAATAGAATTAACACAAGACACTCAACAAATATAAATACCAAAATATTACAGAAACCTTAATATTACCCAAATTGATTGCAGGATCCAAAGTTCACAAAAAAATGCCCCGGGTGAGGATCGAACTCACGACCTTAAGATTATGAGACTTACGCGCTGCCTACTGCGCTACCGAGGCTGTAGTAAATAATGTGTACTATTCGATACATGTCAGAACATCTGTTCAACTAATTTAGCTTAATTTAAATAATGATGTGATAAATATCTTAGAGAACTGTGAAATAATACTTGTAGTATTATATTGTAGTTATTATACTAATAACTTTAGGTGTCAATACTTATTCAAACATTTATACTTTGATTTTCTTGGCATATGATTAAAATTAAAACACCTTACTTAGAATTGCCAAACAAAAGTTGCAAACCGTATTAAAGAATATATTCTTTGTGAATACCGCCAATAGTTTTACAAAAAAGAATCATTAATTGAAGGTTAAACTTTGGACTTCTAAATATATGGTGAAAATTTGCAACCCTTAAGAGGCGCACTATCGCGGCTTCCCCATTCAATTGTATGACATGGGTAGGTATGTCATACCCTTGTGTTTAATCGTTTATGTGTTGTAGAAAAAGACAATAGTAGTATAACTACCCCGCCACCAGACACCACATGCGGTCATTGTTGATCCCAAGAACTCGGCGCAGGTATAGAACAGATCTGTACAGGTATAAAACAGATCTATATCGGTTTAAAACAGGTATGGTAACCTGTTTTGTAATTTTAAGACCTGTTTCAGACTTTTACGCTTTCGCTTGTCTCTACGCGAGAGGCAAGTGCCGCCCGCAAACAAGACCCGCGCGACTGGTGGTCCTGACGCCTTTAAGTCCCGCTAGCAGGGACTTGTTCTCGGCTTTTTCTTAATCCTTAGTAGCCTTGTTTTGCCGCATCGCTTCGTCAGCATCAGCCCCCCCGGGGGTGTCTTGTCGTGGGCGCCGCGACCAGCACGGCGCCCGGGAATTGGGTCATATCAGGCGATCTTCCACAACAATGCGGACGAACCGCGTCGCTTGAATCGCCGTCAGGAGAGTGAGTCTTAGTACTCAGGAGAGGTCCTTCTCTATTAGAAAAGGATCCCAGGATTTGGAGTCAGGTGTGTGTGTGAGAAGGAAGTCGTGTGTCTTTCCTGCAACAGAAAATGGTTAAAGGGCCGTAGGGTCCCCTGACATAAAAAATGGTTAGTGGAGCAATAGGGCTCAGCTGTAATAAAAAGTTATGTTTGACCTGTAAAAAGGGTCTACGAGGTTATACTACCTGGATCTTGGGTCTCTTGTGTCTTTCTGATCTTCCTGGGTCGTAGTTCGAAGCTGCTCGGATGAGAGGTTGTCATGAGCACCTGCTTGATGGTAGAGCTTCCGAGCCCTGGCTCGGATTTCCTCCGTCACAGTGGTAAGTCTAGGTCTCGCCGGATGTCGATGTTCCTCACGTACCATGGGGCATCCACGGCACGGCGGAGGGTGACATTTTCGACGGCCTGAATCCTTATCATGTGTGTCTGAGCAGCGTTGCCCCAAGCTGTCGATGCGTACATCAGTTGGGGCTGAAGGACTTGCCGGATGAGGAGCAGCTTGTTCCTGAGGTCCAGCTGGCTGTTGTTTCCCGTCATCGTCCAGAGTCTGATCGCAGTAGCTTTGGCACGTCCCGTCACTTGGTGGATGTGGTCTGTCCATGTCAACGACTTGTCCATGACAACTTCAAGGTACTTGGTCTTGTCCCGCCATTGGATGTCCTCACCGTTGAAGCTCACATGTCCTTCTGGGGTTTCCCGCGTCTTCTTGAAAAGCATCGCCCTGCTTTTCTTTGCGTTGATGGCTACCTTCCATTTGTTGCACCAGTCGGCTAGTTCGTCCGCAGTACGCTGCAGGTATGTCATTGCCACGCGTGCCCTCCTCGACTTCGCGACGATCGCCGTGTCGTCAGCGTACAGCGCAGTGGCCGTGCGTTCTGTCTTTGGCAGGTCTGACGTGAATATGTTGAAGAGGTGAGGCGACAGCCTGCACCCTGCGGTACTCCGGTCTGATGGTTCTGCAATCCGATACAGAGGTCCTTTACTCTGGCCCAAAATCTCCTTGTTGTCAGGTAGGACTTGATCAGATTCACCAGGGCCATCGGATATCCCAAGTCTAACATATTGATTAGAAGCGTGTCGTGCCAGACTCTATCGAAGGCCTTGGAGACGTCTAGGAATATCGCTACAGTGACGTACATCCTTGTAGTCATCCTTGATCAATTCTCTATCCCAAAAAACTATTTTTGCAAGATCTTAAAGGCACAAATTTTCTCATAGACATCTTGATATACAGCAATCATTATCTCGGAGATAATTTTTGGCATAGTCTTCTTTTGTCGAGAACCTTGATTAAATTAAATAATAAATAATACCGCTTCTGTGTGTCATCTTTGTTTCATACTTTTTTGGTACTATAAGCATTAACAGTTAAAATACGTTTAATTTAAACAAAATGTGCCAAAACAAACAAATATTATTTCTAGTTGTCATTCTCATAACTAGCTAGATTATATAAAGATGTGCCCGGTATTTAATTTATGAATGTACAATATCAAACCATCGAGCATTTAAATTTGTATTTGTAACATACATTTATTTAGTAACATATGGTTATTTATAACATATTACATATTCAGTATATACGGGTCAATGCTTTCGTTTAGTCAAACTATTCCCAATTATTTCTATATTTGCTATAAAATAATACCTTATGCAAGTTATACGTGTTATTATTTCTATATTATTTTTATTTGCTATAAAATAGTACCTTATGCAAGTTATACGTGTATTAAACAATAAGCAGTATCAATAATTTTATTAAATGTATGTAACACTTATTTGCTAAAGTTATTACTATGGCCATCTACCTGCTAAATTGTAAAGCAACTGTCTGCGCGCGGGATGTCTAGGATACCACAATCCCATGACTCCGTGACGAGTGCGGATATGAACAAAAACCTTGTGAAACGTATATTCTAAGAGAATTACCCAATCTAATTTATTCCTGATGAGCTCTGAGTTAGTTGTTAATGTAAAGAATTATTAATAGCAGTTTTTTGTTTTTATAGGAAAAATTTTAGAGGACGGCTTAAAGAAAGGAGGTTTACTTGCATTCGTACGAGAACTAGACGGCAATGAGGACGACTCAATTGACAACTATTTACGAGACGCCAGTATGTATGCAAGAGGTAGGTGATATATATTTTTCGTTTGCATCGATGTAAGCAATAATGTTTTCATAATTGAACTATTATCAATTTTATGAAAAACCAATAGCTATTCTATTATTTTCAGTAGTTATATTAAGTGTCAGGGGTTCCTTGGTACGTAAATTCATGCTTGCCGCCCATTCCCTAGGGATGACGAAAGGCGATTGGACATTTCTAGACGTAGAAATATTTCAAGTAAGTAGTGGTAGACTATCTTCTAACTAATAACGTTCAAATTCATCAAACTCGCTCTTAACGTAAAGTTCGCTTATTTTCTCACAGGCAATAACAAAAAAAAAAACCTTATACAATTGATAAATTTGTGAAGTCAAAACAAATCTTATTTCGTAATTATTGCTGTCATAACCATTTTAAGAACAACCATCATTATTTCAATAAAGACAATGCTCTTAGAGAGAACATTGGGATAAGAAGTAATTTTTTGGAAAATAACTACCAGAGAACTGTAAAAATTAAACAGCCTCATTTGAGAATAGTACCTGACTCAAACCTAGCAGATATCCCCATCTGAGGATAATATATAACTAAAAGCCAGAGAAGTACTTGACTCGGTCATCTGTTTGAATATATGATTATATACAGCTTGTCAAGAATAGGAATACGTCTCGAAACTACGATATTGGACCGCACGCGAGGTGCGTAATAATAATTAGCCTGGTCTTTACTCGGTCGAACTGAGACCTTTGCACAGTAAATATCGATGAATATATATTGAATGTGAATGTGTGAGTTCGATCTGGTCACGCGTAAAGTGCGTCCTTTTCCCTCAGAATGCTGCCTCACTCTTTCTTCTACGCATACCTAGAGAATCTCACACATCTTCCAATTCTTGACGAGCTGTACAATTCATTGATTATTATAGTTCATTGCAATAAATAAATTCAAGAATATGATGATTTTGAAGTTCTTGAACTATTCTCTGATTGCTTCATCCGAATATTCTTATTTTTATTATCGAACACTATTTGCAGTGCATTGGCATGTTCTAGAGTCGTATTCTTACTATTTGTTCTACTTGCTCTACTTTTGTTTTTTATTATTTGTTCAATGTTCAGTGCGTATTATGATTAGATGTTGTGCGGTTCCAACGATTCTTTGTAAAAATGACTGCCTAGTTCATAAGTATTTCAAATGTTGCCATACTGGGAATATTCTGGTTGGGGAATATAACTTGGTGCTACTTGCATACCAACTGATTTTACATTTTCTAAAAATTATTGAATTGATGATGATGATGATGATGATGATGGAGAAATTTTTCATCCTCTCCTCTGAAATAACGGGTGCCCTGGAATAATTTTCTCTTTTTGGGTAAATAAAGCTGGGTTGTTAAAAAACTATTTACATTCATTATTTTTTATTTAAATTTACGTGGGTGAATCAAATATAAACGAGACTTTTGGTCCTGGGCATGCAATAGTAACGCGTGAGGGTTCTGGCTTCGTGGGGTGTTGGGTAGGGATGTCAGGAGGGGGGTGAGCAGGTGGGCGACCTCGCTTGTTCCTTTCAGTACCTGTTGTGGCGATGTCTGAGCAGGAGGTGCCTTCGTCAATTGCGCAGCGTGTTATCATCAAGTTTCTCGCCACGGAAGGTGTAAAACCAGCTGAAATCCTGACGAGATTGACTGCGCAGTTCAAGAAAGAGACACTGTCCCGAGCTAGAGTGTTTGCATGGCATAAACAGTTTGTGGAGGGTCGAAAAATTTGAAAATGAGAATCATGACCGCCGACCTCGCATCAGCGACAACATCGTCCGTGTTCAACAACTTCTTGAGGGTGACAGGCGTCTGACCACCACTGAGATTGCATCTAAAGTTGGAATAAGTTATGGAAGCACTTTTTCGATCATCGCAGAGGAGCTAGGGTTTCGTAAGGTGTGTGCAAGGTGGGTCCCTCGCCTTCTGACAACTGAGCAGAAATTGCATCGTTTTCAGGCGTGTGAGCGTCTCCTAGCGAAATTTCGGGACGAGGGAGACTCCTTTCTCACTCACGTTATCACCTGCGATGAAACGTGGGTGCACCACTATACCCCTGAGTCGAAACAAGCGAGCAAGAAATGGAGCCTTCAAGGGGAGGCTGGGCCAGTGAAAGCCAAGTCAAAGCTGTCAGCAGGCAAGGTTTTGGCTATAGTTTTTTTTGACCAGCGTGGCTTGTTGCACCTCGATTTTTTGCATGATCGCAGGACCGTTAATGCGGCATACTACTGCGACATTTTAAGCGAGGTTAGACTTGCATATTGCCGCAGACGACGTGACCTACCGATGAGAGAAGTGAAACTTCTCCATGACAATGCTCGTCCCCATACAGCAGCCCTAACCAGAGAAAAATTTGAGGAATTAGGCTGGGAGACATTTAAACACTCTCCCTATAGCCCCGACATGTCGCCCTGCGACCTTCACCTCTTTGGCCCTCTCAAGGAAGCCATGGGAGGGCAAAAATTCAACGTCGATGAGGAGGTTGAGGCCTACGTGCGCAATTGGCTGTAGACACAACCAACTTCATTCTATGAGCAGGGCATTACAAAATTACCTATACGCTAGGAAAAATGTGTTTCCAGATCATGAGATTATGCAGAAAAATGAGCTGTTATTCTTTTTTCTCAAGTTCAAATAAAAAAAAATAAAAAGAAAAGGATCGTTTATATTTGATTCGCCCTCGTATAATGTAGAGAAAGTGATCTATGAAAAATTACATCGTCAGAGTATCTTCCTTCACTCCACTGTACATCCTCAAGGCGTAACCTAAAGATTGCGATAACTCGTCAGCATAATACTGGTTAAATTCTCTAAATGTTCTCGCGTATTATGTCTTTTAATTGAAGCAAAATCCTAGGAGCATTAGTGTACACCTTAGATTTCAAATGATTCCATAAGAAGAAATTCATTGGCGTTAAATCGGGACTTCTAGGCGGTCAATTAATATTCCCCTCGCTTAGAGATTAGTTTTCCAAGGAACATCATTCTAACGGATTCCATCGATAAATTTGCAGTATGGGCTGTAGCCCCGTCTTATCTGGTATCTAACACACACATCCGCGCGCATATTTACCACTACCACTTTCCGAAATATTGAACAAATCAATGAGGAAAACATTCGAGGACAAATTACTTTTTGTTAAAAGAAGAAAGGATTGTCTGATCTCGTCACAGCTCCAACACATAACCTGGATAGTCAGTTAATGTGGTATAAGCAATAATGAATTAATTTTAGAAATAATCATACTCTTGGTCTCAAAAGGATCACGCCCTCTATTGACCAAGAGCATAATTAACTGTAAAATTAATTCGAGAGGGGAACTTGTTGAAAATGTCTCGATAGTGTACATTCATCTAGTGTAAATAACGGTAATTAATATTCTGAAAACTATCAAGGATAAATCCTTGATTGATCCTTGAAGGATCCTTTTCATTTTCTCATTCATAAAAAAAGCTTTTTCCCGCTTATGAGTTTTATATTTCAGGGATCATACTGGGGAGATCACGATTGGAAAGCTGGAGATTCCGAAGACCCTATTGCAAGAATGGCTTACGAGGCATTACTTAGGGTCTCTCTACTCCAACCAACAAGTGATAAATTTCAATATTTTGCTGACAAAGTGAAAAAGCGCTCCCAGGATGATTACAACTATACCATTAGCGAGGGTGAAGAAGTAAATATAAAAAACAAAAAAATACCACCCTTACTGTTAAGCCATGAACCGACGGTATATTATACTGAGCTAGGATAATTTTTTAGAGAACCTCAAAAAAATTTTTTATGAAATAAATATATATAGAATAAATTCATTTTATAGTTTACTTTTAATTTTTAGGGAAAATCCTAAAATAGGTTGACTCTTATCTTTAAATTGTCATTTTTTGGCAGCAAAAGATCCCTCACTTTAACTCCCTCCGAATTACGAATAGCCTTCTAGAATTCTAAATTCGAACAGGGTCGTACCACACCTCATTTGAAAGAGATTTTAATTTCATAATTACCAATATAAGTAATTTTTTTAATTTGATACAATAATTAATGAGAAAATTAATTTCAAATATAAAGAATATGCGTTAACGCTTCAATAAACATATTTTTTGCAGTATTGCTAATTTTCAAAAATGTTTTAATCATCTCTTGACAATAAGCAAAACGGTCTTTAAATTCTCGGATTAGATTTTGTGAGGGTTTATGTTTTGAAATTTCTCGGTTATCCTATTTAAATCTTCATAATTTTGTGGTTGATCAACATACCGACTTTTGATTCTAAATAGCCCTACAGAAACTAATCCAAAAGTCAAATCGGGAGACCGAGGTAGCCATTCAATGATTCCCAATCCTATCAAAAAAACTTCATCTAAATAAACTCTCGCTCCATTTTAAATAGGCAGTGTAGTTCCATTTTTGATACATCCTATGTATACAGTAATGATCATTAAAGTTTCGCAATAAAGAATTATAGTTTCTTAATTGCAAATGAGTTTTACGTCTCACTCAACTTTTCGTATATAGAGACCAAAAAAGATACTATAAACCAGCAAGGCAAGTATTTAATGTTAGTATTTTCAGGTGAATTTTGTAATTGGAGCTTTTTACGATGGTGTTTACCTATTAGGAATGGCACTTAACGAAACCCTTTGGGAAGGAGGAGATATAAGGGATGGCATAAGTATAACTACACGAATGTGGAATAGAAGTTTCCATGGTAATAAGTTTTATTTTGTATGATACTTTTTTATAAGTTAATGACATCCTGATAACTCATTAAGAGAATACATAAATTTAGAAAGTAGAAAATTAATTTCTGACCGAAATATATTAATAAGGGTCCAAAACACTATAACCTAACATACTAATATTTTCACCGTTAATGCGTCATAACAAAACAAAAATTTTCTCGAAATGTATCATAACAGAAACAATTGGGATCCAGATCGTTATTACCCCAGTAAATGAAAGACACTATAACAGTCTTACCAAAGGCAGCATTTAATTATACAGGGTGGTAATAATGTTTCGGGCCAACACGTCAATCCTATTTAAAAAACCGTTGAGTGACGCCCAACTTTCAAATATCGTGGTTAAGTTGTGATGTCATAGTCTTTTTGAAATTTTCAACCCCCCTCTTCTTTATGATTAAAATAGTAAAAGACGGTTACACTGAAAAATTAACATATTGCTGCATACAAATAAACATTGAAACATTGAAAACACCAAATTGAACATAATGCTTGAAGTGCAAGCTATCCGTCTATTACACAGTTGGGAAAATGTTAGAAAAGAAAAGTTTCGTCCTTATGAAGTACATTTAGTACAAGACTTGAATGGGGATGATTCAGATTGTAGTATACAATTCTGCGATGATATTATGTTACATTGTGATGATAATCCCATAAGAGTATACGTAAAATACTATTTGCACTCACTTAACGGATCTGTGGATGTACTATCACTATTAGCAATGTCATCACAAACTTGTCTTAATCTGTAATTTGCATCGTCTATAGCGTATAGCAATGAATTTACTCGGTTCACTATTTGCAGGGATTCCGCTAACACCAACGCACTATTTTATAATATCTTTATTGCGTTATGCACTGCTTTATACATAGTTGATATGAATAGTTTTTAAATCAGTTTCATGGAAATATCTACAAATTATTTATGTCTGGCTTTCCTTGATACCTGCAGCCTAGGCAGGATTGAACTGTACAGGTTTTATTTATTTGCTGGAAATTTTCAGCATAATGAAAAGCTGAATTCAACCAACTCCCCAACGTGTAAGGATTAGCTCTAGTGGTTCGGGAATTCCAGGACACTTTCTGTGAAACTCGAAGACGCGAAGACGTTTAGGAAATTTTAGAAACACTTTTTTTGTATTCGCTATTAATGCATCAACCTTGGGAAAACATTGTCGAATAGTTTCTGCCATAAGATATAGAGCATGTACTTGACACGTAACATGTAACAGTCTACAATCGTGTTGTAAAATAGAACGGTCTACTGGACACATTGTCCCGGCCATGCGACAAATGCCGAGGGGCCTGTACACGTATTATAGTATTTACAATAGATTTTTTACGATCTGTCGTTTTGTCAACATATAACAGCCGTCTATTTTGTAATTTACGTGTAATCTTCTCTATAATGTTGCCGCGTATAGTTGATATGTCACTCCATAATGTAATATGACTTGGTAACTGGAACTGTGTATTGTATTTGTATCAACACTTTCGAAATAGTTCTTTATCTAGTATGTGAAGCAGGATATTACAGGTTATCAACATCAACAATAAATCAAACTTAAATTGAGTTTGCAAAGGTACGCTCTGTTTTCTGTGTGGACGTTGCACAGAATTCACGTGACGTGTACAGTCGGATGTGGACCAGCACATTAAGGGTTTATCGAATACTTTACACATTACTACATCGTAGAATAAATCATCAAATTTGCCAATAAACTTTTTCACTTGGTGAGCATATAAACGTTTTCTGGGCTTTCGCACGGTGCGACATACTTTATTATTAAATTAAAATGTTTCAACTAACACAACGGAGACCGTACGTACACTTCGTTTGATAAATCAAGATCCACTACGGCCCTACGGCCGTGAAAAGTGCCATGAAGCGCCAATGGTATGCAGCGCTCGCCCACAGCCATACAAATCAATTAAAACCCACGATTTTCGATGTTAAGTGAATTAATTAAAGTAACTAAAACCTCTTACAGTTTTCTTCTAATCTTCCTAATAGCATTCTTGAGTTCAGTTCTGTATTTACAAGTACGTTTTTTAGGGATAACTGGCCACGTGCGTATAGACGACAACGGCGACAGAGATGCCGACTACTCAATTTTAGACCTGGACCCGATAACAGGAAAATTTGAGGTTGTAGGCCATTACAACGGTTTACACAAACACTATTCTCCCGTGCCGGGAAAGAAAATCCACTGGCCCGGTGGTAGAGAGGGGCCACCTCCGGATATTCCCAAATGCGGCTTCATGGATAACAGCCCGGACTGTAGAAACCACGGTAAGTTTGAATCTCATACAAACAGCGTATGATTGACCAAAATTCTCTTCCACTCTTGTGCTGCGATAGAGGCATACATGATGATCCTATATGGATCGTTCGCCTTTGGGGTATTCTTGGCATTTACATCGACAGTAATATGTATCGCATATAAGTAAGTTGCCCTAATAATTTTTACCGTATCTGTCAACGGTTTCTAAGCGACACGCATTGTATAACAATAACTGGTCACTGTTAATGATACCTTTATTTCGTAAACTTTCAGACATATGAAGACGACCGCAGATCTAAACAACATGTCTTGGAGGATAAGACCTGAAGAAGTCCATTTGGAAGTCGGCAAAATGTTTGGGTCCAAATTGGGTCTTCAGAAACTATCAGAGGTGGTAATACTAATCGCCATAACTTGTCACATTAGTGCTATCTCGACATATAATATGTAACAAAAAAGAAAGGACCATAGTTTCAATACATATTGAAAGGATGAAATAAGATGAATTAAATTCCATTTATCACAACTGTTATATCCAAATTTTATTCAAATGTGCATTCTTTCTCGAAAAACCAACTCGAAATATACACAGACTGTCTACATTATTTAAAATTCATAAAAATTGTAGGCAGATTTTACTATTTAAAAAATATAGTGGATGTATAGTGGCAGTAGAAGATATATCACTGCCAGTAAACCCCCAATAGGAAGAGCCGCTTCTATAATAAATGAACTTCTTCATTATGCATTAAAACATTAATCTTCAATTTGCATTTCTTCTTCCTATGCGTCATCCTGTAGATTACTCTGTGATACGTTTTCATTAATAAGTTCCTAGCTATCATCATTACACTCGGCAAATGTTAAATATTCTTCAGAATAATACCCTTCCGTGTTTAAATATTATTTGCTTTCATATGCTATCTCATGTTGTACAGAATGTTCTTCCTGACTAGGCAACTATTCTGTAGAACCCCTCTTTTTGACTACAAACCTAACCGGTATTATTTATTTCGTTTTTATCGGTTAGTTTTCGGTCAAAGTTTATCAAATCGGTATTCGGAATATCAGAATGAAAGGGGATCAATCTACAGATCATCAAGAATTAAGTCTCAAATCTGCGATATCGGACAATAGGAAGAAAAGCGGCTAGAAGTAGTATAAAAAATTAGTCGGCTTTAAAACAGATAGACTAATTTTTCAAATTTCACCCTCGGAGAGTACCTACAAAGTGATTTAATTAATTATATCGACGGAACACAGTAACTTATCTGGTGTGTAAGTGGAAGGGTTACAGGAATGCATTGAAAATTCAGCTAATGTGATAATATATCACGAATACTTACTAATACTTAAAAATAAGTGTTCGTAAACCGCCAAAGGGTTTTGAATATTTTCTGATAATCTGATTATGAATATAAATGTTGGTAATTAATGTTAGAAGGATATAACATGAAGTGGAGTAGAGTGGAAGGGAGTATTAAGTGCCTTAAGCTAATTATTTAGTTAAATCAATTATTATTCAATTAGCTATTTATATTTTATCTTTTGTTTTATCAGTGTTACCATTTTTATACCTAAAAATTATTTTTCCTTTAATATGGATTGATATTTTGTGTCATTAAAAAATCACAATTAATTAAAAATTATGTGATAGAGTTTATACACCATCTCGGCGTTCACGTGAAAACGTTATGTACCAATTAAAATAATGCCTTTAAAAATAAAAAGCACGTTTTTAATCTAAAAATAAAAATATTAAGCAGATATCTTGTAACTAATTCTGAGAAATATAACACAGCATATCTAACTATAACTATAGCTAGTAATCTTGTTCACCAGTAACCGACATTTTAGGTTTAAAAGCTGAATTTGGTAGATTTTCTTATTGTGTGACTAAATGTGACTAAAATAGTCACATTAATATTTATGTCCAAAATGCAGTGGCAGAAATATATGTTACAACCTAAAAACTAACATCATAATATATTATTAAGTAACAATATTATGTAAAAATTAATTACAAGTAAGTTTAATTCGATTGTTACTCATAGGCTTATGGGTTATCAAGTTGTAGAACATCTGTAACGTCATGCAATTCACTTCAAGCTACGAAAATCTATACCACCGTTGGCATATACAGAGGAAGCAGAGTAGCAATAAAAAAAATCATCAGAAAAAAAGTAGACATCAACAAAAAGTTGTTATGGGAAATAAAGCAGGTAAGAGAGAAAATCCATCATAGGAACAGTGCAGTAAACTGTTGTTAAATATAGCTTACTGATTTAGCTACACTAGAATTAAGCCCTGATAATGATGTGACAATGCATTCTGTAAATATAGGTACGCGATGTTACCCATGAAAACACCGTGAGATTTCTAGGAGCCTGCATAGAGTCTCCCACAATATTAATACTAACAGAATACTGCCCTAAAGGCAGTCTGAAGGACGTCCTCGACAACGATGCTATCCACCTCGATTGGAACTTTCGAATGTCCTTAATATATGATATAGTTAAGGTTCGTTTATAATACTATTTACATTAACCGAAATGATATACGTTTCTTTTCCAGGGCATGAGTTACCTACACAGTTGCGAAGTGTCCGTTCACGGAAAACTGAGGTCGTGTAACTGCCTCATAGATGGAAGGTTCGTTCTAAAGATTTCGGACTTCGGTCTGACCTCCTTAACTACCCCAGTAGAAGTCGCTAAAGACAGTAAATATTATAAGAGTAAGTTTCGGTGAAATGAAAATCATCTCTGCTTTCAAAATAGAAACAAATGTTTCAGGCATATATAGGGTGTCTCAGTTGAAACTATAGGATTTGAATTGCGCGCTCTATCTTTGATGCGTCAAAGATAAGGCGTTAATGTTTAACATTGAACTACCTATTCTTTAGATGCATTTCACTGATGTTTAACGACTGTCATCTACAAAGCATACGACGTCAACGTGCCGCGCTTAACAGTTCAACAACGAATAATTTGTATACGACTGTTTTATGAAAGTGAGAGATCATTTAACTTTATCAATAAATTTGAAGGGCGGGTTCTGTTATTAATAGAGCAACACGAATACGTCTTCATCGTAGTCGGCAGGTGAAAATATTGCAGCAGTAAGAAATAGTATATGGGAGTATCCAAACACATCAATTTGACGTGTACAAAAATTAAATCTGTCAAAAATCATCACGTATCGGATTTTAAAGACCTGGATTTATCAGCATACAAAATTCAATTGACACAACAATTAAAAATTACAACAGACTATTTACAACGTCGTACATTTGTTAATGTCGTAATGTTGTTGTCGACTGTTCGAAAATAAAGGTGATGGTGATATTTGCAACAAAATTTTGTTCATCGATGGGGCAAATTTTCATCTTGACAGATACGTTAGCAAACAAAATTGTCGAACTGGGATGCTGAAAACCCATAAGCTCTTTGGGAGAAATAAATACATCCACAGAGACGGTTTGGTACGCAATGATGCGAGGCTCCCAGGCATGTTGACGTAGTATGGTTTGTAGTAGACAGTGTAGATATAGTTGCAACTGAGACACCCGATACAAAGATGTATCTTTCGTAGATGACTGGGAACACATTCAATAAAAATAAGGTCATACTATTTGTAAAGACTTGACCAATAATTAGGTATTTATTAATAAGGTCAAACTAGAACGAATAATGCGTAAAAGTGTTTCCCGTTTGACATGCAACCAACACAACATCACAGAATGGGAAATTTGACAGTTCCCATTGCCTGTTTCAAGCATAAAAAGGCAGATAACGTTCATTATAACACTTGTATCGAAAAAACATTCATCATAACACTTCTTTAATATTGTAATGTTATGTAATACAAGTAGATAAACAATTTTTTAGCTCTAGTACATTATACTGTTTTACGTCATTAACGATGGGTAGAGAATACAATAGGCATTCAGATCAATTGGCCGACACGGAGCTATAAAAGTGCAGTATTTTGCTCCATAACCACTAAATGAATAGACGCCCTATAGTATTCTCCTATAAATGGCTGCAACAATGTCATTGGTACTGTGGTCCGGAGTGGCGGGCTGGGTCCCCATATTAAGGGTGGTATTGTTGTTCCAGCCCTAACCGAAAAAACTGGCACCTTTACCTAAGCATGACTGTCTTTGTTTTTATGTGTATTCTTTCTCTCCGCAGCCTCTGACGTTAGGGGAAGGATGTCAGTTTCTGCGTATGCTAACTTTTAAAAAATTAGTCTAATTATTGAATTTATATATAATCTAGTACGAATTATCTCTTTTAGAGATGTTATGGGTAGCTCCAGAACTTCTACCCTTAACAGTCATCCCCGGCACACCGGCTACCCAAAAGGGAGACGTTTACAGCTTCGGAATAATCTTGGAGGAAATAATTGTGCGTGGAGGACCCTACGAAGCTGCTAGACAATTTCTCGAACCTCACGGTACCAAAATTCTATTAAATATTTAACCATAAAGTAATTTAACATTTGCAGAAATTATTGCTAGAGTGGCAGCAAGGGAAAATCCACCCTTCCGTCCGGCGGTGAGTCTGAGAGACTGCCCTGAGGAATTAGTGGAACTGATGGAGAAATGTTGGAGTGATAATCCAGACGAGAGGCCGCCTTTTGATAGTGTTCGTCAAAATCTAAGAAATCTGATGAAGTAAGGATCTTTATTGGTTGCCATTTTACGACAAACTATTTAATAAAATTCAATGTTTAGGGGATACTGTGAAAACCTCATGGACGATCTCCTGAGAAGGATGGAGCAGTACGCCAACAACTTGGAAGTGTTGGTGAGCGAAAAAACAGAAGAACTTAGTCAAGAGAAACGACGGTCGGAGGAACTTCTATACCAAGTATTGCCGAGACCAGTAGCCCAGCAGTTAATGATGGGCGAAATCGTACAACCCGAGCAATTCGAGTGTGTTACGATCTATTTCAGCGACATTGTGGGGTTTACCGCGTTGTGCGCTAAAAGCTCCCCAATGCAGGTATTGTACTAGTCTTCCTTTTCATATAAACCACATATTATTCCGCACTGGTACAGGTATTTCCTGCGATAATTCCCGCAATGTATTTTCAGAAAGTTTAAATAAACGTGCCCCGTTAGTCTCTCCGGTAATTCATAAGGCCCTATAAAACAGTCACCAACTACTCCAGCCCAAACGTTAACAGAAAAGCGATATTGAAAATGATTCCGGTGTACATGTAGATTTTCTTCTGCCCAGTTAGGGTCCCTGAATACTGTAGAAATTTAAAATTCCCTTTTTAGTGAAGGTCACTTTGTCGGTCGCCAAAACTCTAGAAACACAATATGGGTAGATTTATTTTAGGAAACATATACAGACATTTAAGTGTGGAGGGAAATATTGTGGGAAATATTGTAGGGAAAGTGCCCGAACCCTCCGAAACCTATGGTATGGATAGAGTAAACAAAATTCTCTCGCAAAATTTTATGCACAATGCAGTAGTATACCTTGCCAGGCTATTTTCCTGATGCTACGTGTACGGTCTTCGCCGGTCATGTTTAGGATCTGTTTCTCAATATTTACGAGAATATATCTTTATGGACGCCGATTTTTAAAATGGAGATGCACACTATCGATGTCACGAACTCGTTGAGATATTTCTACAAAAGTTCGTCTATTCGGTAGACATCTTTGGGAGAAACGAGCAGAGTAAATACGTCGTGTTTCTTGCGAATTAAATGAGCCTCTCTATAAATGAGTAATATATGATATTCAAAATTATTATACATTTTAATGTGTACTATTTTAAAGTAATCGTAATCAAGAAATATGACTAGAACTACGCAATAAAACGTCGCGGCTTCGTACAGTACAAAAAAATCGAATCTAACTGAGTAAAATTCTTAGTACACAAAATAATACCTTAAGGAACGTTGGACTTGGAAATTATTGGAATAAATTATTTTGGACATAAAATATTGATTTATTATTTAAGGAATCCGACAAATGTTGGAATTTTTACTTTTATTTTTGTCCCATAATGTATTTATTATACCTATAATTAGATTATTTACACATTTTTATAACACATTTTTGTCTGTTCAGACCCAAATTGTAAACTGTAAAATAATGGTAGTAATACTTCTTACACCCTGTATAGTACAAATTAGATCTAATTAAGAAACTTTGTTTGTTTTAGGTTGTGGATTTTCTAAACGATTTGTACAGCACGTTTGATAGGATTATAGGATTTTACGACGTCTACAAGGTATTGTGAAGAAAATGTAATGATTTCATTAATTAGATTTAAATATACAAGACACATAACTTCAGTAACTAATTCTAAAAGCATGTTCATTTTTCAGTACTTGTAATTTTCTAATTGTTCAAAGATTATTGTTAGTAATGCAACGGGGTGAACGAATAACGTTCATCACTGACCGTTGAAATTTCAATAAAATTGTATTTTTATTGCCATATCATAGGAAATATTATGAGATAAATATAGCTTTTCAATTTCAAATTGTATTCAATAGTTAATTATAATATTAGTTGCAAGTAAGTATATAGTTAGTATGCGGACATAGTTCGTATTTTAACTTACAATCAGCATACCAGGTATGTAAATATGAAACAGGAATTTTTTGTATAAAAAATACACGTTTATTGTATGAGAATTATAAAAAATTTTCTATTCCAGGTTATTATTTTTATTATTGTCCATATTCCCAGGTTATATTATATATTATTGCCCATTGCTAGCTATACGTTTTTCCCATCTCTCTGACAATTTGTGGATTCCACGTCGAAAAAAATTCTTGCTCTTTTGAGTCATCGAGCCATTTTCGTACATTTTCGAAAAAAGTGAAGCCCTGCTCGGCAAGTGTGTGTCCCATCGATGCAAATAAGTAGCAATCGGATGAAGCCAAGACTGGTGAGTA
Organism: Rosalia funebris; assembly: GCA_037954035.1. Taxonomy (NCBI): domain Eukaryota; kingdom Metazoa; phylum Arthropoda; class Insecta; order Coleoptera; family Cerambycidae; genus Rosalia; species Rosalia funebris. The sequence continues at coordinate 14,146,364 of JAZFAV010000016.1, read as the reverse complement.
AGCCGAATGCGAAACTATTTCCCAACTAAACACTTCAATCGTTTCCTTGGCCGGTTTTTCTGTGTGATGGCACATTATCATGAAGGAAAATCACTTTGTGTTGCCTTTTTTGATGTTCTGGTCGCTTTTTACGCAAAGCTTGATTCAAATCGATCATTTGTTGTCGGTCGCGTTCAGTATTAACGGTTTGGCCAGGTTTTAGCAGCTCATAATACATCGCATCCTTCTGATCCCATCAAGCACAGAGCATTGTCTTCTGTCCATAACAATTTGGCCTTGCAGTCGATGTTGATGGTTCGCCTGGAGTTACCCATGATCGTTTACTCTTAAGATTCTCGAAACATATTCACTTTTCATCGCCAGTTAGAATTCGATGGAGATATGACTTTGTTTTGTACCTGTCGAGCAGCATTTCGCAAATGGTTCTTCAGTTTTCCTGCTGTTTTTCATTCAATTCATGTGGAACCCATTTTCCCATCTTCTGGGTATTTCCCATGGCTTTCAAACGTATGGAGATGGCTTCTCCTGTCACATTTAATTGATCCGCGAGTTTTTGTTGCGTTTGAGTGTCATTCTGATCCAATAATGCTTGTAATTCGCTATCTTGAAACTTTTGCGGTGATCTTCCACGTTTTTCGCTTCTCACTCTCTCACATCTCAAAATTGCAACTTTTGAATATTTTAAACTACTCAAAACACTGTGATTTATCAAGAGCATGCTCGCCGTGGCCTTCCACAAGCATTCGATGCGATTCTGCAGCAGTTTTCTTCAAATGGTCACAGAAAATTCATGCTGTCCTCAAATCATAGTTTCCAGGCACAAAATTCGACATGTTCAGACGCTATTAAAAACATATTTTGTTGTATGAAACTTATATTGTTGTGAAATAAAAACCTTTATCAGATGTCAAAACAGAAAATGGCGCCAATGACACGGTATGACGGTAACTACATTAGCAGCTAGACCATCTATGGGCAAATTCCGGTTTCATGTTTACATACCTGGTAGGTCCATAGTTATTCCATACTACAAATGAATTGTCACTCCTGCAACTAGCACTTACAAGTTCTGGTGTTCGGTCCTCGCTGCTACGTCCCTTGATGATACGGTAAAGATTACGTTATCCGTCTCTGATAGATGGGTGTGTTTTCGCTACACGTATTGTTAAGAGTCCATTTAATAATAGATTTACGTGAGTCGGCCACTTAAATCCTCCAAAATCTTGTATCCAATATTGATGCTTCTTAATTCGGATAATGGTTCTCGTTCCAAGGCATAAGCACTAGAAAAATGACCGGTAGCCAATCACGACCGCCCAAAAGTGACGTGATCCCAGCCAGTCCCGATTGATCAACCCTGGAGTTGTAACTCCACCCACTTTTTTGCTTATCCTCTGATCGATTTATGTAAGGCTCAATCACATAAATCCTCTAGAATTTGGTCTCCACAATTGACGCCTTTGAATTCGAATAATTGTTCTCGTTCCGTCGCACAAACACCAGTAATCTTGTGCCATTCCGTCTTCCAGTTTTGTACCTTTCAGAAATAGTGACCAATAGTGGCCAATCACGACCGCTCAAAACTGGTGTAATCCCAGCCAAGTCCCGATTGGCCAAGCCTGGAACACGCGAGAGTGATAACTCCTCCCACTTTTTTACTTACCCCTTGACATTATTGCCAAGTCTAGAAATTGCTCTTAAAAATTGCCCAAACATAAACGTTCACTTATTTCCAAACTCCACTAACTAGATACCAGTTCGAAAATAAGCTTCAACGGTGTAAATTTTGGGCATTCATGAAAACCATAATTCAAAAACTGCGGACCCTAAACGATCAGTAATAATGTTAGTATGCACAAATACTGACAGTATTATTGATCGGGTAAGGGGTTCAATAATGTTGGAATGACGAAAATACTGACGAACTTTTTGATATCCTCGCATCAGTATTAGGCCACGCCGGATCACGCCCCTAAAGTCGAAGGGATTCTGACAGTATTGCTGATCGTGTAGGGTGTTGCACGTCAGTACTTCAGTATTTTGTGAGTTGTTGTTGTGTAGACCTCATCTCCTGCGTCTTGCTTGTACTGTTTTTCTTATTTTTGTTTTTTATTCTTTCAAAACATGGATGACGATTTATCACAGAGTGAAATAGTTGCAGATGAGGAGGGTTTACCTCAAGAGGAATGTTCATTGCTGCTAGGCTGCTAGGACAATACTGAAGAAAATACTGACGATTTGGAATGACCGTTTAGTGTTAAAAATACTAATGGAGATACTGGCAGTATTACTGATCCTTAGAAATGACAGTATTACTGGCCGTGTAGGTTTTAAGATATCAAGAAAATTACACCCGAATACTTGATACATTTTGATAATCAACCATTTTAATGTCGATTGTTTTAAAATCAATTATCTATCACCTTTGACTAAGATCATTTTTCATACTCGTATCTCGGTATTATCCAAAATATTTTAAGATTGCTCAGAGTCTATATTAACGCACTACAACGACATGACCACATCTTTTTGACCGTTTGCACTAACAATAACTTGGAACCTCGTTTAATCTGCTTTAAAAATATTAACATATTTCAACTTAAAAACAATAACATAGGGCGTAACTGGCGTAACTAAAATCAGTTACGCCACCTTAACTAACGAAGGCAGTAAAAGACCTTTCTTTAGGTAGAGACAATAGGCGATGCGTATATGGTCGTATCGGGCCTTCCGGAACGAAACAGCGACAACCATACTAAGGAAATCGGTTTGCTGGCCTTGGCAATTTTAGATGCCGTAAGATCGTTCACGATACAGCACAACCCAGATGACCAGTTAAAACTTCGAATTGGAATTCATTCTGGGCCAGTGTGTGCGGGAGTGGTCGGTCAGAAGATGCCTCACTATTGCCTATTTGGGGACACAGTCAACACGGCTAGCAGAATGGAAAGCACTGGTCAACGTAAGTACCCAAAATCCCATAGGGTATCTCATTGGGAAGTGTGGGAACTAAAGGATTTGAATTGCGCGCCATTTGTGTTCTGTCAAAGATATGGCGTCAATATTTAACGACTGTCATCTACAAAACATACGACGTCAACATGCCTCAGTGTCTCATTTGGAATATTTGACAGAGTTTTTCATTCTTCAACATAAAATGGAGACGATACGGCTACAAATGGAAGAGAATATCGTTCATATGGCCGCCTAGACTCTTCTGGCATGATGTCATTCGTTTAGCAAAATTGCCTATAACACGAGTATATAAAACTGCCTCTACTTCCCGAATAACAAATTGAATGTTTGCTTTGAATTCATTGTTGCTGGGTGGGTGGTGTACACTTTTCCCTTGACATAACCCCAAAGAAGTCCAAAAAAGTCCAGTGGTGTTAAATCACATGATATTGCAGGCAAATTGATGTCATCAGTCCGCGAGATATCGAGATAACATGATCAAGAAATTTGGTATGTAAGACGCAAGAGAATTATGATTACACGTCCTGTATGACACGTTGCATCGTTTTGCTAAAACCACATGTTATTCAAATCCAAATCATCGATTTAGTGGAAAAAGAAATTGTTTAACATATCACGATAGCGTTCCCATTTTCTGTTATAGCATTACCAGCTTCATTTTCAAGGAAGTATGTGGAAAACAGTTGTATTCAAGCTATTCGTTGTGGAACTATTAATCGCAGCATATTGACGTTATGGTTTGTAGATGACAGTCATTAAATAGGTATAGACGCCATATCCTTCACAACACAAATGGGGCGCAATTCGAATCCTATAATTCCAACAGAGAGACCCTATATTTCTAATATTGCATGAAATATTTCGGCATTGCCCAGTCTATTCTGACAGATAAAGAAATCGGGATGCCCTTCATTTATAATTTCATGTTAACAATATCAGTCATGATTTATCAGACTGCTGATGCTGAATCATTCTGCAATCAATATCCGTCAGGTCAGAACCCATGTTGAATTTATGTTAAAATACTACATTTATTTAAACAAACAGTAATCTTTCTATATACAGTCGTCGCTGTGATTTTCGAGATAATACTCAGAATTCAGGTTGGACTATAATTTTCAACATCGCCTTTTTAAATATTGGCACTACATAGGCAAAAAAAATCCAGAATAGATAATAAATTTCCAAGGTATGTTAAGGAATCAGCTATAACATGGCTAACCAGGACCATCAACTCCAGAGGAATTTGTTGATTTTAGAGTATCGATGGTTGTTATGATATCATTTGATGCTATAGATAACAAAAAATGTGTCTGTTACATTATTACAATGTAGTATACATTGAGGATATATCACCTGAGAGATGCTGATTAATTTTGTTACTTGCTACTGTTGAAAAATAAGACGCCAAGCAATCAACAACCTGTTTCTTTTCAGAAACTATTCCATTATTAATATGTAATATCACTATTAACATAATTCATACGGTTCAAGTAATAAAGTAACGTACTGTAATTCATGATTTTATAATGCACGAATATATTTATGATAAATAAAATATTCCCAACTAAAGAATATAGGTACAAATATTGCTACTTTTGCAATAATCTTATGGTTAAATACAAAATTACATTAGCTACAAGTTGGCATATTTACGTTGAACGTATTGAGGTCGAATTAACGGGTTTTCTTATCAGAAATAAACTTTTCTTTCAGTGTACTTCTAGCGCAGCCGATCTACACAATTGATGCGGCGATCTACACATTTTCTTATTGACGTGCACTCTCCAAATCCTATGAAAATGTAGGTAAAATTGTCAAAAAAAAAAATAAAGAGGATTTAAAAAACCGGCCAAAGATATTATACTTGGAAAATACGATTTATTCAAAATCAAAATATGCCAATGAATAAAGTAAACAAACTACAAAACCTTTTATTAACTTTTTATCGGACCCTAGTTACCATACATGCCATCAAGCAAGAATGTAATGAAATACGACACTTTTGTACGTTTCCCTAAAATATAAACAATAATGAATTAATATTTGGAGTTAATTATGCTCTTGGTCTCAACACGCCCTTTATTGACCAAAAGCATAATTAACTCAAAAATTAAATTCGGTAGTCTATAATATTTCAAGGATTGTATGAAAAGTGTCTCAAATTTTTTGTTAATGCCACATATTTCGGCAAAAATCCACATACTTTTCTAGAACAACCCTATATAGATATTTATAGTAAGTAACAATGTACCGGGTTAGTCACCTAAAATTGACCCCTCCTTTATTTCTCTTAATTTCAATCGAATCGAAGAATTCGAAAAAGGATTTTACATGATTTTTTATAAATTTTTTGAATATTTCAACAAATTTTCAAAAACTCTGCAAATTGAAAGGGGGCGAACTTTTTTTTGTTTTAATGGAACACCCTGTATTTCTTTACTTAAATAAGTTACCCACAGTTTTCTGATCACAAAAATATATGATTGTTGTATCTTGGTAAGTATAGTTCTTGAGATATTCATACAAATATATAAGACCATAATAAGACCATAAAGCAGGAGAGCTGTCTCCTGATATGTCTTTTTTACGTACATCAGTACTAGTCAGGCAACAACGTAATCACTGCGTACTGTTCACCGCTTATCATAAATAAACTGTTCTATCAGTGTACTTCCGGCACAGCCAATCTACACACTTGCCAAAACATAACATTATTTAAAGAGTTTATTGTCGCACACCCCAAAACCGTTGGAAAATGCAGGTAATAATTTTTTACGGGACCCTACATCCAATCTATCAAGAATGAAATGCGACATTTTGGTATGTTTCCCTAAAATATAAGCAAAAGTAAATTAATATTTGTAGTTAATTATGTTCTTGGGATGATAGCGCCCTCTATTGACCAAAAACGTAATTAACTCAAAATTAAATTCGGTAAGCTATATTTCAAAGATTGTATCGAAAATGTTCTTTGTTAATGGCGCATATTTCGGCAAAAATTCAAATACATTTTCTAGAGAAACCCTATATAGGTATTTATAGTAACAGTGTATGTACAACACTTGACAAAAATGAAATAAAACGCTCCTTGGAAAACTCAAATATTTGGGTTATCACTTCTTCATCTAGCTACATATACATATGTATATGTAATATCGATAGTGTATATGTTTTCATACATACATAACAGAAAACTATGACAACATAGTTACTGGGTACTACCCGCCACTTGGGTTCATTCAATATTTACTTATAGGATTTGTACTTATAGAAAACATGTTTAAATTAAGGTGATATTACTTACCCTTTTCCACAAAAGAAATGTGTACATAATATATAAAGTTATATATTATTTACTTTACGTATTGTATTATAATTCTTTTAATGTCACTACACATAATACTGGGCCGACGTCCACATACACATTTTTTTCACACACATAGACCGCAAACAACAAATTACTAGTCTAGAAACAAAAAGAACACCACAGAACGATGATAAAATGGTAAAGGAACAAAAGACGATATGTCAGAGTTAATTTGATGCCTACTCGATGCTCAAGCGAATACCCAATTGTTACATGACATCTACTTGCAAATTAATTGTCTTTGCTTACAATTGGATATCATTGGTTAAAAGAATACCGTCTTAGTAGTCCCAATACAACATTTTGGACCAGTAGAAGTTATCGACATAAATGTTTTTTAAATCTAAGAAAGACATTCATAGAAGATAGAACGGGAAAAAATCATTTAAAAATTTAGTCAAAAAAAAAAACAATTATAAGGGCTCCAATGTGACAAATTAGTTTTAAATAGGAATATTATTTATGTGAGGTACACCTATATATAGTGTGAGGTGTAGACGAAAGAAATATGTTTTATTTCCCTATGACTAAAGTATTATGCGGTTTATATTTTATTTTCTGTGAAACAGGTACTTACAATTAGTTGTATTTTGTTAAACTTTTAATTTATATAATACAATATAAATTAAATATACAAGGCGGGTAATTTAAAATTTCCATCCCAGTTCTTTTCTGTTCTATTTAAAGGAAAACACAATAGAATTCTTTTCTCAATCCCTCAAGCAAAGAAATCATCTCTAGAAACTTGAAATAGGCATTACAAATAAGACATATGAAGGTTTAAAGATACTTAATTCACTTCACTACTATGTACAGTATTTGTTTACATAGTATAGAAATATTTTGTTTACTGTGCATATAGAAGGGTGGAGGAAACATTTTTAATAGCCCACCCTGTATACAATTGTACCATGTAATTAATAAGATGATATTCTTATCAAACTCTATTTTGTCTCCTGTATTAATATTTCAACACACTTTACAGCATTAAAGATCCACGTAAGTGAAGCAGCCAAGCAGATCTTCGACAAATTTGGAACATTCAGCCTAGAATTGCGTGGTGAAGTTGAATTAAAAGGAAAAGGCTTCGTAACGACATACTGGCTCTTGGGAAGTTGTGAACCTGATCCTAGGCCGAGGACTCCCAAGCACCTATTAAACAATATGGAACAAGAGACTAATCCATATCCTTTAATTTTCATGGGCTAACATACAATGTTTATTATATAAGTACCAAACTAGCAGACAAAAATACACATGTAAGATACACTTATGTGCCAAAGAAGAAATATCAGTATTTCTGTCTAAACTATTTTAAATTCCTTAAAAAATATATTTTTATAATTTTATTTCATGTGTTAGCTCTATTGCTACACTTCATATGCCATTAAGAATGTTATGACTAAGGCAAGTAAAAATGTATTTATAAATGTTGACAAAAAAATTAATTATAAGCAGTTATATTCTAAGCTTGTGTTGTGCAATATTCCCAAGAATATATAGTAAGTAAAATATAGCAACATTGTCTTATGACATATCTTATTAGTGTGCCTGAATTTTTTTTTATTCTTGTACACTTACACAATGATGTAAAAGATTTTCCCACAGTATTACAATGTCATATTGCCTATATTTAATGTACCTGTGTAACAGACGAAGAATATATTTCTTTACCATAATGTTGTAATTACTTTTCCATTTCCATCACAACATATAATAAATATCCCAAATTTCAGTCAAATAAAAAGAAATATTTCACATAAGACTTTTGTTTAATTAATGTTTATTTCTAAACATATTCTCTTACTGATTTGTAGTATAGTTGATTAACTAAGTATAATTAAACTAATATTTCATTAAGAATCATTAAATTAATACTGGCTTGTCCAAAAGCTAAATCACCAGCCATTCTTAACATAAACTGATAGTTTTATCTGTTATGTTTATATAAGTTGCTAAGATCCCCTAGTAATTCCTTTGTTTGTTTTATCCTTATTTTTTGTAACTGAAACAGTTTTATTTCTAATGGCACTTTCTATCTGAATATTCAAAATGAGTTTCAAAAAACTAAAAAAAGTAGTAAATAACCATATACCCAGTAGACATCCACATGTTGTATGCAACTAATCCAAATGTCCATAGATATACTTAACAATCTGTTGAATACTTTGATAGAAAATTTCTTTTGGATGAAAATCATTAATTGCACCATGGACATTTAAAAGCAGCCCTTCAAAAAATTCCTTATTTTTTTATTGTAGTTTTAATGTAAAACATATTACACATGACCAGAAACACCCATGCTACTAATTATTTCCGATAATTCAGCTTGTAACATATTTTTCCTATTAAACTAGTGCTACATTTGTACTACCATAAGAAACAATCACAAAATATTTTTTGTATAGTTCACTTTTTAGTTAAATACGTTATTTGCATAAATATTGTAGAAAATAGATTATATGTGTGTAATACAAAAACATTGACAGTCAAAGAATTCAGTCATTTCTGAATAATTAGAAAAAAGAAAAGATAAAATTTAAGGGGTCTCATGATATTCATGAAAAATCCTTCTCCTTTGATACCTTTTCACCAAAGCATTGTCTTCTGGACAAACAAAGTAAAATTACATCCCAAAAGCCAAGTACAGGAAATTGCTACCACTAATACATCATAACATATGGCCAAATTTTCAAGAATGAAATATTCAAAAAGCATTACACTCGCTCAACACAAAAGCATTACATTTATTACATAATAAATTGAGAAATTCGATGGTTGCTCGATTTATTATACTGTAATGAACAAGTTAATAGGATTATCATATTAAAATTTTTATAGTGAGATGTGTACGTGATTTAACATAAATTTAATAGATTGGTGAAACCAGAAGGTAAGTAATATTAAATGGATATAATACAACAAAATTTCTTGAAAATAACTTAATATTACGGAAGCTTATTACAAGTATCACATAGACAGACAAAAAGTAATTGTCTCTATCATAATTATAACAATTAAAATGCTAAAATTATCAAACAACAAAATGCTAAATTTATTTATCATGAAATATTTGTAGCAAAAAAACTCTAAAATCAAACCAAATTCAAACTGTTTAGTTATATATTAAATTCATAAAGGTATTCAATGTTCCTTAAGAGATATCTTCTTTTAAAATAATCATCAAAAATAAAGTTTTAAACCGCAGACACAAGAATCATCAGTTGTTAGATTGGGTCCAGTGTTTGATCCAACTGAGGTAATTAGAGATCCATGTGTCTCAGGAATTGGTTGTACTTTTTTGTCATATATACTTTCCATATCAAATCAATCATTATTTTCAAACATAATTCTTGAAGTACTTAATAATAAGATTAATTGTAACATAATTTGATTTCCAGTACATGATAAAATGATGATAATTTTAAAAACGGTATCATAATCAAATGAGCAAGACAGAGTAAATAAACATACACAAAAAGACATTAACAAAAACATTACAAATGTAGATCACTTAAGAGAAAATAAAAATATGTTTTATATAACATGACAGCAATGGTAGGCAATGTTGATATTTAACTAAAACTGAAATAAGGTGTACTATTTATAGGAAGGTTTCTTTTTATAATAGATGAAAAACTAAAAATAACAAAAGGTACTCACTACACCCGTTGCACTATATTACAAGAGTGCTCTCATATCCAAAAAGTGGGTGTCCCCGACATATTTTCCTATATAAAAGTGTTGCAACACTGGTGGTGTCTGCCATAATGCAATCAATATTGTTTTCTGGGGTAACAAACTGGGTGGTATCATTGTATGCTAAGTTCAAGTTTAATACTTCTGCCTAATAAGTGCCCGTTTGTTCTCGTCTACCTTAAGACTGAGTATACCTTACTTTTCGTAGCCTGAGGGTTTAGTGGAAAGAAGTATACTTCTACGATTATATTTTGGTTTATAAAGGGTGGGTCCAACCATAATGCAGGATGTTAATTGTGAGTCACACCTTAACGACGTCAAGTTTTTTGACAAACTTAATTTGACATTTCTTTGTTTCAGTGTTTGACAAATTCATGGGCGAAAATGGGCGTTCAAATCAAAATGCATTTCGTGCACTTCGTGACTTTTGTGGTCAGCATAATCGACCAAATGTGTCCACAATCGGGAGAATTGTGCGCCAATTTCAGCAAACCGGATCTGTAGAAAATGTGAAAACATTTGTGCATGCTCGCCCAGTTTGTTCTGCGGAAAACATTGCTGTTGTTCGCGATAGTGTAGAAGAGCCGTCAACCTCGACTCGTCGTCGTGCCCAATAATTGAACATCTCACGAACATCACTGGTGCGAATTTTGAATAAAGATTTGAATTTACACGCTTACAAGGTTCAATTGACTCAAGAGCTGAAGCCTACTGACCATTTCGTAGCGTCGTCAATACGCCGAATGGTTGGTTAAACAGACAGAAGTGAATGGTGACTTTACAAAGAAAATCATCTTCAGCGACGAAGCACACTTTCACCTCAGTGGATTCGTTAACAAGCAGAATTGCCGCATTTGGGCAAATGAGAATCCACGAGTGATTGTTGAAAGGCCGATGCATCCACAAAGAGTGACTGTTTGGTGCGGTTTATAGGCTGGCGGCGTCATCGGGCCGTACTTCGAAAATGAGGTCGGCCAAGCAGTTACCGTGAATGGTGATCGCTATCGCGAGATGATAACGGCCTTCTTGTGGCCAGAAATTGACAATATGGACCTGAACGATATGTGGTTCCAACAGGATGGTGCCACTTGTCACACAGCCAACGAAACAATGGCACTTTTGCGCGAGAAATTCAATGGCCGTGTTATCTCACGTCGTGGCGATATTAATTGGCCACCACGATCATGTGATTTAACACCGTTGGACTTCTTTCTTTGGGGATATTTAAAAGAAAAAGTGTACGTCAGTAAGCCAAGAACAATTCAAGAGCTAAAAGATGTGACAAATCGGCACATTAACGACATTGAACCTCAATTATGTCTCAGTCATTGAAAATATGGACCATTGGATAGAGGTATGCCACCGAAGCCGTGGCGAGCATTTGGCCGATATTTTGTTTCACACATAATTGTCATAAATCCTTCCATCGTAATAAAAAATATTAAGATAATTTTCTGAAAACTTTGTTTTATTTACAATTAACATCGTGCGTTTTGGTTGGACCACCTTTTATAATAAGAAAATTTTGTATATATATGACCCTAAAATAGTGATATGCACGTATGAACCTATTACATCTGAAATATTGTTTTTTCCTTTAAAAAATATTTAAATAGAATTCTGCAAGTTCAGAAAAGTTTATTTCAGAAAACATTACATTTTTGTTGATTGGTGGACTCTGACAAATATATACATTCTTTTGAAAGAGAGACAATCCTCAATTTCATCATATGATGGATACACTCTCCTCTATACATTAGGTATATATTCATACACGTGTATTTCAAGAAACGTTTCTATACGCGAAGAAGATTCTATTAGATACAGGAGATTAAGGGTTAAATATTTAACACTCCTCTAAAAGAACTGGATTATACAAAAAATATTACATCTTTTTGACAAAACTAAGAATGTAAGTTCCACTGAAATAGAACTCGCAATCAAATGATTTTAAACTTGCAAACAAATGACTGCACAGATCAAATACATACAAAAAAATAAATGACTAAAACCATGATTTTAGTAGTGTAAAATGCATTTTCTATATTTTAGAGAGAATACTGCAAGCCACATTTTATTCACCACTTACCATCTACTTACAATTAGTATAGAAGCAAACATAATGTAGTGATTTCACCATTTTATTCCTGTTGTATACTATGCTTTAAGAAATGAGACCATTTTTGTATTTTACTTACAATTTATTAATCAATGAACATAAAAATTCTGTCAAAAATAAAAAAAAATTAAATATATTAGTATTTAACAACAAAGGAAAAAAGTACAGAAGTCCTATAGTACCACACACATTTACTAAGAGATTACCTGAAAAACTAACATCACAACCACCAAAAAAAAAATAATAAAATATCAATTACTTGTTTTTTAACCAACACTGGCCAAACAAAAGATACCCAATAATGTAACATTACACTGTATAAAAGATATTATAAAAGATCTATTGCTCTCCTATGTCCTATTAAGTAGCAAAAACTTGCTAGATGACTTTACTTTGAAACTGCAATTAACAAGTGGAATGTTTTATTACTTATCTGTTATTACTTACAACAATTAGTTACAAAAAATTAGATCACAGATCTAAACATCATGTAATGAGAATTATCAGTACTAGCTACACAGATCTACGAAACAGTTTGTGGTTAATTGACGGGAACAGATCTCGGTTGGTCCCTTATGGACTGGGCCACTGGCGGCGAGGACTGCTTCTGAGTTTGTGCTTGAGGTTTCTCTGTTGCAGGTGGAACCTTCTCTGCTTTCTGAGGTGTTGGTTTTGATGGTGAAGGAGACTCTTGTTTTGGTTGTGGAGGAGTCTGTTGTTTAGTAGGAGGAGCAGTTTGTCTTTGAGGTGGGGCCTCTTGTCTTGGTGGCGGTGGAGCACCCTGGGGTTTTATCGCTGGAGGAGCAGGTTGTTGTTTAGGAGTTGGAGGAGTCTGTTGTTTGGGTGGAGGAAGGGTCTGTTGTTTTACTGTTGGAGGAGGAGTTTGTTGTTTAGGTAGAGGTGTGGTCTGTGTCTGTACTGTCGGAGGAGGAGTCTGCTTTGGTGGAGGTGGAGTAGTAGATTCTTTCTTTAGTACTGGAGGACTTTGTTGCTTTGGCGGTGGTGAGGTAGTCTGTGGTTTTGGAGGAGGTGTCTGTTGTTTTGGTGGTGGGTTAGTCGTAGCAGATCGCGCAGTGGTAGGGCGTGGAGTTGTAGTAGTTGGTCGCGGGGTTGTTGTTGTTGTAGTGGTTGGTCGTGGGGTAGTTGTTGGTGTTGGGGGGGTAGTAGTTGGAACCTGAGTGGTCCTCACTTTTGGCTGTTCAACTGGAACTTCGCGTTTCTTCCTTTCAGGGGCCAAATGTTCCCAGCCGATCTTTGATAAAGGCACTCGTGCAATATAGTCATTAAATGGAGATCCTAAGTATAATGTGTCTTTGAATATGTGAACTTCACAAATATGGATAATCTTTTTATTTAGTCCATGGAGGGAGTCCAAGATCTTTCCATGTCTATCTACCTGAAGAACAGTCGTTCGTTTTGAGACAAACAGTTCGCCTGTTGAAGTGAAATGCCCAATCTAAAAAATAAGGCTATTTTTCATACGCAGCTTGGCAGGTTATTTTTTTAATAACTTTATGACCCATATTTTGACACTATTACTTTACTAACTCATTAAATATTTCAAAATATAAGAATTATTAATTTTTTCTGAATATGAATTATGTATTCATTATGTTATATTATTATTTAAATTTTTTCCAGTTAATGACTTTATGTTGTCTGGGAATTTTATATAAACTAATGATTTTTGTTCATTACAACAGTAAAAGGCTTTTATTAAACAACGAAAATGGTTTTGTTCCATAGAAGAAGTCAAAGGTAAACCAAATTCTACTAAATCAATCTGGGTTTGATTATAATTAAAAAATATATAGGAAGTAAAGTCAAATGACAACTTTTAAAACACTGTTGAAAAAAATTATTGAAGCTACATCAAAAACAACCATGTCATATTTTATTTAATCGCCATTATGTTCTATGTATGCCTCCGCTGTTTTGGAAGCATTTGAAAACCTGAAGAAAAAATTAATTTGATCACGTGCACAGTTATTCATGCCCCACTTGAAACAAATTCATCATTTAAATTTCTCTCCACATTATATCTCTTTAAATGAACCAAAAATATGATAATCCATTGGAGAGATCAGAGAAATATGTACGATTATGATGAAGAGGTGAGACACAATTCTTTGTTACTCTCTTGGTTTTGGGTTGATGACAGTGCACCAATGAATCGCTGCATTGTAGCTAGATTCTATAATGGATATAAATAGGTTTCACCCTTTCTTTGTGTAAGAAACAAATAACAAATGTTGCTTTTTCTGAGTGCAGTGTTCTAATTGAGTTGCCATACTTAACAAGTCGCTGTATCAACATTTTCAAGTATTACCATCATTAACAGAACCTTCTACACCTTAAAAATATTTCTGGCAATTGTAAGTCTGTTCCATTCGGTGCATTTTTAAATACACTTTTAAGTTTTCCATTTGACTGCCTCCTAATAACAATAATTAGGCAAAATTTCCAATAATCTGGTTTGAGAAGATTAAAAGATGTGAAAATACAATCTCCACTAAAATTGTTGTGCATATTTAGTAGTAAAAAAGTATGTACAACTTATAATCAGCTCATACAAAATTTCGATGCCTGCTTAATAGTAATCGAACTTAAGGGAATTTAAAATATTTTATGAAACTTTAGCTGTCAAAAATAATTTCCTATTGCGACTTAATATCATTCTAAAAATAAATGTTAGTAGACCTTAATAAAATACTACTTACAAAATGAATTCCTTTCTGGGCAAATTCACATGGATACACCCTATTCAACAACTCAAACACCATTTGGGTTAGTCCGAACACTCTAGCAGCAAACTTTCTAATAAGAGGAAATGGCCCTATGGCCTGAAATGGCGATGGATGATCTGAGTCGACGGTAATGATGATGGGAACAAAGAAGCCGCCTTTTCCATCAGATTTCAAATTGTCAGGTAGACCGGGTAAACCGTCCATAAATATATCATGGCTACCCCTTTTCGGTCCTTTCAGATAGTAGCGATGAATGCGATTTCTAGCTGTTTCCGCTACTAGAACGAATTCCTCATTGTCAGAAAGAGCCACCCCATTTGCAAAGTGTAGTTTGTCGATCAAAACCGTGTTCTGTTTAGTTTTGGAGTCGTAATGTATTAGCCTGTAAGATAGAAAAATGTATGGTAAGGTTGGTTTTCCTAGCATTTAGCAATTAATGAAATATAAGATACAACACAGATTTATTTTTGTTACCATCGATATTTGTAAAACAGTTAAAATACAAAGTACTATAAGGGTAAGTTGTATCATTTTTCCAGGCACTACTTTTGCACACAAAAATAATTCTAATCTAGGAAAAGAAATTAATAGCGTATACTTTTAATGACCTAACTACTAATCTAGAAGTACTACAGTAGTTTACAGAAGTAATTACAGCCTAACTAGTAATCTAGTAGTTCATAGAAAGAGTTGGCATTAAATATTTTTTTTTTTTAGATTCCCAACATATATTTTTTAACAGGAAACATAAGTGTAAAATACATCATAATTTATTAATTTATTTTATTGTACGTTCTAACCCATATTCTAACAGTACGAAACTGTACTAAATTCGGCATAAGTGCTTCCCGCAGTTTATAGCCGTTTAACCAATAAGATTGCAGACTTCAACAAATCATGTATATTTCCTTAGTAAATATCATATTACATCATATATAAAAAATATGTTTTTCTCCTAATACACATTTTAACGACGTGATAAGTTGTCGATACTGTGTTACACAAATTCTTTTAGTATCAGGGAAAATATTTATGTATGTACGTATGATAACATTAACAATAAAGCAGACTTATACGAGTATCATTAAGCATGATTACCTTCACTATAACAAGAAATAGCTAGTATTTCTTAATGATTGACTGTTCTGAGCAACAACTTTCACTTATATATTTCAATATAGATTTTAAATTCCTTAAACTTTTGAACCTACAGATTCCAATGAGAATAAAAAAAAAAAAAAGAAAATGTTAGCTTTATGCAATTACACCCAAAATATATTGCAGTTGATAACTTATTCATTGTGTGAACATTAATTTTATCACATTTCAATTGTTATAACTTCACTACGTAAATCTATTCACATAAATAGTGTTTTAAAAAGGTAAAACAACAATGTAGCTGCATGTATATGCAGTTATAGATAAAATAAATTACTATTGCTCATAAACAGGTAAGATAAATTTTAATTACCTCAATCAAATATTTATTCCTTTAGAAATACTATTATTCAATATTTATATGGATGTCTTTTAAAAGGGCATGCGGTATTAAGTAGTACTGCTTATTATTACTAGAGAATAGACAATTAATTAGAGGATTAAAGACAATTTTAAACGAAAATTATATTGTAATGTACTTTTTTTTTGTAACTATACGGTTTCTAAATCCGTCAGTTTTAGCTGTATATGTTATGCATCATTTATGCTTAAAATCGACAGAAGTTTTGAACAAATATAACCTAATCTATATCATATTATAAGGGACTAAAAACATATATTCCTCTACTAAATTCATTACCCCCTGATAACTCACAATTAGTAAAACAAAGTTGATTAGGGACAACATTTTAATAAGGTATTTTCATAATTTTTGCATGATTTGTAGTGCTATTTAGCATCTATAAACTGAGTTGGATATCAGTGTTAGTCCATTAAAAGAATATAATCATTAGAATCTCAGGAGATCAAAAACAAAATCTAGATTCAATAAAATTAAAAATGTGATTAGAAATTGAAAATATTTCAGACTATGTAGACAAAAATCTAAACTTTAAAATATTCTTCCATTACATCCATAGTTATTGAAATGTGTTCACTTTGTATAAATACCCAGCAAGTTAAATGACAGGATTTTAAAAAGTTTAACATAGGTGCATGTGTTATAAATTTTATAAATCTTAGATAAAATTTTAGGAAGTGTTTTATGTGCTATTTTACAATTTAAAAATTATTGTACATATTATAACAATTCTGTAATAATTCGTCACACGATACTTAACTGTATTTATTTTAAATATACATTTCTGACACTATTGACCTGATTTATATTAAAATTTGTTGATGGTTGTGAATAAAACTTTATTAGCAGGAAAAAATTCTTGCCATTATAAATAAATAAATGCTTTATTTGACCAAAAGGAGATCCCCATTTATAAGACAATACTAACAATAACTGGGATTGTTCATTTAAACAATTTTGTTCAAATGAACAAAGTGCTCTTTGTGTATTTATGTAAATTTGAAAGACTTATACTATGGTTACATACTAGGCCTATTTCTAAGTGTTTTTAGCAATTGTAGAAAAGTTAATATCGACATATTCATAAATATTATTAAAATGTTTACACATTATATAAACTGGGGATATGTTGGTTGGTTCTTGGTGGCAATGACAAACTATACTATGTCTTGTTTCATATCTAGGCACATAAAAATATATTTGCTATATTTCAGCACAGTTCTGGACAACTTATGAAAAATGTAACAATAATTTCAATTCAGTCATCTAAACTATTGAAATTAACATGTTAAATTTTTAATACTTGTTCATATTCTATCGATTCCTCTAAGAGGAAATAGTCTGTTATGTTTATGATTTTTTAAGTATGAATTAGTTCTTAAAATTCGGAAAAGCTTTCGTTGAATACGTTGAATTGTATATTTATAGCACGAATCAATTAGGTTAAAGCTTCAAGGTTAGGAAACTTATAACAGTTTCTGAAAATAAAGCCTAATGTCCTTACACCCTCAACAATTACCCTATTAGCATATTTCCAGAACCTGAGCTGACAGTCAAAATCGACGTCAAGTTTTTGGTGAAATAAGAACGATTAGAATTTGGTAGAATACTTTCATTATTTCACTATTTAATTCTTTCACTCACTGGTGAAAGTAAATATTTTAAATTTATTTACATTAACAGATAAATTGTTGGTTTATACACAAATTGCAAAATTCTTGAAGATCTAGTTGGAGCAAAATGCAACCATCCTCTGTCTCAAGAACATAATATCGTTTAAAATCATCAGCAATAACAAAATTTACTGCATTCTAAATATCTTCAAGATCATTTACAAATAATATAAATAATAATGGACCCAGATTTGATCCTTGCGACGCCCCGAGGTTGATGTATAGCAATGGGAATTCTACTCAGTATATATATGTACTACTGTCTATCCATTAAATAGCAACTTAAAACTACCACATCAGATTTATCAAAACTAAAATCTTGTTTAACAAGATCGTGTGATCGATGGAGTCAATGCCCTTTGAAAAATCTGTGTATACTACATATATCTGTCAATCTATCCATGTTGTACATAATATATTGCATGAGTACTCTTAAATTTGCGAGTGATGACCTTTTTCTAATAAAACCATGCTAATATTGTGACAATTGAGCTTCTACAGGTTGTTAAAAGCAACTCCACAAAGCTGGACAAAATGGATATGCACCTATAGTTGTTAGTTAATGCTAAGTTATCATTCTTGAAGATGGGACAAACCTTAGCCTTTTTCATATGTAAAGGCGTGGGAAACAAATTATGTTTCATACCTGTATTAAATATGTACACAATGGTTGACTGACAACATTATCACAATCTTTTACTAGAGATTATGGCATTAAATCAGGAGATGGTATTAAGTCAGCCCAATGTCATTTTATTTCTTAATTATGTAATGGTGTTTAGCATTTCATTTTCAGAAATATTAAAACTGACATGCCGATCATTAAAAGTGGAACTGAGATTTTTATGCGACATTTGCCAAAAAAATCGCCAAAAGTATTTACTATATCCTGATTATCAATCACTTTAGGGAGTATCAATTACTGTGTCCTGATAAAATATGCTATTACACATTCTTAATTTGCAATTTTTCAATGGAAGGTATGACCAGAATTATTATACCACATACCAGAATTATCACTCAACTGTGTAAAAGATTATTACCTTTTTATTTATTCTTATATTAAATTACAAATGACGTTAAAAACCATGATTTTTTTTATACAGATTACACTATTAAGGTATGTACAATAAACAACACTATTAGTGATGTTTAACATAGGATTAGCTTTGTCCTTGTGAAACATTAGAACGTTAAACAATATATGATTGTTGACTTGCCTATCTTAATTCCTCTTTACTCATTGTACAAGTGAATATTTATGGAGCCAGTAAAAGAAATAAAGTCATGGAGGATACAGCATACATATATAAACAAAATGTAATAAGAATTAATCAGCAATGAATAAAAATAATATGAATATTTAAATTAAATATGATCAAAGATGTTTCTACTTCTTTGTTCTATAAAAGCAAGAATGACGTTTAAAATTATTAACCTGACAATTCTTTTTATTTGTCTGTTAATAATACATAAGGTGAGAGAAACCTATTTTTTATCTCCTAAGTAGGAATTCCCCAAAAAATAATTAATGCCATCAATTATTTGCGGTCAACAATCCTTGCCAATTGAGGCGAAGCATAAAGAAAAAAATCATATTAGCAGGACATGTAAATAACAATAATTATTAATTTACTAGCCAGATTCGATTGATTGGTTTATTTAGTGGCAGAAAAATATAGAAAGAAAACATGAAATCACTTTTATCAACATGGATATTTAAAACAATTGTTCTTGTATCTTTAAAATTATTTCTTACCCTTTCTACTCTACAATAATAGGTAGGAAATACTAAAAACTGAATAAATGACTTGAAAATACAGTCAAGTACAGACCAAGGCTATTAATTTTTCATTCCACTTTCTTAACGCATTAAAAAAAATTAATTGAAAATATGAAGTCGTTATATTCAATTTATATGATGAGTATGTAATATATTTTTTTAATATAATATTGTAATAGCAAAAGATAAATTATACTATGACTACTCTAATTATTGCTCGATGTTGAATTTCATCCACTTGCTGCAACCTAAAACCCTTATTTTTGCAGGCTGATGCGACAGAAAAAGTAAAATTAACAACACAGCATACATTTCCTATTTTCTTTTTAGTCACATATTTACATATATTATATATATATATATATATATATATATATATATATATATATATATATATATATATATATATATATATATATATATATATATATATATATATAATATATATATATATATATATATATATATATATATATATATAATATATATATATATATATATATATATATATATATATATATAAACATCATTATTGAAAAATATAATTTATTTAATTAAATAAATTCTTAAGGAGAAATTTACTTTCATAAAATAAAACAGAACCGTTGAAAATAAATACTACACAAAGTATTACAGGTGAAAGATATAAAAAAATAATTCTTGTATTTTATACTGCTTCAATTGTTAGGCTACAAATTTGTTTTCTCTCTACTTTCACTGTAACAACAGTTATTAAATAGTTTTATCAAGAACTACCCACTCCTATCACTATCACTATTCAGCACTTATTTACCAACTGCTGTTTCGGGCTTATTAAGAATTTTAGTAATGATTCAGATCATTGAAATGTCATTTATATGCCATGAATATATGTAGATGTCACAATGATGGAACAAATTATCAATAAACATTATATTGTTAATAAAGTGATTTAAATTTTGCAACAAAAAATAGTGTTTCATTTCTACACTAACAAAATTGTTTTCTGAGTGTAGTCTTTCTTACTGCCAATAACTAACTCGTATGATTGTTATACTACAGACATATGCTACCTAATAATCCGTTATCACTTTTAAGATAAACTTTTCTACTCCAATCGTATGCATTTGTTAATACGATTTGTCAAGTGTTTAAGAATTTATATCAATATTTTTGACTTTAACATTAACCTCGCCATTAACATATCTTATCATTAAAGAAGTAAAATAAACAAGACAGTTTCTTATTATCTTTTAAATCATGGTACAAATAAAATAAACGTCCACATAAAATCGGTCTGATAAGTCTTATATTAAAGTTATTGGTTTAATATTATCAGCACTAGTGCATATTGGGCACTCATTTACCAGTTTCTGTTCTGGACTCGTTAAAAATTTGAGTAATTATTCATATCATTAAAACAAGTCATTTCAAGAATATATGTAATGTCAAAATGATGAAACAAATTATCAATAATTATTATACTATTACTAAAGCGATTTAAATTTTGCAAAAAAAATTTTTTTATTTCTACAATAACAAAATTGTTTTCTGAGTGAAATATTTCTTACCGACATAATAACATACTCATATATATGTAATAATACATTCATGTGGTATCTAATAAACTCTTATATTATTTTTAAGATACACTTTTATAATTCAATTGTATGCATTTGTTTATATGAATTGTTATGCATTTAAGAATTCATATCTGACTTTACCATTAACCTCACCATAAATATATCTTATCATTAAAGAAATAAAATGAACAGCCAGTACAAATTTATTATTTTCTTCTTAATCACAATACGGTGGAAGTAAATGTCCACATAAAATCGGTTTTATTAGTCTAATATTAACTGTTTATATATTAAAATTGTTGGTTTAATTTTAGCAGAAATATTTTTGTTTTGTAGCACTTAAATATTTTTATTTACATGAAAAATCAGTTAGTGAAAATATTATTTGTTGAATTAAACAAATTCATGACAAAGATATTTTTAGCACATAAAATAGTCAATATGAAGGCTCAGCAGAAACCAACTTTCATAAAATAAAACAGAAGCGTTGAAAATAAATACGGCACAAAGTATTATGAATGAAAGATATGAAAAGGGAATTCTTATATTTTAGGCTCCTCCAATCGTTAAAGTACAAATTTGTTTTCTCTTTACTTTCACTGTAACAGTTACAAGATATTTGTATCAAAAATAACCCACTCCTAAAGCAGACAATATTCGGCACTCATTTACTAATTTCTGTTTCGGACTTAGGTATTAAGAATTTGAGTAATTATTCAGATCATTAAAATAAGTCATTTATATGTCAAGAACATATGTAGATATCAAAATGATGAAACATATTATCAAAAAACATTACACTATTAATAGTGATTTAAATTTTGCAACCAAAAAAAATAGGGTTTTATTTCTACTAACGAAACTGTTTCCTCAGTGTAATTTCTCATGTCGACATAATAACATAACTCATAAGTATGTTATACTACATTCATGTGCTACCTAACAACTTATTATTTTTAAGAAAAACCTTTTATAATCCAATTATATGCACTTGTCCATATGAATTGTTGAGGGTTTAAGAATTTATATCAATATTTCTTACTTTACCTCACCCCATTCACATATTTCTGGCAGTGTAACTATTATATGTTAACAATTATAATGATATTAGCCACTACTATGTTATTGCTTCACTGGAAAAACATGTCATAATAATAAAATTTAGTAAACAAATTTTTAATTACATGACATTTATTTATAGCAAAATAAGTAAGATATGTACCTAGGAGTCTTCATGTAACATGCTTTATGAAAAAGTTATTGAAAATATTACTGAATTGAAAAATTTAGATGAGAGTAATTAGATAATATTCCTAATAACATGAATTTATTATTAATGTCAGTTAAAGGAATATATATTTTCCAAAAAAAAAAAAAAACAGCAAAGAAAAAGCTCATAGTCCACTGACTGAACTTTCAAAAAAAATAATACATATAAAACAAAACCCTTAAACTAATGATTACAATTTTTATAGAAATCGTAGTGTTTTAAATATAAACTATAAGCATCTGCATACAGCAATGCGCATATACAATACTTGCATCTGTATAGTATGTCATATATGCAGACTTGTACAATATTCCACATTCTGATTTCTTTCCAAATGAAAATTATAATGGGATTCATTTGATCATGTACAAGGGCATATATACTAAATATTTATTAGTATAAATAAATAATTTACCTGCCTGATGGATCAGCAAGTAGATCAAATAAACCATCCTCTAAATAAAATTCAGTTGACGAATCACTCCAATAAATATCACCATTGTATGCTAATGCAATGTTATTAGGTATTTTTGGTTTCTTACCATTTATTTTTTGATCTACAGATATTATAAGCGTCTTTTCACCTAAAACCAAGGATTTTGAGTTGAGTATTAAAATGAGAGTAAAAGCACATCAACCTGTTTTAACGTCAACTCTATAGATTCCATAATATGCATCTGCCACATAGAGTATTCCATTTTTATCAAATTCCATACCAAGTGGTCTACCACATATACGTTCTTCATAATGGCCTTTACATGGTTTGCCAGTCTTAACTACAGGTGTAATATGATTATTGGTGAATTTGACAATGTCACCCCCATAAAGTGAAGCATACAATTCTCCATTATAGTCTGCAAAGGCCTCAGGGCCTATGAAGTCCCCTTTGTGCCATATATCCACATGACTCAATTTATCATTTAAAGCTAATTTTCCTTCAAAGGGTTTAGCTGGCGAAACACTAGAATTACTGCTTTATTAGTGTTTACTTTTAACCTAGTAACTTACCTAAATGGTTCTGAAATATTTGTGTAAGGTGGTAAATGTGGCAAAAATATTATTAACAAAACCACTACAAGTGACTCAAAAAGCCTATGACAGAAAAATTTACACACTCCTTTTAATCCCATTATTCCTAAAAAAAATAATACAATGTTTATATACACAACCCCTGTGCATTTATTTTCTCACCTATTATGACTTGACAACTTCACCGTAAGTATTATTCCAAAATGACTCGAATCACGTTAACTGTTCTTCATAATTTAAAAGGGGGCAACGGGCAAATACTACACTAGACCAGCTAAATACTAGGAACACTCAACCTTTGGAATACGTAACGTAGGAATCGTAAACAAATTATGAAACGTGTGAACAGTAAACAGCGCTTCTTACGGAGGAGAAAGCACCCACAGCAACAAACTATTGGTACGAACGAACGTACGAACCAAAAACTATGAATGAAAAACAGCAAACAACTGTCAAATACAAAACCACGGACCGCCTGTCAAAGACAGGATAATGGATTAAAGCCGGCCACAGACTTCGTTATTTTTCATCCGTTCGTATCGCCGCGATTCGGAACGTCGTGTCGAATCGCCGAACTTTTTTGACCACACACTACAAGCAATCCTAGCAGTTAATTTTCAGTAATAGTCGAATTCACTATGTCATGAAAAGGAAGCAGGCATTAGCAGTGGCGGCGGCTCTTGCTGTTTTAAGTAAAAACAAAAAAAGCGGCGTTCAATATGGGTCAAAGAATGGCTTTTAAAGCGAAAAACATGTTCTCATATTAATTTATTAAATGAGCTAAAATTGGAGCCAGGAGACTGGTATAATTACTTAAGGATGGATGAAGAAACATATTTAGAATTGTTAAATCTGGTAACACCATATATTACTAAACAAGACACTCAATTAAGAGAAGCAATTTCTCCACATGAGAGGCTTACAGTAACTTTGCGTTATTTAGCAAATTTACATTTAAAGATCGTATGAAGATTTAAAGTTTTCGACAGCGATTTCCCCACAGTATTTAGGACAAATTATTCCCCTTAATTGCGCCTACCACGCTAATGTAAACAAACCGACGATTCGGAAGGAAATCCCCACACACTGTCGGTTCGGAACGATACCCGATGAGCCGTCGTTCCAAAAATCAAGCACCAGCAGATATTTTAACCGACGATGCTTTAACACGACGGTTTTTCACCACACACTTCGGTTTTTGGCGCTTTTGGCACAGCGATTCGAATCGCGGCGATACGAACGGATGAAAAAGAACGAAGTCTGTGGCCGGCTTAAGGCTAACTTTACAGAAATCGCGATGTTCATAACGTAGCCACAGACCAACACCAGTAAATGTAGTATAACATAAAAATAATCCCATTTATTCTCGATTTTAATTAAAATTCAGATAGCGAATACAATGAAATCTATATTCAAATGGGAAATTATAATAAATAACCGAAAAAATTATGTATTAAACTAAATCAGTGCACAACGATGAAAAAATAAAATTTATAGGGATTGCCAAATATTCCTCTCAATGTATTTAAATATATATATTCATGATTTCTGTATAAATAGTACTGAAATAAATTTAAAGTCACGAATTTCACCACTTCAATACTGTCACTTATTTTATGACAAATATTAAATTTTTGGGAATCTTAAAGTTATGTCATAAAAACAATGTATTTTGCCTAAATATTTGCCTATAAGTTCTACAAAAGTTTAACAACTGCCATTTATTAGTTATTAGATTTCGAACTTGAAGGCCGTTTACTCACCTCGTATCGAGCGTAGGCCTGTAGTTTTATCAACCAATGGGAATTGAGAACAATATACAGTATACGCGTAACTGTTCTAGTGTAATCGAGCGTAATGTTTAATTTAGTTAGCATATATTTATGTACATTTGATCAAACTTAAAATCGATCGAGAAGTTGATCGAAGCATATATAATCGAACATAACCTTCTCATTTATTTAACAGATTCGTTCTCAATTTATACCACAGAAAATATTTTAATATTTTTTTGCGATTCATATGCTTCTATAGAAAAACAAAATAGAATTTCGAGCTACAAGTAATAATAATTCATAAAATTCACTCACTGTTGGAAAACAGAGTATGTTCACTCTGCAAGATCTCACTCTGAAGAAGCATAGATACTCCGTGGGAAACACCCTAATGCGAGATGTCGGTGATTCACGCAAGATAGTAGTAGCACTATAATATAATTCGATTTCTTCTGTTAGTAGAGAAACGAAATAGCAAACAATGTATCTGAAAGAAAATCTTTGTTTTTGTGACTTTTCAATATTTTTTTAACTTTCAATATAATTTTTTTATGAATCAAACATTTGCGTTTAGTCCATATGTAAGTATAAAGACTAAACCTGTCAAAATTATGAATTATTTATAATTTTGACCGCAATCTTAAGCATAGATTTAGATCAACAGACAATGATCAAAAGAAAAAATATAAAGAGAAATAAGAAAATGACTGTATAATTACGCTATTTATGTTGTATACAAACCTATAACTCAATTATTAATAGACTGGGTCTCAACATTTAATAATTATCATTATATATTTGTTGAAGTGCTTTCGACTATATTAACAAAACCACCATAGTTCTTTTTGTCTTTGAGAAATTACGACTAACTTTTGTTTCACATGACTGAGAAGCGGCTAGAGAATTTGATGCAGCAACAAAAACAGTAACCAGTTTTCCACCGTGAACACCGACAAATTACACGTGTCTCGACGCACAATTCGCCAACCATGTAGCCATAAACGGGAGATGATTAAAACTGATCTCGTGATGATGCCAACTTGGTTGGCAAAATAGGTAATATTTCAGTGTTCATGGACAACTGGTTTCCTTTTTTTACATATGACAGACAACTGAAGATTTCTATGATATAAAATAGAATATATGAATTTGATAACATATTTTAAATTGTATTTTCTATTAAACTTAAACCACATAACCCTAAAAATATGTTTCTGAATATAAGGGGTTTAAAATGTGAATTTGTACAATCTTTTAAAACTAGGCCTTAAAATATCTGACTTAGGATTATTCACAGGACTGGCTGTATTTTATCATTAGACATGCAACAATTAAATAGATCTCTAATTTTGTATTGTCAACGATATAAGCCGCTAAAAAGTTCTAAGCTGTTGGCTTTTGTAATTATCTAAAAGACATTAAAAGTTAATAATAGACAAAATTAAAATATCCTCAAATTATTTACTCATTTTACTTTAAAGCTTAGCATTAAAAACCTTTACTGTATATTGACATAGGTTATACAATCAGTTTACTCTAATATCTTAATTTGAGAATGCTATAAGCATTTTTCTTTAATTTAAATGCCATTTGCCAATAGGTTTTATTATCAGTTTATTAATTTAATTTCATTTACGTTAATGGGTTGATATATATTATGTATTTATTATGTGAAACATACATATACCCATCTCATTTGTTTTGCATAACTAATTTAAATAAATAATTATACATATATCTGTAATATTCACATACTCAATCATATTTTAATGACAGACTCTAATACCTTCTGTTAATCTACTAATAAAAATAGTCAATGTGGTAATAGTTGTATGTATTAGTAGTATAAGTTAAATTATATCAAGTAGTTTAAAATTTGGCCTAATTGGCAAAATACAACAATGCAAAAAAAAAACAGAATTTACTTGTCTATACAACCATTATGTTTTTACAAAATCTTTATGAGAAAGGCAAAGATAAAGATAATAAATCATAGTCAGACGAGTGCTGTAATGTTAGTTGAATGGCATAGTGGACTATGCTTTAGGTTTTCATACTGGCATTCCGGATTAAACACCTAGTGATGGCAAAAACTGGTTAAGGTTTTTTCACAAAGACCACTTGGTTTTCAATTCAAATCCAGACTAACCTGGACGAGAGGTATGGCCAGATTTTCTAAGGGTAAATTGTCCTATAATTACCTAGCAGAAGTCTCTAAGTTTCCTGGAAGCATCCGGGATATTGCAAATTGCCTGGAGTTTGCCTAAATCACTAATTCGAAGTACTACAGGCGTGGGTTCGATTCCCACATCAGCTAGCTGGCTGTGTCCATGTAACAGATTAATACAGTGGCTGAGTTAGACTACTTCCCATGAATATAAAGACAAGTAAATAACAAAAAAAATATTAATTGGGCCACACAGATGCATAGATTCTAAATCCATTAGACTATATACCAAATTTGTATAATTAATGTTAGTATTATTGTGT
Source organism: Rosalia funebris (assembly GCA_037954035.1). Lineage (NCBI taxonomy): Eukaryota > Metazoa > Arthropoda > Insecta > Coleoptera > Cerambycidae > Rosalia > Rosalia funebris. Next base: position 14,118,352 of record JAZFAV010000016.1, on the reverse strand, counting down.
TGATGATGATGCTGGCAAATTGATATATGAATTTACCCATCATATTGGAAAACGATTCATCTATTGAGATTATTACGAATATATTTTAAAGATTCTCCTATAAATGTTCTGTCAGATGTTATCATTCACTTTATTCACAAATTTTTGAACTTTATTATAGCAACAAGTGGATGCAAATTTTTAAATCACATTCTACCCGACATTTCAAATATTATGTAATTATATTCCTATAAAATATAGTTATTCTATCAATCTATTTTTAGAAAATTTTATTTTTACAATTTCCAAAATAGAAATTCTGATTTGATTCCTTTACAATCTACATTTAAATAACTCTTTGAAAATACCCAGCGGTTACCTAATTAATATTATCGACACAAGGATATCTGCATATACATTCAATGTAATATTTCGATATTGTTTATTAAAGCACATTAAAATTTATTTTACATCATTTTTTTTTTATATCGGGATATACTTCTTTATGTTAACACACTATGTAGAAAGACTAATTCGCCTGATAATAATTGTCTTTTAAGTGCTTCTTTATCAAAGCCAGATATATTTTACTTACATTAAAACTTAAATTATATAATATTAACATTTATAACAATCTTTATTAAATATATCAGTCTTTTATAAATCAATCGGGTTTACCAATCATCCTGTTTTAACCTATAAGTATAATTATCACTTTTTATAACTTGTATCCCTGGTCCGTAATAAGGAATGACATATGCAGATCCATCAGCAGGCCCTACTACCTGCATGGCGATTAGAATGATATCTATCAGTTGGCCGAGAAACATAAAGCCCAATGTACAGAACTTGGCCAGACCTATCGCTGGATATCCTAGATAGAACCTATCCACTCCAAACATTCCCAGGAAGATCGATAATAATAATGCCGTTTCAAATGAATAACCGTTCCTAGAAATTCAGAAAAAACATATTTTTATAGGAATTTATTTAATGTTAATCAAATCACAGTAATGCTTCTTCAAATTTTTTAAGTAGTTTCAGATATTAACTACTTTTAACTAGTTCCAAATTATCATACAATGTGTCAAACATAATGAATGGATCCACTTTTAGCGTCAATATGTAGATTTATGTATCGCCATTTCAAACCAATTTGACATTATTATATGTTCGTACAATCTTGTTAAGGACAATCGTTATATAATATTTAGCACGTTACTTCCAAAAATGTTTTAATATATTAACATATCTAAATACATAAAGACAGAAATTAGCCAATTAAACCTATTATTATGTATACAGTCATGACTACAAGCCACATTTTATTTTTTTCTCCTTTGAAATGGAAAATGCTATTAGTTGAATGATAATACAACATATAGTATATATGTATATATTGTATACAGCATACAAGAATATATAAAATTCTATATATTGTATACAATAGCAATAAAAATTCTGTTTTCTGATTGAAAATGAAATTAATAATATAATTGGTTTTATAATATAAAACTAAATGTATTATTTAAATTTAGTTCTATTACTAGCCAACTAACCCGACTTTACTGGATTTAAGTTAATACTTACGTCCATTGGCAAGGCATTTCCTTTGTAAAGGTGGAATTTCCTGATTCAGTACAATTTAAACCGTCAACAGCGATACAGCGCACTGGAAATAAGAATTTTGAATGTCAGTGCATACACAAATTATGTAGAGTACCTTTTGCCTTATTTTCCTTTGTGCATCCTTTTAACTGTTGAGTTTTTGGATCTATTAAATCATAACTAGGATCTGGACATAAATATTGACCCATTCTTAAGGTATTGCAATCAACTTCATAATTATAACCATTATATTCTCCATCGTTAGTCGATATGGTTCCCAAACATAATAGAAGTATTAGTATTAAATTCATAATGTTTCACATATTTATATTCTTGCTTTACGTCTAGGTTTGCCTGCTTTATCACCATAAAATACTAAAATTATAAGAGTAAAACTATTGTCTATTAATATAAAACACACATAGATTAAAAAAGTATATATCTTATAAATTTAATATGAATTATAGCAACATAATAGTAATTTTTTCTTAAGTGACATAGGATTTAAAACACTACAAATAACACTCGCTCAGTACCCTTCAACTATAAACTATATTCAGTTGTATACTAATATGTTATTATGTCATCATGAATTTGATTTATTCCATAGTGTTAATTGTTATACTTTTAAGATACTCAACAAATTAAACAAAGGTTTTAAACACATTTAGAAAATGATGATGTATTGTCTAACATTAAGGTTAAGCTCTTCTTCTTCCTCTGTCTAATATTGAATAAATAGACAGTGGCGGAACAAACAGGCAAGTTCTTCATGCACTGTCCAACTCACAAAACTCACAATAAGAATGTATCCAAAATCATATCAATATTTACAATCATTATATATTATAATAATAAATAAAATATTCTAATCGCAGCAAAATTTTGCAAAATTCGTTGTTTGGATAAGTGATTTAGAGGATTAGGGATAATAGTTTTTACTTCACTTTTGAATTTTTAGGCTTTTGCATAATAATTAAAGCTGCCCACGTGGAAGCTTCATCAGTAGTGGCGCCGTATGTAAACAACTACGTTTAAGTTATAATCATTTATAAAATACTATCCATACCCGTCACGCCTTGCTGTGCCGTTTACTAAATTTAAAGAAATACTAATATTTTTGTTATTGTGTATATCAATGTTCTGATATACCTCGTATATCGGAACATAGTTTTACTAACTCAGAAGTTGTGTTTAATAGTTTTACTAACTACTACTTACTAACTAAGTAACCTAACCTAACCTAACCTAACCTAACCTAACTAAGCCTTCGCGAGCATGCGTCCAACTATTTCCCAAAATTTCATCGCAATCGCAATATATATATATATATATATATATATATATATATATATATATATATATATATATATATATATATATATATATGTACTACTACAGTTATATATGTAGGAGTTCAAACAAGAAAGCAAATCTAAACAGAATTGTCCATATTGTCCTTCTCATATTGTCCGTAACTGGTCACGTATTACTACAAACGTTTGGTACATTTATGTTATGTGAAATTTACAGAGACGAAATAGAAATATATATACTGCCACATCGAACAAAACAACAGACAATTAAACACAACGGCAAAACTAAACTTAATTACTTGTACCTACATCTATTCAAATATTCGATGTTATTCTAGTGTAGCAACCTAAAAACCTATTATCCAACAGTGGACAACCTCATGGTAATTCAAATATGTATTTGACAAAAAAGTCGAGATCGGACAACATACCTCTTACATTCTTCTTTTTATGTTCTAAATTATGTAGATAGTAAATTATTTCAATACAATTTTTGATCTACCTTATACCTAGGAATAAGAGATAAGGGAATCATCCATTCTGTAGTCCTAATTTCTTGATTTTTTTTTATTATTTGTTGTAAATATAAATTTTTTTTATTAAGTATATAAATTATACTGCTTTAATTATAAACCACATATTTTTCAATTAATAATATTTTATTGATACAAAGAAATTAAACCTTATATATTCAATAGAAAGCAGAAGGATTTGATTCAATAAAGCATTTTATCAGTGCAAAAATTATCTTCTAAGTCTTAAAGTTTGAGGAATTCAATGTATTATTTTAATACACATATTTTATTCATTCTATTGAAAGAAAGCAATCTGAAGAAGAGAACGTTTATTTGAGTTAAATAATCCTTTTTTTGCTTGTAGTCGATCCCTTGATATCAAGAGAAAATCAGGAGAAAATCATAGCACAAATAAATTACTCTTCTCATTAATTATTACCAATATAATTACAATAACAAATTAATACTTTTCTAAAACAAGCAATATGATAATAAATTTATTTCTGAAAAATTATTCGCTGTAAATAGAAAACACGATTTAGGTAATCATTTTATGCTAAAGAAATAAAGTTTAATAAAACTGAATAAATATCAAAAGCCTTCTTATAAAGATGACTTCCTTACTCCTCGCTCTGATTATGTCCATTTTAAATAGTGACGGGTGCCAGAAAATATTAAATATCATTCCTTTCATTTTCAGTCGAGAATAATGCAAATAATATAACGTAATACATCTTCGATATTATGGTTGTTTATATTTATTTAAGAACTACTAAAAAACGAAATCTTACATAACACAGTTACATATTACTTGGTTAAAAATTAGTTATTAAACCATCATTTGGTAACTTTCAATGGGTCACGCTGTAGTTAACAAAACCGGAACATTTTATATTAATTACGCCGGATCAAAAATTTTTCCATAAGAGTAGTTTCTGTGCAATAAAATATTTAAATACATGCATTTTAATATAATAGTTTCGTTATAAACATAAAAAGTGCTGTAGATAATAGCGGGCATTTTAGAAAGCAGTAACTGGGTGACCAAGTCTATTACTTACCGAACACGTTAATCTAGAATTCATATACAGTATGGTATTTCAAACTTTGGTGTTTCGTTTACTTATATCTAAAAATAAACAGTTTTAAAACCTTAAAACGGACTTTTCCGCATGTAGAACATCTCTATCTGGAAAGTGAGTGGCCGAGAAAAAATAAACCAACACATAAATGCAGAATATATGTTTTATGCGACAATTTTACTTTTTTCAATTTTTCTCAAATAGTCCACTATCGTGCTTTCTCATAGCCCGTGGACAGGGTGGGGTGTGTCCTATCCACCTGAAAATCAATAGATGTCGTCTGGTAGACGTCCCTAATCAGAATCAGTCGAAACACGATCGATCCGACATGATTTAATTGAGTGATCGTGCTAACAAAAAAAATTCTCAAATAGTCCACCATTGTGCTTTCTCATGACCCATGAAGATGGTAGAGTGTATTCTATCCACCTCAAAATCAATGGGTGTCGTCTGTGAGACGTCCTCGATCTGAATCAATTAAAACCCGATCGATCCGACACGATTTAGTTGAGTTATCGTGCTAACAAGAAATTTTATTAATGCCGACGGCAATGACAATGACAACGACACACACACACACACAGAATTGTTTAAAAACCATTTTTTTGTTTTTAGGCCGAAAAGCGAAAAATAAGCTCTAGAAAATACATTTTCTTTACACGATTACATTACTTTTCCGTGCATAGTGGGGTGCGGAAAAGTAATAGTAAGCAGATTGATGAATATGGAAAACAGTTCCCTATGTTTTCCGAATCCTGACTATTACTTACATTTTAATTCTCAAATAATTTCCCACAAGAATATACATTCCATATCTCTTTCTTTCCTTTTAGGAGTATAGGAATGCTGGAAACACTTTCATACTTATCTGCAATTTATTTCTAAGAACATTGTTCCATGCCAAAAGTCTTGATGATTCGCGTATCTATATTTACATACATTCACATTTACAAACGCGGTTTCATGATTTTTAAGTAGTTATAAAAAAAGTCGACTGACTTAATGACACGATTTTCCTAAGATTAAAAAAAATTCCAGCGGTCAACTTCTTAGATGCCGACGTAATTGCAGTAAAACAAATTTTTGGTGAACATTTTCTCCAAGATGGTACAATCGCACGTAGTTGACTCACGAACTCAAATATGTAAAAATTTACAGGGTGTTCCATTTAAAATATAAAAGTTATAGGTATTTTAAAGGTGTTAGAATAATCTTTAATTGATATTTATTTGTTATATTATTACAATTCCCAAAACTTGAAAGTTATATCTTAAGAAACAACTAAATTATGAGAGTGATCCTATAATTTACATCCACGCTACAAATTCGGAACTATAATATTTGGAAATACGTGGATACCCAGCAATACGTCTCAACAAATACGGAGCGCAGCAAATATAATGAATGTTTCGTTACTCCACTAAGTCACAAAAATGAGCGTATTCTTGTCACGCAAAATATTTTTTGTAGGTCAATGTAATAAATTTCATACAATCCGCAACAACTATAATTGCCAGTTATTAACTTTTCATAAAAATAACTTACTATTAGGTACATTTCAAACAGATAGTGCTTCGCTTTTATTGATTTCATAAAATGAATTCGGAGAGTGCAGATGAAAGTTTACACTTAATTAATTAATAAAGCCAGTTTTACTTGTTGCTCTGATTGTTAAACGAAATGTTATATCGCCGGCATTATATGCTCTGTTTGTTTCGCATTTATTTTACTTTTATTCGCAGTCGTGACGGCAGTTAAGTGCCTATATCACATCGACATGCAGACCTAAGAGAATTTACTTTTGGCCAAACATGTAAGATGAGCGATTTTCGTTTTCACGTGTCTTTGTCTGCCCGGTAGAAAAATTACTTTCATAAATCGGGAAGTAGGTAAAGCAGTTGTAATATAGTTCTACTTTCTTCAGTGACTATTTTGGTGTATTTCGTCTCGCAGATAAATGGAAAAACTAGATTTCAAGCTGGTCTAAAGAGAACGACAACATATGGTTATTGTACCGAAAGATCGTTGAAAAAAAAAATGGCACATATATGTTAAGTTTATTCACAATACTTAATGGTTGATGTAGAAATTTTGAGGTAGCATTCATATATCATACTTCATTGGCCTCTTAATACGGCATTTTTATGAAAAGACGCAGGTCACAATCTTACACTGAGAGAATGCTTTATTTATTATAAAGAAATATATTTTTTAACATTTATTTGTTCAACATAGTTAGCTAAATTGTATCCAATGCATCTTATTTCATGAAATAATGGCAAACTTAGTCAACAGTGAATTCTTCATTGTCAAAGTATCAAATTCTGATTAATGTCACTGGTGGCCCGCCGGAACAGATTTTCATCCATTGGTAACATTCAGGGAAAAGTTAGACGAGGTACTGGTGTTGCGTTATCCCTTACTACAATACGGAGGCGATTAGCTGGCTTTGGATTACGGCGTAGGAGGCTCAGAAGAGTGCCGAAATTAACATTCCGACACCAGCAGACTCGATTAGAGTGGTCGAGTCGAGAACACCGAGTTGTCGAAATAATTACGTCATTCGAGGACAAAAGGTTCTGTTCTGTCGCTTTCTTAAATGTGTCAGAAGCCTTTGACAACGTATGATACAGACAAGTCAGGTTTATTATTTAAATTAAAATTAAATCTACCTTCACTGATTTACCTAGTATTGAAGTCATATTTGACAAACAGATACTTCACAACGTTAGTATTAAAATCTTCTAAACTCTCCTTGTCTAGTAACATATATTTTGATTTTTAAGTATCCCCACAAAAAGTAATCTAGGGGTTTCAAATCTGGCGATGTAGCTGGTCACTTAATCGGCCGCATTCTCCCTATCCAAGAATTTGGGAACATCTCATCAATACAAGCGCCAACAGGTGATGCATAATGGAGAGACGCACCATATTCTTTAAATAAAAAGTAATTTATAGGATCAGATTCCTCTACATCTACATATAAAGTAATTGGTGCAGGAATAAGGTCATCTCGAAGAAAATCCAATTATCCTGGCATCAGGTAGATTCACGTTAAAAAAATAGGGATTTCTTTCGTGGGCTCTTCTTTCATATCCACTTTCTGGGGATTTTGAGTTTGATAGTCCATTATCCATCAACGATTCTCGGTAGCCCGATTTTAGTAGTTCGGTAGTTCTGAATATTGACATGGCCGTTGAAAACAAAAGTAAAATCGTCAGAGAAAAAAAAGTTTTTTACAGAATTATTATCATTATTGTATAGATGTTGCATTTGCTCGCAGAATTGATTTCACCAATTAAAGTTCTCTTTAGGCAGCTCTGATTTATTCATAATTTTGTGTACTGCAGGTGTGCCATATTGAAACCAGAAGCCAATTGGTTAACTATTGAGTAATGATTTTCTTGCATTGCCACCAAAACATTAAACGTGTTCTGACGATGAGGGTCGACAGTCATGCCCGAGTTCTTGGTATTTAAACTTAACATTGTTTGCCATACCTTAGCTAATGATTTTTCGATCATGATGAGTTGCATTAAACAATTCATCTCGTTCTATTTGGATGCGTATCCTGTTTCCAAATACTATCATGCCAAGAATTTCTTCTTTGTGAATTCTTGCTTGTTCAGTTAGTTTAATCAGTTTTTACAGAGTAGCAAAGTTACTACTTACGAAACATACTGATTTCAACAAACAGGCCAAAACAAAAAATAAGGTATGTATTATTTAAGAAAAGTTTTTATTTGACAGGAATAAAGAAACATTATCAGTCGCTGAGGCTAATATCAGGCAGTCAATGGTGCACAATTGAATATTTATTTTAGTCAATTGTTGTTTAAATAATCATTGGCCATTATATTTAGTGTTTTGAAATTACACAGTCGTATTTCTTATTTTTAAATTAATCTATTATCACGCTAATATAATTATTATCATAGTGTGTGTAAAATTATGTGGTCTCTTTCATATTTCGAAATAAAAAAAATATTTTTTTATTTCAATTTTTTATTGTTATTAAAAAAATATGTCGACTACGTTATACCTCCTACATGAATCACCCTGTATGAATTAATTATATTAAAAAAACGTAACAAGAAATGAAATTTTACAAATCTGAGAGTTTTTCCCAAAAGTTATTCCTTGAATCTTTAACGAATTTATTCATTATTTTATGAAAGCATTTTATATCCTCCCTCACATGGAAATGATTTAAAATAAGTATTAAGAAACATAAACTTCGCAATAATTAAATTTCTATAATTAAATGCAGCTGACACAATATGAGAAAAGTAAAGTCGAGCACATTCACAAATATCGCGGTAGATTCAAGAATTACCCCACGTTTCTTTCACCAAAGTAGATTGAATAGAGAGTTAATTATTTTTTTATTCGAATGCTTATTGCAGAGTTTAAATGTAATACGATACAGTTAAATTGCATTCTTCGGATCCTTGTAATAGTAGTTGAAAATTGCATAGCCATTATATCAACGAGTAAAACTTAGATGACGTTTTATTCGTTAATATCGATGTTTGTTTTCAAAGAGAGGGTCTTCCAATAAGGACGCTCGTTTTTTAAACGTAAGTGAAACAAGTTGTGTGTGATATATCCACTCAATGTCTTTTATTTGAAAGAATATTTTATGGTATTAAGTATGGAATATAACGTCGTTCAAATGTTTGCCGTGGCTTTGCTTGGTGGCGCGTATTCGGGAGGTACAATTTTCGATGACTTTGTCGCATAAATCTTACGAGCATGTTGACTTTGAGGGAATCAATTGTTTGCGGTTTATTCGCGTAGACTTGCGATTTAAGATAAATCCAAAGGAAGAAGTCTGAAGGTGTTAAATCGCATGATCTCGGTGGCGAGATAGCCATGCCCTCAAATCGCTTGTTCAGAATGTCAATCGTGGCATGCGCTGTGTGGCACGTAGCGCCGACCCCGTCCTGTTGAAACCACATGTCATCGGTATCCATATCATCCAGATTAGGTCACAGGGATTTGTTTATCATCGATCTGTAGCGCTCGCCGTTGACGGTTATGGCAATGCCAGTTTCGTTTTGGAAGAAGTACGGACCGATTATTTCACCAGATCAAGATTCGCAATAAATAGTGACTTTCTCGGGATGCATTTGGTGCTGGCGTATCTCGTGTGTATTGGTATCGTCCCAAATGTGACAATTTTGCTTATTCACATATCTATTCATCCAAAAATGGGCCTCGCCGCTAAGGATGATTTTTTTGGCGATTTTTGGGTCAACTTCCAATTGCTGCAGAGCGTAATCAAAGAACACACGACGTTGTTTATGATCGTTTAAATTAAATTCCTGGATCAGTTGGATTTTACACAGGTGCAGACCCAAGTCCCGACGCAGAATTCGCCAACTAAAGTCGCAGAAAGGCCAAGTTCTTGTGAACGCCGAGAAATGGATTACCTCGGATTTTCCCGTACACTCTTAAGCACAGCAGCAATATTTTCATGAGATCTTGCATTTCGGTGGCTGACAGGTGTTGGCTGATTATTTATCAAACCGGTTGACTCGAATTTGACCACAATCGTCGAGTATGTTGCTTTAACAATATGGCCACTATAACCTAACAAATTTTGAGCGTCCCTATTGAAATACCCTGTACATAAATTGGAAATATATTTTTACAAATCATAATTGCTAAGTATAATAAGCTAAGTATAATTTTGCAATTCCTTTCAGATTTTTGATTCCAGGTATCAAAAATATATTAAAGCAATTAACATTACAAATTGGGACACCAGTAGCAAATGTGTTAGAACATATTTATACTGAAAGAGTCATTTGTGAGAGTGCTATACGTTTGGGTTAAAAAATAACCTTGATCACTGTTTTTGTAGGTTACTTGCTTTATTCTTATTTGGTGCTTTGATTTTTAATATCGTTGGGTATGTGAAGGTCGCCATTTTGAATACACAGTGACCGCCAAAAATTATTGCTGACGCCGATAATTTTCGCCTTTCTGTGTCGTGCCCTTAAATTATTAAGAAATATACTCAGCAATTTTAAACTTGGAAGACGGATTTCTTCACATTTTCAATAATAAAAATTCGTTATTTTGGAATTATTGGGTAATATTTATTTTCTTTCATATTTTTTTAATATAACTATATTCATTTACTGATAATAATTTTTTTTGTAAATTCTTTGAAAATACTTTGAATATTTTCAATTCATTTTGAATATTCTCATTAAAGAACAAATAAAAATAGGAACTGATAGTTGCAGCTGTATATATTCCGCCTCTCTCCGCCGTAACATATGATTTGTAGGAGCCAGATATGCAAATGAAATCTTGTGAAAAAGGGTATAGGGAATTGACTGATAATATATAGAAAAATGTACCCTCGTTAATTTCACTTGATCAAAATCAAGACAATTGAGAATCTATATTTTGCCCACAAAATGATTAATATCTCGAAAATCAATCATTCTCCATGAACATTGGTTTCATTATACAATTTCTTTATCTTCTACATAAGGTACATAATTTATATATATACCCACTCCTATGAGAATTATTTGAAAGAACGTCTGGAAACAGAAACTATTGATCGTAGCTGTACATATGTCGTCTCTCCCCTGCCGTCACAACTTAGACGTTTGTAGCATCCCGATATACTCACGATATTTTATGAAAATAGGTACAAAGAATTGATATTTAAAAACTATAGAAATGTGGTTTCGTTATTTTCAAAGGTACGTTAGTCAAAATCAAGGCAAATGAGAATCTACGAAATCTGGTCTCTCCCTGCTGTCACACTTTACACATTTGTAGGATCCAGATATATTAGCGATATATTATGAAAAAGTATTCAGAGGATTGACAGGTAATAACTATAAAAATGTACTTTCCTTATATTCAAATATGCGTTGGACAAAATCGAGGCAAGTGGGAATCTACGAGATCTTGCCCGCAAAATAATAATATATCTGGATAGTCTATCATTTTCCATCAAAATTGGTTTATCAATAACATTTTTCGTCATTTTCTACATACGTAATTTACAAATACCCATTCCTATAAGAATTATTTTAAAGAGCGCCTGGAAATGGAAACAATTGATCGTAGCTGTACATATCTCATCTCTCCCTACCTTCACGCCTTGCTCATTTGTAGGATCCGGATATATTTGCGATATATTATGAAAATAACTCCAGAGAATTGATAAGTAGTAACTAGAAAGATGTACTTTCACTATTTTCAAAGATACATACGTTGGTCAAAATCAAGGCAAATGAGAATATACGAGATCTCGCCCGCAAAATAATTGATATCTCGAAAACGAATCATTTGCCATAAAAATTTGTTTAATTATAAAGTTTTTCATTGTCACCTACATAACACATGTAATTTACAAGTGCCCATTCTATGAGATACCCATTCTATAATCCTATGAGAATTATTTTAAGAAACGCCTTGAAATAGAGACTATTAGTCGTAGCTATACATATCTCGTCTCTCCCCGCCGTCACACCTCACACATTTCCAGGATGCTGACATATTCGGGATATTTTATTAAGAGAGGCCCAGGGACGATTTAACTGGTAATAGTTATCAAATGTACCTTTGTTATTTTCAAATATACGTTGGTCAAAATTAAGGCAAATGAAAATCTATAAGGTCTTGCCTGCCAAATATTGTATATCTCAAAAATCAGTGATTTCCCATCAAAATTGGTTTCATTATAACGTTCCACGTTAATTTCGATATCATATGCGCTATTTACATATGCTTATTTCTACTAGGATTATTTTACAGAACGCCTGAAAGTAGAAGCTATTAGTCGTAGCAGTACATATCTTGTCTCTCCCCACCGTCACACCTTACACATTTCTGGGATCCCATTTTCGCGATATTTTATGAAAATGAGTACAGGGAATTGACTTGTAAAAACCATGGAAATGTACTTTCATAGTACATAGTACATATAGAAATGAATAGTACATATCTCGCCTTTCCTCGCCGCCACACCTTACGCATTATTAGGATCCAAACATTTTCATGATATTTTATGAAAATAAGCACAGGGAATTGACTTATAAAAACTATAAAAACGTACCTCCGTTATTTTCAAAGATATGTTGGTCAAAATAAAGACAGATGGAAATCTACGATATCTTGCCCACAAAAAAATTAATATCTCGAAAACCAATTATCTGCCATCAAAATTGGTTCGATTTTAAAATTTACCGCTATTTTTTTACATAATATTCGTAAGTTAACAATACCCATTCCTATGAGAATTATTTTAAAGAACGCTTGGAAATAGGAACTATTGGTCCTAGCTGTACATATCTCGTCTCTCCTCGCCATCCCACCTTACACCTTTGTAGTATCTAGATATTCTCGCGACATTTCATGAAAATGAGTTCAGGAAATTGATTGGTAAAAGCCAGGAAAATGTAGCTTCGTTATTTTCAAAGATCCGTTGGTCAAAGTCAATACAAATGGGAATCTACGAGATCTTGCCCGCAAAATAATTAATATCTCAAAAACCAATCATTTTACATCAAAATTGGTTTCTTTATACAATTTATCATTATTTTATACATAATATGCGTAATTTAAAGACACCCATTCCTATGAAAATTATTTTAAAGTACGTCTGGAATTGGGAAATATTGGTATTAATTGTACATATCTAGCCTCTCCTTGCTGTCACACCTTACACATTTGTAGGATCTAGATATATTCACGATATTTTATGAAACTGATTTCAGAGAATTGATTGGTAAAATATAGGAAAATGTGGCTTCGTTATTTTCAAATATACGTTGATCAAAGTCAAGGCAAATCAGAATCTACGAGACCTTGCCTGCAAAATAATTAATATCTCGAAAATCAATCATTTGCCACCAAAACTTGTTATTCCATAAAATTTAACGTTATTTTCTATATAAGATATATAATTTACAGATACTCATTTCTATGATAATTATTTTAAAGAACACCTGGAATTAGAAACTGTTAATTATAGTTGTACATATTTAATCTCTGCCCACCGTCTCACATTACACATTTGTAAGATCCAGATGTGTTCATGATGGTTTATAGAAAGAATATAGGAAATGAACGTTAGGAATGTTAAAAACTAAAAAAATACTTTCGTTATTTCCAAAGATACGTTGTCAAAATAAAGATAATAATTAATATTTCCAAACTCGAAAATTAATTAAGACTAATTACAAATTTCTCGTTATTTTCTGCATAAGATACATAATTTACAGTAACCCATTTCTGTGAGAATTATTTTAAAGAACACCAGAAGAAACAACTGCTAGTTGTAGCTGCACATATCTAGTCTCTCCATTGTCAGACCTTACACATTTGTAGTATCTCCATGACATATTATGTAAAAAATACAGGGAATCGATTAATAAAATCTATAGAAATGTAGTTTAGTTAATTTCGAAGATACGTTAATCGAAATCAAGACAAATGAAGACAAACAGTTTAAAGCCTTAAAACGGACTTTTGTGCACGTAGAACATCTCTACCTCAAAATTAAGTGGCCGAGAAAAAATAAACCAACACATAAATGCAGAATATGTATTTTATGCGACAGTTTTACTTTTTTCAATTTTTATCAAATAGTCCACCATCGTGCTTTCTCATGGCCCATGGACAGGGTTGGATGTATCCTATCCACCTCAAAATCAATAGATGTCGTCTGGTAGACGTCTGTAATCAAAATCAGTCGAAATTCGATCGATCCGATATTATTTAATTAAGTGATCGTGCTAACAAAAACAATTTCTCAAATAGTCCACCATTGTGCTTTCTCGTGACGAATGAACATGGTAGAGTATATTCTATACAACAAAAAGTCAATAGGTATCGTCTGGGAGATGTCCCCGATCAGAATCAGTCAAAACCCGAACGATCCGACACGATATAGTTGAGTTATCATGTTAACAAATAAATTTCTCAAATAGTCCACCATCGTGCTTTCTCCTGACCGATGGACAGGGTGCGGTGTGTCCTATCCACCTCAAAATTAATAGGTGTCATCTGGGAGATGTCTCCGATCAGAATCAGTTAAAACCCGATCGATCCCATACGATTTAGTTAAGTTATCGTGTTAACAAAAAAAAATTATCAAATAGTCCACCATCGTGCTTTCTCCTGACCCATGGACAAGGTGGGGTGTGTCCTATCCACCTCAAAATAAATAGGTGTCGTCTGGGATACGTCCCCGATCAGAATCAGTCAAGACCCGATCGATCCGACACGATTTAGTTGAGTTATCGTGCTAACAAAAATAAATGCAGACGACAACGACACACACATATACACACACACACACACACACACACACACACACACACACACACACACACACACACACACACACACACACACACACACACACACACACACACAAAACGGTTTAAAATCTTTTTTTTTTTTGTTTTTAGGCCGAAAATGAAAAATAAACCCTAGAAAAAAATGTTTTACACGATTACATTACTTTTCCGCGTATAGTGGAGTGCGGAGAAATAAAATAGTTGAGGGAACCGATTGGTAGAAACGAGAAAAATGCAGTTTAGTTAATTTAAAAAATACGTTGATCAAAATCAAGGTAAATAGGAATCTACGATATATTGCCCGCAAACAAAATTAATCTTGAAAATCAATAATTTCCGAACAAAGCTGGTTTTATGACCGAATTCTGTTTTAATTTGTACATAAGATACACTATTTCATAATCACTTTGTCCATAAGATACATTCCATGATTTAAACATTGTAAATATTGATAATATTAAATTCGAAGGAAACACATTTATGTAGAACGAATTAAATAAAATTTAATTCGTTTCACGATTAATTGAAAAAATTACTTTGTCTTCAAACGCTCGTTAGAAATTCTAGTACTATGAATGAAATAAGAAAGTTTTGATTACGGTTTCGAACTGACCTTAAAACAATATATTCGTTAACGTTAATTATCTTTTTTATTTTCTTGTAAGACACAATATACGACGAATAACTGTAAACAGTAACAGCGAAATCTGTAACAATAAAAAGTTAATTTAAACACGATAAGCCACACTGGAAAGATTTTTTTCAAATAGCCAAATACATTGTAATTACTTCGGCTGTTAGTTCACATTTAAGTATAAAGTGCGCAATATTTTAAAAAGCACATTTCAAATTAACAAAAATCAAACACTATTACACGGGTCTTTCTAGTTGCAACAGTGACATTTTTTCGGTGGTGTGAAATAGTGGCAAATTATTCTACGCTGCTCGCACGCCTCCAAATTTAGTTTAGAATAAGCTTGGAAAAAATAAAAATATCAAAAATTAAGTTCTACAATAATTGTTTAATTTACATTGTCGATTTTTTTAAGTTCTTGCGGCATGAATTCGATATTCTGGACCATTGTCACGCCTGATAAGCGAAAGAATGTCGTCTGTGATAATGCAATGGATCGTAAGTGGAAAAAATCTACATTGGAATTATGGTACATTTTATAACCCAGTTCCAGGTCATAGGTAATCGGCCACTAGTGTCAGTCGCGCACAAATTAACAATATAATACCAACAAACGTTAATCTAAATCTTATTTTTAAGTTAAATTACTTTATGATGAAATGATGACCAATAAATATTTGGTGTAAAAATCCATAACAAACTGAAAATAATTAACTAGCTAATTAACAAAATAGTTCTTAATAACTTTTTAAAGATATAATAATAATAATGCCTTTGTTGTGCAACAGAAAAAAAATCCATTTATAGGATAAAATATGGAATACATATACAGGGTGGAACGTAAAAAGTGCCGCAAGCCATAACTCTATTATTAATAATCCGGTTTTAAAATTGAAAGAAGACAATCAAATGATTGTTTACAGACTATTATATAGCATTCACTGAGTTTTTATACAATTTTATATCAAGGTCACGCGATAGTCAACTCTTCTTATTGAAATGGCAACCTATATATATTTTTATGTAATTAAAAAGAGAATATTTTTATGTTTCTAATGATGTATAATAGGTCGTATTTTAATAGACGTATGATTCAGAAAATTATAAATTACTTATTAATTCATATGAATTTTAAAACATGGCAAGATGGCTTTAAATTGACAACCTAATGGAACATGGCATAGTAAAATGTCATTTGACGTCACAATAATAGATTTCATCATCATAATAATAGATTTCAAAGAATAATTTGTGTAATATACTAAATTTAAACAACAACGAACAATATAAATTATATTCAAAATGTCTGTCATTTTGTTGAATACATACTCGTAGTTCACATCTTCTTTTTATTCTATTAATGAAAGAAGCGGGTAGCTATAATTCTCTGGATGAAAATTTCGGTGTCTTTAGATAGGGTCAGATATGCCTTGAAATTAAAAACCAATTGGAGCATGACAATTTAAAATGTGAATGCATTGTTTGACTTAAGACTATTTGTTGTTTAACGATAAGTTTTGTAAATCATCTTGTTAATTGTTACTTTTGTTCGAAGAAGTTAATAATAAATAATAATAGTGAATTGACAGATATGATTCAAGTAAAGGGTGGTCCAACCATAATGCACGATGTTAATTGTGAGTCACACCTTAACGTCAAGTTTTTTGCCCAACTTAATTTGACATTTCTTTGTTTCAGTGTTTGACAAATTTTACCATGGAGAGGTACACAATTGAGCAGCGCGTTAAGATTGTTGAAGTCTTTTACGAAAATGGGCGTTCAAATCAAAATGCATTTCGTGCACTTCGTGGCTTTTTTGGTCAGCATAATCGACCAAATGTGTCCACAATCGGGAGAATTGTGCGCAAATTTCAGCAAACCGGGTCTGTAGGAAATGTTAAAACACCTGTGCATGCTCGCCCAGTTCGTTCTGCGGAAAACATTGCTGTTGTTCGCGATAGTGTAGCAGAAGAGTCGTCAACCTCGACTCGTCGTCGTGCCCAACAATTGAACATTTCACGAACATCACTGATGCGAATTTTGAATAAAGATTTGAATTTACACGCTTACAAGGTTCAATTGACTCAAGAGCTGAAGCCTACTGACCATTTCAAGCGTCGTCAATACGGCGAATGGTTGGTTGAACAGACAGAAGTGAATGGTGACTTTACAAAGAAAATCATCTTCAGTGACGAGGCACACTTTCACCTCAGTGGATTCGTTAACAAGCAGAATTGCCGCATTTGGGCAAATGAGAATCCACGAGTGATTGTTGAAAAGCCGATGCATCCACAAAGAGTGACTGTTTGGTGCAATTTATAGGCTGGCGGCGTCATCGGGCCGTACTTCTTCGAAAATGAGGTCGGCCAAGCAGTTACAGTGAATGGTTTTCGCTATCGCGAGATGATAACGGACTTCTTGTGGCCATAAATAGAAGATATGGACCTGGACGATATGTGGTTCCAACAGGATGGTGCCACTTGCCACGCAGCCAACGAAGCAATGGCACTTTTGCGCGAGAAATTCAATGGCCCTGTTATCTCACGTAGTGGCGATGTTAATTGGCCGCCACGATCATGTGATTTGACACTGCTGGACTTCTTTCTTTGAGGATATTTAAAAGAAAAAGTGTACGTCAATAAGCCAAGAACAATTTAAGAGCTAAAGGATGAGATAATTCGGCACATTAACGACATTGAACCTCAATGATGTCTCAGAGTCATTGAAAATATGGACCATCGGATATAGGTATGCCACCGAAGCCGTGGCGAGCATTTGGCCGATATTTTGTTTCACACATAATTGTCATAGATCCTTCTATCATAATAAAAAATATTAAGATAATTCTCTGAAAACTTTTTGTTTTATTTACAATTAATATCGTGCGCTTTGGTTGGACCACCCTTTATATTTTCAATGTAGAAGAAACAGTTATGCAGCTAAGTTAAGACTCTATAGAGAGCGTTTTACTGAAAGAGAAGCATTTATATTTAAAGGAATCGTTGCAAAAGAATTTATATTAATCGATGTTGTTTAAATTTTGTATATACACTTATTATTCTTTGAAAACTATTATATGATGATAAATGACATTTTATTATGACATGTTCCAATTATTTTTCAATTTAAAGCCATCTTGCCATGTTTTAAAATTTGATGAATTAATAAATAATTTATTATTTTCTGAATCACACGTCTACTAAAATACGACTTATTATACATTATTAGAAACAAAAAAATATTCTATTTTTAATTACATAAAAATATATATAGGTTATGATTTGCGATTATTTGGATAAATTCTGCTAAATTTATAACTGTGGATCGTCTTACTACGAACTCATATTGCTTATGAGATAACAAGGATTGCACACCAAGATGAATGTGGTTGTATAATGACATTTCGAAAACCTTTGCAAGATTTGATAGAATTGTAATTGGGCGATAATTTTTCGCCAGAAATATTGCTACTTTTTAATACGACAGACCCTTGCTACTTTCCACACCTCAGGAAACGTGTGGGTAGAGAGTATCAGATTAAATTAAATGAGAAGTAGTTCTTCTAAAGCCCCTGAGCAATATTTGACAAGAAAACTTGCGATCTGATTTTCTGCACAGGTCATTTTGTTTTTATGTTTTGACAATGCTTAACGAATATCCGTTCTTGTAAATTGCGTTATATTGATACAGGTTGAGTTATAACCAGAACTTGTGTTTGTCGCCTGCACATCGTCAATGGAAAATATACTGGAAAAATATCTAGCGAATCCATTTACTATTTTCCTTGGAGGATCAATCGCTTCCTCATCGGAAGAAACCATTGACGGAATATGCGTTGAATTTTTCTTACTCTGTACATAAAACCAAAACCCTCTGAGATCACTCTTAATGTTTTGTTGAAAATATGTTAAGTAGTTACTATAAGCATCAACTACTTATGCTTTAATGATGCTTTATAGTCTCTTGAATTCAATGAGATCAGTTACTTGAATGAGTCATAAGAAGGGAATGTCGAAATGACGCTTGATTCTACAGTCCACCAACAGAGAAAAATCTCAAGGACCTTCCCCCAAAAGATGAGTGGTGAGGGGAGGCCGAGCTCCGGTATTTTAAACCTACTCATTCTAAATTTCTACCCATCCCCCTCTGTAAATATTCCTGTGGGCATCCATGAAGTGAGGTTCAGTTATTACGATGATGTCTTAAATTGTTGAATCTTGTATTTTGTACGCGTTTTTGTATTTAATCTTCTACATTGTATTTTTATATTTATTTATTATTTCGTTTTATTTCAAACTACAGAAATAAGTGATTATTTCTTAAGGAATAAACAAATTGGGTCAAAACAGCTATTCTCCTGGCTATATGCCAAACGTCGAGTGTTGAATTAAATAACAATATTTGCCGTATTTTGTCTAACAGAGTTGTTCCCAAACCACGAGGAAGATGCAGAGTGTCACCTATCTCAGGATATCGCTAACTGCAGACCGGTTTCGACATTATCTTGGGTCTCGTCAGTGCAGTGTAAGCTTAGTTTGGGTTTAACGAGATCCAAGATAAGGTCTAAACCGGTCTGCAGTTAGAGACATCCTGAGATAGGTGACACTTTATATCTTTCTTGTGGTTTTGGAACAATTTAAATCACTGTATTTTAGTGCTAACTCTGCAAGATAAAATACGGAAAATTTTGTCATTTCACTCAGCGCTAGGCGTTTGGCATATAGTCAGGAGAATAGCTGTTTTGACCTAATTTTTTTAGTCCTTATTATATAAGGTATTTGCAGATGGGGTGGAGTATATTCTCCTTATTTTTGTAGTTTGAATATTACCCTCTGCGTAGTAAAATTTTGCGTTATCCATGTTTTATGTTATTTTTTGTGTTTAATTAACATTAGTAATCGTTATTGTTTGTATAAATCACTTAACGTCACTTGATGTTCTTATTTCGTTTCGATTTTGTATTAGATCCTGTTAGTGTAATACCTTTCGATGCCTTCTTTTGCTGTTGTAACCGTTTAACAAAAAGATAATAGTCCTTTTATGGAATTCAATTAACTATTTCACCTCGGTGCATACGTAAAGAGCGTTCTGCTAGAGGTATTATGAAATGCACCAAGGATATCAACTTCTAGTCATTAAGCTAAAGAAATCGGAGCATTCGGCGTAACAGGAAGTTTTCTGTTGGAGAGTAAACGTCGCTTTGTAGCGCAAAACATGGATTGTTTGTTTTTAATGTCGCAGATTTATTTTACGACTACTAAATAAAATTTCACATTTTAGCCACATACATAAGTACGGATGTAATAAAAAAGTCCCGATCTGGATTTTATCGAATATAATTCTACAGAAGTGTAAGTGAAACGGTTAACTTTCACTGACAAAACACGTTAATCTAAGTAGGCGGTTGTGTACAATTCGAAGGTCGACGAGTCCAAGTATAATCCGTTATTATTTGTCTAAGTGCCGACTAAGCTGTAGTATTGGTTGAATAATTTTGTCTTCTTCAGCGTCAATAGTTATCTTTATATACTGTTTCTAATTTTAACTAAATTAAAAAATGCTTATTAAAGTAAACGTATAATTAAAAAAAAAACAGAAACAGGGGACAAATTTCCGTGAACAAGGAAATATTACATATTAGAAAGATATAGGTTTTGTCAACTAAATTGGCATCATTAGGAGATTATTAAAGCTTAATGCACATCGGGTAACGTGTAGTATTTGGTTGGTAGTGGAAAATTGGTCCCATCTTTTGCTGCATAGAAAATTTCAGTCCTTCTCTAGGAGAGGAAAATTATGCACTTTAAAAAACTATATTGTCTTATGTATGAAGTTAAAAAAATGTTGACCTTTTGGAGACAAATATTAATTATTTTACACTATTTATAATAATATAATGCAATGTTTAACTACGCAGAGAGTAATATTCACTTTCGATTTAGATTGTTCTAAACTACCAAGAGATGGCGTTTGGTGCATTCTACTGCGGTGAAACGTAGCAACGTCTACTAGATATGAACTTCACCTGTCGAAGATATACTCGTTTACACTGCACTGACGAGACTCAAGATAGAAAGGTCGAAACCGGTCTGCAGTTAGCGATATCCTGAGATAGGTGACACTTTGCATCTTTCTTGGTGGTTTTGGAACAATCACTGTGTTTTTAGTGCTAACTCTGTTAGACAAAAATACGACAAATTTTGTCACGTAATTCAGCGCTCGGCGTTTGGCGTATAGCCAGGACAATAGCTCTTTGGACCTAATTTGTTTAGTCCTTATTATATAAGGCATCAACAGATGGGTTGGAGTATAAACTCCTTATTTCTGTAGTTTCTTATTTATAATATTTTAAAAGTTTCTTTTTTATGAATTTGGATATTGATAATCCCTATTGAAACGTCCAGTACTCGTGCTATAAGTTCACCTTGTATTTTTCCTAACATTATTAAGGTAACCTGCATTATGAAGTTTTACCTAAGTTACCATTTCATTTAATATTTAGTGAAATTAATTATGCGCGTTCTAAATTAATTTTGAAACAGAAATTAGAGCTATAAAATATTCAATAAAAAATTACCAAGATCATTCCATAATAATCTTTGTATAGAAATGCATCGAGGCTTCAAACTCTGGGCACTTAAACAATGGCTATTATAAAATGTTCTTTAAATTACTTTGTTTCCTCCAACTTGAAAATTTAGCATACCTACCTATTTTTTTATGTCTCAAGTAATTACTTCTAGTTAACTTGGCCATCGATTAAGAGAACACCAATATTTTTCTATAAGCCATAGCTGACTATAATTTATATTTAACAAAATAAAAGAGCTGTTATAAATTATGCATATTCAGTGCAGGAAAGAGTGCATAAAGAATATGCAAATCTTCCTCTAATTCCATAACAGTCGTAGATACTATTGACATAACTGAAAATTGTCTACTATTGTTCAGAAGTCAAAAATAATATATGTTACCTGCTTTCATAGCTATTACAAAAAATATTGAGAGTAGTAATTTCATATATTTGAATTATTTCTCACATTTATCAATATTTCCTATAAATACTTACAAATTGGTCCACTCTGTATATAGTTTATATTATGTAATAGTATCTATTTGCGAGCTTCTGCAACTGTCAAATCAAACTTAAAAGGGTTTATTAAGCAAATGTAATTAAATATTTTACTAAATATCCAATAAAACTCCATAAGGAAATACTCTGTATAAATATATATGTAGTACATATATTCTAGTATAAAGTAATATTTCAACGACTTGAAATTAAAATTTTTAAGAAGTTTTGACAGCTTTAATCGGAGTATTCGTTTTATAAATAAAAGATATCAACGATGCGTAAGAGAACGAACCTGGAATATGAATTCTGCTATATACT
The DNA here is from genome assembly GCA_037954035.1 of Rosalia funebris. Lineage (NCBI taxonomy): Eukaryota > Metazoa > Arthropoda > Insecta > Coleoptera > Cerambycidae > Rosalia > Rosalia funebris. The sequence goes on along the minus strand of JAZFAV010000016.1, from coordinate 14,095,485 downwards.
CAGATTGGGCGTGACAATGTAATTGAAATTATAAATTGACATTATAATTATCACTAAATAGATCTAAATATCCATATTGAATACGACAAATTGATACTTTTTTATACATAGATTCATACACTAGTATAAGCTCAATGAAGGTGTTGCCAAGATGTATGTAATACCTCGAAAGTATATATAATTTTACAGATTTTGTTAGTGAAATTATATTTGCATTGGTAATAGTAGTTACTTTTCCTTTTTATATATGTAGATCAGCAGCATTGGCCCTTTTTAAAGGACTATCGATAAGCTGAACTACTGAAAACGTGAATAAATACTGAAATAATACTGTATCTAGTACTGCAGAATAAATACTAGAATACTGAATAAATAAATTACATTATATATTTAGGAGAAAATATACACATACATAATGTGAGACTTCTGTTAAAAATTCTGTTAAAAAAGCATTCAAATAAATTTCAACATAACATAAAATTGACGATATCAGATCAATGAACTCCTTCACTTTCATTTCGAAATACTTTTCTGTGTCAAAATGCAACTTCTTGTACTGTTGAAAATCTATAGAAATAAAACATTACTAGGTACTTGTAATGGTCTGAAAATTTTGTAAAATGTCACTATTTCTGCTATAAAACTTACACCAGCATATATAGTAAAATTTTGAAATTTATTATTGTTCATAAGTCAAATATAAAATATATAGACTATGGCTATTGCAGAAAAGATTTGGAATGAATATTTCACATTTCAATCATTTTTTATATTAATCGATAGTTCCTACAAATACTTACAAATTGGTCCACTCTGTATATCGTTTGTATCAAGTAATATAATATATGTATAGTTTATTTCATCGCTATCTGGCAAATGAAAAATCTCAAGATATACCTTGGCTTGTTTTATGGTTAGGCTCAGATAGACTGTTCCGTTTACCGGCAAGATAAGAGAGTTTTCTATTTGACAAATAGCGATGAAATGAATAGTATTTGCCTTTAACACTTCAAATAGCTATAAATAACATGAAAGAGATGATGGAAGATCGAAATAAAGTAGGTATTGCAAAAGGTTACATCAATTATTTACAAAAAAATTAAATCTGCGACTGCTTGACAGCATTACAAGCAATTACGTAACTAAGGCCGTAATATCTGAGAAATCTGCATATCTTTAATTTCAACGAAATTCCACAAACAACAGAGAACTTTAAATATTCTCTAGATATTCTGAAAAAGATGGACAACAACAGAAATCAAAATTCTGTTATTTCATCAAATGTAGAATATCCAGATGATATTTGTGATATAACAACTATTTTACCTCGGTTTATACTTTTTTCAGTCATATTATTTATATAGTAAACACCAAAGAGTGGTTATAGATAAAGATATGTCCAATATTAGTAACATCACTTCAGGAGTGCCTCAAGGGTCTGACCTCAGCCCAATTCCCTTTCAAATATATTCCTATATATACACATATATTTTTTTATATTCATATTTACGCGGGCGATAATCAGTTGTATTATTCTTTTAATCTTAATAATATAAAAGTCATATAACTAACAATATTAAAGTTGATTTCGAAATGATGTCTGGTGAAAGTTCCGTGGTGAAGTGGAGAATGAAGTTATATCTAGAACGTCAACTTTCAGTTTTGAATAGTAACTCCAGGATGTGAAGTCACGCATGTTTATATTGTGTTTTTTATATTTTTTTTATTTATTAACCTTTAGCACATACAACTTTGCATACCCTGTAGATATAAGTATATTTGCTATAATAAAGTTGCTACAAGTAAATACGTCATTTATCAAAATAGTTCTAATTTTGAATGCCGTTTAATTGCAAAGTCTAAATTAAAAGTAGCAAGTATCACTAAATATTTCACTAAAATATTAAATAAAACTCAATATGAAAATACATCATGCAAACATATACATATTGTGCATATATGTATATGCATTATCCATATCTACATAAAGCAAGCAATCACCTACACAAAATTAAGTGGTGACAATTTTTATCGTATTTTCAATTTTGTGAATAAAAGATATAAACGATGCGTAAAGAAACGAACCCTAAATATAAATTCTGCTATATATTCATGTTGGACGTAACAATATTTTTGGAAATGTAAACCGTCATCGTAATCATCACTGAATACATGTAAACTTATACTGAAGGAGTGAAATCCAAGAGGAGTCAAGAACACTTAGTAATAGATAGATTCATTTACTTGTACTTTTTGTCCATTTAGTACATCCGTTTTTGGAAATTCAAAGAAATAACTATTTATATCCATCACATGACTGTTTACTGTATCATTATGGAATTCCCGGATGTGTGTTTCCTTCGAACTCAACGAGGCTGTTTTGAAGATGGAACACCTTCACAATATAAATAATTTTCACCAAATTTTTTAGTAAACTTTTTTCATCATTAATAATAAACACTTGTTCATTTACATATATAAATCAGCCCTTTACAATTACAGTATTTTGTTTAAATGTCAATTTGAGTTGCCTCAGCATCAAGAAACCATTTTACAAAGAACAACAAAAATACGAACTACTCCTCATTACTAAGATAATGACAGAATAACAAACAATTGTTTTATTGCGTAAGATTTTATTTACGCTAATTAATGCATACCGTGCATTTAAGTTAAATTATTGTTTGTTTATTAAAATTTGTCAATCAGTTCTGGTTAAGTTTTTTTCATTTTCAAATAGTTAACCATTAATAATCAGTACTCTACTTCATCTTATATAAATTCTGTTCAGTCCTTGCGCCACTTATTTTTCTCTTCTATACCGTTGATCTACACAATATGGTTGATAAGTCTATAGTAAACTTTTTTTACTGATGATAGACTATGCTTCTTCAGAGCATCAGGATTTACAAAATATTAATGATTACTCTCTGCAGCATTATATCCATATTTCTTATTAGTAGGTATATTTATGTACATAATTTCACACTCATGTGGATTATACTCGTATTTTAAAATAATTTTACAGCATTTCTCTTCTTTTGTATGCGAAAAAACATATTCTTCAAGATAAATCCATCTTAATAAAAATTTGTCAATATCCTGTTTTGGGAAAACTGTTTTAAGGAAACGTTATATATTATCCTTGTCTAGTAGGCTACATAGGCAACTATAGTCGGCTACAAATCCTACAAAATACCTTCTGTAGATTCATAAATAATTTGAGAAACTTTGATTACATTTCAGTTGCATTTGCCAAAACATAATGGCTAAATAAAAAAAATAATGTTTTAATATTCGTGCATATTATTTTACAAAATAGTTCACCACCATATATAAGAAATAAGTTTGCATTGGGATACTCATGTTACATTGCAAAAGTTGATAATATAACTTTAGCTATGTACCATAGACAATTTTTAAAAGTTTTACTTCTAATGCGATTAATCGTTATAGTAAAAGCACGTCTATTCGATAGAACCGCAACAGAGATGGACTAACAATCAATACGCTGGTAGTGCCAATTTCAATAGCAACCACGTTGCCACCGCATGTTGCACAGAGGCCTATTATGTATTTGTTTTCACTGTTCACACGGCCTTGCGGATCACGTCAGCTTTGCCGAACATAAATGTCTGTGTTTTTATTTGTACAATAAGTACTTACCTAGAGTTTAGAATAGCTCTGCTAGATATACCTTTACCTCCTGAACCAATTGTCACAAGATGGGGTACTTGGCTAGAAGCTTACCTTATTGTGATAAACATTTTGCGGAATTAAAAAGTATTATCTTTAGGTTTGATCCCAGCGAAATCAACGCCATACACATGGTCAGCACTTATTGTAACTATTGGCGGAACCAAAAGTTTTTTTTATTTTTTCTCTTTGTTTTTGAACATTTTTTTAATGCTAATAAATTTATTTTATATTTACGTGTTATATATCACTTTATAGCATTTTGTATAGTTTTTCATATCTTATTTATAGTTTATTTTATCGCTATTTGCGAAATAAAAAATTTCAAAACATACCGTGGCTTGTTTTTATGGCTAGGCTCAGGTAGACTGTTCCGTTTATCGGTTTAAGATAAGAGAGTTTTTTATATGGCAAATAGCGATGAAATTAATTATACCTATTCCGTATTTAACCTTTTATTTTTCGAGTTTTTCTTTGTAGAAAGGAGATGGAAGAATTTTAAATTCGGGTACTCTTGCGCCATTACAAGGCTTCAAAGCAACCAAAGCGGCAAAGAAAATATGCCAGGTGGAAGGTCTCCAACGCTGTAGCACAATATCGGTACCGAAAGGTTAAGAACGGCGAAGATGGGCTCAACGATCAACGACATTCGGGTCGGTCAACTTTCGTGGATTCTGGAGCTCTACGAGAAGTACATGATTTAACAGAAATTTAAGTCAAAATTCGTGTAAACACGTACCCAAATTAGCTGAAAAATCCTCGCGATGACCGCTTTATTCCCGAATTGTGACTTGCGATGAAAACTGAATATATTTCAGTAATCCGGACAAGCAGAATCGGTGGTTGAATCCCGGACAAGTAACGGAACCGGTAGCAAAACGCGTCCGATTCTCAAGAAAGGCATTATTATGCGTTTGGTCGAATTTTAAAGGCATAATCCACTTTGAGCTGGTTCCAGATGGTCGGACCATCAACGCAGACCTCTATTGCACCCAACTTCATGGAATGTATGTAGCGTTTAGCGAAAAATACCCTGCTTTGGCCAATCAAAACTGGATATTTCTGCAACAAGATAATGCAAAACCGCATACCGCCAGGTAAACCAAGAAAAATATCAAAAATCTCGATGTAATTAAACTTTTTCCACATCCAGTGTACAGTCCGGATCTTGTGCCATCCGACTATCACCTTTTCCGCTCCATGAACCACTTCTTTCGCGGACGCGCCTTGAATAATATGGGCGATGTCGAAAACGGATACCCCGAATTTTTCACCTCTATTAACAAGAGGTGGTACCGCCACGGGGTCGAGCAACTTGCCGATAGATAGATTCACGCCATAGATTCGAATTGTCTATACTTCGAAGTTCAAAGTTCGTTTATTGTTGTTTTATTTATGTTGAAAATTTTAATAAACGAAAATAAGAAACTTTTATAAAGCATACGAGATTATGTGCCTTACATTAATAGTAACTCTTTTATCTTAATTTCTGCAATAAAGAAATTGCTGGAAAAGAGGAAACTGGAAAAATAGTGCTTATCATTAGAAGAACAGTTTATGGTTTTAGATCCTGTTAAGCAAAAAATAAACAAGCACAAATCACCTGAAATTAGTAGTCACTAAAAAAAATAAAAATGTGTTTACGAAATGTCCTGTATATTTATGTTTAGAATACATGTGCTCACTTCTAAGGGGTACACATCAATAGTTATCTTCTACCTTATTGAAATATAGTCCATATATACTTAAATTTTCGTACTATCCTTTAGTGACTGTAGACGCTGAAAGGACTTTTTCATGATCGATGAAAAGATCGATGAAAGGAGGCGTCGAGATTTCAGTCGAGTCATAAACTAAAACCAGTGAGACATGTGTTGTGAGACGGTGATTTTCTTTGTATATACATTCATTTTCCTGTTCTTCTGTTTATTCGAATAGTTGTTATTATATTTTAATTTTCTGTGAACTATCGCTGTATAATAATAGTGACCTGAGTTCGACTCTGTTGCTGCTATCCAGAATAGACGCTTTAATTATAATAAATTACCAAAGGAATTAAAAGTTATTGAACCCGTAAACTTAAAAAAAAAAAGAAACTAAACTTTATTCTGTAGGTGCCAGTCAGTATGTTTAAGCTTTTTATTTTGTATTTTTTTACGTATTACTTTTTATTGTCCATTCTATTGTTTAAGAATCTGTGCATAACTTTAAGTAAGGATTAGTTGTAAAATTAACCCTGGCTGAATCTTTCTCTTACAATGTGTATAATAATTGAGCGTAATAAAGATGATTTTGCAAGATACAACTTTTACTATTTTTAATATTGTTACTTCCAAATATTGCAAAAAAATATATTTGTATATTTTACACTATGATTACAACTAAAGTTTAAGTATGTCGTACTTTGTGAACACAATGTATATAAGTATAAATTGAACAAAAAACGTAAAGCAACTACATTATGTTCCTACACCAGAAGTAATATTTCGAATATGCAAGGCGAATAGGAAGTGAAATATAATCTTTGTGGTTCATATTTCATTAACTTTCTACAATATTTCACGAAAAAATTGGAACAGGTCTAATTTGATTGTACCCTACATAATTATCTATTTTCAAATATATCGCGTTTTTGTACTAGATCGAAAAAAAAAATACTTAGAACCTACGATAATATTTGTGAACGGTGTAGGTTATTTACTAGTCCGACGCTTTAGATCTATTCGAAATCGGTAAATATCTAATTCAATGCACTTTTTTGTCGTTTGGAAATACCTATACCCACAAGAACTTGAATATATAAAAAACTTAATTGGTTTTTGTGTTTATTCGACACCGATTTGTTTAGATCATTATTGATACCAACAAGCTGTAGATAGAACTGCAGATAGTGGCATTTCAGCGCAACCGTAAGGATTACAAGATACTTTTTTGCAGTCAGTAATTACTTAAAAAACAAATTCGTTGTAATCCTTTTACTTGTTTAAAATGGAGTAACAGAAGAAGAAATGTGCGGTTTTCCACTTATTTTTAAAGTCTTTGTTAAAGGATAGGTTTGGCTAACGTTATCATTTATATGAAAAAAGGAGAAATCGCGCTTGGCACATACTTTCTTTGAGTAATCGGCGTGTAACATTTTACAAAATTATTCGAAAAACTTCGACAAGTTACACAATTGGTCATGCTTATAGTTAGTCTAATTAATTGTGAAGGTTGCGTTTGAGTTTGTACTAGAAATTCTTTCTAATATTTGTCGAAAATTTTTATTTTACTTCCTATAATAACGATCTATTATAGGAAGTAAAATAAAAATAATAATAGCTTATACATAATTGGATTATTAAAATATTTGTTTAAAAAGCAGATGTAAATCAATGCACAAATTAGGGAAACCGATAAAATTCCACTTGTGGAATAAATTAATTTACTATCTACAGTATGTCTTACTTAATAGTGTAAGTATACATGCACTTCTAGCCACAGTGAGGAAGAGTTAGAAGCCGTTTATTCGGACATAGAGCAGGTAATAGAATTTTTAAAGGGTCATGAAAATTTAATAATAGTGGGAGATTTTAACGCAGTCTTAGGTGAGGGGAAAGAAGGAGAATTTGTAGGTCGTTATGGATTAGGAAACAGAAACGAGAGAGGTAGCAGACTGATAGAATTCTGTGAAAAGCACAAGATGGTAGTCGCGAATACATTGTTCAAGAATCACGTTAGGAGGCGGTACACCTGGAAAATTCCAGGAGGGATAGACAGGTATCAGATAGACTACATTCTGGTTAGGAAGAGATTTGGAAATCAAGTAAAAGACCGTAAGAGTTATCCAGGAGCAGATGTAGACAGCGGCCACAACTTGGTAGTCATGAAAGCTAGATTAAAGTTCAAAAATCTGAAAACCCGGAAGGATAAGAAACGTATAAATGTAGACATATTGAGGGATCAGAATATGAAAGATAAGTTCCAGGAGAAAACAGATCAATTAATAATTAAAGCTAGTAATGACGAAATGAAGAACGCAGAAACTGAGTGGGAGGGTATCAAGAATAGTCTAGATTCCGCGGCTACGGACGTTTTAGGACACGAGAAAAGGGAAGCTAGGAAGCCCTGGATAACGTACGAAATCTTAAACTTAATGCAAAAGAGACGAGGCTACAAAAACAGACGAGACGAGGAAGGACAGAAAACTTATAAGGCAATAAAGTGGGAAATCATTAGAAAATGTAGAAAAGCGAAAGAACAATGGATAGAGTATAGACCGATGAGGCTTACAAAATAATTAAGAGGAACTTCAGGGATATAGGAACAATAAGTAGAAACGTTAGGAGTCAATCGGGGGACATATTGATAGGAAGAGAGGAGAAAGCGGATAGATGGAAGCAGTACTTAGGAAATGTATACGAGGGTCAGGAATTAGGAGAGATATTAGGGGAAGAATCTAGCATCGATAGGGAAGATATAGGAAAACCTATATTGAGAGAGGAATTTGAAATAGCCCTAAGGAGGCTAAAGAACAACAAAGCGCCGGGTGTAGATATAATACAGGCGGAAATTTTGAAATGTGCGGGACAGAAAGTAGTAAATAGTATGTTTGAACTGGTAAAATACATATACAAAACGGGCAAGATGCCGAAGGATTATAAGAGGAACATTATCGTTACTATACCGAAAAAGAGAGGAGCCGACAAATGCGAGAACTTTAGAACGATTAGCCTAACCTCCCATGCGTCAAAAATCTTAACCAGAATAGTGCAGAAGAGGGTGGAAAATAGAGCGGAGGAAATGGTACGAGAAGACCAATTCGGGTTTAGGCGAAATAGGGCAACTCGCGAAGCTATTCTAGCGCTAAGAGTAATGTTAGAGAAAACAATAGAAAAAGGAAAGAAGGCTTATATAAGATTTGTAGATTTAGAAAAAGCTTTTGATAACGTAAGATGGGAAAAAATGTTCGAGATGCTAAAGAGCGCGGGAATGAAGTATAGAGATAGGAGAGTAGTACACAATCTATACAAAGAGCAAACTGCTGTTATAGAGGTAGAAGGGGAAAAAAGGGAAGTAGGTATTAGGAAAGGAGTAAGACAAGGATGTACTATCACCACTAATTTTTAATCTGTACATCGAAGAGGCGATTAATGTGGTAAAAGATAGAGTGGAATTCGGGATTAAAGTACAGGGACAGAAACTACAAATGTTGAGATTCGCGGATGATATAGCAGTATTAGCATCTAGTAAAGAGGAATCAGAATCAGCATTGAACGAAATGGAGGCAGTGTTGATAGAGGAATACGGAATGAGGGTGAATAAAAACAAAACTAAAGTGTTAGTGTGCAGAGCAAAAACGAAAGTACAAATTAATAATGAAAGATTGGAGGAAGTTAAAGACTTTACTTATTTAGGAAGTAAAATAAATTGGGATGGAAGAAGTGATAAAGACATAAAACAAAGAATAGCACAGGGTCGAGTATGTTTTAACAAAAAAAAAAAGCACTTTTATGCTTTAATTACAGTAATTAAGTCATCCTTGGAACTGATTTTCATATATGTGGTGGTGAATTTGTGTTCTTAAATGATATAAATTCTTTAAAAATTTTCTAGTACTTTCACGGGAAGTATTGCAGTGAATAACCAGTTCGCAAATGAAAGCAGTACGATCATATATGTTTAGTTAAACTCCTTCTTTATTATAAAACTTTCATTATTATTAGCATTATTATAGCCATCCACTATTTTCATTTTTTAAATCGTGCTCAATCATGGAGGATACATGTTTGGGAACATGTTTAGCTTCTTTATTCCCAATCTCTCAGCGTTTCTGGCATTTTCCTGATATCCCCATAAATACAGATTTGATGCTCTCTTAAGTACACCATAATACTTTTACAGTTAACTACCACTATAAAGTGTTAAAAGTCAATGATAGAAGAAAATTTTGGCATTATTGATAATTATAATAACTTCTCCATACATTTGTTTCCAAGGATTTTTTAAATATCTAACCAATTTGTAAGAACCAGTGAAATAAATAATACCTGGCTTTTGTCAACATTTTAAAGTAAAGAAAGAAAAACACAAAATGTAAAAATAATTAATTATACCTAACATTAAAAGTTACAATGGAAAGTGTACCCCTCAACGTTTTCTCAATTTTGTTTTTTCTGCAAAAGAAAACCAACTATTACGTGAAACGATGCAAAAGTTTACCACTTCTATCTAATAACACGCTGTATCTTTTGTGGGTAATAAGATATTTTAATGCTAGTATTGATAATACCATGAACATGAAAATTTTATTAAATTAATTTCTTCGAATGCTATGTAAATTTGACAAATAATTTTGGCCGGACTTTACCTGTAGTACCGATTTCGGATTTGATCTAATGAAAGATGGGAGGTCATTCTATTTCTTTTCTCATCTCTTTATGAGTTATGAACGTTGTGAACGTTGTGAACGTTGTGAACGCCCTTCTTCATCATAACAATATCGTGCCCCACAATATCCGTATTCTGACTTGGAACCAACTTCTTATTTTCCAGATATTAGCTCTCTTGTATAACTATGACTGTTTCCTTACTTTAAAATGCTCATTAAATTATTCCAAACCTATGTATGTTTCTCAAGTATTGTGCAAATTGTTGAGAAGATGATAAGCTATCCATTAACATCTACTTAACGTAACGTAACGTACGTAATACTTGTAGTTACAGTTTGTCTATAATAAGAACACGTCTCAAACTGCGATATCAGACCGCCCACGAAGTGCGCAGTAAATAGCCTGGTCTTTACTCAGTCGCATTAAGACCTTCGCCGAGTGGTGTATGTGCAATGTGAATGTACACGTAGTTCGACCTGGCCGCGCGTAAAGTACATCCTTTCCCTTCGAATGCTGTCTCACTTTTCCTTCTACGCATACATAGAGAATCTCATACTTTTTTATACATATTTCAGCACAGGTTTTCATAAAACACGTTTCTCTGGACCCATGTGTGCGTGATATAATACATTAATAGTATATATTAAACATGTACATTCGTACATTCGAACACATACACGAAATTGTATGTTGTTACTGGTTCAGATATAGCTTTTTAATTACAAAATTAAAAGTGATTTAATGTAATATAAAGCGAGATATAAACTTAATTATAACAATGAATATATATATATATATATATATATATATATATATATATATATATATATATATATATATATATATATATATATATATATAGTGTATCCCTAAGTTTGGAATACATTTTTAATATAATTAAAATGAACATTTTCTATAGACGCTTATCGGTTCTTGCAACGATTTTTATTTCCAAAACGTACATCTGTTGGGGTTATTTTCAACTCTTTATTATCAGCTCTCTAAGCCCTAACAACCCCAAACAAGATACCCCGTGGGATGTAAAGAGTTTATTGTGCAGAATTCCACAACAAGGAAATAGAAATTTGGTTGACAAATAACACAAATAGCAACAAATATCTCTTACAATATACAATGTAAAATCTAGTAAAAGGAGTTGCATGCAAATCTAATAAAACGAGTTAAAACAAGGAGATGCTTGTCGTTTGCATTTGATAAGTAAATTGAAAATTATAGTTGTCGATCATTAAAGTTTGTATTTTGCATTTTTGTACATAAAATAATTTGTCAAATTGAGGCTATTTTCAAGATGCCAACTTTGTCAGGAAAACAGCGAATTGAAATTCTGATTATTATTGACTGTGAATATGAAATAAACAGTCAATTGGAAGTTTGCAATATCTTCAACAAAGTTTATTCCAAGCAACAAATTACACAATCAACTATGAGAAGATTGACCCTATTATTATTATGTTATATGGGTTTGGGCCTCATCAGCCACTGATCACATGGATAGCCCCTTGGCGATCCCCTTTTATCCGGGTCATTATCCAAAAATGCTATCCCATAACAGGAGTAATATAGGCAAGTCCCCCGCCTTAAGCCTCTCCTCCTCTAGGATAACAGGTGTCCCTAATATACGGCACCTCCTCTCCTCCAGTGCGGGGAAGGTGTAAAGAAGACGAATCGAGGTTTTCTCGTCTTCTCTACAGTATCTGCAGGCCGGGCTGTCAGTCAGCCTCAGCTTGTGCTTATGTGCATTCAGGCTACTATGATTCCCACCAGGGTTGTGCCTGTTCAATTTAATGAATTCTTGGGCCCATTTCTCAATCTCTGAGTATTCGATGAAGAGGTTGGTTATTCAACAACTCGTTACTCCTCTCCATCCTTTATTGTGCTGGTCTCTTGTCCAGCCATTGATGCGGTCTCTGATCAGATTATGACTTATTCCCACTGCAGGTTCTGATCCACAGAGGTTGTAGTCTGGTAAGGTCATCTGCAATTAGATTTCCCTTAATGCCATTATGCTCAGATATCCATAAGAGTTCCACCGGTCCCTTCCCTGTCAGGTGGTTTAATGCTTCATAGCAATTATAGACCAGCTTCGACTTTGTCGTTGTTGAATTCAGGGCTGCCAACGCCACCCTGCTATCCGAGCAGATACATACCTTCTCCTGGGTCCGATTTTGGTCGGCCCCCAGAACACCTTATATAATTGCAACTAGCTCGGCCTGGAGTGCGGTAGTGTATTTGCCCAGGGGGAAGGTTTTACCTATCCCATCGCATCGCCTATACACCCCCGCACCCGCTCTGTTCCCACTCTTGGCTCCATTTATGTACCAGATGTCTCCATTGAGCGGTAATCCAGCTCGACACTATCCAGTCGGTCTTGCTGATGAGGGTGATCTTATATTTCTTGTCAAATAGTAAGTGGACACCCGTACTGTCAGGGGGCATCTATAGGAGCCCTTCCTCAGCTAGCTCTCTTGAGAGTCTATTCATATCCCTTACCTTTCTGTCCATGTTTCCCATCCTGTGCATTACCTTTGCGGCTTCCGCTTTGAGGGTGACATCAAAAGATTATATTCCCATCAGTATCCCCATCGCCTCGATCGGTGGCGATCTTGGAGCTCCAGCTATACTTCTTAGAATCAATCCTGTTAGCTTGTTAAGTCGGTTGGCTTCCGACTTTAAACAGGTTGTCTCCCACCAGACCAGTGCTGCATACGTCAGACTGGGTTTGAGAATTGCCTCATACATCAATTTCATGGTCTCCGGTTTCAAGCCCCAGCTATTATCAATGGCCCTTCTCAGATGACAAGGTGTTTCTGTGATCTTGGAACATATGTGACTTAGATGTTTTTCCCATGACAGTTTCCCATCCAGGATTACTCCTAAGTATTTCACTTCGCTATTATAGCTTAGTTCTTGATCACTAAGTTTCAGCTGACATGTTCTGTTCCACTTATATTTCTTGGTCAAATTGAACCTATATTTGAACATAGTAGCTTTGTGCTTTTCCAAGACAAGGCTAGATTTTACCTAACGACAACATAAAAAACAGAAGATCAGTTTTTCACAAACACCAGAAGACTACACGTTTCTCGGCGAGCGTTTCGTCAACCAAGTTGGCACTATCAGGAGATGATTACTACTGAAAACTGGTCTCTTGTTTTTGTTGCTGCACCAAAAGTTCAAACCCCTTCCCAGGAACAACATAAAAATACAAACGACAAGATACAATAATGATGTAAATCATCATTATAGGAGACTGATTCAAGACTAAAATGAAAGTGAATGTTTGGACGGGAATTATTGAAAATGAAATTTTGGGACCACATTCCATCGAAGCAGAAGTGAACGGAGATATGAATTAGATTTTTTATAATTGGAATTATTGTGAATTATGTTGAAAATAAAATTCGCCGTGACCAAGCTGTTTCTCCAAAAAATATTCATTTCAATTAGATGAATTTATTCGAAAGCTTAGGGACATACTGTATATTAAAAATGTAAACTAATGGAACTGAAGTTGGCTTCTTATTTTAATTACAATGCTTAAATGCAGCTTATATAATGTAGTTGGACATAAAGGTAAAAATAGCATCGTGTAAATTAAAGGATTAGATATAGAAAATATAAAAATTATTTGCAGGAGAAAAATTCTACAAGCGTGGGAACTCACACCTTTCGACGAGCCCAAAACCGCAGATTGATCAAACAAGAAGCCACAGAACGGCGCGGCGGCAGATAATTTGGGCAAAGTACAGACGGTAGTCTGTCACAATTATTCTTTCAGACCGATGGCATAACCGAATGAAGATTTGCAAGCGACAAGATCGTTACCCAAACTGTTAACCATTAATTTCTTCAGATCTAATTAATGTACGTTTTTTATATTAGCTAATACTTACGCAGTTGCTTACATTTCTTCTTTTCATCTCGGCCAAAGAATTAACTTTTAATTTTGTAACGCGGATCACTCAATTAGACACTTACCTTTCTTTGATGTAAGACCTACGGAGTTCGCTTCTTGTTATAGCAGTTTGAGAAATGATCAGAAAAGCGAGATACATTACGTGTATTGAGCTAGATCATGTTAGGCCGTTCCTTGTGAAAGCCGGTCGTATGAAATAGAAAGACCATTTCACATTTTTATGGAAATTTGCGTGAAATAGTTCTGGAAATTGTTTCGAGAAAATATGAAACTGTTTGTTAATTTGTTATGACATGTCGGCTTTTTATTCTCGCCTTAATTCGTAAATAATACTCATGTAATTAAATAGAAAATAATTACGAAAAAAGAAATAATGTCCGTTACTTGTTCCATTATTCTATTATCCATTAGCTCTATGCTTTCACTCATTTATTTAACAATTTGAAATAAGCCAATTATAGTAGTAATTAGTTAATTAATCTAATTTTTCCAACTACAGCCGAATAAGAAATGTTATAATTTTTACTTTGATGAAAATATTTACTTCTATTTCAAACAGGTAGTAATTTTAGAATGAATTTCAAACGAGGACTGGGTATTCTGTCCGTTTTCAGAAATACGAGCCCAGGCTCATAATAGCTCAGCCTGGCGCAATTAAACAAGTAATATATTTAAATAAAATTAATAACACCCTCAAAACTATTCTATTAAAGAAAAATATTGATAACAGAAACAAGGTATAAAATTCTATCGTAAATACGATGAAATATTACTACGCTATCATGCGTCAGTGACAAGTTTGTTAATAGAAAACATTAAGTTAGCGGTTCAGAATTGTTCAGCCGCTACATCAAAACTGTGTTACATCATCTATATTAATAGTAGCAGCTTTAATTCTGACAGGCATTGTATCTATAAGCCTAACGTACTCTTTAGGAAGTGTGTTGTCCCAAATTGCATGCAATTTGATGCATAGATCGTTAACTAAAAAGGCTGAATATTTGCGCAACTGTTTTTTCATTTTCTGCCACAATGTTTCTAGTGGCGAGAGGTCTGGACTGCTAGAGGGCTATTCCATAACAAGGACGTTATGTTCTGACAAGCGTCTAGTTACCAAATTTAACCTGACTGCGCGCGCAAGATCGCAACTTCACATGTATTTAAAAGCTTTTCAGTTTCAATTTATAGTTTTATGTTATTTATTGTATGGTATTTTCTTAGTAGTGTGTGGTGATAAAAGTATAAAATTTTGTTCCAAAGAGAGATAAAAACTTTTTTTTAGATAAAGACTTTGCCACTAGAAAACCAAAGAAACCCCACATAAAAATTAATTAAAAAGCTTACTCCTTCTGAAAATAGTAATATTGCTGTCAATTTAAAAGCTAATAAATAAAATTGTTAAAAGTAGCCTATATTTATTTTTTTTTTATTTATAAGTTCGTTTATAGTGTACTTATCTACAGATTTATTCCATAGCCTGTATAAGTGTTAAAATGTTATTTTTTGCTTAAAAATTACTTTTCTTTTTATTCTATCTGTTAAAAATTCATTTCATCGAAGTATGAAATTAATTTTTGAACAAATATTTTTTAATAATCCAATTTATTTCAATCAGCAAATAAATCATAAGAAAATCCTCATAGTATAGTCAAACATGATAATTATTTACACACCAAGCGAATTAAATGAATGATTGAACATTTTTAACTCGCGTGGTTTATACAATATTTTATTCAATTTTGACGATACTTTATACACAAAATTTCATTCAATTTTTACGTTTTATAAACTGTCGTTATTAATAATACTTGTTACGTTACGTTTTTAAGTCACTGGTGACTTAATAATTTTTTTATTTCACTCGGTGAATAAACAGCAAATTATGGATCCTATTATGAAGTTAATAATGACGGTTTTAAACGTCAAAATTGAAAAAAATCAATTTATTATCAATAGACGGTACTCTATTCTTCATTGATATGATGACACCAGTGTGCCTGTGCCGTTAAAATTTAACAATCAAGGCTCTTATTTTTTTTAATAGTTAACAGATTTTTTTTAATCAATTTTGATTCATATTTTGACAAACATTACAGCATTTTAATTAAAAGAATAACTATTTAGTTTAGTTTAGAAGTGTTTGTAGTTTCTTATTAAAACGTCGCACACATAGACAAATAGGTTGTATTTTATTTCCCTATGGTGACACGCTCATGACTCCATGACAACAAATCTCGGTTACACTATTATGTTCAGAATGTTGAACGCGCAATCAAGTTAAATTGTGTAAGTATGGTAGCTAGACGCTTGTAATGGTCTGTAACTCAAGCTTTGACAGTTTTTGCTGTGTGGCACGCAGCACCATCCTGCTTGAAAATATACTGCGCGTCAGTGTCTTGACATGTTGGTATTGACGACAATAAACTGCCTGTCAAAACTTATTTATATTTTTCTGCTATGAAATGTAATACCACCTATGTTACAATTGTAATGCCACCTACGTTACAAAAAACAATTAATTAATACCACCTATGAAATGTAAGTGTCCTACGACCATACCACTCATACACCCCCAGATCATAAGAGATGCAAGGAACTTCACTTTACTAACCAAACAGTCAGGATGATAAGTTTCCTGTGTAGTCCTTGGCACACGGTTTCTGGTATCACCCAAACCGATTTCAAATTTGGATTAGTCACTTCAAATTACTTGGTGCCATTGTTATAAAGTCCACTGTCTATGTTCTCTGGCCCATCGTAACCGATTGATTTTCTGTCGTTTATTTAATAACGGCTTTTATTTTGCTTGAAGAAGAAATTGGTGAATTCAAAAGTAAAATGTAAAGAATCATACTTTACCTTGTAGAATTTTTAGAAAATAGTATCCTATTTTCCTAATTGCACGTTTAGCTGTGGATATATATACAGAAATATTTTTCCCATAGCTTGCCTCCATAGTACCATAATTTGATTTACACTGGATCGTGGGTTTGTTGTTGCAATCCTATTCAAAGCATGTTAAATTAAAAGTAAAATCTTGGATGGTTCATCAGTTCTCTTGCTTTGGGCTATGTATCCAGTTTTTTATATTTTATTTTTTTATATTCTTATTTTCTTTAATAAAATGGTTTTGAAAGCCTTATTATAATTTTTATTGAAGAGAATATGATAATATTCCCTAAAAAGTATTTAAATCCCATCAGAGTTGTTGTTGTTCTTTAAATTGTTTCTTAATCTCATCAGAGATTAAGTTGTTTCTGTTTTCGCACCCTCATATCCAAATATTCCAAATCCACTCCGACCGAATGAAACTGAAGACAGAACACTCCTACACTTAATTAAAATTCTTCCTCATACAGGGATTAAACAAAAAGGGTGCTATTATGCGGCCACCTCGATCATCTAGATCTAACGCCGTAGATTTATTTTCTGTATTATTTCAAGAATAATGCACATGCAACAAAGTAAAACAGTTGATAATCTCAAAAAAATAACAAACAAAAATTAAGAGACAAATTAAGAAAAAGAGTGAAATAATTTAGAGAAAGTTATGCAGGAATTTCATTACAAATTAGGTTATTATCAACAAATACGTGTGAAACATTTTGAAAATTTCTTCGAAAAATCGAGTTGTTCGAGTGTTTATCATAAATTTCTAAAATAATACCTAAACTGTAATAATAATTTTTTGTTATATAAGTACTTTCTACTCTATAATTTATCCATTATTCTGTTCCTGTTTATTTTTTCTGCAATACTACAAGTAGACTTTCATATATATTTATCTCATATTCCTCATCGTGAGTTTTTTCAATTACCTTCGATTTTCAGAATACTATTTGATATATAATACGTTATAATACTCTTAAAATCATCAGGATCATTTAAATTCCAAGAGTATTTTGATCCATGAAGAGGATGTGAGAAGCAAACCTATCTCAGACTAGAGATAGTAATCCATTTCTGTAAATATTCCCTTTCTCGAAATATTTCACATTCCTCGCTTATGTTGGCTTGGCTACAAAAACGCAATGAACATTTTCACTTTTATGTTGATATAAGGGAATACGATGTAGTGAGTGTGGACCTGTTCGGAGCCAACGATCTCTGAACACGGGTGTGGCAACGTGGATTTATTATAAACGAATTCAGATGACTGGAGAAAGTCGCTGGACCCTGACATACTTACGTCTTTTCTACTGGTGATAATCTTTTCTTATCGATTTTATGATAATTAGATTAGAGGATGTCTGGCTTTAGTTAAAATGTAAGATAATCTTAACATCCCGTGAATTATTCAGTCTAATAATCATATTTAACTGATAATTAAATATATACATGACTTTGTTGCCAAATGATGTTCAATTTTGGTAAATTTTAGGTAAATTTTGATATAGAAATAAATATAAAGGTGTTAATATAAAGTTATTATAGTAACACCTTAAAAAAGATCTTCTTAAAAAGACGTCTTAAAAAATATGTCATAAAAACCTTACCACAGGATTCTGTTTTACGATACTGAACCATTACTAATGGCTCACTATCGTAAAACAGGGCATTACAATAATAAGAGGATCATAAAACAGTCCGTTTTCATATGCAACTTCCAGTTTTGCTGAAAATGAATATACCTTAATATATTTGTCAATTATATTTGTAAAAAAAATGGTACTTTATTTCGATATTCATCTCATGTGATTTATATTTTTTTTTTCACAATTTATAAGGTATCCCAGTTGGAACTATAGAATTTGAATTGCGCGTCATTTGGGTTCTGTCAAAGATAGAGTGTCAATATTTAACGAATATTATCTACAAACTATACGACATCAACGTGCCGCGATCAACATTTCAAAAACAAATAATTTGTGTATAACTGTTTTATGAAAGTGAGTGATCATTTACAGTTGCATTATGAAAAATTGCCAAGGCCAACTGATGACAACATTCCGCAAGACAACATGGTCAGGAAGTTTGGTATGTAACAGAGTTATCCTTGGACTCATTGTATGACATATTGCACCGTGTTGCTGAAATCGCATGTTGTTCGAATCCAAATCACTGTTGGCCTGACATGACTCACTTCAAATGCAGTATTTGGTTTTCTCAAATGCAGTTTTTGGTTTCTCATTTCGCAAGTTTTATATTTTCGGCTCTGACGGTCACAAATATGTATGTATGGAGAAAACCAAATGCTGCATCATGTCAGGCCAACGGTGAAACACGGTGGCCGGAGCATTTTAGTCTGGGCTGCATGTCGTGGAATAGTATTGGAAACCTAAACTTCATCGAAGTTATTGTGAATGCAGACAAGTATATTGACATTTTGTGCCATAACTTGAACAGCAGTACTGAAAAGATGGGAATCAGACATATATTGATCTTCCAGCAAGATAATGTTACAAAGCACAGCGCCAATAAAACAAAAGAATGGTTACTTTATAATGTTCGCGGACAAATAAAAACTCCGCCCTAGTTGCCAGATATAAATCCCATAGAACATTTGTGGTACTCACTGAACTTAAAGGTCCGAAAAGATAAAACTTCTTCGAAACAGCTAGCCAGAAACAACAAACTATTTTATTACAAGAATGGGATAAAATTGAACCTGAAATAACCCAGAACCTTGTATCCTCGATGTCTCGAGGACTTCAGGCCGTAAATGATGCAATGGTAATGGCATGGTAATAAAACATTAAATTGTAAATAATTTTTTTACAAATTTTTTATTGTGGCAATACTTTTTTGATCCTTGAAATTCACATTTTTATTTATTATTCTTATCCTATTTTTAATTCGGTCAATCTATATCCACCAATAGTTAATAGCTGGATGCTAGTTTTTAAATAAACTTAGTATCAAACAATTCACTTTTATATTTTTGAGATTTAAGAAAAAAGTGGGGTGTGCCAATACCTTTTTGAACAACTGTATGTACTTTTGCTATCCACACTTCTATTACACCAAAATAACAACACCTAAGTACGGTCCTGATATACACTGAACTTACCTAACACTAATAAATATACTGTAAAATAATATACCCCACCAAAATCTAAAAATCGCCACAGTTAAACAAACAATTCACTGGACAAATATAAATAAGTCGTATAAAAAGAAACAAAACTAATCTTACAATTTTTTAATACTTATTCTAAATTAATTACTGCTCGCATTTACTCTACATCGCTTATAATTATAATAGACAGTGATTCAGCATCGCCAAATGAAGGCTGCGAAATAAAAGTAACATTTTCGGAAGCAAATTATACACTGGAACTAACGACCTTAACGTATTTTAATATATCACTTTGCCTTATTGCGTCAGGATAATTATTAACTGTGAATTGAAAATGCCACAATCGACCTTCTTATTTTGTTTAATTGGGAACATAGAGCAGTGATGAAAGAAATTCATTTATGACCATTTATTGTCTTCCACAAGTACTCTATTAATCAGAATGAATTCGTTTATAGAATTAAGAGCCAGTTACTGAGATTAACATTTCATTATACATTTTGATACTCATGAAGAGATCATCAATCATTATTCTTAATTCCATGTTTCTTTCACTGTTACAAAAAATTGTTATAATTTATTGTTGATGAAGCTTCTAATTTAATAATTTATTTTATTACTTTACTTTATTTACTTTAATACTTTATTATATTATTAAAAATAAATATGTCTATCCAATCCCTTCAGCAAGAAGAACACGTCAAAATTCAGCAAGTAATCAAACCTTAATAGACAAGTCTTGCACTAAATAATAAAAGACTATTGTACATCAAAAATTCGTTAATTTAGTTAACATTAGTTATGAATGAAAATTCTTTAAAAGTTAGTAGATAAAATATTAATAGGTCCCATCTGATGTATGAAGAAAAACCGGGTTATGAAAATCAGTCTTACAACAACTGTAAAACTTATTTCACCACTATTATGAGGATGAAAAATGTTACCCCTATATGAATATAGAATATGTGTGAAATATAGTTTGTTAAAATAACCATTAGCCATTCCTATTCTAAATTTGGACTGACCGTTATTTAATCGACGTTTTAAAACGTAAAAATAGCTGTAGTCTGGGGGATTAATATCTGGTGAATCGGGGGTTCATTCCAAGTCAAAGTATGATTTTGTAACACGAGTGTTGACGTAATACAAGTTTTATAGAACTAGGAACTTGAGAAGAAGGACGTTACTGAAGTTCTTCTATATTTTGAAAACCTTCGCCATATATCAGAAGCGAATTATATATCTCTGCTGCAATTCTTTTTCTTTGGTCGTACAGATGCCAGTATATAACACTATCAAAATCCATCACAACGGTTAAGATGCGAATATATTCTATTGTTCATCAATGAGAAACTTTTGGCGAATGCTCTTTGGTTGGGAATCCAAAACAGGCCTAGTTTGGTTTGAAAGACGTATAAAGATACGTATTTATTCAAGTTTTAACAATTGTCAGAATAAGAATAAGAATTTTATAGTAAAATTGTTCTATAGAGCTATATTACGGAATGACAGATTGAACTCTCTGTTGGTAGGCTCGTCTGTATGTGTAGCCTTTCTGCATCTTGAGGCTTTAGGACAAGAATGTGAGTTTCTGTGTATCTATATATTTGAAAACTTAAATTATATAGAAGCTGCATACAGAATACATGTCATATTCGTGCATACCGTAGAATAGTGATATTGAAATTAGAATTTACGTTATGTGGTCGAAAAGTTTTTGGACACATGTAGACTGTTAACAATTTTGTGTATAAAAGTCTGCAAAATTATTATATTTCAATTCATCTTCAGTATAAAGTAAGTAATAAGTTTTTCATACAAGTACAATATAGAAAACTACGCTGCTATCTTTGGGCAAACTTCAGTTAAATCGCAAATGTTGATAAATAGTCGTATGCAGATGACTGACTTGTCGATACCTGCATATTCTCGTTTAGGGATAAAGCCACCAATTCTAATATCAGGATTCAGTGTATGATAAACCGCTGCAAATACCACTGTCGTCCACAGAAAACAAGCTTGATTTACGCACTAAGGCATTAAAACTAGCCGATATTAGAAAGAAAAGTAAAAGTGCATTAAACATCGCGATAAACAATTTTGTATGAAAAAAATGGCTAAAATAAGACTAGTATATCACAGTGTCGTAATTACATTGTATAACGAAGGCGTATGAGTACTTCCCAAAATTTAAACATTGCTAGATCTACTGTAGGATACATTGTAACAAAATATAAAAAAACTGGGATAATTGAAGATCAACAAAGAAGTGGACGCCCTAAAAAATTAACATAAGGTGCAGTGCAATATTCAAAATTAACTTCATTGCGCAATAGAAAAGCAACGAATAAAGAACTGGCAGAAAGTTTAAGAGATGCGCAAGGGGTTAGTGTCAATTCTTCTACTGTCCGTAAGACATTACTAAAGTCAGGCCTTCGCAGGCGCGTAACCAGGCAAAAACCACTTCTACGCTGCAATAATAAACAAGAACGCTTAATTTATATCAGAAAACACAAGAATTGGACAGTCAAGGACTGGAGTCGTGTCTTATGAACTCACGAATCCAAATTTAAATTATTTGATAGTGCAAGACAACAATATATCCGCAGACGAGTACGACAAGCTTATCAGAAACACTGTTTACAACCCACTATAAAACACGGTGGAGGGTCCTTGATGGTGTGGGGCTGTTTTTCTGCTGCAGGAGTTGGAGGCTTGATAAAAATTAATGGAATATTAAAAAAAAAAGCGATATAGGAATATTCTCAAACAGCACACAATTCCATCTGGTATTCGTTTAATTGGAAACAGTTTCTTTTTCAGCGACAAGATAATGACCCCAATTATTCATCTAAGTTGGTACAAAAATATTTGCAGGAACAGATTGCACAGAAAAAATTACAGTTAATGAAATGACCCCCGCAGAATGCGGGCCTCAATTTAATTAACATCTGTGGGATTATCTGCATCGAAGGAAAACTGAACGTGCTCCAACATCTACTGCTGAGCTATGGAAAGTCGTTCATGAAGAATGGAGAGAGATGGAATCAGGAGACAGAAGAATGGAGACAGAAACTAATAGCTAATGTTCCAAGACGTATCGTCGTAATTTTTTGGTCAGTTCTAAAATAAATACTTATTGATTTCACTCGAATAAACGTTTCTCTACATCTTCCGTGGTTTTACTGCCTGAAGGTATTATTTAACTTTTATTTATATTAAATTTTCAAAGCGTCCAAAGACTTTTTCACAGTACTGTAGTTAAGTAGTTTTATATCCAAAATGTATTGGAATTGACAATCATAGAAATATAGTTTCTCACAAACTAAACAGGCGCTAAATTTTGTACCAGAGCTAGTGAAATTTTACACCACTCTCACACCATGGAATGTCGTACATTTAGTTCGTTGTAAAGTATATTACAGTAATACTACACTTCTGCTGACAATAAAATACGTGTGCATGCAGACCGCTTTTAAAGTACCAACCGGTAACTGCATAAAAATCCTGTTAAAGGTCAACTAACTGAAGTAGATTTTTTCCTTAATCTCGCCATTTACTTATTACGTCGTTGATCGATAACATTTCATAATAATTTAACAGGCTTGCAACTGAAACTTGCAACTCGTTTGTGACATAATAAGAAATGTATACTTCTAGATTGTATCACCGATCGTGATCGAGACAGCTCTTTTTACGAAGATACTGTGGAATATTAATCGAGGGAATTTCTTAAATCATTGATAAAGCCGGCGGCCGATCGATGTGACCATAAAACTTCTTCGTATCGACGACCGTGTTGAAACAACGATTCCAGAGGCGCCCTTTTTGTAAAATTTGTATTCCGCCGGGGCCTTCGAACAATTAAGTCACATAACGTAAGCGTCATTAACATTCACGTGAATAATAATCGTTTTTGACGTAACTATTGTTTTTCTTAACGGACGTTTATGTAATGACTTCAGTATTGCTGGTATCGAACCTAGATTAACGTTATTGAGGTCTGCTTTCAGTGATTTTAGGTCAGCCGTAGATTATGACACGAAAGGAGAGAAAATTCGTGCCATGTTGGGCAAATTAACAGTCGCAATAGAAAAAAAAAGTAATGAAGTTGATATATAATTTTTACTGGTAATATCCTGACTATCTAAAGTATTTCCAAAATATTTTCAATAAGCCTTGAGGATTTAAATTGTTGTTGATATTGCAAATTTTCCAGCATAAACAAAAGTGGAAGTGACAAATAATTAAATTATTAAAGTACGAGAATGCACTTTGAGGCAAAAATCATATAACATATGAATGATATTGATGGTTTTTATTATTTCAAGTCAATTGTTAATCTTCCGCACTCAACTATACTATCGGAAAAGTAATGTAATCGTGTAAAGAAAAATGGAAAAAAATTGTTTTCGTTTATTTTTCGTTTTTTGCCTAAAAACCAAAAACAGAAATGGTTTTAAAAAAATATTGTCTGTGTGTGTCGTTGTCGTTGTTGTCGGCATTTATTCTTGTTAGCACAATAACTCAACTAAATCGTGTCGGATCGATCAGGTTTTGACTGATTCTGATCGGGGACGTCTCCCAGATGACACCTATTGATATTAAGGTGGATAGGACACACCCCACCCTGTCCATGGGTCATGAGATAGCACGATCGTGGACTATTTGAGAATGTTTTTTTTGTTAGCACTATAACTTAAGGAAATCATGTCGGATCGATCGGATTTTGACTGATTTTGATCGGGGACGTCTCCCAGATAACACCCACTGATTTTGAAGTGGATAGGACACACCCCACCCTGTCCATAGGTCATGAGAAAGCACGATGGTGGACTATTTGAGATATTTTTTTTTTGTTAGCACGATCACTCAATTAAGTCGTGTCGGATCGATCGGGTTTCGACTTATTATGATCGGGAACGTCTACCAGACGACATATATTGATTTTGAGGTGGGTATGACACATCCCACCCTGTCCATGGGTCATGAGAAAGCACGATGGTGGACTATTTGAGAAAAATTTGCCGATTTTGCATTGAACGAAAAAGACATATATTCGGCCTGTATCATATACGAAGGAAGAAGAAAAAGAATAATTTCGTTAGATCACAAATGTATTTATATGGCACTGAAGCAGTTGTCAATGAAAAAGGTAAAACTGTCACATAAAACACATATTAAAAATTTCTTGTAATCGTCGTATTTCGTGCATGACTCTGCAGGTAAGATTACGAAGTATTACGGAAACAAGCTATTTTTAAATTGTAATATTAGTTCTAATATCCTATAATTAGTTACTTCCTGTCTGTCACTTTAGAAATAAAGAAAAATCACAAACACTTACGTGGAATCTAATGAACAAACATTTTATGAACCAGTAAACTTGTAAAATAAATAAAATTAACGAAGTATTTAACAAGTCAAATATTAAACAGGATGTATCAGCTTCTGATAAAAATTACCCTGATAATTAAAAAATGAGAGAAATCGAGGTTGACATAAGAAATAAGTTTTACATGTTTCAGTTTATGAGTGATGTAGTACAGTATTGAAGAACACGAAAGTAATTCAGCATAATCCATCTACATGATAATGCTAAATTCTACAGAGTTCATATGACGACAGTCGGAATTTTATTTACATAAACGTATTTTGACTTAAACCAACCCTTTTATTCTCCAGATCAATTTCCCAAACTATGACTGTTTTACTTAAATTTGCCTTTCGACTCTTTGAAACATTCACTAAATCTCTGAAATACGTAATTCCGGACCGGACAAAATTCAAACAACAATACAAATTCATCAGGTTGCATTCTGTCCTTTCATACATAAACGAAAATACACATTTAACAATTTGGAAATAAGCAGTCTGGTATTTTGAATAATATCTCTAGATTGAATAATTTTAAACGTATCCTCTCTTATAACCATTAAAGAAACATCCAGTAAGGGGAAATAAGGGGAAATTATTACTTCAAACTTCGAATTTCCTGAAGTGTATTATAATTTATCAAAAAAATTGGATGATTCCCATTATTAAAAACATAAAACTGTTTTATTAGATTCTCAAAAATTTCGATCAAATCTAACTTTCTGAGGTACTTAGTAAAGTAATATTGATATGGTATTTTCACGGACAATATCAGAGGCTACAGATTCTGCTCATATTTCTTTTTTTTTTCTATTTCATCAACTTCTTTTAATTCTTCATAAGACAAGTGAAATATAATTTAATTATTCAGTAGTCGTATTATCAATTTCTACCATCGTCAAAATATTTCTCATCTTGAACGATATCATATGTGTTATAATTAGTAGAATTATATCAATTGCCAGTATACTTTTATTTCTCTAATCCTCATTAGTGTTTCCAACATGGTCATGAGCTAATTCTTGCTTTCTCTACTCTAAATTTGCTAGTTCAAAATAATAATTTATAAAATCTGTACAGCGAATGAGTTTGAGACACAACTCTCTTTTTTTTTTCTTCCTATGCATCAGTTACTCTGCAGATACTGGTTACTTCTCAGAATTCTTTAACATTCGCTTAAATTTGTGGAAAATTAATTATTCGCAAATTTTTCAATAAAATACTTGAAAAATTGATCCAACTGTATATCACAATGATTCTGGTTGAGGTGAATGAGCGGCTGCTGGGACTCGAACGAAGTAAATTGTACAAGTTAGATATCACAGTACCTTCAAGAAAGAGTCCAATATGCGTGTGTCAATTAAAAAACGTTACAGTTGGAATTAACGAGTTTAGTTGGAATAATTATAGTTAATTATAGTTATTATAATTATGACTATAGTTAATTATACTTCAGTTGATAAGTAAAGTAGATCACCAAATAATCAATAAATATGTTACCTATATACGTGAAAGATTAGGTTCTAACTATATCAAGATATTTCCACCTTTGACGCCAGAGTCTTGAGGAAAAATTTATTTATCTGCTGTTAATTCTTGATAGCTGGGAGTTATTTCATAAAATCTTGAGATGAACCATCCAGCCAAAATTTAAACTGAAATGAAATTAGTTAACTATATTGTTTCGCAATATTACTGAAACATTACTTTTCTTAATTTTAATCTATAGATCACAATATATATTTAATTACATTTATATTAGTTATTATGCTAAACCAAATTGAATAATTATTGTTATTGCAAAATTTATTAACTGTATAGAGTATCAATTTATTGTTATTAACTGATATAGGTAAACACCAGTTAGTGAATTAGAGATACCTTCTCTGGCTAAACTTGTTATCAACACTCAGTAAAATATATATTAATACCTCTGTATAGGCAGTAAAGTATCTCCATATTTAATATGGAAACTAAGAGGTATAACCGTAGCCCCAAGATCGATACCGACCGAGGCGATGGAGATACTGACGGGAATACCACCTCTTGATGTCACTCTAAAGGCAGAAGCTGCAAAGGCAATGCACAGGGTGGGAAACATGAATAGGAAGGTAGGGGACCTGAATAGATTTTCAAGAGAGCTAGCTGAGGAGGGACTCCTATGGATGCCCTCTGACAGTACGGGTGTCCACTTCCTAGTTGACAAGAAATATAAGATCACCCTTAACAGTGGTGAGACCGACTGGAGACAGGGTCGAGCTGGATTACCGCTCAATAGAGACATCTGGTACACGGATGTAGCCAAGAGTGATAACAGAGCGGGCGCGAGCGCGGGCGTCTATAGGCGACGCAATGGGATAGGTAAAACTTTCCCCTTGGGTAAATACAGTACCGCACTCCAGGCCGAGCTAGTTGCAATTACATACGGTGTTCTGGGGGCCGACCAAAATCGGACCCAGGAGAAGATCCTCGGATAGCAAGGCGGCGTTGGCAGCCCTGAATTCAGCAATGACAAAGTCGAAGCTGGTCTATAATTGATATGGAGCATTGAACCACTTGGCAGGGAAGGGACTGGTGGAAGTCTTATGGATACCCGGGCATAATGGCATTAAGGGAAATCTAATTGCAGATGACCTTGCTAGACTAGGGACCAGGGCAGACCTCTATGGACCAGAACCTGCAGTGAGAATAAGTCGGAATCTGATCAGAGACCTCATCAATGACTGGGCAAGAGACCAGCACAGAAATAGATGAGTAACGGGTTGTTGAATAACCAAACTCTTCATCGAATACTCAGAGATTGAGAAATTTGCCCAAAAATTCATTAAATTGAACAGGCACAAAGCTAGAACCCTGGTGGGAATCATAACGGGCCACCATAGTAGCCTGAATGCATATAAGCACAAGCTGAGGCTGACTGACAGCCCGGCATGCAGATACTGTAGAGAAGACGAAGAAACATCGATTCATCTTCTTTACACCTGCCCCGCACTGGAGGAGAGGAGGTGCCTTATATTAGGGACCCCTGTTATCCTAGAGGAGGCGAGGCTTAAGGCAAGGGACGTGCCCAAATTGCTCCATTTACGGGATAGCATTTTTGGATAAGGACCCGGATAAGACGAGATCGCCAAGGGACTACCCATGCGATCAGCTGATGAGGCCCAAACCCACAAAACATAATAATAATAATAACAATAATAATAATATGGAAACTACCTATTAATCTGGAATAAATTCCTCTGTGTTACAAATGTATGGAAATCATGATGACTTCCATAATTTCCATACACTTGTAATGTATTTTTTATCATTATGACAAACTTTTGACATTTACGTATATGTTTATAAATAGTTCTCCTGCATAATAAGGAGATCCCAAGAAGAATAAAGGAGGGATAAAAATAAAGTAGTAATATTTTCAAATGAATAAAACAATACTTCTGATTTTATCTTTTACAAAGCTGTTAAAATTATCACTCAAAATTCTTGAGAACTCTGGGTATTGGAAAATAATTTTAGAAGAAGAAAGAAATGGTCAAGTGGGGCGAAAATACCTGAAAAAAATTGTTGTTTTCTGTTTATTGTTAAAAGTATATCACCATCATATTCTTTTTCTAGATATGTTTGTAGAAATAAATGTGCTGGTGACTAAATAACATTGACATTATCAGATACAGACTTTTAAGATACATTTTTTTTTTATGATTTTGACTACTAGTAGCTCAATATGAAATGTTTGAACCTTAAATTGATCTCACACATTTGTATTATTACATCCAAAAACAGAATTACTACAAATAATGCTGACGGATATTAAGTATGACGGTTCATCCTTTCTATCCTGGTTCTTCAAAAGCACAAAATCGTTTCAGTTAATAGGTGAATTAAAACAGATTTCTAATTGTTGCTTTAATACAAATATATCGGGTTATTAATTGTATTCTTGTTCCAGCTCACAATAAACTACTTCTAATACGTTGTATTTATTTATATAACAATAATTATAGAGTAAATCCAGCGGAACAAGAAGTGAAGGGAACAAATGCATTCAGAGTTTTGTACAAACGCTTTACAAATATTGGTCTGAATAATTTATTATTGATTATGTAATTTGTGGCTGCACTGAATTAATATTAGTAAAATTAAAACGAGTGGCTAATTTAACGGTTTAAAATTTTCACTAATTAAATTAGCTGTACGGTATTTTTTTTTTATTTAACGACGACTAAATGTTGTATAACTACAGTAAAATGTAGTGTGATTTATGAAATATATCTAATACCACCAGTTTCTACACTATATGGGCATTCTGTAGCATTTTTTCCCGGTGTTGTATGGCAACTGACGAAATAAATGTTTATTTTTACTTAAATTAATTTGTAAATAAATCATCTGCTCGACACATAAATAGTACATAACTAAGGCAAAATTAATACTCCATGAAGTATTACTTAACAATAAAAAATATTAAAACGAGAAAAAATTGTTTACGGGTTACTTTGTATTTACCATGTATAATTTGGGTTTTCTTAAGTCAATATTTTTTTCAAATACACGATTTTGTGATATAAGAATAATCAATAAATGGTAAGCAAGTAACGTAAACAAAAAATGTTATAAAAACGTTGAAAATGCTAGCTGGTTTATAGTTATATTGTAATTCAAACTCCAAAGTAAGTTGCGAAAAAAAAATAAATAAAAAGCTTAAACTCGCAACGAATAAAAATCATGTTATTCATATGTTGTTTATAAAAAAAATGTATGTTGGTACTAATTAACGGAGTTAATTAGTACCAACTAGAATAGTTGGTACTAATTAACGGAGCCATTAAAAGTAAAACAATAAATATTAAAATCAAAGCGACAAATAAATAAAATATTAATAAATAAAAGATAGGTAACTACTTGAAACACTTTATCTTACTTCTTCTTATATTACTTCCTAGCAGTATCTTATTTGCTCGAAAATCTCTTATTTATTTGTTTATGCAGTATTTCTAAAATATTTAACGTTGTCTTAAGAAGTTCACCTTAAGAAGTTTTAAGAAGTAGTCTCTTGAAAAAAATATTTAAGACAGGATTTTGTGATCAGGCTTCTCTTTAAGCGGCAATTCCTTCAGCGGCCTTTCAGTGTACTTATTTTAAAGAGATTTATGTAATGTAGATTGTAGATGTAAGTAGATTTTATTTAAATATTAGCAAATAGGTGCAGTTAATGTCCCCATTTAAAATAAGTGTATATTATTCAGTATATAGAACTCAGTTTCTTTAGAATTCATATTATATTCCACAAAGTATGACCAGGGTTCCCAAAATTATTAAAAATAAAAGGTTTTGAAACCTTAAAACGGACTTTTTCGCACGTAGAACATCTTTCTTTCGAAGTTGAGAGGCCGAAAAAAAAATAAACCAACACATAAATGCAGAATGTGTGTTTTATGCGACAGTTTTACTTTTTTCATTGGTGACTGCTTTAGTACCGTATCAATACGTTTGTGATCGAACGCAATTATTTTTTTCTCATTAATTCGTATATGATGCAGGCCGAATACATGTTCTTTTCGTTCAATACAAAATCGCAACGCGTTAAATGTTTAAAATCTCAGAATGAACATAAATATTTACATCGTGCTTTCTCATGAGTCATTGACAGGGTGGGGTGTGTCTTACCCACCTCAAAATCAATAGGTGTCGTCTGGTAGACGTCTCTAATCATAATCAGTCAAAGCCCAATCGATCCGACACGATTTAATTGAGTGATCGTGCTAACAAAAACATTTCTCAAATAGTCCACCATTGCGCTTTCTCATGACCCATGAACATTGTAGAGTGTGTTCTATCCACTTCAAAATCAATAAGTGTCGCCTGGAAGACGTCCCAGATCAGAATCAGTCAAAACCCAATCATTCCGACACGATTTAGTCGAGTTATCGTGCTAACAAGAAATTTTAATACCGATGACAACGACAACGACACATACACAGACACAAATTTTGTAAAAACCATTTTTTCTTTGTTTTTGGGCCGAAAAATCACAAATAAATGCTAGAAAATAAAATTTTTTTTTTTACGCCATTACATTACTTTTCCGCTCTGGTATAGTTGAGAACGGAAAAGAAAAAAAATTTAAAATGGATGTAATTTCATGTTACTAATAACTGTCTTAACTGTATCAAGTGAGATATTTGCATTGGAGATAGCACTAGTTGACTGTGAAAATTGGGAAGCATTAGATAATCTTTCCGATCTAAATTATGTCATTTTTAAATTTTTTGGCAGGAACTTTTGAAGTTATAAAGATATGTTTTACTTTCACACACCTAGAACAGATTGGTATTAGGGGTACTGCAAATAAACTTATCGATAGCTATCTGACAGATAGGAAACAATGTGTAGACTTTTTAGATCCAATGTGGGTAATTGTAAAAGCGACTACCTACCCAGAATACACATCTGTTGACATCTGCCACCACATCAATCATTAGAAATAACAGACAAATATTCACATAGTTTTAAAATAAACCCAGTAACTCAAATAAAATATTTTGACCTTCTAATTGATGTCATCTAAAATGGGATCAACACATTAATTATTTAATAAAAAAGCTAGAAGTGTACATACATCTTTTCAAATTCCTAAAACAAGTTGTAACTATCAATGAACTATATAACACTAGGCATCACAATTAAGGGATGTAAAATGTAAAGTTCTTAAGTGATTTTCAGTGGGCTGTAACTTGGAGAAGAATAGTCACAGATCAATTTTAAGGAAAGTAAATTGAAGCTTCCAGTTTGATGTTTTCATATCTTGAGTTCAATTTTTTTGCCATGAGCACTTTTTGAGTAGTCATAAGAAAACCATCGGAAAAATTGTTTTCCAAATTTTTGCTTACCTTTCAAAAGATCTACGGACTTCAATAAAGCTTTTTCAGTAATTCTATCACAAAACTTTTTTAGATACTTTCTAGATCCTCTTTAATTTGAGTGAAAGGCTTTGTACAATGATTTTTTGCTGAGTTATCGTCGTTCAGAACAAAAAAGTCAGTTACGTGTATTTATATTTTATTTATATTTGTATACTATACGCATACATTTATATGATATATTTGTTAGTTTTGTCTTTAGGTGTATATCTGAGTATATAGTATAGATTATAGATTATCTAAGTGTATAGTATAGAGTATAAATTTTTACCTTAAGCTTTATATTCCATATTTTAGACCTGCATACATTATTGTAATCTTATATTTAAGATTTTGTGTTCTATTTTTGTATGTTGTTTGTAATATTTGTTATTCCTTTGCAAAAAAGTTGAAAAATTTTAATGCGGTAGTCGATCAAAAAAATAGATATCTGAAGTTGTTTCTAACCTTTTGTTAACCAACCACTTTAGCACTTTTCCATTTTAATGCATTGACTCGAATAATCCTCTTAAACCTCCTGAAGATTATTAGATTTAACCATATTAAACTGCGAGAAGAGGAACGCTAGGGAAACCAAAATACAATTATGGTGAACGGTATGTCTAAAAAAGTGGACCGATTAATATTTGTCTTGTTAATGCCGATTGAGTATAAACAGTTAAGGAGAGACACCGCATAGAAATCTTGACTTGCCCAAACAATAGCCGCCCGCAAATATTTACCAAGGTATGACAATCGCCTTAGCGTTTCATCATGACTTTCATTTTTGCTTCGGTCGGTAATTAACCGAAACTTATTTCATTAGCTTAAACTACATTTTAATTGAGTTATAATACAAGCAGACGTAACGTTTTATAATACAAACCGTGAAGTTTACTTTATTGTCACTTGATAGCGGCACCACCAAAATTAACCTCCGATCATATTGATTTGATAGTCTATATAGTTTAAGCGAGTCGTACTTAAAACATGCATTCTTAGTACGATGTGAAGATAAAAATGAAGAAAAGCCTGGACAAGGTGTCTGATTCGTAGGCGGTAATTTACTTTCTATTAAATGTAATGCGTAAGTAAGGCAACTAAAAGTAAAATACATCCGTCCGAAAGTTTTCAATAACAAGTCAAAGAGACTCGAAAAAATTAAATAAAAATATCTCGGTGTGCTGTGAACGAACGTTTCGCACCATTTGCAATGATTAAAAGTAAAATTGCAATTAAAATGCACCGATATAAACAGTGATCAATTTACAGGCTGTTATTTTTAACTTGTAAATGAATTAATTTCGATTAGTGTATAAATAATCATTTAGTCGCCACTGCTATACTCGTACCATTTTATGATTAAATTTCTTGCAGGAAATTCACATAATTCAAATGTCAGTGTCAGGTTTCCCACGCCGAAAAAGGACGGAATGTCAATGTTTCTGCATCTCTTGGAAGTGACATCCTCAGAGCAGTTCCCTATTCAATCTTTGAACCAATATTGATGTTGGAAACCCGAAAATTATCTAGAGAACTGTCCTAAATAGGTCACTTGAAATGTATCATGAAAAGATGGCACCAAGTCCTAGGCATGGATTCATTTAAAAATCAAGAAGAATCTGTCGAAATAGTCCGAGAAGGATTTCAGTCTATGGAAAATTTCTATAGTGAACAATGTCATAACGTTTTTATTAAACAATTTTGTAAAAAACTCTTTATTTCCAACATAATTGAATAAAACAACTCCTAAGTTTTATTTACTCAATTGCATCGGAATTATGAACTACCACAGAGTAACGGCTCCCCCAGTCAATTTCTTCAACCTTATTTCTTAAGAGGATGAAGAATGATTTAATTTTTATTTAGATATTGTGTTTAAGTTATGACGTCATTATAGGCATTTTTAAATTGCCACCCCTATTCTTAACTAAACGGATCCCATAAAATTTTCCCTGTATAACATTACCTCCATATTAGGAGTTTTCTATTTACCGTTTATAAGATAGGGGGTGTACTTTTGATAAAAATACGAATAAAGCAAATACGACTTTATTTTTAATAAAAATAAAATAAAATAATGAAGCAATAAAGTTGTTCAAAAAGTCTTCCATTAAAAATCTGAGATTGGTCGACTTGCATGTAAACACTATGTATTAAACATTCAATAATTCCTGTACTGATATTTTCAATTTTTATTCGAATTCCTTGCTTCAGATTCTCTAAATTGTATGGTCTTTTAAAATAAAGTCGCTATTTTAAGTAATTCCACAAGAATATATCCAAAGGGATCAAATTAGGTGAACATAGAGGTCATTCAATCAGTTTATCTTACTTTACTTATATATCTCCCAGGGGAAATATCATTAACAAATGATCTAACATTTTTTAATGAGGATCATCATCATCTTCATTGTCAACAAAAAACAACAAACTTTTCGTCAACGTAACATGATCTGGATTATCCTCATTCAACTACTACACATTGTACTATAACAGTCTTTTACTACATACTTCATAAAAGTGAAACTTTTTTACAACTAAAGAATGATCGACATTATTGATTAAATCCAGTTGCTTAGTAGAAGTATGGTGATTTAGTGTTTTCACTAACTTGAAGTCTTCCTTGTCTTCTTGTACATACAATATCGATAGTGCTAACTTCAGTAATTTAATGTCTGTCGTCAGTATATAACCAGAGGGGTAGCTGATATGGTAGTTAAAAAAGTAGTTTAATAGATTTATTATACACAATAGATTTATTATGCAATATTTTTGACATAATTCAAATTAGGTAATAAATAAATATTATGAATCAGGCATATCAAGTTATGAATTAATTGATTAATAACGCTTTTTTTTAAATTCGTGTTATATACTCAATCAATAGAAATGAATATTTAGACCACTAACAGATAAAATTAATTTTCCACTATTTACTTAATGTTAAAGCTAAACAAGGTCACAACTGGGATTTTCTGTAGATTTCTTCAAATTTACAAAGAATTTTAAACAAATTTGTACCACTCGTAATAAGTACATTTAATGCTGTTGAATTTCAAAACACCAAACACATCAAGCATTGTAATCTGTTGTCTTACAAATATAATGCGGTTACATTTCTCAACATTATCATAATAGTAATAAATAATATTAATACCGTTATGCATTAGTATAAATAATGACAATACCAGTTAATTGTATTAAATGTTTTGCATTTTATACTTCAATTTTTATTATTTGTAATAGATTTATTATTAAATAGTTTAGTTTCAGTTAAACTTAATAATACTTAAATTACTTATGACTACAATTTTTATATTATGTCATTTTATAAATATTTTATGTAGACAAAGAGGTGCTTTGTGAGAGGTAAAAGAGTGTAAGTAATTTTTTCTCTCGGTGTGGTGCTACTACACCGAGATAACAAAATATGTATCCTTAATAATTTACATTTAACACAATTAAATATTACTTTTGGATATGGCGAAATAAAAATAAAATTATCTTAAACAAATAATATATTGGCAAACCCTTATCACTGTAAATATATTTCAATCAGAGGATTACTCTCATATATTAAGTTTATTAATTATTTATTAAAAAGCACTTCTATATATAAATCAATTTGTTTAGATGATTCAAATGCTGTCTTTGTAATAAAATGCTTAGATCGATGTTAAATAAATTAATAGTTACTATATACTAAATTAATACGATACACTTACTTTACTTCAATTATGTTTATCGATAAGAGGCACAAAATAAATAGAAGAAACTTTGAGTAATGGAATATATTTTAATGCTAATGTCAGGAATATATTATTTAAAATTATTTTTTTTTTCAAAACTGTCTTAATATAGATAAGAATATCTCTAGTAAGTGAATACCCAATATTAATATATAGATGTAATAAAAGTAATATGTGCTACAATGTTTCCTTTCTGCACATCGTACATTAAAACTGTCATAAAATGTATTATTCATTACATTTACTTCCATAAACCAGGCCCCCTTTCCAGGCTCTATTAAATCCGATATAATCTGGCTATTAACGTGTGTAGAGTTACGACTTTGTCGGCGACTATACAGGAACTTTATAAATATGTGTATGTGTAATATAACTAATTAGAAATTTATTTTTGGATATTAATATATACATAAACTATGACTATTAATATTTCCGAAATATAATATTTTTTCAAACCATTTTACAACTAATTATGTAAAAACTATAAATTTTCGCCAGCCAATGAACATAAAATTGGATTATTGATTTATTCTCTATTTATTTTAAAATTAAAGACCCAGTGCTGTTCAAAAATCAGACGAATAAATTAATTGTAAAAAAAATACCAAGAATACTACCATACTTTCATCTTCAACGAGAACTAAGTCCCAATAAGAAGAATTATTAAACAATTGTTAAAACCTGAAGCAATGCGCATTTACGGTCACTGAAGAATCAACTTATGCCTAAATGGTTTGTCTGTACTAAAAATCAAACATGTCATTGTCATGGCCAAGATTTTTAAAACTGAAAGATGAATATGGTGGTATGAATATTCACACCAGCGAATGGTAAAATTCTGCCATGATTTTATGGTAGAATTTTACACCAAAGTGGTGTGTCCTCTTATGGTGTAAACTGGGCATTAAATTTTACACTACATTTCAGACACTATGTATTGACTTTCTAACTGGTAAACTCTTCTTAATTTTTTCAGAAAATTAGAAAACGAATACACTGGATTAACTTTGTACATTGCACATTGCATTATATTAATATTAAAGATTTACTGTTTACGATATGCCTTTCTATAAACTATTGCCTTCCGATGCTTGGGGTCAGATTGTCACAACTTTAATAGTATAAAATCGCAAACATATTCAAGAGGGCACTGGATGTATTAAATATCTAAATTTAATACATCTTTTATTGTTAATCATATTCAATGTATATATTATAATATAAATTTTCTGTAATTAGCATTCATATTTACACGAAATATGAATGAATGAATGGCTTTTATATGCATAGTTTTGCATGGCTTTTACCGAAACCCAATATCTAAATTTGTTATGAAAACACAACACTTTCGTTTTGTTGATACAACCAAACGAAAGCAAGAATAAATAATGCTATATGAATTGAATTTAAATAGTACAGTAGGTTATTAAGTACATCTTAATTTGTTTCCAATATACTCGTAAATAATGTATATAATAAATTGTGCTAATGAGTTCAATATACATAAAATTAATTAGGAAGTGGTATATGAGGTATGGTGACTTTTTAATAACGAGGTTTGTGGCACGCCCCGTCCAAAAGTGAGTGTTATTCTCATACATTTAAGCCATTTATGTTATTGGCTCATTAATCATTTTGTATAATCATGTGCAGATGTATCTAATTTCTAAAATTTTAAAGTTGTGATTATTTTAAGCTATTTACATGACGGCATTATTATTAATTTATTAACGTTTTCTTCAATTCATAGAGCAAATTGCTGTTATAGAAGTAGAAGGGGAAAAAAGGGAAGTAGGTATTAGGAAAGGAGTAAGACAAGGATGTACGCTATCGCCACTAATTTTTAATCTGTACATCGAAGAGGCGATTAATGTGGTAAAAGATAGAGTGGATTTCGGGATTAAAGTACAGGGACAGAAACTAAAAATGCTGAGATTCGCGGATGATATAGCAGTATTAGCATCTAGTAAGGAGGAATTAGAATCAGCATTGAACGAAATGGAGGCAGTGTTGACAGAGGAATACGGAATGAGGGTGAATAAAAACAAAACTAAAGTGTTAGTGTGCAAAGGGCGCGAGAGCAGAGCAAAAACGAAAGTACAAATTAATAATGAAAGGTTGGAGGAAGTTAAAGACTTCACTTATTTAGGAAGTAAAATAAATTGGGATGGAAGAAGCGATAAAGACATAAAACAAAGAATAGCGCAGGGTCGAGTAGCTTTTAACAAAAAGAAAGCACTTTTATGCTCGGGGGTAATAAACTTAGAAACAAGGAAGAGATTTTTGAAAACATATGTATGGAGCACGGCACTATACGGCTGCGAAACCTGGACGGTAGGGGAAGCAAGTAGGAAGAAATTAGAAGCTTTTGAGATGTGGTGTTACCGAAGAATGATGAAAATACCATGGACTGATAGGGTTAGAAACGAAGAAGTATTGGAGAAAGTCGGCGAGAAAAGAAGTATGTGGAAAAACATAAAAAAGAGAAGAGATAGAATGGTAGGCCACTTGCTGAGACATGGGGGAATAGTTCGCGATATTTTGGAGGCAGAAATAGGAGTGAAGAAAGGCAGAGGTAGGCCTAGATTAGACTAATGCTCGCAAATAGTAAGGGATGTAGGTTGTAGCACAATTAGCGAAATGCGTAGGTTAGCACAAGATAGGAGAAGCTGGAGGTTAGCGTCCAACCAGTCTTAGGACTGATGACCTAATGATGATAACGTTTTCTATGTATTGAATATATTGGTATGGACAGTATGAACAACTCTGAATTTATTTCCTATTCTTGGACTGTACAGAATTAATAAAATACGAGTAATTATATCGTAATAATATTGCGCCCCCTCTCTCTAATCGAAGGCACCTCCGGAGCATGCCTATAGAGGCTTCGGATCAAAAAACAAAAGTTACCACGTTGTTCGCAAGGGTCGATTTACTACTTTGATTTTGTCAAAATGCCGAAATTCGAATGAAAAGCATTTCGTACATCGACCTAAAAATTTTGTGACACACGAAAACAGCCGATTAGTAAATAGAGATACAGTAAATTGTATTAGCAAAATACCGGACTCATATTCTCTTCCTGGTCGTAACATTTCTGTTATAATCTTTTTAAGTAACTAAGTAAACGTTCATTCAATTTAAAACTATAAATGAGTTTACATGAAAGGATTAGATCCATACGAGGTGTGTTCAAAATGTAACTGGAATTTTGTAATTTCGCGAGTTATATTAGTCCGATTCGCACGATTTTTTCGTTGTTTTGATAGTAAACATGTCTGAAAAGTATATGTACATTGTTAGTACCGTGGGTGTCAGATTATTTATTTCTTTAAAAAATGGGTAAGAGAATTTGCTTTAAATTTTGCTATAAGAATGGAATAAAGTGCAGCAATGTATTAGAAGTGTTAAATATTGCTCTTGGTGAGTCTACTATGAGTAAAACAAGGGTTTATGAGTGGTACGAGTAGAAGCGTTTCCAAGAAGGCCGTGGAGACGTTGAAGATGACTAGTGTCCTGGACGCCCCAACATATCAAGAACTGATAGAGACGTGGCAAAAATGAAAGAAAT
Organism: Rosalia funebris; assembly: GCA_037954035.1. Lineage (NCBI taxonomy): Eukaryota > Metazoa > Arthropoda > Insecta > Coleoptera > Cerambycidae > Rosalia > Rosalia funebris. The sequence continues at coordinate 14,055,861 of JAZFAV010000016.1, read as the reverse complement.
GATTATGAACGATGGTCGAATTATAATCAGAGAAGTTACTAATTATGTTGGCATATGTGAAAGGCATATGTGTTGCCGCAAAATTATTTCGGATGTTTTGGATGTGAAAGGTGTGGCAGCAAATTTTCTAAATTTGTTGAATTTTGAACAAAATCAGCGGCGAATGGAAGTTACTCAGGAGTCGCTAAATGCAATCAACAACAATGCAGAATTACTGAAACATGTCAATAACAGGTGATTAAACATGGATTTACGGGTATGCCGTCGAATCCAAGGCTCAATCGTCCCTGTGGAGGCATTCTGGATCTCCAACACCGAGAAAATCTCGGCAAGTGCGGTGGAATGTGAAGGTTATGCTCACTCTCTTCTTCGATTTTAACGGTATAGTGAGTGCACCATGTGTCTTTATCACTAGGTCAAGCGATCAATAAGGAGTACTACCTACAAGTTCAATGCCGTTTTCGTAAAGCTATCTGAAAAATGCGCCCGGATTTGTTGCGAAAGAATTCATGACTTTTACACCACAATAACGCACCTGCTCACATTTCATTGCTTGTTCGTGAATTTTTGGCCAAAATCAACACTGGGATGATGCCCCAGCCTCCATATTCGCCAGATATGGCCCCGTGTGACTTTTTTCTGTTCTCAAAAATAAAAAGCTATTGTTTTGAGCTAAAAGCTCATCGCTTTTCTAGTTCCAGAAGTGTTTCTTCGGGGATTAGAAGAAGTGCTGGCATAAATGAAAGGAAATAACATTGACGTAGTTGAATAAATAACATTCCTTCCAGAAAACGAAAATTCCCGTTATTTTTTTAACACACCTCGTATGTAACATAATATTCTTAAACTACAAATACATTGTAATAGCACAAAATTTGTATATATATATATATATATATATATATATATATATATATATATATATATATATATATATACATATAAAGAATAATACATATAAAAAGTATAGAAAAGTTATCTCAGGTATTATTTGTTTAATATAAAAAGCGAAGTTTTAATAACTGCAGAATAAAACCACACGTCAATTTTTCTTTAGGAATCATATATACGTGAATCACAATTTTCCAAAATATTTTTAATTTTGACTTTTAATAGTCATGGTAAGAGTAAGGGATACAAGGAGTGTGTCAGTCCAAGGTTCTAATTTACCTTGAAACTATACAAAGAAATATTTTTCCATTTTTCTGAACATTGGCATTCTATAGAAAAGGAAGCGAGTTGTTTATCTCAGTTATATCTGGGATTAGCATCCTTGTATAAGTGTTTAAGCCTATTATAGCATAATTAGGATATCTACTGTTATTCATTGATAGAATCAGCTAAGTTAAAAATTACTGGATACATTTTTACTACTCCATATTTGAATGTGACTAGAATATCTGGTATATTCTCTGACAAGGATAAGGGTATTTTAAATATTATTAAAGTATTTGTACCCGCTCAAATATGTCCAGATATTGGATTATCCAAATAGGGGCATTACGAGTAATAGAATTTAGGACATAAGAATTAAATGGTTGACATGAAAAGTCCAAGTGTTTATTTGTAATTTCACGATTTTCACAAAGAGTGAATTATCTTGATAAACATTATTTTAGACGAAGAAACTCATATCCAAGGAACGTTTACTATTTCTTGCAGATTTTTTTTATTGTGCACTAACTATAACGTTCAACCATGAACAGGTATCTTGCTTTAGTTTTGTATAAGTAACATCCACACTGCACAAGAAATGAGAATGGATAGTATGGAAAAATACTTTCCATATCTGCATGGAGTATGAAGTATCGTGATAGGTAATCAACAAATAACAGACGTCCTGAAATGTTTTCCCCTTTTTGGGTGAATAAAACTTGATTATTAAAAAATATATTTACAGTCATTATTTTTTATTTAAATTTACAATGTAGGGAAAATTATATATGAAAAATTAAATCATTAAGCTGTCTTCCTTGTTGCCGATGTACTTTCTCCAGGCGTGATCTAAAATTTGCGATAACTCACCGACATAATGCTGATTAAATTCTCTCAATTTCCTCTTATATTCTGGCTTTTAACTGAAACAAAGTCCTAAGAGTATGAGTGTACACCTTAGATCTTAAATAACTCCATAAGAAAACATCCATAGGTGTTAAATCGGAACTTCTGGGCGGCCGATTAATGTCCTCCCGCTTAGAGATCACTTTTCCAGGGAACATCACTCTAGCGGCTTCAATTGAAAAATTTGCAGTATGGGCTGTAGCCATATATTGTTTGGTGTCTAACAAACACATTCACGTGCACATTTGCCACTACCACTTTTCGAGATGTTGAACAAAAACTGAGGAAAATACTTCAGAATATCTTGTATCTTGATGATTCCATCAATAATAAGTTTGCAGTTACGAAATATCCTTTTCAACAAATTCAATGCAATTTGCTGATCTAAATCAAATTATTATTGCAATCTTCAGATTGATAATTATTATTATAATCTGCATAGAACATAGTAAATATTGAAGAATACTTAATTTCAAATCCATTTACAAGGTGGACCACGGGAGCGGGAAGTTTTGAAAATGTTGTTATTTCGTAATTATGCATAGATCGCTGTGGATTTGCTTGTCACTTTATCTGTCATTTTATGCCATTTAGTAATCATGGAACAGTGGTCCGGTGAACAACGTTCGTTTGTGATTAAATCTTACTACAAAAATCATGACTGCGTGGTCACAGCGCAGCGTCAATTTCGAATTCATTTCAATATTCCTCGTCACTCTCGTTCCATCTGCCCATGCCATAAAGGAATGGATTCGTAAATTTGAAGAAACTGGATCAGCTAAAGATGTCAAACATAAGGGACCAAACAGAAGCGTCAGAAGCCTTGATAACATTGATCGCGTTAGAGCAGCTATAGAGCGCAGTCCAAACCGTTCAAGTCGAAAACAAAGCCAGGCTTTGGGTTTATCTAGGACCACTTTTCTTCGAATTTTGCACAAGGATCTCCATTTCCATCCTTACAAAATCCAGATTGTCCAAGCACTGAAACCAACAGATCCCCTGTTCGCCTGCATTTTGCTGAAACGGTGTTAGAGCAAGAAATTGATGTTCACAATTTATGGATGTCTGATGAAGCACATTTCCATTTATCCGGCTATACCAACAAACAAAACTGCCGTTATTGGGCTTTGGAAAATCTACAGGAACTTCACCAACAGCCTTTACACAGCCTGAAGGTAACAGTATGGTGTGCCATGTCTTCAACGGGAATTATCGATCCTTACTTTTTTGAAGATCAGAATGGAAATTCTTTGACAGTCAATTCTGCGCTATACTGAAAAGATTAATCAGTTTCTGACACAGCAATTGAAGATGTTTTCACAGAACAACCCAAACAGTTGGTTCCAGCAAGATGGCGCTACTTCTCATACCGCAAAAACATCAATGGATGATCTGCGAATATTATTTCCAGCTCGCGTTATTTCCAAACGAGAGGACATTCAGTGGCCCCCAAGATCGCCAGATCTCACGGCATGCGACTACTTTTTATGGGGTTACCTACAAAGTAAGGTTTTTATTGATAAACCACGAGATATTCGGGAGCTCAAAATGAAAATTAGTGAAGAAATTGCTGACATACCACTGAATATGTTGCGTCGCGTTATGCAGAATTCCAACTTTCGACTTCAAGAGTGTGTAGAGAGAAGAGGACGCCATTTGCCCGGCATAATATTTAAGAAATAAAACTGGCACACAATTATGTTTTTATAGTTATACTTTGTTTTAATTAAAGGCAGTTACTTTCTGGATTATATTGCCTTCAAATCTTCCCGCTCCCCTGGTCCACCTTGTACAATTAAAGTATTTTTTTTAAACTTTAACCAATTTAACTAGAATAAGTGCTAGAAGAAAATCTAAATCTTCGATTATTGAATATCTCTGTAATATTCTTGCGTATTGGTAGGAATATTCATGATATTATATGGAAACCTAACATTATCAAATAGTACTGAAAATATTATCGAATAATATTTGATAATGTTTATAAGAAATTATCCATTTTTTTGTAGAACTGGATTATATAATCTTGCAATTTAATGCGAGCACATAAGCTGTCTACTTTTCCTAAAACTTAATAAGCCAGTAATCATAATGCACAAAGCTACTATCAACATCGAAAATATGTTGATGTTGGTTAATTAAGATTTCTTGTTCTAAAAACAACTTATTAGAAGCTCAATTTTCATTGTTCATTTCACATTCATAATTAATACAAAAATTCTAGATATACAACCAATCCCTTAGACAGTGTCCAATTGCCCCGAAGTCCGAACATCCGACTCAGTCAAACGATCGATGCTTCACTCATAACTTCGTCTGGTGAATTACTATTACGGCATATACGAATAATAAACGAAATAAGGTTGAGGTTCTAAATCACCGCTTCTAAGTACATACTAAAACGATTTTAATAACTCATAGCCACTTTTATTTCATTCACTCATTCTTCAAGGTATACTTCATTGTTCCATTTTGCCAGTAGTGTTTAGTCACGCGAATAAATAATTTCTTTTTCACTTTAAAGAATGAATTTACAATGCGGATGTTATTAGAATTGCAATAGAACCCTAGAATAAAGAGTTTTATATATGAAAATATATCTAAAATATTTCTAGTAGACATCTCGAGTATAGAAAGGAAATATTTTCAATACAAGGGTGAGTCAAATATAAACCAGAATTTTGTTTAAATAAATTCATTGCCACAGTGAGAACATTTTTGAATACATCTAATTTTTCTACATAGTCTCCTCTTTTATCGAGTTTTCTGACTTTTTCTGACTTTTCTGACTCTTATGACTTTTCGAGGTAGATCTTTTTCAGGGCATGCCAAATTTGTTATGTCATTCATAGACTTGGGTCTTTGTCGACAAATTGTACAGTCAATGGATGCAAAATTTCAGCCCAGTTTACGCCTGTCCGCGTCAATAATTTGATAATAATGCGTTGCTCAACGGAGGTATATCCTCTGCTCAGACATAATGCTACGAATATTCAAACTATTTACATACAAAACACTTCACTATAGTCACTGTAGTTCCTTGATCATAACATCCACAAAATACCTTACACGAAAATCTGGATATCGATACCACAATATCCAAAATAGAATAGAATAAGGAAGGAAACAAGGAAGAAAGAAAATATTTTGAGACGGACTTAATGACACAAGCAATGTTTTTCTGGGCTAAAGCCGCAATATAACGTTTACAGCTTTAACCTGGAAAAAGATGTCAGTTAAAGGAGGTGGAAAGGCAATTAACCTTTAATCAAGTAATTTCAATTCTCATATTTTCAAATAACTGAATGGTGCTGGGGTTGTTTGAGACAATTAATCAGCTGCATTCAAGTCAACTTGTAGCTGATGTGAGGCTATAGTGATATCCTTCCTCGATTTGTTAAAGTGAGAATAAGGCGCTACACAGGCTAAACAGGCAACAAACTAAAGAATTCATCAATGAACATTTGATTGAAATCACAGTAAACTAACGATTATAGACGAGCTATTACAAATAATTTCGAGTCTTCTTGGTAGAAAATTCTCATAATTAGAGCCGCTCGATTTAATCAAAGAAGCACTGTCGCCGTATACTCATATGTACGCACCCCTGGGGATGATGAATCGGTGAATCAGCGTCTCTGTTCGATCGATCGACTTTTCAGTCGATTATTCGATTATTAAACATCTGCTTAGTGGCGCACTGTGATTTTTATGCAAATATTTTTGCTTTTCAAGGTGCTAATTCATGATGTCAAATATACGCAGAGCTAATAAACGACCACTTGTTGAGCAAGTAAATAAATTTATTTGAGAATTTACAGACTTAAAATACGATGATGCAAAAATAATAGGTTTAGTTTACGACAAATCTCTATTGTGTTGAGACAAAACAGAGTATAGGAAACATCTAAATAATGCATAGAATAAATATAAGAAGTAGCCTAAGACCGAGGACTGAATTTATGTTTAACTTAATCTTTATGTTAATGTCGTGTAATTTACTATTTGCTACTTAATCAACAAACATTTTGGCTATTCTGGGTTAAATATAATCTCACTATGAAGTTTTCCAAGTCATAAAACAACTGTAGACGTGTGTAGCATTTGTGCAAGAACAACTAAAAAACAATACGAAGTCTGATTGCACAATAAACGTGGGGATATAACGATATATTGTAAAAAAAATCTATTATTACTGTTATCGAACCTCTTAAATAATTACGTTCATTATTACTAGCTAGTAAACGACTTCAGTCTACTGGTAAGGAGGCAATTACGTGGTGCTAAATTCATTAGAAGTTCAACTTCCAAGAGATCAGGTATTCATATTTACCTGCTGCCACTGCAACCATGTGCTCTGTAAGCCGTTGTCTTACAACAAACAAGTGTGTGGTAACTTCTTACATGTTACATGTACATGTAATGCGTTACATGTGAAGAAATTCGAAAATACTCTCCGATCATAGATAGTCATCTACAAAAGTGGCATTTCTCAAATCTCCTAAACGTATTTGAGAATTTTGCAGAAAGTATCCCGACATACTTCAACCATCGTGGCCTAATCCTATGGTGAACAAGGTTACAGGCAGTATTTTATTATTTTGACCATTTCCACAAAATGAAGTCTAAAGTGTTACAATTTGTTGCTAAAGAGAAGGCAGCTATCAATGAAAGTCAAGCGATATTTCAAGATTTGTAACAGATTTACACACTATTCATAACAATTACAAGGGACTTTTGAAGATAATGGAAAAACTACAAACACCTGCCTCGTTGTCAGTGGAGTCACTGCAAACAGTGGATGCAGTACACGCACAGATACGAGTACATAGTGTAAGGGACGCAAAGTGTAGTATTACTTACGTTATTTTATTTGAATAATAAATATAAGAATTACGAAGTCTCGAATGTAACGTCTCTGGTACGCTGACGAAACGAGTGGTTTTAGTCATAAAACTCGATGCATCCATTTTGTCAGAAAGAAAAACAAAATCAGAAACACCTATACACTTTCCTATGATTTTCTAAAGGTCTAGTGAGAATCTGATTTGTGGTATACTATTTGGATGAAACAAGTGAAAGCTTTGCAGCAGTATAAGGAGCTTTATAAAACTCATGAAAAGATGAAAAACCAAATCAGGCGTCCTAAATACAAGAACGTTATAATATACATAAATAAGGTTATAATAATTAAGAACAATAATCGAGGCTTCTAGAGTGATTCTAAATTTGACTCTTATTTGATTAAATAATTTATATCCGCTGAAAGTTAAAAATAAAATTAATATAGTGTACATGAGAAATTTATAAATTAGCTTAATTACTGTATACAAATCTGACGTGTAGAAGCTGAAATATTTAATTATACGTATATTTTATATACATTTCTAACGATCAATCGCATTTTGATTGAAAATTTTCATACTTAAGATGTCAGCAATTTGTTATTAGTGATATTTAACAATAATAATCAATAATTAAGTTATAACGAACGATAAGACTAACATAAATAATTCTTAACATGAAATGTAATAAGAATGTTCAACACTAAACACTCTGTAGGGACTTGAGTCCCCGCAGACAGAACTGGCGTATCCCTTAGGGTTATGGGTTGTATAATGATTCTTTGCGTGTGCGTCACAGGTAACAATCGTATGAATCAATCAACTGACATTTTTGAACACTGTCGTGCCCAAAACACATCTTAGGATAACAGTTAGTACAATACAAATCCATCAACCTATGATAGAGTAACGAAAAGGTTCTCCACAAAGGAATTCAATGGAAGTGATATTTCCATCAAAATAGATGAAATAAATTCAGCAAAAACCAAATAAATCAAAGAAATTTTACAGAAATATTGAGACGTCAATGAATAAAATTGTACAATAAACCTAAGACGTGACTTCATAATTGCATTTTGTTCGACAAATTATTAACTGTCTATGCCGTACGTAGTTGATTGAAACATATGTCGCTAAACATACGTGCTGGTAATTGTGACATATTAGTAACAATTGCGAGTGATGTAGCATGTGATCCGTACGTCTTCACTAAATTGATACACGTTCAAAGATCCATCATACAAATTGTAGGTGCTTCTTCCCACCTCCAAGTATAACTTGGCGTACTAAAATTATGGATTAATATTAAAGGTTGTAATGCGCAAATAAAGTGTGGGAAACATTAATTTTAAAAGAAGTTACCCTTCGACCCGAATATATCATTACCCGCAAATTTAAAACATTAATAGATGCGTGTATAAAATAAAATTACGTATTTTTATAACATCATTTTTGCCGGTATTTAGTTCACAAACTAAAGTCGTTTCGGTTCTACGGAATTTGTGTCACATTTTTAACGTTCCCCCATTATTTAGAAAAAGCTTATATTGTAGCACGGCAACTAAAAATTCCATCACAGGTTTTTCTACAGATTATTTCGTATCCCTTAAGCTGATTAGTCATTAAGTATTTCGTCAGCCATCGACCATCCTCATCAGCAGATAGTAGGTGCAGTCTAGTTGCCACTACTACCTATGCAGTACCATCTTCGGCCAGTGGTGCAATCTTAAAAAAATATTTAGAGCAGTGGTACACACTTACTGAATTACTTCAAGCCCACCTACACCATGTAATACAATTAATATCCATCGATTGAAACATCGACAATTGAGAAAATATATCGCGTGGATTATTGTGAATTTTTGGAAGTCTACAGGTTATCTGGAACAAATTTAAATAATTAATAAGGTAATATTTATGTTCTATAAGCATAATTCATTGTTGTACCGTTCGCAGGAAATTTAATTTGGGTTAAAATTCGCAGTAACATAATAGCAGTAAACTTTTGCATAATGGATTAAGATATAATGCTGAGACGATAGCAGGAATTAATACATTAATTGTTATTACTTACTGTTATCTCACAGTATTATATTTTCACACGTTTAATAAAATTCAAAACTGTATTCACTATATAACCACGTAGCCTAAGTCTCGATAAAAGTTATTGGTTCTCATCAACAAACACCACGTGTATAACGCTGTTCTATATTTAAACCCTTGTATAATAATATGTAATGTCCTCCCACAGCGATTCACCCCTAAAATCCGGCCGTACAGGGTTGGAACAGCTTAGCCGGATCCCCCCTAGAGGTGTTGGTTGCGGGCGAGTATAAGAACGCGGCCACCAACTTCTCCAAGACTTTCTTCAGTGGATAGTTAGTGTATGCAGTATGTGCCAGTGAAACAGTGATGTGGTAGTGATACTCACAATCTCTTGAGTGACATTTGTTTGTGCACAACACTTATTGGATTATAGTCGAAATGGTGAGTAAGAAAATTAAGTGCGATTATTCGTTATATGAAAAGTTGTATGCGTATGTCGAACTAAGTATGAAGGGAATCGGAGAAGAATTGTTTCTTCAAATTTTTGTGATAATGTAAGGCTAACGAGGGTGGTTTTTGCGATAAATAGTGAAAGCGCATTTAGTATTTTTTTCTTATGTTGTGGACATGGATGTTTTAACTCGATTTAAAATACGCAGTGGTTTGGTGAGTTGTTTAATTTAAAATTAGAAAAAAGAAAATATAATAATATATTAAATCAATGTTTTATTATTTTAAAAATAATTCTCAAAATTTTATAAGAATAATCTTTATGTTTAAATATTTTTTATAGAACCAATAATATATATTAAATAAAAAATCATATGAATTAAACATTTTTAATGATAATTTTCAACTAGTTCCAGTAAAGTCCTAGCATAATACTTTTTGAGTTCTTTTATTAACTAGCTTTTTAAATTATATGATATAATTCTAAATAGATGTACTTACTTAAAATGAATGTTAACATTTTTTTGAGCTATACTATTTATACTAAAATAATATATTAAAAAAATATCATAGAAAATAGCCCTTAGAAACAGCTATTATCAAAATTTTAAACTCTTATACAATACATATACAATAAAACGGTTTTTTTCCTGATTTGTTTAATCTTGCCATTTTTTTGTAAACTTATTTTGATTAGGCACAAATTTTCTTTTCAATCGTCAATCGTTTCAGTTGACCGCATATATTCAAAATCACCCTAGTATGTTTATTTTAAACATAGTTTAACATTTTTATGACTGCAGTTTTAACGTCTCTTTCAAAGAATTTTATGATAAATATTGTATTGGTAATATTTTAGTTTTATCATTATCCAAGTCGTGGCTGCATTTAAAAATAACAGTATTGAATATGAGATAAAGAACTAAGAAGAACAATACACTTTTGAAATCTCAGAAAAATGATATTAGCATTGATTATTAAAAATCTTAGGTAAAATGATATTAAGTGGATAATTATTTACTATAAATTACTTTATTAATACTACTTATTGTATCCATTCGATCTTGTATTTCTTGTGAATTAAGTAGTCATAGATATTTCAGTTGTCCCTGTAGAATAAATCTAAAATGAGGAATCAGGAGACATATAGTCTGTTCCTATTCTTTGTCTAATGTAATATAAAATTTTGTCTAAATAATCAAATACTAGCGTAAGATGTGATGGAGCTCCATCTTATTGAAATGAAATATTTATTTTGAACGATATGATATTTGGATGTAATAACATAACTACAAATGTTAAGTTTCATTAATCTCGTTCCTCGATGAATTTACATACATGTCGTCATTTAAGTTTTCTCTTATGAAAAATAGTATTATGTTCTTTCAGACAATGTCATCCCACACATTCATTGCATATAATGTATATGGACTTCCTGCACCCACTGCCAATTTTCTCTTAATCAATAATGACAATTATGTTTCTTAACGATATGCAAAGACTGAAAGTTTCTTTATTCTAAAATACAAATCGAGTCGACATTATCTTGAATCTCGTTTGAATAATTTCATTATTACAACTACTCTGATTCCACAAAAGTCTACTGTAATCTGAATCTGGTCTATAATCAATATTTAGTTAGTTTATGAACCCTATGCATTAAAAACTTTTAAAACAGATTTTTACGAGATTCGAGAGACGAGAACTTTTTATTTTTCTTATTATTGTATTTTATTTCCTGAACTTAAAAATCTCTAAATCCCTAAAAATAAACTAATCAATTAATTGTTCCAGAACTGTACTAATCCTAATCCTGTCCCATTCACGGATATCAATTAACCATTATTACAAATATTATTACTAGAACAACCTTATTCAATCTTCTGCTATATCTACTTAGGCAAGTATACAAATATGTGTAATTTTATAAATTATGTATTTTTAAGTGTAATCTTAATCTTGGTTATCACTCTAAAATTATAAACAATTATTTTAATATCCATGTCCATTGTACAGTTCAGGATTCTGTTTTCGAATAAGTTAATTAACAGTTATGGTAACTATAACAAGGATTACGTTATTCAAAAAATCACTATTATTTTTTTCAATATCTGTCGAGTTATTCCCTCTGAAATCATATATCTTTAGTTAAAATTAATAGTAAGACTACTACAACATATGCTGGACTTGCAGAATTTATTTTAATGTTCATATTATCATGTAGTACCTACTATTATTATCGGGATTTAATTGTTATTATGCCAATTAACTAACATTGAATGTTGTCTAAGAAATCAAAATAAAAAACATCATTGAAAGCAGTAAATAGGTTATATATAGCTTTAAATGTCACAACAAAAAATAATAGGGAAGTACAGATAAAGAAGGGCGAACAAATGTATACAACTAACAGAATTAAGTGCTTTGAACACTCGTAACTTGTAGAGTATGGTCAAATATATAGTTTTATTTCCTATGTTTTTCAATTTAATAAAATTGGTATAAATAAACACCATTTAAGTAAATTCCAATAAAATAGAATAAAATTATAACTATCTCTTAACTAATTATAATAATAACCTGATTATAACTACTATTAAAACTACCTAAAAGTATCTATAAATTATAACTGATATTACTATTAATAATATTATAAGACTTTCATACGATTATGTCTATAGAGATATCATATATAAATTAAACGATTAGAAATAGAATGACTTTTATAAGTCACTTTTTGTACAACTTATTTCAATTATCTTTTATTAACTATAAAAACTTATACTTGCCGAAATATATACAGGCAATTTATTCTATTATATAACAAAGTTGCATTTAAACTTTTTCAACGTTAGTTTTGTGTTCACTTTACTTGTTACTTTACGACTTTGTGTCTAAATACTCAGTCCATAATTCAATTTAAAAACCAAGTCTAGCATAATGTAAAAATGAAATACTATATATATTTAGTAAAATGTAGCAAAGTATAATTACCTATTATATCATATACAGATTTCTCTTACTACTGGGTGTTTACAGAGCATACTTCTTATGGCAATATTTTTTTAAATCGAAGTAGCATTTGACTATATTTCCTATTTATGTTTTTTTGTTTGAAGTTTTAATTATAAATAATATATCCTTTTATAACATAATATATATCCCTAATTAGTCGCATTAACTGGTTTAGTCCACAAGGAGCTATGTCCAACAGATTGATATATTATGGTAGATGATTAGGTTGTTGAAAACAATACTTCCCAAAATGTATGTGATTGACTATTGCAGTAATATTCTTACATGTTTGTAAATACATACAATATGTGCTATTTATATTTGTTACATATATAGTAGTAATGTTTTAATGTAGTATGCATATGAAAATGTCGAAAACATAAAATTTGTGAAATACGATACAGCTATTGCATATATTGCATGATACAGTTATGCATGCATATTTGTGGACAAATATGCATACATGAATAAAGTAGATGTATCTTAACTCATAGGTTCCTAATAACAGTTATTGATATTAGAATTTGACAAAATTATTCATTTTCAAACTTGGATGTAAACTTGTATGTAAATGAACCTTTTTCACTGTTCGCAGTATATGCAAATATTAATTAATCTAATTAACTAAGGTTATTTAATCAACCGACTCGAACGCTTTAAGAAAGTTGTAAGGCATAATAAATATTTTTACAGTCCCTTAAGTCTCTGAATTTCAGACAAGGTGTGGATTAAAAAAGGCGTCTATACTATGTCCGTTTAACTCGTAATATACAAAAAGCTTATTGAGTGGCTATGCTTCTCAAATCTTAGCTTGGTATTTAAAATTAAGTTTGCGATATTGTGTAACAAAATTGTACAGTATTTTGATCACCTGTTTTACTACCCTTTATATATTATCCTACTTTGTTTTCTATGATCACTGTCAAATATAAAATATAGGAAATATATTTTTTATGAATACCATATTTCTTGTGAATTTTGATTTGTGTAAAATATTAACGCACGTTGAACATATTTTACAACTCAAATATTAAATCAAATCGTTATCGTTATCTCTATATAGTAAACAGCTGTTTTCGTGTGTGTGTCACGAAATTTTTAGGTCGATGTACGAAATGTTATTCGTTCGAATTTCGGCATTTTGACAAAATTAATATACTAAATCGACCCTTGCGAACAGCATGGTAACAGCGTGGTTTTGTTTTTTGATCCGAAGCCTCTAGAGCCATGCTCCGGAGGTGCCTTCGATATGAGCGAGGGGACGGCACAATATTATTGCAATTTGCTTACTCGTCAAATATTAAATCGATGTTGTTAATTATAATTCAAATTGAATTATAATTAACGATGTAAATTAAATTAAAAACTAAATACAAAGTTAACGTGTATAAATAAAATATATTAACTTCGATTATTAATAGTATAATTTTCTTTTGTAATTGCCTTTCTTTTCTCACCATTTACTGCAATTACCAAATCTCTTTCCTCGAAAATTTTCAGCGATGTTTATATTTTAACTACTTTTTATCTTCTCGACTGCCTTAAAATAATCTATTCGTAGTTTATAAAAATACTCTGTTTATTCTATTTAAGAACCTAATATTTATCGAACCTTAATTTGCTCTGTTATTCAATTCAATCCAACAAACATTTGCTAATAGAAATTTATTCGAGGGTCTACTTGCACCACATAAAATATTAAAAAGTTAAAATTTACGTAACAACCGATTTGAAATACTGTATAAAAAATATGAAATTTCTCAGTCCTCAATAATTTTTCGAAAGATAATTTAGATGCATGCAAAGTGTTGTAAGATATTACAACAATCTAATAACAGAAATTAGAAACGTTGCAATATCGACACAGATACAGAAAAGTAGATTGACATATAAATAATTATTATTCCTATGCATTTTATTGTATAACGAGTATTATAACGATATCTTTAGTTTCAGTCATAGGAATTTCTCTTATTCGATAATTTCTGTAATATATAAACACTATAAGATGGATATGATTTTCGTTGGTTACCGAGAAGCTAAATTGTTAATAAACACAAAAAGATACGAAGATGTTACGATAAGTTACCATAGCGTTTCTTTATTATTACATTCTTCATTATTACATTACATTTCTTCATTACTACATTACATTATTACACTATAATTATACTATTCTTATATACGAGGGTTGTCTCAAAAATAAGGTTCCCACATTTTTTTAAATAGACAGTATTATTTATTATCAAAGTTATTTACATGATTGGAAAGCTTGAACATTAACCTATTTTTCTACATTATCGCTATTTCTTTTGATGCATTTTTGTAGACGTTCTTCAAAATTTTGTACCACCGTGTCATAGAACTCCACCGCCAACCCGTTGAGGTAGCGATTAATTTCTTCTTTAACTTCATCATCGGTTCGGAAGCGCAAGCCACCCAAGTGTTCCTTCAATTTTGATAACAGGTGGTAGTCACTAGGGTCTAGGTCTGGGCTGTAGGGAGGGTGGGGAATGACCGTCCAGCCAAATTTGTTCAGGAGATCCTGGGTTTGCCGAGAGACATGGGGACAAGGGTTGTCGTGTAACAGCTTCACACCTTTGCTCAGTTTTCCTCTCCGAAGGTTCTGTATGGCTCGTCTGAGTTTTTTTTTAGTGTTTCACAATACCTCTTTGCCAGACTTTTTCTCTTTTTTATGCCTCATGTCCCAGGAGGCATAAAGTCGATGAGCAATATTCCCTTACGGTCCCAAAACACAGTTGCCATTATTTTCCCCACAGATTGTGTTTGCTTGAACTTTTTCGGTTTAGGCGAACTTGAGTGGCGCCATTCGCGTGATTGTTCCTTTTTTTCGGGAGTGAAATGAAACACCAACGTTTCGTCGCCTGTGACGATGGAGTCCAACAATTCCTCCCTATTGTTGCCACATTGTTGAAGAAGTTAGCGAGGACAGTCGACGCGTTGCTGCTTGTGCGCATCTGTGAGCATTCGTGGGACCCACCGCGCGGACACCTTGTGGTACTGCAATTTCTCGGACACAAATCTGTCAATTGAGCTGGCAGATAACTCAGGAATGTGATGAGCCAGTTTACGGATGGTGATCCTCCGATCTTCGAACAGGAGACTCTCGACTTTTGCCCGGTACAACCGCCCGCCCAAGCTCCCTACACCATTTGCGGACATGTTGAATGGTGATACACTTTTCACCATAAACTTGATACAACTGACGATGAATGTCTATGGGTGGAACCGTCTTGCGTTCAAAAATCGGATCAGTGCGCGTATTTCGCATCTGGCGGTGGCGGAAATCGGGAGACCCATCGCAGACGGCTATCAGGCCAACACTGTGCGGCGTAGCTTGACAACGAAGGTGAATACCGAGAAAGGAAGAAACGTCGCTCACGACAGTGTTGTCAGATTTCACCTAATACTTCTTCTTGCGGAGCTATCGCGATGGGAACCTTACTATTGAAACGAGCCTCGTACGTATATTTATCACCTACTTGTCTTGTCTTGGAATATATCATTAAATCGAGGTTTAAGCAAATGTTTCTTTTATTCCTGTTACCGAGAATCTACTTACATATAAATATCTACTAATGTTATAATTTCAATTTCCCGGAAAACTAATTAATGCAAGTTAATAACAGTTAATTATTTTATCTGCGATATATCGAGAAAGTTGTGGCTTTGATATACTATCATTTCACTGGAAATATACGTACATACGCATAATTACAACTTGTTCTTAACAACCTATACTAGTTTAATATACTATTCCGTTCCGTGTTAACACACGTTTTCTCTATATTTTCTCAACTTTTCCCATTACTTTCCATGCTCTGTTTTGTCTGACTTAGAAAATTGTGGGTATCATAAATTTATTAGTCTACGCATGGAAAGTCTTATAAGTTATGATTGTTTATTGCATGATTCATCATAGATTGGGCACACCCGTCAATATTATACTAATTTATGTACAATATAAAAAATAAATACAGAAACGCATTAGCATATCAAAAGATATGTACACCGAATTTTGCGTAGGAAATTAAATGAATATACCATTCATTCAATTTTGTCGCAACGAGTGACTCATTATTTATGTATTATTTACGCCAAATGGAAATAACAATGGTGCGTATAAATTTCGCAATATAGTATCTGCATAAATATGATTGTATATATTGCATAAATATATATATATAAATTTTCTCCGTCTATATTGACTTTCAGCTAAACAAAACATATTTGCCTTTCATCACAAATAATGGAACTTCCAATTAGACTAACAACAATAAATTAAGAAATAATTCTCAAATTAAAGATTTCCCCATTTCAATGTTTATATCAATGGAGCTTATAGTCGTCATGGTGCCACATTCTGAACTTAGTGTATTCGATATGTTACAACATTTCACAACTTATTTATGTATTTGAGGTTAAGATAGCTCCATAAGAAAAAACAATAAAATCAGGGGAACGTGGGGGCCATCCAATCATTCGACTAATCAGTCCACCTGATGAATACTTGCTGAGTAGTCTCCCAGTATTCTTGTATACCAAACCTAAAAAGACGAGATGTACGAAATAGTGGAACTAAATATCAATTAAATATATTAGGAAATATAATTAAGTAGGAAGAAGTGCTTGAATAGGTCGAGCTAACACTTCCTAGTATACGTATATTTTTTATTAGGTCATAACTTTCGGAGTTATGACGACATCAACAGCTCTCTTTAAATGACAATACCCTTATTTGATTGTCATTTAAGAGAGCACATACTTCTATATACGTGTAAAAAAAAAATTTTCAAGAAAATTTATTCTTAATAGCATGTATTTTCAAATCTTCATTCCAACTCTGGTTATATCTACATTTTTGTACATCAGGAATTGAAATCTTGATGATTGGGTGTGGAGACAGGACAGGGTAAACAAGTGGAGGTTTGTGAGTTATTTAATAATACATGTCTTGAATCAATGGTCTACATAAGTAAAATAAATGCAAAATTTTGAAATTGAGGTACTATAAAATACAAATATATCAAAGGTAATCTTGTAGTTCCAGAAGACGCACAGTTGGATGTGTTAATAAATATCTATGTAGGAAAATCCTCATCAACCAATTCGTGAAATAGTTGTAATCATTGGAGCTTGTAATATGTCAGTTGCCTGTTTTTAGTTGCCTAAAAGAGGTTCCCATACAAAGTGCTTGGTTGATGAATTTCGGAACGATGATTTTCACAGCAGACCGAGTTAATGATGAAGTAATAAGATGAAAGCTAAAAGATGTTCCCTGAGTGCTACTTGTTTCTTAAATGGCTTAGTCAATGAGGAAAATTTCAGGTATTGGGCTCCTGAAAAGACTCATTAGATGATTCCTATTAAATAGGACACGCACAGGAATGACAATGCATGGAAAGGAATTGTTGGCACCGCAGATTGTAGGACAAGACACGGGCAGATTATATTTTACAGACGATGTATTAATTACTAAATAGTACTGCTCGTCAAGAATAGGAAGAAGTGTGAGATTCTCTAGGAATGGCTAGATGAAAGAGTGAGTTAGCATTCGAGGGTAAAAGGTTGCACTTTACGGGCAGCCAGATCAAACTCTGTGTACATTCACATTCAATATATATTCATCGATATTCACTCTGCAAAGGTGTCAGTTCGACTAACTAAAGACCAGGCTATTTACTGCGCACCTCGTGAGCGGCCCGATATCGCAGTTTTGAAACTTGTTACTATTTTTGACAAGCTGTACATATGTAGCGTTACCTACCCACACCACATAGTTCCGACACTTGTAGCATTGCATCCAATTAATGAAAATCTCCAAATACCACAACAGTCGATATGATACCAACATGATGGCACATTATTAACGATTTGTGCGTGATTATATAAACAACACCTTGGTCAATGTTTGAATTGGTGGAAAATGAACTTTTACATGACCAGCTAGATATCCGGATCGAATTGAAAATATATCTTAATAAAAAAAGTACTATTGAGGCATTGAACGACAAATTTTGGAACAAAATTAGGAAATGGCAAACAATTAATGAACACTTAATTTGAGGATTTTTGTCTAATTATTATATCATTAACATATAAGGTTTTCCCATCCAGGACAAATGTCGAATCCTACCCGTGGCGGGTTTTATTTTTTGAAACCTTGTCTGATCGTGCAGAAACACGAGAAAGGTGTCGAGAGTCGTTTTTAGGTATAATTCAATGCCTGGCGGGGCTTTAACCCGAGGAGTAGTTGTTTCCTATAGCGATTATGTAATAGCTTTACTATTCAGGGACTACTTGATAACCGTGTGGCGGTTTTGGTAGTTCCTTTCTCGATTTCCGACTTAAATGTTACTGACATAGATCATATCGATACAGATGTATACCTCGTGGGTTTTAGTCGGCATTTGTCCTGGATCGGCGTACCGTGTACGGCACTGATGAGAACTAATAAATTCGAAACAGCTGTATGTCGTTCGGTTCCCATCCAGGACAAATGTCGAACCCTACCCGTGGCGGGTTCTATTTTTTGAAATAATTATTATATATTTCCATATATTTTCAAAAATATATTGACTTCTAAATAGTACATATACCAAAAATCGTGCATCTAAAAAACAAGATCGACCTGTGCAAGCATTTTTCCTACTTATTTAGTAACGATTTGATTTAATCTGTTCTAAAATCTTAACGTACTTAAGAAAGAATTTCACTGATATACTGATAATACTGCCACAATGAATATAGATCTAACACAATGATTAGCAAAGAGTTTTCTTTTCTTGCGTGACAAAAGATAAAAGGCTGTAAATCAGCGTTTAATTGCTTTGAAATTGCCGTTTTTTACGTCGCTTTGAGATAGACAAAAATAAAGTAAATAACAGTTGACTAATGACGCTGAAATAGGTAATGCGTAATTTGTTGTATATTTGTTTTTAAGGGACTTGACGAAAGACTATGATAAAAAAACAAATCTCGAACATACTGCTAGAATAATTTGATATCATCAATTTTCTAAAGATTCGTCCAACTAAACTTAATAGGCAATTCTTGTAAATTATGGAACCACGTTTTGTGAACTGACAAAATCTTGCAGATTAGATATATTTACTTTTTATAATTATGTAAATATGAATATTTTTGAATAAAGAATGTGGATATTTTGTGTAAATAAAAATTCTCTAATAAACTCTAAAAATTTACACAATATAATAACCAATTTACCATCACATATAAGTTAATCGCTTTTATTCTGTTTTGAAGAAAATATTAGTGATACCTAATGTTGGTAATTATGTAATGCCTTTGCCAAAATAAGTAAATAAAAATCTTCAATTAAAACAAAAATCAAGTAACATATTGACAGCTGTTCCTCTCTCAAAGAAATAAGACAAAATTTCTATGCATTATTGCGTTTGTACATTTAAAAAAATCTATTCACAATTAAAGCCAAAAAATATTTAGGATAACCAACTTTAAATTTATAAAAATGAGAAATATATGTGGCCCAAAATTATTTCCCCCAATATGTATAAAGTGTAATAAAGTGGTAGGTAGAAGTACAGCTACTAATCTTTTTAATCTAATATCTTCACAAATTTTAGAGATATTTACACATATTACAAATTTATATACATACGTATAAATTTAATTTAATTTATACGTATATAAATTTGTGACATTGTTATATTTTTAATTATATTTTTAATTTTTATTTTTGTCTCCCAACAGTAAATAAACAAGTTACTAATAAATTCAACAAAATATTGTTAGTTCTTTTGATTTATTATATAAAGTGTTTTTATTTGTAATATCTAATTATTATATAAATATGAAAATAAATAAATTCTAGAATAATTCTGATGACAAATTGATGAAAACATTTTACAAATTAACCAAAAGCATTTATTGGGGCATACAGCATCGAATATAACCTTAAGTAAAATTTGCAATGTTTGCACGTAGATTACTGAGACATATCATATATAGTTTTTAACATTCTTCAGTTGATATATTTTAAAGTTCTTTAAGAAATTGAATAAAATAATCACCAACAGTTTATTTTTAATCTTTTCTATAATATTCAGTAATCAGAGTCAAAGAACTAACATTGTGAAATTTCTAAATAATGTCATATTTAGAATAAGTATCGAAAATGCAGCAATAGAAATAAGAGTCCAATTTTTTATGAACACCGAAAAACACGTTTTTCGACGCGCGTCTCGTGTCGAAAATCCAGTTTGCATAATTGGAAGATAATTAAAACTCAGTTTTAATCATCTCCTGTTGATGCTAAATTGGTTTGCGAAACATCCATTGAAGAACGTATAATCTTTCTGTGTTCATGGAAAACTGATATATTTTTTTATTGAAAATAAAACCAAAGTATATGTGAAGGTTTTTTTCGACAATTTCATGGATCACTGATATATTCAATTCATTATTGTATGATTTTTTCCTGTTTAATTTATCGTTATCTCATGAATATGTTTTCTGAAAAACATATACCTCTTCTGATAAACAAATACGTCAGTTTTTTGAAAGAAGTTTCAATGCAACTTGAAATTATTTCAGGTGCCAATTACAAATATAATCTATACTCGTATATAAAAAATATAAGCTATAAAACCATAAATCAACTATTCCAAATGTACATAGATAATCGTTAAATTCTGATTTGATTGAAAATTGCAGTATTGGAACTAAAAACATTGGAAAAATTAGGAAGAATAAATTATCGTTGATAAAAAAAAAAGTCCAAATATCATCCCTTGGTACGATACATTGAAGGATTTTAATGGTCGTACGTACATATATGGTAGGTACTTCTATAAATTGTAAACTGTTAGTTTAACTGTCCAATTTGGCATATGGATATTTGGATTTGGAATATGTCATCTTTATGCAGTAAATAAAGATATAACTAGAAACAAACTATAAAAGATGTTATTTTATATGCTTAAATTCTGTAATACAAAAAAAAAAGTAAAATAATGATATTTACTCATCGTCGTAATCCTTATTTTCAGTTGGCCAAGCAGTAATTTCTTGCCAAAATTCTGAATATGCATCAGGTATGAATTTTACGGTTTGTATTATAGGAGTCATCTTCTTTTTAGTTGTGGTAAATAGAAGATGGCTAATATAATGTCCAATTAGATATCTTCTCCAAATAAACTTTTTTTGTGGGAAGGGTTAATTGTTGTGAGGCATTTTTAAATTGAAACGTGCCTGTTACCAGGCAATTTATAAGTTCTCGGCAAATAACTTCTTCAGCAGAAGAAATAGTTAAATGATGGTATAACGAAATAGAAAATTAATTTTTTTGGCTCCGTAGGATCCTTTTCCATAGGATTCTTTACTTAGGCAAGTTTTTTTTTTATAAAATTGAGACCTCTAGCCCTTATAATCATACACTAAATCCTTAGAAACTGTCACTATTTGAAATTCTTATTTAACGGTTACTGACTTTGGTTTCTTATTATTAGTTTCTTCTGTGCCCCGCTTTCGAGAAACATTTTGAATAAGTCTCTGTAAATTCAAATTTTGCTAACCCTTACTTTCCATTTCACAAAATAGTTGATACATATGCCGAAACATATGCAATGGCGAATCCCTTTTTACGCAGGATTTGTTTGTTATATCGAAAACATTTAATGCAAATAATTGATAAAATAGAGGTGAATTTTTAACACGTCTGAAGTGGTGACAGCAATAAGATAGGGCCTATAATTTGTTATTGAATGTTTGACGCTTTTTTGTGCACAGAAATAATAGGGGTCGACTTCACGGCTCTTATACAATAAAGTACTTAAAATAAGCATTAAGAAAACCCTTTCAATTATCTTTAAACGAATTTATAAACAGAACAAAGCTTATAATGCAACAATGTACTTATAAACTTACAAAAACTATACAATATTTTAAAATGTTAAATATATATAATACCTTTATTAATCAGTATGAATAAATTAAATTAGTTAAATTAAACGATAATATAACTGTTGAAATAAGATCTCAATTTTGCTCATTGCGTTATTCATTTGACATTTCAAATAACAACTAACTTTGATGAAGGCCAAAGAACAGTACTTAATATATCTCATTTAACATGATTCCAGACTGTTTCGCATTAAAACTGAAAGGCGATTTGCTTATTGAAACAAAAACTTATTCTGTTTACTAGAAATGCTAATTATTATTTCCAATTAAGAACAACTATTGGTGGCATACATTAGAAATAGGCATTTTGTTCATACCCAGATCATTATGCATATTTCTATTTAAGTGCTAAACTGGACTATTTTAAAATACCAAGGTAATACAATTTAAAAAATTGCGTGTTAGATAATGAGAATTTAATTTAGTAGTTCTTGCGTAAAATAATAAACGAATGTTGCGTAAACGAACGGTTTAAATTTTAGAAAAAGTTAAAACTGTGTTATCTAAAAGCATCCTTTGTGTTATACATTACAATATTGTTGTTATACTTTCATATTGAATTCAGAACAGTGATACAATATGAAAGTTTACAACTAATAAATTCATATATTAGATTACGGTTTACCACTTATTTTAATTATATCAGTATAGGAAACCACCTTATATAATGACACATATCTTGGTACTCAAAAGTATTAATCTGTTAGTATTATTCACGTAACAGGCAGTTTTTTTTATTGCTTTTATTGCTTTTGGGTGATAATAGAATTTAGAGTCATTTAATTTTTAGTATCATAGAGTTGCTCGTAAATTTACTCCTATAAGAAGTAAACTTTTTGCAAAGTTAGTCTGTCCATACAAAACCAATCATACTGTAAAAATTAAAATAAAAGGAAAAAATTTCATTTATCAAAACTATCCTTAATTGAATAAAAAATTAGAGCTGCAAATTATCATGAAAATTTGAATAAAACCAATATTAAGAAAAGGAACCTTCCAATTCATTCCATACATTATTTATATTAATGAAAAATACAATTTTTAACAAAAAATTAAATTTCACTTATTAATTTTTATTTTTTTTTTTTAATGTAAGATGTTTGGATAGAAATTAATAGATGAAATGTAGATGTTGTGAGGTGAAATTATCTTTAAAAATATAAATCAATTTTCCACGAATACCAAAACGCTGGTCTTTTTGCTTTTCTTTATAGATTCCAACCCTCGTCCTGAAAATTAGTGTTATAATATAAGTAATAAAAACAGTTTAGATACACAATTCGACCCTCTTCCTCTAAACCTCAGACTACGAAGGGGAATGGGAAGTAGTAAAATCCACTACTTACTGCACTTACTTATTGAATATACAAAATTTACATACAGTCAATTTGTTGTAATCATAAAATTTTCCCTGACATTTCTCCTGTTGTCAGTTTCTTCCAAGATGTTCCAAAGACTTATCAAGAATACTTGGCTTACTTATTATATACCAAGGTCTAGTACGCACATGCTTCATGAGAATTATTCCATATTATATTACATATATTAAATGAAAGAATGGATATATAATATGGTTATTTATTAAGAAATCTGAAGTTGTTAACTAAAAATCAATATTTAGTGAGTCCTCTACAATTCCTTAAAACTATTTGACTATCTTCGAGGCCCGGATAAAATGAAGATGAGTGTGAAATTCTAGGAACTGCTTCCCATTTTTTCATACATCACTTATTTCTTCTGTTTTATTGTGAAAAGCCCTTTCTTCTTGATTTTCAAATTCTTACCATTAAAAATGTACCGATAATATATAGCTTTTGTTCAATAGAGAGCATATCGATTTAGAGATAAAGAGGATAATTAACCCAAAAAAATAGTCCATTATTATTAAGTAACCCTAAACATTTATTCATTGAATTAATCCATTACTACAGAGAATAATGGAATCTCACTATTCTCGATCACCATTCACGAAGTTTTCGGCTAATTGGAAAGTCGGAAGTGATAACCTCTTTATCAGTACATTAATCATTGATCAATTGAGAAAAATATTATTCTTTTTTATAATGAATTATTAAGTTTATATAACATATTCTGTCTGTGAGTTATTATTCTATGAATATTACCAAATAACTCTGGATATACAAAATATTCCAATTACACTCAACAATAAAAGTAATTTTGGAAAATAAAAAGGAATCAACATCGATTTATGAGGTTAAATTCGTTTATTATTGAAGTACATAATTCTTTTAATTTGAAATAAATCGTTGTTATGTCTGTTGTTTCATTATTGTAATTTCTACGAATACCAATTAATGTTTGATCAAATTATTTCTGATATGTCGTTCTTCTAATAGGTAAAGGCCAAATAAGCTTCAATATTTTATGTATTACAACACACATACAAATCAAATCCTATTATTATTTAAGTATTCCTTAATGATTTCCATTTATTCACTCCATACCTGTGAAGGAGCTAATTCTGTATTTTCTGCAAAAATAAGTATTAAAGCTTTTTCATTGATCTATTAACTATTTAAAATAGGTATGTTCTCATCCTATTCATCAGTAGAAATAAGAAACGGGAACAAACTCTTTCAGGAACTTTCCTCTCATTTTTAAAGGTAATAATTAATCAGGATTACTTAGACTGCATGAGATTTTATGATAACAATTCAAAACGTAATTTATCATTTAACTACAAACAGAGAGACGACCTTCTGATATACAATAAAGGAATAAAGAATAAAGGAGCCTCCTCTAAGTAAGGTTAAAATGTATATCAAATTAGAATTAGTGTTAGCTAAAAATAAAATACCTTAATGTTCGCTATATAATGTCTCTAATTATTCCAACAGCATAACACACCGTGAAAAAATAATGACACAGAATGATATTTGATATTTATCGACATTGTTCCCGCTCCTTATCCGGTCTAGGACCTTCGAAGCAAATAGTCCGGGTATATATCCGGTTGCCGGGAAACTTTAACATAATAGTGTTCGCTTCATATTTGTGGTAAATGATAATAGTACAATTTATTACAATTACAAGAATTACTTCATTTCTAATCTAAAAATGTTGCAATACAACTATAAGTACAGGATAGACACATTTCGAACAGTTGAAGTAGAGAAAAATTAAGTAGTAGAATAAAAATTAAAAATTGCTGCTATTTGTACTGTAAGTAATATTTTTACTGCTTCCAAGCATTTTGATCGTAGAATGCATAAAGTCAGTAAAGTTCATTGAAACCGTTAAATGACTACTATATTCTATATTCCTTAATACTTATAACATATTGTGGTGTGGTGTACTGGCAAGCTCTATAAAAAGTAAACAAAAGAGTTTCCAAAAAATGCAGAATGCTTGTTTTGGATTCAGATTTTATTACAGTCTTCACAGATACAAATGGTGGAAAAAATATGTTTTATTTTGCCTCACATCAAAGATCCTAACTAAACTTCATAAAAGTATGATGGTCCTATTAACCTTTGATTAAACAACAAGTACTTTCAAAATTTCTGTGAACCCAATGAAGATTTTCCTCTAACTCAGTTGATATCATCGTAGGTAAATGTTTCATAGATTTCTCTTAAGAAGTCTTCATAAGTTAAAACCATAACTAATAAATAATTGTTGTTTTACAACTTGTCCATTGAATATTCATGTTTTGTCTCATCACGAGGTAATCCTTTTGTATATAAATAAAGTTAGGAGACTCTCACTTTCAGGAGTATTCACTTCTGAATAACCTGAAAATTATGTTATGTGTTATATGTATAAACTATCGTAAATTATGCTCAATATTTTACATTAATTACTTTAAGTTACAATGAAGATAGTGTTAAACGTCATAAATATTCATATATTTCTTTTCTCAATCCATAGAGCTTTCTTAAGGTATGCGTACTGATTTACATTATAATAGAACTATAGTAGTCGTATTTCCTTACAAAATGAAGTTATTTTGAAGTTAGCAGTATCAAAAAAAAAATACAATCCGATTTATTCGAATCTTCGAATCTTCGTAGAAGTCGAATCTTCGTAGTTATATTCGCCAAATGTCTGTCTACTGACATGACAGTCTTGGTTAATGTATCAGTGATATTTGCTATGTGCGCGACATCAGCGCCGCGTAGCATTCACAACTTTGTAGGCTGTCATGTATCTGTCAGATGTGACACATAAAAAACGAAGTTTCGCTAGGAACGATACATTTTAATATATATTTTATGTAATACCAAATAAATAAGAATAAATATAAACAAATAAGAAGAAATGTTTATCAATAATTATAAGAATTATGTTATGGAATGTTGACTATCTATAATAAATGTTTATTTTTTATTATTTATTTAATTATTGGGGGTTGTAAATTTAGTTCTCAGTCTTTGCATTATTCTTTCGATATGAATTCTGACACGGGCAATATTGTAAGTTTCTTAAGATTCCTCTCTGGAAAATTCACTTTTGTCCTGTAAAAAAGGTGGCATAACTATCCTCACTTGCTTCCAGCCTCGTCCAAAACTCATCTTAGTTTTGGAAACCCTCTATCCGTCAAAATAATGTCGTCAATTTTCAAATAATTTATTAATCCAGATTATACAGTCATTTTTGAATCACTTTCTCTTCCACCTGCTTTAGACTTGAACGAAATAAAGCTTCCAGGAGTAATACCAATAAACACCTTCTTAATAAACCCATTTTGTCCATTTATATCCATTTCTGCGTTGTTCTAATTTCTAAGCTGCCGTAGGAAATCGATAAAATCTGCATTTACTATCCCATTTTTAGATTTATGAAATAAATTTTGTAAACACACATATGAACCAGCCTACTACTGCCAATCTATTTTAATGAAATTTGTGTCCACTGCAAGCAGTATCATCGACTTACCTCCATCCCATACTCTGCACACGGCGAATAGACTAAATAAAAATTATACAATTTTTCGATTTCTCAATTCACTGTGTTTGTATTTATTACTTGTTATTATTATTTGACAACTGCGTTATAATTTATTATTGATATTCTCTCAAACTATTGCACATTAAATATTCTATTAATTTTCAGACAGTTCAATGCACAACAAATTAATATACTTTAACATTGATTGTTGGACAAAATAGAGAAATTCGGTAATTTAAGAAATGCCTTTTTTCTGAAACCAACTGGAGAAAGCAATCAATGACAAACTATTATTCGTCTATGGTTGTTAATTCGTTCGTTGGCATGTTTAATTCCTGTCTAAAGTAACAACTACCGATATATTCTGTCATATGAAATTAATTACCAGAAACTTCGTCTAGATCGAAAATGTGTTTTAAAATTTCTCTGAAATTTTACAATATGACGTTAAGAAAAATAAAAACTATTTCACTGAATTATGATGAGCTTAAAGAAATGTAAACGAGAAAATATCCATGAAATGTCTTTAAGTTCTCGAGGCGCTGCGGAAACCACAGGACGTAGAAGAAATGACAATGTCAGTAGTAAGATGAAGCGAAAAAACGTTTTACAGTTCGCAAATTTCAGCCTTCACAGTTTCATTAGCCTTCAAATACTTCAAATTAAGTACTGATGGTCCACGGGACACAGTTTCTAACCCCGGATAAAATTATTTATTTGATAAATATCTCGTATTAAGACAAAAACTTTACTGTAAATTATTAATTAATTAAGTAGTTATCAGTTAATAGTTACCTGTAGATTATCTTGTTTCCTTTTATGTTGCTAATTATGAATTAAACAGTTGTTTCGACACATCCTTATATATAAGTTCCTATCATTACTATATCTCTTTCCTTTTCTTTACATTTCTTTACAGTTGGAAGACATTTCAATTTACAGTTGATTCAATAGACAAACATGTATGGGATGGTATTTAGTTTGTCTCTAAAGTAACTCCTCTCGTATATTGACGTACAAAAATGCGTCAATTTGACTTTCAAAAAAATTAGTAAAATTGCATTAAAAAGTTGTCACATTTTCCTTCTTGGCGTGTGAATCTTGGTGTAAGTGAATCATGAAGTCTAGAAGTTATTAAATTTCTAGAACAGATATATCCTCGATTTGTTGTTTTATTTTGTAGTAAATCATTACTTCTGGATGAACTATTTTACATTTAAGATCTCAAATTTCACCTTAAGAAAAAGTCAGCTAAGACTAAATCAAATTAAAGTAACAGGCCATTGTGCATGTTGTCAATCTTAGCAGACTCTTCTACGTGTCCCTTCCTTTTTCTTCAAATAATGCTTATTGAATGTTTATTTTCATTCACTGAAAGATTTATTAAGAAAGTTAATAACAAGTTTATAAATGTTAGACATTCCGTCTTACTGTAATTACATTTTGATTATTATTTCCACCCAAACTATTTCTGGGAAACTCTCCAGTGTCAAATATGCTAACCCAAATATAACATTTTACCGTGAATTTCAAGCAATATATTTTCATTATTAATCAGTTTATTTTTGTTAATGTACTTTCAACCATTAAATTATAAAGCCATATTATATGATACAATATTCAACGTTCATGAAATAGTTTAGTAACCTAAAATGTAACGTTAATAGTCTAATTCTGCTGCGGACTATTCAGGATTGGCTTAGCTGACCATTTTAGGTTGTAAATAAGCTATATAATATTATATAACGGTTTATTGCAATATAATTATATCATATAATCCTTGGTATCTCCATTATACTAGTTAATATACAGGGAATAGTTATATTCTGGAAAAAGCTTCAACATTAATGTACCCCCAACATAGAACGAACTTGGGCATATACATATAACCTGCTGCAAATATTGTAAAAAATATATATTCAACTAAACTTGAAGAATAAAATTACAATAATTATCAAAAGTATATTATTCATGAACATTTGATACTGCATCTTCTTCAAGATTGTATGCATGTTTCTCATAGGAATGCCTTTTTTGAATACAATTTATAGTTTTTTTTCTTTTGTGAAGTGTCTAATAGAATTTTTCTTAAATAGGAATGGGAAATTTCCAAAATAGGGTATAGTTTTAAAAATTGTCTAATTCGGTAATGTTCATGATTAACAAGCCTTATTCCTCTCGATAACCATTCTCATTCACCAAGCATTACTGTCTTTTTATCGCCGTGTTTTTAGAGGCTCTATACAGAACTTTATTTGTCAAACAAAACCTTGGTGTTTGTATCGAGATGGGTGATAGAATTTAATCCCTTCCACATACATAGTTGTTACAGTAAAAGTATAGTTGTTATTTTTATAGTAAAGAATAAAAAAAAAGAAAGTAAGAAAAACTTAAGACCATATTGATTAACAGAAAATAGTAAAAAGTAAGAGACACATAAGGTGAAACTTAATCCTTGTCCTATTATTTTGTGTGCTCTTTAATATAAGTGATTTATCTTATCCAGAAAAAAATTCCCATTTTTAACTCGTTAACGTAATATTAACGGTAATAATTGAACCAATAGTTTTATAACTAACTTATATAACTATGCACATTGTTTGGCTTTTAAATGGTATTTTTACAGCGATGATATAATAGTACCTTAAAAAATTCATGCACAATTACAAACAATTACATATTATACACAATTACACACATAGTAGATCTAGTATTTTAGGAAAACTTTAAAGCAAAGTAGAAGAAAGTTTACGCACGTTCAGATACGTATAATAAAAGTAGTACGAAATGAACAAATCATTTCGTACTACTTTTCCTTCCTTTTTCTTACCTTTTATATTGTTTCAAGAATTAGTATTAATTATTTATCCAAAACCTAAGTGTATGTGTCTACCCAAATGGCAGGGTAACCTATGGCCTCTCACTTCAAGCTTCTGAAGCTAGTAGCGTAAAAAATATTCGTATTTATTTTGCAGTACTTGGGAAAATAGATATGAATTGTTTCTCTAAGATATACTGTAGAATTTACTAAATATCTAAATGAGATCCCAGCTATTCTAAAATAAAAATTGAAGAAAACGTTTGGACCACTTATTTTAGAATCTATTATGAGTTTATCTTTATGATTATAATCAAAATGTTTTGTACTTTATCTTTGATAAATAATTTCAGTAAATAAATAAATCGAATTAACTTTCAGCTCTTCAGGTAGTTCTGTAACATTGAGTGGAACTTCTTTAAATCCTTTTTTCGAACCGAAAGTTTAAAAAAATATTAATTAAGTTACATAAACAATCTACACAGCGTTGTTTATTTGTGAATTTTGCATTATCTTGCGAATTGATTTTAAATAATGCATTATACTAAATAACTACTTTATTTGTAATTTTTGTTGCTAAACATTGGGCTTGATGAAGAGTACTACAATATCTTAAAGAGGAAGGTTATTCCATATTATTTTGTATAATGTATCGTATACTTGGCCAATGAAAGGCCTAAAGTGAACACGAAAGCGTTTAACCTAATCAGACCTAACCTAAATTTTTGCTTCTGTTAAAGGATGATCATCTTATTAAGATTTCAGATTTATCCAATTTTTGATTCTACCATTACAAATATGTTTATAAGATAAACGGACATACTGTAAATTAATAAAGTATGTAAATTTAAGTAGGATAAGATATACTTAACTTGGTGTCAAGCACACAAGACCGAGAACGGCTTATAAAGGGTATTTCAATAAGGACGCTCCATTCTTAAACGTAAATAAAACAAGTTATGTGTGAGATAATTACACTAATTTTCCTTATTTGAAAGACTGTTTTATTGCATTAAGTATGGAATATAACGTCGTTCAAATGTCAGGCGTGGCTTTGCTTCGTGGCACGTATTTGGGAGGTCCAATTTTCGATGACTTTGTCGTATAAATCTGGCTGAATTTGCTGGATGGCGTTCGATATGTTGGCTCTGAGGGCTTCAAATGTATGCGGTTTATTCGCATAGACCTGCGATTTAAGATAGCATCAAAGGAAGAAGTCTAAAGGCATTAAATCGCACGATCTCTGTGCCCAGCTCACGTCGACGCTGCGCGAGATGGAGAATGTCCATTGTGGCATGTGCCGTGTGGCATGTAGCGCCGTTCTGTTGGAACCACATGTCGTCGGTATCCATATAATCTAGTTTAGGCCACAAAAAGTTGCTTAGCATCTATCTGTAGCGCTTTCCGTTGACGGTTATGGCAATGCCAGTTTCGTTTTGGAAGAAGTACGGACCAATGATTCCGCCAGATCAAAATCCGCACCAAGCAGTGACTTTCTCGGGATGCATTTGGTGCTGGTGTATCTCGTGTGGATTGGTATAGTCCGAAATCCAATAATTTTAGTGTTCACATATCCATTCATCCAAAAATGTGCCTGTTCGCTAAAGATGATTTTTTGGCGAAATTTGGGTCAACCTCCAACTGCTACAGAGCCCAATCACTGAACATACGGCGTTATCTATGATCGTCTACCTTAAATTCCTGAGTCAGTTGGATTTTATACGGTTACAGATCTAAGTTCCGACGCAAAATTCGGCGAGTTGAAGTCGCAGAAAGGCCAAGTTCTTGTGAACGACGAGAAATTGACTGTCTAGGATTTTCCCGTATACTCTCACGCACAGCAACAATATTTGCGGCAGACCTTACCATTCGGCGAAGTACGGGTAGTGGCTGATTTATCAAACAGATTGACGTGAATTTGGCCACCAAACGTCGAATAGTCGACTCCGCGTGACGGTTGTGGCAAGAACAACAATCACGTAATACGTGCAACGTTTCTCGAACGGAGCACTGATTTTGAAAATAAAGTTTGATGCTTCGTACACTTTGTTGAACGCTATAACCTTCCATTGTGATTTGCCATACACTAACAAGTTTAAAGGTTCTCTACTGAAAGACTCTATGTGTGAAGGACACTCCAGGGGTAGTCTATCTGGGAAGTACTAGCACCTCATTAAAAATAATTGACACCTCCAATTTCTCTTCTATCATAGCCTCGCTTTTCGCAAACTTTATGAATGAGTCTGTGAAAGTCTTAAAAAAACGTATATTTTTTTCATTTAAATCACTTAATTCGAATCATTTATTTGTTTATCTATTCCTACTGAAAATGATTAAAGAAAATACATGACATTTCGAAAGATATATAATGCACTCTGTTTAGAAAGTGTAAAGGGAACAAAAACAAATGTATGTTACTTCATAATCCTGGTTTTATACTTTTTTTATATCTCCCAGTACAAGCCATTACTTAATTTGACATACATAATCAGTCTGTTTAATTACGAAATAATTTTAAAATACTTGTATGATTCACCATACATTATTCCACCTAAAAATCTGTAGTCTGCAATACAAGACGACATAAAATTAACAAACTGAATCATTAAACAACATCGTGACTACTGTCGTTTCTTGTTATTGCACTCCGTATCGAGTTCACCGAGTTAATAACAGCGATCAAAAATGTTTACTTTCACTTAAAAGTTGATACGTGTGTTTGTTACACATGGCTGGTCAAATAATAAAGCCAACATTTTTGTATAAGTTAAAAACACTTAAAAACTGGATTAAACGTAAAAATTGTTCCGCAACACACTCAAAATAGATGCATTTCTTAAATTAAAACTACTGACCGCAGACACTGTTTGCGGTAAGACGTTTGTTTTACAAAATAGGTAAATAGAGATTGGGGTATCTGTTTTTGTCTAGGCAGGCCTTTGAAGTTGTATAGAAGATCTACAATGATATTTGAATCTGAAATAACAACAAATTAAATAAATTATTATCGTACTATAAAATAAACTAAAAAAGTAACTGACTTAGCGTAAATTGTGGTTGGCCATACGAGATATTTGTAAAAAAAAATACAAATATTAGGTGGTAAAATCAATTAAGCAACTTCGAATGTGATTGGGAATTCTTTAGGATTGGGACATCTGAAGACATATTAGATGAAGAGATCTGAACAGATCTAAAACGAAATCCTAAGATTATATGGAATGCTAGTTGGTAATGTTAGGAAGCATTCTACTGCTCGTCAAAAATAGGAAAAAGTGTAAGATTCTCTAGGTATGCGTAGAAGAAAGAGCGAGACATTCGGAGGGAAACGGATGCACTATACGTGCGGCCAGATCGAACTCTGCGTACATTCACATTCAATATATGTATATTCGTCGATATTCACTCTGCAAAGGTCTCAATGCGACTGAGTAAAGACCAGGCTATTTCCTGCGCACCTCGTGGGCAGTCCGATGTCGCAGTTTTGACACTTGTTTCTATTCTTGACGAGCTGTACATACATTACTCTGATGGAAAACGATAACTCCAAAACAACATCCATTCGCCACTGCTTCATTCTTTATTGTTATTTATTACTAATTATGAATTACTCAGTAATTAGTAATCGCTTTATATTTGAAAGTTCAAATGACAACGTTATCAGTTGAAATTAGTAAATACATATCCTACTTCAAATGCTAAATAAAAGAAAGGTGTTTTTTAAATTTAAAAATAAATTAGTAAATCTTATATTCCAGTTGCGCGGTATGACACTGTACAATCTACTGAACTATTTCAGTCAAACATATTTTAATATTAACATATTTCAACGATTTTTCAGAAATGTACCATTTTATGTCATTTGTGATATTTTGTCCATAATATGAAAATTTACATCACCGCTATATTTTTAACATATGATTTTTATATGCAGAGCTTGAAAATGAGGTTTATTATGCTCAAGATAGATTTGTTTTCTTCATCAGGCTACAAATTTAACTGCCTTTAGTGATCTTCTTAAGTGAAAAATATATTGGGTTAAGAATATCAAGTCTTTGGACATTCTTTATTACCATTCGGGAAGTTCAAAATCATTAGCAGCATAAATATTGTTTAATAAGATGTGTAATGAAAACATTCATAACAGTGGGTTGCTTGTACACATTGTTGTTGCACGCATTGAACACATTTACATACAACACACATTGAACACCAAGACAATAATAGGAATTATCAGTTTTATTAAAACAAATTCTAGAATGTGGCCATTTTTATGGCCACATTTTGGAATTTTCCTGCTTAACTACTAGAATATATTAATTAATTGTGTAGAATTAATAACAATACTAACATTTTTACCAACACTAATACTAATACTAATATGCTAATGCTAATGCGAATACTAATACTAATACTAATACTAATACTAATACTAATACTAATACTAATACTAATTCTAATACTGATACTGATACTGATACTGATACTGATACTGATACTGATACTGATACTGATACTGATACTGATACTGATACTGATACTGATACTGATACTGATACTGATACTGATACTGATACTGATACTGATACTGATACTGATACTGATACTGATACTGATACTGATACTGATACTGATACTGATACTGATACTGATACTGATACTGATACTGATACTGATACTGATACTGATACTGATACTGATACTGATACTGATACTGATACTGATACTGATACTGATACTGATACTAATACTAATACTAATACTGATACTAATGCTAATACTAATACTAAAAGTCACTAGTGAGGCGGGCGCAAATGCTGGCGGAAAATAATTTGTTCCGCCAAAAACCCTCCCCCCTATTCGAACCGCCTCGACCTGTTGTCGAAAATCCGCCGACTGTAGATCAGGTGGAAAACTTTTGGAAGACGTTGTACGAGCAAAAGCTCCCACACCAAAGAGGCACTCCAGCCCTGGCACACTTTGAAGACTTTTGCGAAGGTCTTCAGCGACCAGAAGAAGTGTTCCACCCGATAACCCCTGAAGAGGTTCGAAGTGCTCTTGCGGGCTCTAAGAACTTTGCTGCTCCAGGTCCCGACGGGATAAACAACTTCTGGTGGAAAAAGTTATCTAGTATCCACCGCCATTTAGCCATAATTTTCACCACCTGGCTAAATGGGGAGCAGCAAATTCCTTCTTGGGTTGTCGAGGAGCGGACCGTGCTAATCCCGAAGACCGGAGATTTGTGCAACCCAAAGAACTACCGACCGATAACCTGCTTAAACGCTTGTAACAGGCGTTTACACGCATCTTGTACATGCGAGTACTCCTAGCAGTTGAGCCGGTTTTCGAGGGTATATACGAACAACGAGGGTCTAAGAGGGGTGTCGGTGGCTGCAAGGAGAATCTGTTGATTGACAGATGTATCACGCAGGACTCCGTGCAGTACAAGCGAAACCTTTCCATGGCCTGGATCGACTACCGCAAGGCATTCGATATGACATCACATGAGCTAATAATTCACTTGCTCCAATGCCTTTTGGTGCCCGGTCCTGTAGTGAGATGCATTCAAGAACTGATGCCGCTCTGGAGGACTCGGCTTACCATAACATCGGGTGATATTAGAGTCCGGACAGAGCCGGTGTCGTTCAAAAGGAGCGTGTTTCAGGGAGACTCCCTTAGCCCCCTTCTGTTTTCATCTCACTGTTGTCGTTGTCCGTGTCCCTCAGGAAAACCCGTGGCTATAACTGCGGCACCCCCGGCGATCGGAGGCATAAGGTCACCCATCTATTTTACATGGATGACCTAAAACTTTATGCCTCCAGAGAAAGGGAATTACGCCAGTTCCTGAGGGTGGTGCAGGAGTACACGCAGGCCATCGGGATTGAGTTCGGGTTGGACAAATGTGCACTGGTTCATCTCAAGAGAGGACGAAGCCGGGAATACGCAGAGGATGCGCAGCTCATAGACGGAAGCATCTTACATCACTTAGATGCCGGAGAGTCGTACACCTACTTGGGTGTTGAGCAACGCTCCAACCAAGAGGTAGGTGTCGTAAGAAACGCTCTCCGCGGCAAGTATCAGCACTGCCTCCGACAGATCTGGTCTTCAGAACTGTCGGAGAAAAACAAGGTGTCTGCAACAAACATGCTTGCCGTTCCGATCCTGGTCTACTCCTTCGGAGTAGTCAAGTGGACACAGGAGGAGCTGCGACAACTCGACGTAGTAACCCGAAAGAGGATGCATCTCAGTAGGAGTTTGCATCCCAGATCGTCCGTTCCACGGCTATATCTCCCACGACATCGTGGAGGCCGTGGACTCTTTAGTTTGGAGTATCTTCATAACAGGATGGTTCTGGACGGAGCCTGTAAAGTTATCAGGAGTTCGGATCCCCTTCTCTGGAATACTAATACTAATACTAATACTAATACTAATACTAATACTAATACTAATACTAATACTAATACTAATACTAATACTAATACTAATACTAATACTAATACTAATACTAATACTAATACTAATACTAATACTAATACTAATACTAATACTAATACTAATACTAATACTAATACTAATACTAATACTAATACTAATACTAATACTAATACTAATACTAATACTAAATGAGCTGCGGACGACGCGCGATGTTACATACTATGCCCAGGACTAACATGTTTTGGAGGGTATAGTCGAGGAACAGACGATCTTAGATGAATGCTTCTATGTATATGCATCATCTTTCTTGTTTCCCTGTCTAACCTAAGCAGATCTTCGACAGTACACTTGACAACTCCAAAGGAGTAGAACAGTACTGTAATGGCAAGCATATTTGTTGCAGGCACCTTGTTTTTCCCCGATAGATCTGATGACCAAATCTTTTGGAGTTAATATCGATATATTCCGCTTGTATTATACAGGGTCCCGCTTGACACAGGGGTCTATCAACAGGTTTTATTTGAAATCTACCTGGCCCTTCTTTGCACCACGTTGTTCCCCGATCTTTTGCAGGACCAGTTTCAAGTTCTAAACTATAAAATGCATGTAAACAACTTATATCAGGAATTGAGGCACGTAATCGTCCTATAATTCATCGGATCAGACAAAGTCCCTTTCTTACAGTTAAGTACAGTTCAACCCTTGACAAACCAATCCGGAATCGTTCAACCACGAGTTAAAAGCTCGAGCTAGGTGGCGGTGTGTCGATGGAAACTCTTTCTACCACCATATATTCAACCCGTCTGGGCCGAGGGCAGCGAAGTTCTTAGTTCCAACAAGTGCTTGTTGAGCTTCCTCCGGACTAGTTACCGGGCACACTTCTGGTGGTTCTTGAATAAAAGTGTCGCAAAGAGCCTGGAAGCTTGCGATCGCTGGAGTGTTATTAAATGGACGCGTCATCTTATAGATTTCCTTCCAAAATTTTTCGACATCTTCTACAGTCGATGGATCTTCGACGGCCCGTTATGGCTCTTAAGTAAGGCGAGACGAATTTGTACGGAGTAATTTGTTCTGTTCTATTCTTTTCACCCGCCTATTCAAAGTTTTCTTGATCACCATAAGTGCTCGAATCCTGTGTAAACAGTGCTGCTTAACAGTTAAGAGCACCGTCAGATTTAGAGTGTGGTGTTGGCGTCTGAGTCCGATGATAATACGCTAAGCTTTAGGTATAAACTGCCTATTGTTTCTTATATATTCCACCACGCTCTACATTCGAGAGGCGTGCTGTCTAGCCCACTGTATTTTGCCCTCTATCTGCTGTACACGCCGATTGGTTTTCTCGTTCCTGTTAGAAAAGTTTAACCTCTCACCAGGAACGAGCTCCTTAGCGGCATTGTAGACAGCACGATTGATCTGCCAAATGTGTGATCTTCTGGAAGTTCCTCATCGGTTCTAGCATCCATTACTGCCAGATCTTATGGCTTTAGGTTAACCCTGACATTAAGGTTACCGTTTGTCCTTATGGAGGGCGTGGTATACTCTCGTGGATTTTCTCCGTCGACTTCTTGCTGCAGTAGAGGTACAGCAGGTAGTATATCGGGCTGACGGGGTTGCCTGACGTATCCTGATCTTCGTAGATAGGCTACCTGATCCCTCAGGTTTTGTTGAGAGAAGGCTCGGGGTGAATTTCACCTCAAGCTGCGTGCAATCTCGCCATGTATCCCCTGAGGTCAAGACTGCTGCTTCCGTAACAAGTGAGCAGATCATCTCTTAGTTCCCTTGTCAATCTAAAGCAGTTATGTCTATTATCTTCGTTGTTGCCATTAAGACGGTCCGGTAAAGCCCCTCCCACCTATCCCTGGCCTCCATCCGAATGAGGCCGATTGTGAGGAACAGTTTCTCTGATTTGATTTAGAACCAGAATCAGACTCTTGGGATGGTTAGTCCCAAGAGCCTGTTGCCAATATTGGTCCAGTAGAGTTACCTATACCTGTCGAGGGTTTGCCACGAGGAGGCTGTTAATTCGACTTTTCACCCCAATATTAATACTAATACTAATCAACTAATGTACTAATCTACTAATGCTAATAATACTACTAAATACTAATACTAAGCTAATATCATATACTAATACTAACCACCCAATAATGCCAATACCAATACTAATCACCCGTTTATTGAAATTATTATTAGTAACAGGAAATAACACTGACTTGTTTTTGTCAACTTTATACTATTCATTTCATCGCCATTTGCCAAATAAAAACTCTCTTATCTTGCCGATAAACGGAACAGTCTACCTAATCCTAGCCATAAAAACAAGCCAAGGTATGTTTTGAAATTTTTTATTTGGCAAATACCGATGAAATAAACTATACATATATACATAGTATAACCTCATCAACATGATTAAGTGAACATAGTGCTTCTTTTACTTCATAAGGTGAAGGAGGAACATAGTGTCCTCCTTCACCTTATGCTTATAATCACTTTATTCTATTAAGGAAATGTAAATAATATGTAAATAATATATGTCATCTATCCTGCTGGGGTTACTTGACTTTAACCTATTGAATCAGCGCGACCTCTATCCCAATAATCGCATTGGCGATGTAGAAATTAATGGATCTTCTACCTCCTAGGTAGCTTCAATTTTGAACTAAGGTGTTGTCTAATTTATGTGGTGCATTTTTATTTTTTATTATACACTGTGGAAAAGAGGTCTGGAACACCTGAAAAATCTCGCAAAATATTTTTGTCTTGCAAAAACGCTCAAAGAAGTCAAAAGGTATTTTAAATTTTCTATACTACCGTTCTATGTACAGTGGCGTAGGTTCACAGAGTCAAAGGGGCACATTGTTTTAATAGAGAGCCAAGAGGTCAAAAGGTATTTTAAATTTGCAATCTTTTTGAAATACTGCAGTTCTTTGTACAGTGTCGTAGGTTCTCATAGTCAAAGGGGCACATTTTTTTAATAGCAACCTCTTCTTTCTTCGATAGTAAATATTTACAAATATGAATTATTGGAACTATTTCGGCGTTATCTAATCTCTGTGACATTGTACATAACAAGACATTTTTATGCATACAACAAGTGGCAGGCAACTAGGCACATACTTGGACATTTAAATTGCATTCTTATACCCAATAGAAATTTACCTATATACTATTGGCGTACGCTAAGATCCGAGATTAACATTATACATTCAGTATTATAAATTAAATAATTATTATTTTGAGCTATACGCATTTAGCCTCATTTATGATTTTAGTGTCTAACAGAGTCTAAGAAAAACTCCACCAAAAAGTGGTATCAACCATAATACAAGCTACAAAGTGGCCTTCAAACATGAGCTCTTTAATTAATGATCAGAAGGATACAACTTGTTGTTTTTTTAAGTTTATAACTGAAGATTCAACACTTATTAGCATGAAACAACATTTTTTGACATTTACATTTTTTGCATAACTGATAATTAATAATCTTTAAAAAAATCATATTTCAACAAAGCTACTATGTACTAGAGCTAATCTACCAAGTTAGCAATTGCTCTAGATAGCCACAGTCTTTTTCGGCCTCGTCATTTATAGGGACAGTCCTTTTTCTGTTGCATTTAGGAAAAACGCATTCGTGTGTTTTAAGTTTTGAGCACTACGACAGATTGTTGCCAACAAAGAAGAAGAAGAACTATTTGAAAATACTTTGTTAAAAACGCCTTAAATTGCAGCCACCAAAATGCCACTTAATGTATTCATCTTTTCGTCAACCTCATAAATATTCGTATTTTTTTAAGGGCGTATTACATTTAAGATGCATTTACAAAGTTATAATATACTTCTCTTTTCAAAATTGAATAAAATATTTTGTTTTATTCATCTTGTCCCACGGTTCTATACCTACCATTCTACCTCATTCCACTCACTGTATTGTCATTAGTTACATGCTTATCCGAGGAGTTCACTAGTTAATTCCCCTTGACGTAGTAGTCCCCCCGTAGCCTAGTAGTCTGCCGCTTTTTGTATATTGTTTAGACGTGTTTTATTCGTCATTTTGTTATATTCTTTTGATTATTTTTTAAATAAAAGGTGGTCCAACCAAATCGCACGATGTTAATTGTAAATAAAACAAAAAGTTTTCAGAGAATTATCTTAATATTTTTTTATTATGATAGAAGAATCTATGACAATTATGTGTGAAATAAAATATCGCCACGGCTTCGGTGGCATACCTCTACCCGATGATCCATATTTTCAATGCCTCTGAGACATAATTGAGGTTCAATGTCGTTAATGTGCCGAATTATCTCAT
This sequence comes from Rosalia funebris, assembly GCA_037954035.1. Lineage (NCBI taxonomy): Eukaryota > Metazoa > Arthropoda > Insecta > Coleoptera > Cerambycidae > Rosalia > Rosalia funebris. Next base: position 14,015,006 of record JAZFAV010000016.1, on the reverse strand, counting down.
CCTTTAGCTCTTGAATTGTTCATGGCTTATTGACGTACATTTTTTCTTTTAAATATCCCCAAAGAAAGAAGTCCAACGGTGTCAAATCGTATGATCGTGGCGGTCAATTAACATCGCCACGACGTGAGATAACACGGCCACTGAATTTCTCCAAAAGTGCCATTGTTTCGTTGGCTGTGTGGCAAGTGGCACCATCCTGTTGGAACCACATATCGTCCAGGTCAATATCCTCAATTTCTGGCCACAAGAAGTCCGTTATCATCTAGCGATAGCGAACACCGTTCACGGTAACTGCTTGGCCGACCTCATTCTCGAAGAAGTACGGCCCGATGATGCCGCCAGTCCATAAACCGCACCAAGCAGTCACTCTTTGTGGATGCATCGGCTTTTCAACAATCACTCGTGGATTCTCATTTGCTCAAATGCGGAAATTCTGCTTGTTAATGAATCCACTGAGGTGAAAGTGTGCCTCGTCGCTGAAGATGATTTTCTTTGTAAAGTCACCATTCACTTCTGTCTGTTCAACCAACCATTCGGCGTATTGACGATGCTTGAAATGGTCAGTAGGCTTCAGCTCTTGAGTCAATTGAACCTTGTAAGCGTGTAAATTCAAATTTTTATTCAAAATTCGCATCAGTGATGTTCGTGAGATGTTCAATTGTTGGGCACGACGACGAATCGAGTCTTCTGCTACACTATCGCGAACAACAGCAATGTTTTCCGCAGAACGAACTGGGCGAGCATGCACAGGTGTTTTCACATTTCCTACAGACCCGGTTTGCTGAAATTTGCGCACAATTCTCCCGATTGTGGACACATCTGGTCGATTATGCTGACCAAAAAAGTCACGAAGTGCACGAAATGCATTTTGATTTGAACGCCTATTTTCGTAAAAGGCTTCAACAATCTTAACGCGCTGCTCAATTGTGTACCTCTCCATGGTTGAATTTGTCAAACACTGAAACAAAGAAATGTCAAATTAAGTTAGGCAAAAAACTTGACGTTAAGGTGTGACTCACAATTAACATCGTACATTATGGTTGGATCACCCTTTATAAGTAGCATATTTTTTTATTTATACTTAATGGTATTTTCTATATATAGACTTATCCTCTTTCTGAAAAGAACAATGCAAGTGCAGCTTGTCAAGAATAGGAACAAGTCTCAAAACTGCGATATCGGATAGCCCATGGGGTGTGCAATAAATACCCTGGCCAGCCTACTCAGTGCCATTGAGAACTTTGCAGAGCGAATATCGAGTTATATGAATGTACAGAGAGGTCAATCTGGCCGCGCGTAAATTGCATCCTATTCCCTTCGAATGATGCCTCGCTCTTTCTTCTATGCATACGTAAGAATCTCACACTTTTTCCTATTATTGACAACCTGTATATACTCACTCTAGAACAATTACAATATATCATCAATTTTTTGTAGCTTCTGCTACATTAGCAGTAAATAAAAATTTAAAAGCTGTTATAAAATCTACTTCAGAATTTTTTAAATGATATTAAAATATGAAATAATATATAATATGCATGAGCAATCACCCTGCACTATGAACAGTGTTCATTATATGTAGTTCTCTATGAAGATTCCATAATTATACATAGCTATTAAAAATAATTCATACAATCGATTTATTCATATTTTAACAAACGCTTTTTCATTATTCATTCTACCGCTTATTATTCAGTTTCTTGCGGTTAATATCATTGACAGACAGTCCATGTAGTGGAATGTATTTAGAATGTAACTACCAACGCCTTCCATTGAGGTAAATGGGATAAACTGGGACAAAAACTTCACTCAAGTGGCCTCTTACACGACTTTCTCTTTTAAACGTATTATTGAGAATATATTAACTATAGATATCTGTCTTCTAGTTCTACAGGATATGTTTTTAAAACAGTCATTTCAAATATCTCATTTATGATTTAGGAAATAAAGTATGTAAGTTATGGCTAGTTCTTTTGAATTCCCTTTTTAGTGTTGAAGAAAAATATTAATAAGCTATTTAATTTCATCCTATTCACAAAAAGAATTACAGTCTTATTCGCTTTCTTTTAACATTCTAATTTCTTCTCTTTTATATTAATCTATTTATGTGGAGAAAAAATTAATAATAGTGAAGGATCAACATTTACTATTTGATAGAAATTTTAATAGAAATGGGAAATTATTTATAATGAAATATATTTAAATAGTTTTTTACATATATATATATATATATATATGTTACCACTAATATCCGAAAACCGTTAATATGCATAATAACATTTTAGGAAACAAGAAAATACTAAAATTTTCTTTTAGCTGTAATTTTGTTTGTATTTACTCGTATTGCACATTTTAATACGACATATGAATAAATTCATTATTAACAGTACTAATAAATGGTACCACGGTGCGAATATGGTTCCATTTGAAAAAATTGAGTTTTGCCTCAAAAACAATTTTGATGAACTTTATTTGTTCATAAATCACGTGATTTAGTATTTTTGACGGGATTTCGATTTTTGTAGCATTACACGGGTCATTTGGAATAAATCGGAACCGTCATGGCACACTTAAATGGAAAACTAAAAATTATATTATAGAAAATGTTGAATTTTTAAATTTATTTGGTATCGTTAGAATCATAAAATTACGCAGAATTCAAAAATGTAATAAAATACAGTGGCATTTTATTCGGAGTATACCCAATACAATGTATATCAACAGGGGTTTTGTTTTTAACAAAACCAAGTATTTTAAGTAAATAGTAACATTATTGTAGTACTATGTATTTGTCTAATGCAGGCTAATGCTATTAAAAGTAGATATTTTCAAAAGTTCGCCAAAGCCTGGTTATGACTGGTTATTTTATCATAAAATCTTGTACACAATTGAGATCTATATTGAAATAAATATAACTGGATTTATTGATCTATATTTCAATGATTGTACTCATAATATCGTTATAATTACCTCATCGTCATACAAAAGAATGTAACTAATTCTAAAAGTTTTTAACATAGTAATATATGAGATGATACCCTATTTGAAAACTATTTTCAGGAGTGATCCAATACACATTTTACTTTAGATATACCAAAGAGATAAATAATAAAATAAATGGAAGAAAATTGTTCGGAAATTGAAAATTTGTGTATTTATAATGATTATATTGTGTGTGATGTATTTATTTTTACCATACTGCATCAGTATTATGATAGAATGTGACGAAAGTTCAAAATTCCTTAAAGGATCTATACATAACGCTAAGAAATTGCCAGTTAATTGAGAATAAATTCAGTCACAAAATCCAATTTTCTAATCGGAACTATTATTGAGTTCTCCATAATCGCAATTACATACGTTGTTTATATGTATAACGGAGCAAAATTCTCAAACGATAATATTCATAAACAGTAAACATTTGATGATATTTGAACGTTCTTCGCAATAACTTCGTCCATGTCTAATTCCTTAATATTTAACTCCGTTATATTCTTATTTACTAGACAAAAATGTATGACCATTCAACAAAATGAGACGCCAGCAATTATTCTCTAGTTGTTCGTTAATATTCAATTGAAATTTTTCGAAATAGAAAGGTCCAAAAAAGTTGAAAATTTAAATATTAAAAAATACATAGAATGGAATACATTTAATGGACATTCAAGTCAGTTCTAGTATGTGGAGCTAACAAAAACGAAAGAATCGTTTTAACAGCTACAATCTGTGTAATATAGCGATGAGGAGGGACCGGCGATGTCTTCTAAAAAAATTTCTTGAAATTAAGCGTGTCGCAAATGAAAAGCAAAGAAGGGATATTTCTTCAATATAACTGAATGTTTCTACATATTCCATTGCGTTAAAAACGAAATAATCGTTTTAATAGCTACGATCTGTGAAACGTAGTGCTGAGGAGGGACGGGCGGTGTTTTCTCAAAAATTTACTTTTAAATTAAGCGTGTCACAAATGAAAAGCAAAGAAGGTATGCTTCTTCAATATAACTGACCATTTCTACATATCTTGTTATGTTAAAAACGAATGAATCGTTTTGATAGCTACAATACGTGAAACGTAGCGCTGAGGAGGGACGAGCCGTGTTTCCTCAAAAATTTACCTTGAAATAAACCCGTATCGCAATTAAAAAGCAACAAAGCATACTTTCTTCAATACAACTGACCGTTTGTCCATATTTTGTTGTGTTAAAAACGAAAGAACCGTTTTGATAGCTACAAGCTGTGGAACGTAGCGCTGGGGAGATATGGGCAGTGTTTTCTCAAAAATTCACCTTTAAGTAAAGTCGTATCGCAAATGGAAATCAAAAAATATATACCTTTTTTGATATAACTGACTATTTCTTCATATTTTGTTGTATTAAAAACAAAATAATTATTTTGATAGCTACAACCTGTGGAAAGTAGCGCTAAGGAGAGGTGGGAGATGTTCTCTCAAATATTCACCTTGAAATAAAGCCGTGTCCCAAGTGAAAAGAAAAGAAGATATACCTTTTTTAATATAACCGGCCACTTTTTCATGTTTTATTGTATTTAGGACGAAATAATAGTTTTGATAGCTATAATCTGTGAAATGTAGCACTGAGAAGAGACGGGTGGTATTTTTTCAAAAAATTATTTTGAAATAAGGCCGGGTGGCAAATAAAAAGCAAAGAAGGTATACTTCTTACGATATAACTAACCATCTCCTCATATTCTGTTTTATTGGAAACGAAATAATTGTTTTGATAGCTCACTATTTGTGAAACGTAGCGCTGAGGAGGGACGGGTGGTGTTTCCTCAAAAATTTACCTTCTAATTAAGCATGTCGCAAATGAAAAGCAAAGAAGGTATTTTTTCCAATATAACTGACCATATCTACATACTCTGTTGTGTTAAAAGCGAAAAAATCTACCTTGAAATAGAGCCGTGTAGCAATTTAAAATCAAAGAGGGCATACTTTTTAAATATAGCCAACCATTTCTCCATATTTTGTTGTATTAAAAATGAAAGAACCGTTTTTATAGCTACAATCTATGAAACGTAGTGCTGAGGAGAGACGGACGGTATTTTCCCAAAAATATACCTTGAAATAATGCCAAATTGCAAATGAAAAGCAAAGAAGATATACTATTTTCGATTATAACTGACCATTGTCTCATATTTTGTTGTATTAGAAACGAAAGAATAGTTTTGATAGCTACAATCTATGAAACGTAGAGCTGAGGAGAGACGGGCGGTGTTTTCTCAAAAATTTATCTTGAAATAATGCCGTGTCGCAGATGAAAAGCAAAAAAGATATACTTTTTTTGATATATCTGACCGTTTCTTTATATTTTATTGTATTAAAAACGAAAGAATAGGTTTGATAGCTACAATCTGTGAAACGTAGTGCTGAGAATAGCTGGTGGTGTTTTCTCAAAAATTTACCTTTAAATAAGGCCGTGTCGCAAATGGAAAGCAAAGAAGATATACTTCTTCGATATTACTGACCATTTATTTATATTTTATTGTATAAAAACGAAAGAATTATTTTGATAACTACAATCTGTGAGGCAGGCTGTGTTTTCTTAATAATTTACCTTGAAATTAAACGTGTCGCAAATTAAAAGCAAAGAAGGTATAGTTTTTTCAATATAACTAACCATTTTCAAATGTTTTGTTGTATTGAATGTCAAACAATCATTTTGATAGCTACAATCGGTGAAACGTAGCGCTGAGGAGAGACGGGCGGTGTTTTCTCAAAAATTTACCTTGAAATTAAACATGTCACAAATAAAAAGCAAATAAGGTATATTTTTTTCAATATAACTGACCGTTTCTATATATTTTGTTGTGCTAGAAACGAAAATATCGTTTTGATAGCTACAATTTGTGAAACGTAGCGCTGGGAAGAGATGGGCATTGTTTTCTCAAAAATTTACCTTGAAATTAAGAGTGTCGGAAATGAAAAGCAAATAAGTTAAAATTTCTTCTATATAATTGATCGTTTTCTTTATTTTGTTGTGTGGAAAAAACAAAGAACTATTAAAATAATTACAATCTGTGAAAAGTAGCGCTGAAGGGAGACAGGTAGTGTTTTCTATAAAAGTCTTCGAATTAAGCTGGTCGTACATGAAAAGCATGGGGAAATTTTTTCGATATCACTGATGAATTTACCATATTTTGTTGTGTAAGAAACGAAGGAATCGTCTTAACAGTTACGATCTGTGAAAAGTAGTGCTGAGGAGAGACAGGCGGTGTTTTCTTAAAAATTTATTCTGAAATTAAGCGTGTCGCAAATGAAAAGCAAAGAAGGTAAAATTTTTTCTATACCACTGACCGTTTCTTCATATTTTGTTGCGTTAAAAACTAAAGAATTGTTTTGATAACTATAAGAATACAGTTCGTTTAAGGAAACATCGAGATTCTCTAGCAACACTTAAGGCATTAATTCATGCACATTTTATCAGAAGCACTACAAAATGTAAGACATGGAGTTATAGAATATTACATCTACAATATAGCTACGTTAAAACGACATCTCGTTCATTCTGTGTTATCTAGTTATAGGTTTGACGCAATATAGTAATTATATCTTAACTATTACATACCTATAAAATATTTCGAGGAAATAAAGTAATATTTTATAACGAAAGTTTTGTATATACAGTTTCATGTATTTTATACATCTACTTTCACTATAAGATTAACCCGTGACAAATGTCAGTAAATGTTAAACTGACAAACCATATTATTTTTCACATTTTTCACCACATTTTTTTAAAGACAACTCTATACAGTCAGTTGTCAACATTCCAGCTGTAATACAGTTGACAATATTTTTTGTCGTCTTTATTTTTACGGAGGCAAGGATTAGCTTAGTGCTATTAACTTAAACCATTAAGATTCACACGGACACGTACAGACACATCTAGCTTGTGTGGGAATCGAACCCACGCCCGAGTAGCATCATTACCCTAAATGGATACAGGAAACTTAGAGACCGTCTGCGAGGTAATTTACCCTTAGAATATATGGTCATACCTATAAACACCCATGTCAATTCTAATTCGAACCAAAAATCAGTACTGTTAACAGCGTAATAATCGACCTTAATCATGTGAAAAAGACCGCCCAATTCTTGTCACCGTTCGGAATGGAACCAGATACCACGATACCCGATACCGAATTATTGCTAAGAATTATAAAAAGATTATTTCATAAGTATGACGATGGTGTTGGGCTCCACAGATAAAACTTATTATTTTATCGTAAGAAGTAGTTGTAAATGTCAACTAGTCATATATCAGTGTACATTGTTAGTTACTCATAGTACTCGTATATTTTTTACTACCCAACAGTATTTAGATATGTTTTTCATAAATATAGAGTGTCTCAGTTGGTACTATAAGATTTGAATTGCGTGCCATTTGTGTTCTATCAATAGGCTGTCAATACTTAACTACTGTATCTATAAACCATACGACGCCAACATACCTCGGTGTCTCATTTGTTATTACAGGATGTGATTCGTGAATAAAACTAATAATATTTTACAAACTAATGTTTTTTTATCTTTAACATAAAATGGAGATGATACGGCTACAAATGGAAAAGAATATCATACATATGGCCGCCTCGACTGTTCTGGCATGATGTCATTCGTTTAGCAAAATTGCACATAACATGGGGACATAAAACTGGATCTATTTCCCGAATAACACGTTGCATGTTTATTTTGATGTCATTGATTGTTGCTGCCTGGGTGGCGTACACTTTTCCTTTGATATAGCCCCAAATAAAAAACTCCAGTGGTGTTACGTCACATTATCTTGCAGACCCATTCATGTAAGCATTTCGGGAGGGACAGTATGGTTGCACGTACTGTATAATACGTTGCACCCTCTTGCTGAAACCACATATTGTTCAAATCCAAGTCATCCAATTAGTGGAACAATAAATTGTTTAACATGCCACGATAGCGTTCCCCATTTACTATGACAGCATTGTCAGCTTAATTTTCAAGAATGTATGGTCCAATTATTCCACCCCTCCAAAATATGCACCAAACCGCGCATCTCTGTGGACGCATTTCTTTTTCATGAATAGCATGTGGATTTTCAGCACCCCAAATTCGACAATTTTGTTTGCTGATGCATTCATCAAGATGAAAATGTGTTTCGCCGCTTACCAAAATTTTATTGCATAAGTCCTTCTTTCCTTTCTAACACTCAATTAACAAATTGTCTAAAACGACGTTGTAAATGGTCTGTAACTTTTAATTGTTTTGTCAACTAAATTTTGTATGACAGATGCAGATCTTTCTTTAAAATCCGATGCCTGGCGGCTCTTGACAGATGCAGTTGTTGTGCACGATATTGAATTGAAATGTTTGGATACACTTTTTCTCACTGCAACAATATTTTCATGTGACCGACCACGACAAGGACTTATTCGTGTTGCCTTATCAATAACAGAATCCGCCTCTTAAAATTTCTTGATTGAGTTACGTACTGTTAACTTTGTAGATACTTCATTTTGTCCTAATTTTGTGTAAATTTTTCTTAATGCAATTCAAATCCAATAGTTCCAACTGAGACACCCTATATATGCTACATATTCTTTATCATCTTTCTTTTATTGTAGTATTCTTCATCATCTTTCGATTTTCCATAATATTATAACTATCTTATATTTACTTTCATTGTAGTTCATGGAAATGACTCTCCCTTGTTACGAAAGAAATGTTTTCTTCCTAGTCAAAGTACTTCTTGTAATACAACAAATGTATAAATTATATCCGAAAGTTATTTTAATTTCAGGGCACTAGTCAAACAAACAGCACGTGACAGCATTATTTATATAAAACTGTCGCAGCCACTGACCGCATTTTAACTATTTCTTATAGATAATATTAGTTTTTCTCATTTTACAAAGTACAAATTAAAAACGAAATGGTATGCCGCTTGGATAATTTCCAATTATTTTAAATGAGAAATTTTTTAATGAGTCTATTTTTAACATGCAATGAATAACATTCAAGGGATTCGTTCTAAGATAAGACAATATAGAGACATCTTAAGACAAATCAATAACAACTTTATTTCAGTTGTTCAACTCAATAGACAATGAAATAACATTCAAACATGCACACGCGTTAAGTTAAGGTAACCTGTGTCTTAAATATGCTTCAGTTTTCTACCGACTGGCATGGATAGTCGTACGAGGCTTCCGCAATATATTTGACTGTGCATTATTTAAACATCATGACATTATGTACCATGAATCGACAATAAGTGATAATGATCAACACAATTGTAATGAATGCAATTATTAATAAAAGATACAGTGTGTGCCTCTGATATTGACAAAGGATTACTGAAAATATTAGATAGGTCGACGTACTCCTTAAATACAGTGTAAGATCAGGAAACAAGAGATAAATTATCCACGAACTCTGAGAGATTATACGTTACTCGATGTGGGTTTCGTCATCCAAGTTGTTGTCATCATAAGATGATTAAAACTATTTTCTAAACTAGTTCTAATCCTGGGAAGAGGCTGGAACCTGCAACACTGCAACAAAAACGGGAAACCAGTTTTTCACGAGCACCGAAAAATTAGGCGCTACTTGCGAAATTTTAATTACGAGTGATCTTTCGGTGATCGCGGAAAACTGATCTCCTGGTTTCTTTTTACATTTAATCCACTTTTACTAAAACCTAATATCTTATAACTAGTTCAATTTGTGGGTAATGAGCCGTAATGAGGTGAACACTTAGTTCACTGATCCATTAATATATTCTTCAATGTATCAGCCACAACCGTATTGTTTTTGTTCATGCTACTATCACATTTTACCATCTTAATACTTTCCATGACATCGAACTGTTGTTATGCTCTAATAATAAACTTTAAATTACTAGAGTCTATTCTATGATGTGCTGTTTATATCTAGTTACAATTGCTCTGACTATAATCTTAGCAACTGATTTAAAAAAAGACCTCAGTCCTTGTTTTCTCATAAAAGTGCACTAATATTATTCCCAAGTCTGAAAAATTTTTTGTGTCGTCTGGTTAATTGTGGTTTCTATGAAATTGACACAATTTTGCGATGTTTGGAGTCTTCTCGTTCTTCTTCTTCTGACTTGATCGTGGTGTCAAGAAGAGTTGCCCTAAATCTAGGTTTTCTAATTAACTTATATACTATGTGAATAGAATACCCATTACTTTCATCAACATCCTTAATGATCTTCTATTTCTAACCTATCGTTACTAACTTAGCAGACGATGGGCCACAGACAATTTTAACATTAAATGTGGCTACGTAATATAATGGCTGCATTCTTGTAATATAAAATTGCTGAAGGCAGTGAAGAGACTGGACTGTTACTAAAATTTCCTTTGGAAATAATTGGAAGTTCCTAATGTAACCGTACACTGCATTTGTATAGAATACCTCACTATGACGAAGTTATGGCGTAGGTGGATACCGAGTCACTGAAGATGTAATGTAACAGAGCTGTGATGTGACTTAGCAGAATTTGTGTTTATTAAGAACATATCCACGATTTTTACAGCATATAGAGGGCATCAATTTTACCGTTGATTTACTCTATCAGCCTTCTGAAAAACCTCAAGGCAGGCTAACGGTCCAAAAGCAATTGCCACAAATTCCTTATCAACAAAGAGTGGAACATAAATGCATGTTAATCGTCGCGACGTATTTTAATGCTGTTGCATATGTTGCATGGCTGTACAATAATGTCGAAAGCATTACAGCGCACCTTACATTACAAAAGCATTACAGCTATATCTTTGGTTTATAATTTAAGTGTCCAGGATTTCAGATTACAGAAGAATCTTAGCAACGTTATTATTCTCCATGACAATGCAATACGTCACGAAGCCCAAGTTGTTTCAGATTTGTTGCTGCAGAACATTACATTCAATTGGAACTAACCCCTTAGTATAATACTGTAGATATCTGTCCCCTAGACTGTAATTATTTCCACTTAAAGCCTTGGTTAGACAGAAAACAATTATGGGATTGGCTATATTTCTGCACCACATTAAAAATTCAAAATCCAAGAATGTTTCAGGGGGTATGTAAATTGGAGAGAGATGGTAAGCAGTCCCTCAATACTCAAGATAATGTTCTACTAATAGTCACACACATATAATGTCACAGATAACGTTATGCGTCGGTTTAAATTATTTCACCATCGTATTTTAAAGACGAATTTTTAAAACTTTTTTAAACAAAAATTAGTTCAGAAAGAAATATATTGGATTTAAATACAATTAGACACTTAATCAGTTACAAAAGATTAATTCTAGTATTATTAGACGAATGACTTGTTCATTATTTTTGTGAGGTATTAAGTACTTACATAAAAAACGCTGTTACTGAAAGTGTCTTTTCAGAGCATATTGTTTCACAAAAACTATGTGAGTAAACTATAGAGTATGAATATTCATCATAGTGGTTGCTTATAATTTAACTCATCTTGGTTGTTTCCTTTTGACGATATTTAATATTGTAGGTTTATATGTATTACCCAATCTTGAATCATTCGAAGATCTAAGAAGTGGAAGTATATTAAGTATAAAACGTTTACTTCTGAATGTAATCACAACATTCTTAAAGAATCTCAAAATGCCTCACTTTTCTATTTTCAAAAGATGCAAATATGATAGCCATTTCTACTATCTTTATTAATTTTTAACATAACGTATTTATTATTTTTTCTTCTACTAATTGGTCATTCAAAGCAAAACCTAAATAAATTACTTAAACACTTAAATAAAGTAATTCAGTAGATAACCATAATGATAGTACCACTAACCCCATGTACCATATAAACATAAATGCATTAAATTAGTTCCTGAATTTTATATTAGAAACTAATAATGTAAATTGATCCAGTTACACGCCTTTACCTTGACAGGTTAACAGAATGGAGGTGAATTTACGTCAACACTATAAGTGTATCCGGAGAAGTATATCTTAAAAAGTATATGTATATCTAGGATATGGTTATGAAGAGTGAATATTTCAAGTTATACCCTTAATGCGTATACGAATCCTGAAATTTATATAAAATTTTTGAGGTATTTGAAATGCTTTAAATACATTTGATTATAGGGAATGATTATCAATAGCCCTTTTCAAACAATATTCAAGAGACAACTACTGATCATACAGAAGAACTACAAATATTACTTATAACCCCCGTATATTTCAAGATTTTTTAAGTCGAGACTTTCTCACGATTTCAATGACTATTATTTTATATTTTTCCTTCAACCGATGGAAATATATACTAGTTAATATATAGAAACTTTACAGAAATGATAAAAAGTAATCTGGCATAAGAAATATATGATATAGTACGGTAATATATTCTACTGAATTAAAAAAACTATTTTGTATTAAAAGAGGGTTATTGAGATTGTGTGGGCATTAAGAGAAACTGAATAGTAAGATCACAATGGCATCAATTTCGAAAATAACTATTACTACTACTACTAACTATACAATTTTGAATCCTGGGAAGAGGCTGGAACTTCAATGCAGTAACAAAAATAAAAGACCAGTTTTTCACGAACACCACGAGATTTCCCGGTAATCCCAACCTCTCTCGGTCGCCAATCAAGTTTGCATCATCGAGAGATTGTTAATTTTGAAACAGTTTTATATATCTCCCGATGATATCAACTTGGATCGCGGAATGCGCGTCGAGAAATATGTAATCTTTCTGTGGAAAACTGATTCCCTGTTATAGTTTTGATTGTAATGTAATGACACTAATTGGAAATGCTAAACGAATGAACGAAAGACAATTAACTTACATTGAAAAAGTTATACTTTTCTGCATTTTCTAAACAATATTTAAGTTTATTAGAAATGAATATAAGCAATGATGTACCAACGTTAGGTTCGCACATGAATTGAGATTTAAGAAAATTAAAAAGATACTAAAGAATTATAGTTTATAAAAATATATACATTCTGAAATTAATTCTTCTAAAATATTTTCCTAATACAACAAAATATAACAATACGAATACACGATAGCCCCATATTGGGGTATTTCTGTTTGTCATTTATAAATAAAATTACTAAAATTGTAAAATATATTTTTCATTAAAATATAAAAGTCGTTTGCAACTACAGAAGTATTAATTTTATTTAAAAAATCTAAAACATAAATGAAATGTTCAGTTTGTGACTATAAAATTAATTAACATCGAATGAAACATTTTTTTCTCATAGACAAAAAAGTAACAAAAACCATTTATAATTAACACAGCTGAGGAAATAGATAGGACTTTTCAGATGGATAAAATATCGATGATACGTTATGACACAAATCACAGTTTCTTAAAGTTCGTTCTTTTTCTGGCAACCCTGAATGGATTCAATAATCGAAAAGCCAATATCAAGATAAGGCCTTTCTTCTTTTATTGCCTACCTTATTAATGCTTCTAGATATCTAGGATTTCTACGTTTCGACTTAGTTCCAGCCTATTTATCCAAATAAGGATGATGTTCTCACAAGTTGTTCAACAAATTGGTTTCAGAAAAGCGAAACTCTTCTTCATTTTGATATTGATGTCCGACAACTTCTTAACAATATTTTTAACGACCTCAGTTGACCAACTGAATGGCCCTCACGTCCACCTGATTTGACTTCCATGGAGATCTACTTATGGGGTTACTTAAAATAGCGGATCTATTTTAATAGGTCAAATAATTTAAGAATGGAATTGAAATGGAAAATATCAGCCCGAAAATTATTGAACGTTCAGTATAAAGTGTTGCCGGCCAATTTTGGATTGATAATGGAGGACAATTTGAACAAGTTTAAAATTTATGTCAACAATAAAGTCGTATGTGCTTTATTGGTGAATTTATCAAAAGACATCCATATTAAAAGGGGTAAATATGGAACTTCTAATACTGGATACTGTTGTAATTGAAAAACTTTAAAACTTTCGACTTCAAAATTAGATAAAACAATTAATAATAATTACATAATAAACAATGATTTCTTAATTACAATAAACTTAACGACAATTAAGTATTAAATTGTTGTAGAAAACATTTATTTCTTCCTTTTTAGTTAAGTTACTTTTTTATAAGTCGGTTTTTTTTTAACTTATTATAATTCAAGTAAAGTGCTCATATCATCATTAATTTATTTACCTGCTCATTATAACTTGAATATTGCTTCTTTATACTGCCAGCTAAGCTGTGCATTTCAAGCGTACTCTATGTATTCCTAGACGATTTGTATTGCACATAACTTTACATACATAAAATATCATGACATAACATAATCCAACACTTCCATGACCTTCATGCCATCCACGATTCTAAATTTCTCTCACAATCGGTCAAGAAATTCAGTAGCAATGACCGTGACTTTATACAGTAAAAGCGGTTAAAGATCCTTGTGGTACGGACGTAAATATATTCCTTACTTGGGATGGAATGGAAACCTTTAAAAAAGAAAAATGATGAGAAATCTCAATTTCTAAAGAGAAAAATGTTACAGGAAGTTATTTAACACGCTAGACGATTGATATATGGTATTTACATGTTTTCTAATCGTTTACGATTTCCTTTGTAGTTTTATTTGAATTTCACTGGGCATAAGGAAATTAATCACTAACTAAGGAAGTTAATCTTGGCTTGAAATAGGTTACTTAAATATTGACTGTTTGTTTACTGCGATTCTTTTTGTGTGTTTTAATACTTATTTTTTGAATTAACATGAATATGTAAGAGAAATTCAGGCAACACGAAAACTAGTGAATACTTACCATCTTATGTAATTTAGATTTCAAAAGATCAACCCGTTTTCTTCCTTCTCTTTACGCATTATTGAGTTATCAATTTTCTATTTCATATGTATTTTAATATTAACAAAGTTAATGTGTTCGTGTTGTACATTCTATGCAATATTTTATTATTATTATACTGCATCAATTCGTTGTCCCTCTGCATCAATGTTGATTAAGAAATTAGCATTATTTAATTATTAAATTAATTGAAAACGATTTTAATCATTGGTCAAAGAATTCTCAAAACTCTGTCAAAACTGATTTGAGATGACGCAACTAAAATGTACAATGTATGTACAGTTAAATTAAAATAAAAGCTTCCAACCTAAAACAATGTTTTCGTGAATGTATTAATTTAAAACTGACAAAATAAAGAGAGATATAAGCAAATTCTGAATATCCCTTTATTTTATGTTTTCTTATGAATGTATTGTTGGAAACTTATCCTCAATACTCAATCTATATCACTATACATATATATATATATATATATATATATATATATATATATATATATATATATATATATATATATATATATATATATATATATATACTGAGTATTTTATTTCTACCTTTTTAGAACAAAGTATTTTCAAGCTTTCAAGAGTTTAAATAATTCTCGTAAACCTCTATTATTGTTATTAGTTATTATTTACTCACCTTGTGTAGTTTATTTTTATTATTTAATTTTTATTAGTATATAACTATTTTGCTTCAATTATACCTATTTTAAGTATTGTTGCTTACCTGATACATATAGTATTAATAGTAATTAGTAGTACTAATAGTAGAAATTGGTATTAGTAATATTTCCTTATAAATAATTAAATAAATAACATTTAAGTTAATTCTTAATTATTAATCATTATAACATTTAATTATGCCAAAAAACTTTAAAATTTACAAAAATTATTAGGATTTAAAAACAAGTTTAATATATAAATTATTTTAAACTACTTAATTGGATATTTTGGTCGTATGGCTACTGCACCAAGTCTTTTTATCACAAACTGCCAATGAATCTTAGTGTTTTTTCTGATTTTATGAAATTGCTATCAACATGTATACATAATTGTCCTTCACATAGCAAATAACATGTTAACGTGTTTGATATGATATAAATTATAACTAGTTTTCATCCTCAATGAGTAGGGGTGTATAACAAATTCTTACTACAAATTCGTTCTTATTTTAAACAATAGCTTGTCATATTACACAGCAAATAGAAAAAATTATGGTTTTACAAGAAACTCAACTGTTTTCCATTTAAACGGAGAATACTATCGTGTTTTGGAGGTCGATTTACATCATATTTGATGTAATTCACGTTAATTTTGAAACTTTCGTA
Source organism: Rosalia funebris (assembly GCA_037954035.1). Lineage (NCBI taxonomy): Eukaryota > Metazoa > Arthropoda > Insecta > Coleoptera > Cerambycidae > Rosalia > Rosalia funebris. The sequence goes on along the minus strand of JAZFAV010000016.1, from coordinate 13,998,829 downwards.
TTTTCGATAAAATTGCTTTACTATTATAATCCGTCAATTTTCTTCCACAAAAAAAAACTTCTTTCTTCTTGAGAACGAAATTTAAAAAAGTCATACGCATGTAAGAAAAGTTAGATCAAGTCAATAGTGCCTTCGGATGTCCTTTAAATCCCAAGGATCTCTAGATAGGTATGAATTTCGAAGTTATTACTTTCAACAAGTTCAAAATTTTTTTTGATCTTTATGCGAAAATCATATGCTTTCCATTAAAATGGAGAATTATATTGTGTTTATAAGATCGATATAAATCGTATTGGATATATTTCGCGTCGATTTTGAGACTTCGTATTTTCGACAAAATTGTATTGCTATTTTCGATTTTCTTTTTCTTGATAAAAAATCTCAAAAAATTCATACACATGTAAAAGAGACATACAAATTCAATGGTGCATTGGGATTTCCCTTAAGTCCAGAGGTTCTCTAGGTAGGTATAAATTTCGAAGTTGTTAATTTGAACCTGACGATCGATCTTTTTTGTATTTATGAGGAAATCATCAGTTTTCCATTAAAACGGAGAATCCTGTCTCGAGAAGTCAATTTACATTGTGTTCGATGTAATTCGCATCGATCTTGAGATTTTCGTATTTTTGACAAAATTGCCTTGCCCATTGATTTTCCATCGATTTTCTTCCACAAAGAGAACGCTTTCTCAAGGAGAAACCTCACAAAATGCATACATACGTAAATAAAACAGACAAATTCAATGGTTCCCTCGGATTGCCCTCAACTTTGCCTCCAACGAAACAACATAGACAGAGACAGAGGGAATCTTATACCATATTATGTGGGCTATAAGAGGAGCTCACGGAACTAACATGACAAGTTCAAGTCCTAATTTAACTGTACATTCACATGCCACTCTGAAATCAAATTAATTAAATATCTTATGTCAACTTAATTCTATACCCATTAAGTGGTATTAATTACATTATATCATTATCGTTATCATTATTATTCTATTATTATTGTGCTAACCCATTCTACTGACTTAACTCCACTTGATTGTATTTATAGGGTTATCTAAAATTGAAGGTTTGTTTCAACAGGTAACAAAATGTATAACGAATTAAAAATAAAATAAGGTAATAAAGTAATATTAAATATATACAATTTAAAATACCGTAATATTACTACTAAGGGTTTTCAATATAAATTAAACACCTTTTCAAATGGGAAGTCACGAGCACCTCCATTGAATATCAGATAATGAACCTATATCACTTCAGAGGACTTAAAAAAATTCTGCTCAAATAATGTCATTTTGGAATTAAAAATTTACATGTTATTCATAGGCACATAGTATACATATTACATCAATTCTTACCAATTCCGTACTTAAAATATTCAGAATAAGAAAGTAAAAGTATTCACGATTACTTCCTTAAAAGGAAATAGTAATTTGAATAGCAATCTGCATAGAATGTATAATTGTAAAATTATCTATTATTGAAGAATAGCTAGGTGGAAATAAGAGTTTGATAATTATAGTCTCGTATCTATTGTTCTGGGATTGTACTCTCCAATAATGCAAATTTTCATTCTCAAATTTATAATGCAGTTATAATAAGCATCTACAAAATTCACATTGTGATATATGAGAAGATATTAATTTAAAAACCAACCAAGAAATCCTTTTTCAGGTAGACTTGGTAAGTAGTCGTCAGTTGTTCGATTGATTAAAAAACGTGTTGATTGAAAACGATGACGTCATCGCTGGACCCAATTCGTTTCCTTTCATATGTTATTTACTTTCTATTAGTAAGGTTGTTGTTTTCTTATTTTAGTCAGAAAAAAATCTAGTAGTGTAGTGTGCGTACACCAACTTTGCTTGCATGGTAAAATACATGTCAAGTAAAATGTAATTGTTCAAAACATAATTATAATCTAAGCGCAATTTTCTATTCCCTTATTAACTATTTATTATTCTGCGTTATTGTGCTCCTTACTAGGTAACTAATTACACGTTAGTTAAATATTTTAATTGTAGTATATGTTTTATAAAATTATAATATATCATTCATACTTTTATATGAAAACGGTGTTGTATATACCACTTTTACAGCATTCATAATATACAAATTATAAATTATTCTAAGAATTATATAATCGGAGCCCCTCAATCGAGGCAATGGGGGTACCACCTCTTGATGTCACCCTGAAGTCGGAAAAGACAATGCACAGGGTGAGAAACATGAATAGGAAGGACCTGAATAGACTCTCAAGAGAGCTAGCTGAGGAGTGACTCTTATGGATGCCCTCTGATAGTACCGGTGTCCACTTCCTGTTTGACAAGAAATATAAGATCACCCTCACCAGTAAGACCGACTGGATGGAGGGTTGAGCTGAATTACCACTCAATGGAGACATCTGGTACTCGGAGGGAGCCAAGAGTGGGAACAAAGCGGGTGCAGGAGTATATAGGCGACGCGATGGGATAGGTAAAATCTTCCCCCTGGGCAAATACACTATCGCACTCCAGACCGATCTAGTTGCAATTACATACGGTGTTCTGGGGGCCTACCAAAATCGGACCCAGGAGACGATATGTATCTGCTCGTATAGCAGGGTGGAGTTGGCAGCCCTGGATTCAGTAACGACAAAGTCAAAGCTGGTTATATAATTGCTATGAAGCATTGAACCACTTGGTACGGATGGGACCAGTGAAACTCTTATGGGCATAATGGCATTAGGAAAATCTAACTGCAGATGACCTTGCCAGACTAAGGACCAGGGAAAACCTCTATGGGCCAGAACCTGCAGTGGAAATAAGTCGGAATCTGATCAGAGACCGCATCAATGGCTGGGCAAGAGACCAGCACAATAAAAGATGGAGATGAGTAACGGGTTGTCGAATAACCAAACTCTTCATCGAATACCCATAGGTTGAGAAATGGGCCCAAGAATTCATGAAATTGAACAGGCACAAAGCCAGAACCCTAGTGGGAATCATAACGGGCCACCATAGTAGCCTAAATGCATATAAGTACAAGCTGAGGCTGATAGCCCGGCCTGCAGATACTGTACAGAAGACGAGGAAACCTCGATTCATCTTCTATACACCTGCCCCGCACTGGAGGAGAATAGGTGCCTTATATTAGGGACCCCTTTTATCCTAGAGGAAGCCAGGCTTAAGGCGGGGAACGTGCCTAAATTGCTCCTTTTATAGGATAGTATTTTTGGATAATGACCCGGTTAAGAGGGGATCGCCAATGAACTACCCATGCGATCAGTGGCTGATGAGGCCCAAACGCATATAACATAATAATAATAATTATTATTATTATAAATTAATATTTTATGTAGTAAATAGAGTAAGAGCATGTTAAATCTAGATAAGTTTGCTAAATGGTCTACTAGTCGGTAAATAGTGTACATACTATTCATTTCATCGCTATTTGCCAAGTAAAAAACTGTTTTATCTTGCCGATAAACGGAACAGTCTACCTGAGCTCAGCCATAAAAACAAGCCACGGTATGAGATAAGAGCCGTCTAGGATTTTTTATTTGGCAAATAGAGATGAAATAAATTATAAATATTTTAATGTTTTTTAAGTTAGGTCTTTCCAATTTCTGGTCTACAAACTGTATATCCACAGTTATGTATTTCCTCAAACAAATTAACAACAGTGATTTTCTTGTAATAGTATCATAGACTCTTATAAGTAGTATATACTTCCTTCTATATTTATTAAATGACACAATTATGTAACAGTTATCTGTTACATAATTTACATAATAGCACAACTCACTATACAATCTTGGGCATAACATTGACTAGTTACAATACCTTAAACATTCAAAACAACTAATATCATGTCCGTAAAATGATTCACGTAAAATGTGATACTCCAGAGCCAAGTGAATGATGAGCTCTGTACAAGCGTAGTTCATCATACAAATGATAGTAAAATTAAAATAGGTAGTAAGTGACCATCCTACTTGTTATGGTTATGAACTACACTTCTAAAATAATCGTAAACGTTCTACTGGTTAAATATTTTTACACCTAGAATATACAAAAACAGCACTATTGCCATTTACCTGACAAATATCAAAGCAATTCTCTTTGCATGGCATTCCAAAGATACCACTCACCAGCTAGTCTCTACCGAATGCAGGTACATATAAATACCTTGTGGAGGCGGATACACTCTACAAGAGAAATATTTCCTCTAATAATGTTAATTTTTTCCCTGTATTTCCCTTAGTTCATTTTCCTATATTTTTATTATTGTTTGTATAATGATTCTCTGCGTATGCGTCATAGGTAACAATCGTATGAATCAATCAACTGACATTTTTGAACAGTGTCGGGCCGATAACACGTTTTAGGACAATACAAATCTGTCAACCTATGACAGAGTAATGAAAAGGTTATCCACAAATACATTCAAAGGAAGTGATATTTCAGTCAAAATAAATGAAATAAATTCAACAGAAATCAAAATAGATGAAACAAAAATTAAATAAAATTTACAGAAATATTGAGACGCCAATGAATTAAATTATACAATGAAGCTAAGATGTGACTTCATAATTGCATTTTGTTCGGGAAATTATTAACTGTCTATACCATTCGTAGTTGATTGAAACATATGTCACTAGACATACGTGCTGGTAATTGTGGTATATTAGTAACAATTGCGAGTGGTGTAGCATGTGCTCCGTGCGTCGTCACTAAATTGATACACGCGCAAAGATCCATTATACAAATTGTACATAAATTCCAGGTGATATGTACTGCTGATTACACATCCAATAAAATGCATTACTCATTCTACTCTGACCTTATTAATTAATACTGAATTAATTTCTTACGTTTTTGAAAAGAGTTAGCCCCTTTTTACATATGAATTCTGGTTCACTTTATTATGTACAATGTATTTCTTTTTTATTATATACATATTAATATTCAATTTTGTTTCCAGATTTTGAGAAGATTACGATGGATAGTGGTGGCTAAATTATTATATTCATTAGTAGTCGTAGAGGCACAGAATGCAAGATCGTACGACACGAACGACTGGATACCAATAACGCCGAATTCCGGAGAATCGGCCAATGGGGAACCTGTAAGGAAAGCGACAGGACGAGTCCTGAACCTAGACGCCCCAGCGCAGAAGTATTTTCCCGAAAACGACTATGACCACCGAAAGAGAAGGCCGCAGGTGGAACAATTCTTAAGAGAGACGGGTTATAATAAGGGATCTTCCAACGTACCGACCAGACCTAAGTATGATGACGAATACGCTTTTGAAATTCCCGCGCCGCCCAGAGGATCACCACGATATCAGTTCTTTTCTCATAGAGAAGTTAAGCTGCCTACCGTCGAACAACCGCCACCATTAATACAGACACAGGGCGTTGAGCCGCCTCAGTACGGACAACAAAGTCAAGAGTCGTTAACTGAAAAGTTGAAACAAGTACCGAGTATGACTCAAGAGCATGCTCCAGCTGTAAACGCTCCTAATATTTACGAACAATATAATTTACCATTTAACGCCAGTTTCTACCAATCTCTTATACCGACTTCTATAAACCAAGATTTGCTTAGTGAAGTTCCAACAGCTGCATCTGCCATTGCACCTTCAGCGAAGGACTCGAATAATCCAAAAGATGACAAGGAATCAGTTCAGCTGCTCTACGTTCCTTTAGAGAATTTAAAACCTAGACAACAACTGACTCAGCATTCGCACCCCAGCTTTCGACAAGTCGATCCACCAAAGCTAGATAAACAAATAACAAATCATAATACGCCACAACGAATATCTGATATCGAAAATGACTATATCCAACAGACCCTCCAAGCTCGACGATTACAACAGCAGATACACCTCGGTCAGCCACTTCTGTTACACACAACGACCACTACCACTGCGCCTGTCCCTCCGAAGAGACGCAAGCCCCACCAACCCCCATTGTCGGTATACTTGGACACTAAAAATGGCGCCGAAATCTCAGACGTTCTGGAAGTTTTAAAAGACGCCAAGAGCATAGCTGTGCAGGACAGGGTAGTCCCCAATTCTCCCCACGTTTTCATTGGACCTTCCGCACTAAATCCGCCAGGCTATACGAAGTTTCCTTTACCGTATCTCAATAAATTAGACAACAACCGAGTCGAGAAAAAGATCAGTAACCTACCGCTTTTCGTAGCACCGTTGAGTTATAAAGCCCCGGCGGGTTTCTCTAAAATACCTTTACCAACACCGCACGTTGGATCTATTGTAGTATCAATCAAGGAAGAGTCGCATAAACGTGCCGCTGGAAAACCGGCACCTGCTTCGCAAAACCAAATTAACTCCGTACTAACTTCAGCAACTGATGCAAACACGCAAGCCTTCATCGATTCGCAAAGTTATTTCAACCAAAATCAAGTTACACAACAGCCACAGTATCTCCAGTTCAACGTGAATGATAACATAAAGTCGCTCATAGTTCCGACAGGAGGTAATCCGGAACTGATTCATCAACAGAACGTGAATAAGAATGTACAATCTAGTCAGCAGTCTATACCACGCGCAGGCACGAATCAATACAAAGTTCAGCATCAACAAAATGAAAATATTAACACATTTAACAGCGGAGTAGGTAATATAAAGGAGATTAAAGTACCGAGACAACAATTTGCTAGTGCCGATAATGCTAAGGGTGATGCCTACAAATCACCAGAAACTGAGGTACTAAGTCAATATAACAAGCATAATATTCCCGATGAAAATAGCAAGTCATTAGTTCCACAAACGCGCACATCACACAGACAACATTTTTTATCAAACGAGCGAAATAACCCCAACAACGTACCTTCGCGAGGAAGAACTCAGCAGAGCGTTGCAACAACTGAATCGTCTTTCCAGTATAGTCACCCATCTTCTACACCTAGTTTACCTCAGGACGATCGTACTCAAGCCCCTGTGGTTAGCATAACTCCCAAATTACCCACCACTAGTACATTGAAGGAAATAGACCCGTTCAGTGACTACTCGCCCGGTTCTTACAGAACGTCAGAGAGCAACAGTGCCAAACCGAAGAACCCGCTCGATTTAACGATAAATCCTTACGAGTTGCATCAGATAAACAGTCAACTTTTGGAAGAAAAACCGGCAAAAGTTAAAGATCAGTTCGATTACAAATATTCGTTCGATGAAGTGCCGAAACCTAAGAACGAATTCGATTTCAACTCGAAGTTTGAACCGAAACTCAAAGGTGAGTACGACTACGGCACCCAATTCGATCTAGAAACGAAAAGCCCTAAATACGATTTTGATTCGCATTTTGACCGCTATTCAAGTACCCCGGCTACGATCCTAAGGGATACGTTTAGTGAAGAACCTTCTACTGTAAGGCCGACAAGTCGCAGAAGAGGAAAACCTTCACGAAATCATAGTAAAGCGTCTACTGAAGAACCTACAGCGAAAGAGGCGTATACGGTACTGGAGGAATTTTCAGTTAAACCGTCCACCACGCCCGATTATGCGATAACTGGAAGAGGACACGATATTCCAGACGACGCATACAACCTAAGGACATCCACTCCGAAATATGAAAACGTTATCACTCCAACCCCACATCACAATTTACAAGGTGCAGTCGAAGATACCTCAAACGTATTTAACGTGAACATAAATTCTCCAGTCTTCTCTAGTCCTGGACCAAACGAACCATTCATTGTCCAAGGCTTTGACCAACAAAGCCATCACGGACAAGATCCTTACTCTCAGCAGTTTGACAGCATTCCTGAAATCTCTCCGCTAGTACAAAACAGAGGGCAAAAGCCAGAAGACGATTATAGATCGCATACAACTCCTATCGATGACATATCGGATTACGTAAGCCATTTGCACGATCAATCAGTCAGGACGTTGCTGGTGCCCAATCTATTGGTACCGACAGTAGGTCATCATCAGGCGACGGTCAACGTTATACCGACTGAGCCTATCACAACGACCACCACGACTACTACGACGACGACGACCACCGAAAAACCAACGGAAGCCACCACCCGGGCACGTGGTAGGGGTCGCCAAAGAGGCGGCAGTAGATTCAGTACCGCCTCGCCGTACGTAGCGACGGCGGCTGCGCCCACGACGGCACCAACGAGACGACCTGTGAACAGGAGAAGGCCCATTCATCCCTCGAGAACTACCACAGATAGACCGGCGACGTCGACGGAGTATACTTCAAGGGAAGACTTCCAACGGGTGAATACAAGGCAGAGGGTTAGAGGTCGCGGTCGTACCGTTCAAATTCCGATAGGGGATAAGGTTTCCACCACGGAAAATGAAGTCAGGTTAGTATTTCACACTTTGGTATTGTAACATACTCGTATATTAGCATACACCATTGTTAGCATTTATTGTTCAAATTTAGCTAGCGCATTTGTTCTAGTGTATATGAGATTAGAGTAATTAGTTAGTACGATAGATACCAAATGCTTTTTAGTATTACAATAACTTCAGAAGTTTTTTTTCGCTTTTGAATGAAGACAAATTAGTTAAATTTTAGTATATAGCAATATACTTATATATAAAAATATGTACATTAAGGTACCGTTTATGATACCTTAATGTAAGGTTACAAAATTAGATTAACTTGAAAAGTAATCTATTACTAATTATTTTTTTCAACACACCACGAGTATGACGAATATTATTTAAGTTTAAAGTTTATGCAACATTAAAATTATCTATTAAAAAAAAAAAAGTTTTTTTCAATCAGAGAAAGCCAAATTTAAGAATTGAAGGGAAGTAGTTAAAAAAATTTTAAATGGTGCCCTTTTAAAATCCTAGTACTACTCTACTACTAGGAATACCGATAACATCCTGGTACTACGCTATTCTGATATACATAGAGCGTTTTGAATAACTAAAACAAACTGGGATATATTCTTTGAATCTATTTATTTTTTATTCCATCTCTTCCAACAACTGAATTGAGATATGGTAGTGTAAATAATTAATCGTAAAGCATCCTGTACAAAATCATCAATATAACATAAATCCTGCGATCGTAGTGGCCTATCAACATATTTTCGTCGACCTGTATTGAAAAAGTTAACTGAAGTAGTAATGAATTGGGGTTACTCCGTAATGAATTAGGGTATCGTTTTGCTAGTATCTAGTGGTGACGACAGGGGTGGGCGAGGGCCTAGGCAAAATCTTTTTCGCCAAACCAGTCGCCCAACCTCTTATAACACCACTATATTTGACGCCCATAATCGCACATAAAATAATATATTTAACGCCCTCTCGCCCACCGTAGATATTTCCTGCCTATTTTCGCCAAACCGCAAAATAATGCTAACAGTAAATTATCTGAGTATAATATGAATTGTTCTAGTTTTTATGTGAATACATATTTCAAAGCTGAAGAAATTTCCTCGCACAGACGTTTTGCATAGTAGTTTGAATTTAAACTTTTTCGCAGTGGATCGGGTAATACTTTTTCTAATTTTCAACTTTTTGTAATTAAAGTTATGTGTTATGTCTGAGCATACTACGTGTGAGTGTCTTGCTCTTGAAAGTAAAATATAAAATGATATATTGTTAAGGGATTAACACACCTTGATACTTTTCATCATTTTCTTATAAAATTATATCCATCTGCGACTATAGTACTTGCAATAAATTTAACTGCTAAATTTACTTTATACGATTTTAATATTTTAAGGACAGTTTTGTTAATAATATTTCTATTTCTACTTGTGTGATTTATCAACATTGACAATTAACTTCTAACAGATCCCATCCTGTTGTTTTTTAATATAAAAGAACTGATATCACGAAATATTAATTGAATTAAAAACATTTATATATCCTATTGACACCTCAGTCCACAGTCAACTCTCAGTCAACTTCAACCATCAAAGGTAACAATCGTATTAAATTTCATTCTTTTGTGTTCATATTATTCATTATTACAGAACCAAACTGATTATTGCATGTAAACAATTTAACACCAATAAGCAATTTCACAGCAAGTTATTACTCCGATTTAGATTGTTCTCGAAACTACCAAGAGATGGCGTTTGGTACGTTCTACTGCGGTGGAACGTACCAACGCATATTTTTGGTATAAATTGAAAATACTTTTGCAACTACCTTTAAAAGGCAATATGGTTCTTCAATTCTTACCAATTGTCAACTATCTTGGTTAATATTCTTATCCAATAATCTTAGAGATGAACAAGCGAATGAATTAAATCAATATCATGAGTCTCATCTCAATATTTCTGGTTTAAAGAAGTACCAAAAAGGCCTTTGATTAAACATATCTCACATCAGAACATAATCTCTATTTCAAAATCAGTCAATCAAGTCCTAATACTATTTCTTACTACTGCAGGTATAGTTGCCTACACATGCATAGCAAAGCCACTATATAAATCAAATGAAAATTATATATAAACTTTTTGACAGCCTCCAGAAGGCAGATGGGGAAATATAAAATAACAGAGGAGATCCTCAACTGACGAGTCGCGACTTGATAATATTAACTTTAAAACAATAATAGAATTTGTTTTAATATATAGAAAACTGAATGTTTTTACTATATAATAACAAAAACGTAGCTACAAAATATGTTTTTCATATAATACAGTGGCAACGATACAGTTAAGATACATTTTAGAAATATAGAAAATACATTATAAAATATTTAGGTGTTTAATCTCCTTAATATATAGAATTATAATTGTTAAAAACATATTTCTCTAAAAATTAAAAACAAATATTCTGCGACTACCTATTTAAAACCATATGAAATATCATACTCTAAAAATATGAAGACTGTTAAAAGTCAATGCACGTCAATGAATAGACCAAGATACCTGCAAAATGTTTCGTTATGAATTTTTTTATTCCAATTTGGATTTGAGTCAAAATCATATGGCGGGTCTTATGTGGCCAGGTCTATAATCATTATGAAAATGAGGTCGTCCAATTTAAGATATAGATCGTTAGTTTATGTATTTACAAAATCAACACATTTCTGTCGCAACCTGCGAAATTTTTGTCTTTTGTACTATTATCAGAAAATCAATTGAAATATTTTGCATTTCAAAACTGGAAACAAGATCCCCCTATGGCTTCTACCCTTCTTCGATCCCTTCAGAATAACAACTTACCTAACACCAAAAGACTTTATTTATATTTATAAATATACTTTTACAGAACTTATGTAGAGACTTTATCTTTAAAATTTTTATAGAGGCTTTAATTGAAAATGTTTAACCTTTTCGTCTGTTATTTCAAAGAATTTTAAATTACTTAGTGCGAAAATGACAAAATTTTAAACACGTTAATTATATCACATTCTATATTTATTTTTAGAATTAAATAAAACAGGTGAGACAATTGATCTAATTAAAGACATCATCATTAGGTCATCAGTCCTAAGACTGGTTGGACGCTAACCTCCAGCTTCTCCTATCTTGTGCTAACCTACGCATTTCGCTAATTGTGCTACAACCTACATCCCTTACTATTTGCGAGCAGTAGTCTAATCTAGGCCTACCTCTGCCTTTCTTCACTCCTATTTCTGCCTCCAAAATATCGCGGACTATTCCCCCATGTCTCAGCAAGTGGCCTACCATTCTATCTCTTCTCTTCTTTATGTTTTTCCACATATTACTTTTCTCGCCGACTTTCTCCAATACTTCTTCGTTTCTAACCCTATCAGTCCATGGTATTTTCATCATTCTTCGGTAACACCACATCTCAAAAGCTTCTAATTTCTTCCTACTTGCTTCCCCTACCGTCCAGGTTTCGCAGCCGTAAAGTGCCGTGCTCCATACATATGTTTTCAAAAATCTCTTCCTTGTTTCTAAGTTTATTACCCCCGAGCATAAAAGTGCTTTCTTTTTGTTAAAAGCTACTCGACCCTGCGTTATTCTTTGTTTTATGTCTTTATCGCTTCTTCCATCCCAATTTATTTTACTTCCTAAATAAGTGAAGTCTTTAACTTCCTCCAACCTTTCATTATTAATTTGTACTTTCGTTTTTGCTCTGCTCTCGCGCCCTCTGCACACTAACACTTTACTTTTGTTTTTATTCACCCTCATTCCGTATTCCTCTGTCAACACTGCCTCCATTTCGTTCAATGCTAATTCTAATTCCTCCTTACTAGATGCTAATACTGCTATATCATCCGCGAATCTCAGCATTTTTAGTTTCTGTCCCTGTACTTTAATCCCGAAATCCACTCTATCTTTTACCACATTAATCGCATCTTCGATGTACAGATTAAAAATTAGTGGTGATAGCGTACATCCTTGTCTTACTCCTTTCCTAATATCTACTTCCCTTTTTTCCCCTTCTACTTCTATAACAGCAGTTTGCTCTTTGTATAGATTGTGTACTACTCTCCTATCTCTATACTTCATTCCCGCGCTCTTTAGTATCTCGAACATTTTTTCCCATCTTACGTTATCAAAAGCTTTTTCTAAATCTACAAATCCTATATAAGCGTTCTTTCCTTTTTCTATTGTTTTCTCTAAGCGCCAGAATAGCTTCGCGAGTTCCTCTATTTCGCCTAAAGCCGAATTGGTCTTCTCCTAGTATTTCCTCCGCTCTATTTTCCATCCTCTTCTGCACTATTCTAGTTAAGATTTTTGACGCATGGGAAGTTAGGCTAATCGTTCTAAAGTTTTCGCATTTGTCGGCTCCTCTCTTTTTCGGTATAGTAACGATAATGTTCCTCTTATAATCCTCCGGCATCTCACCCGTTTCATATATGTATTTTACCAGTTCAACATCCTATTTACTACTTTCTGTCCCGCACATTTCAAAATTTCCGCCTGTATTTTATCTACACCCGGCGCTCTATTATTCTTTAGCCCCCTTAGTGCTAGTTCAAATTCCTCTCTCAATATAGGTTTTCCTACATCTTCCCTATCGATGCTAGATTCTTCCTCTAATATCTCTCCTAATTCCTGACCCTCGTATAAATTTCCAAAGTACTGCTTCCATCTATCCGCTTTCTCCTCTCTTCCGATCAGTATGTCCCCCGATTGACTCCTAACGTTTCTACTTATTGTTCCTATATCCCTGAAGTTCCTCTTAATTATTTTGTAAGCCTCATCGGTCTTACCTACTTGCAACTTATCTTCTACTTCTTTGCATTTATCCTCTATCTATTGTTCTTTCGCTTTTCTACATTTTCTAATGATTTCCCACTTTATTGACTTATAAGTTTTCAGTCCTTCTTCGTCTCGTCTGTTTTTGTAGCCTCGTCTCTTTTGCATTAAGTTTAAGATTTCGTCCGTTATACAGGGCTTCCTAGCTTCCCTTTTATCGTGTCCTAAAACGTCCGTAGCCGCGGAAGCTAGACTATTCTTGATACCCTCCCACTCAGTTTCTGCGTTCTTGATTTCGTCCTTACTCGTTTTATTTATTAATTGATCTGTTTTCTCCTGGAACTTATCTTTCATATTCTGATCCCTCAATATGTCTACATTTATACGTTTCTTATCCTTCCGGGTTTTCAGATTTTTGAACTTTAATCTAGCTTTCATGACTACCAAGTTGTGATCGCTGTCTACATCTGCTCCTGGATAACTCTTACAATCTTTTACTTGATTTCTAAATCTCTTCCTAACCAGAATGTAGTCTATCTGATACCTGTCTATCCCTCCTGGCATTTTCCATGTGTACCGCCTCCTAACGTGATTCTTGAACAATGTGTTCGCGACTACCATCTTGTGCTTCTCACAGAATTCTATCAGTCTGCTACCTCCCTCGTTTCTATTTCCTAATCCATAAGGACCTACAAATTCTCCTTCTTTCCCCTCACCTACGACTGCGTTAAAATCTCCTACTATTATTAAATTTTCATGACCCTTCACAAATCCTATTACCTGCTCTATGTCCGAATAAACGGCTTCTAACTCTTCCTCACTATGGCTAGAAGTAGGCATGTATACTTGCACTATTACTTATTAAAGACAATTAACGATAATTTCAGTTAAAACTCAATTTAGATAGTAGTAGCCATATGTACGTGATAAGCTTCTAAGATATTAAAAATAGCTTGTAGAACAATTAGAAGACTTTTCAGTATCACCAAATATCTATTACACCGTAGCAAAACCGTATTCCTGAATTTTTGCACCACGTATCGTAGAGAGAATCCCCTTGTTGCCTGTACTTGATACCTGATTCGATATTTTAGGTTTCCAAGATACTGAGGACGCGTTTCGTAGACTTTGGACGCCAAATTTCCCTAAACCCTATGACAGACTACAGCAACAACTCCGGAGATATAGCGATCGAGATCAATGACTATTAACAACACTCATTGGAAACTGGACTGATATCGAATAACAAGTATTACCACAAAACGTGGTAAACTTATTGACCTACAAGCCCCACGCAAAACTAACATCAATAACAGACCAGACTGACCAACACCTGTAGTTCTGTTATCGGTTTCGAGGTCTTCCCTTAAAATTAGATCGTACATTCCTTCGTATAAAGTTAAAGGCAATATTTCTAATTTGAACCTAAATTAATCATTACGCAAGGGCTTACGATTTCGTTGAAGAAGCAATCTTAAAATTCAATTTCTTTATAATACCGTATCATAAAATAGAAATGTATTTCACATCAAGTATTTTGCCTTTCATTTAAGTCCAACATCAAGAAAAATATAGAAATAAATACGTATGTTTTCAATGCAACACAGATGAAATGATATAAACGTATAGAGCACCAAAAAACCAACACATTGTTATAAACAATGTACAGCTATGGCTTTTTGGACGCCTGACGTGGACATAAATCACAGAATACATACATATACAATACAATATGAACTAGTTTTTGACATATTACAGGTCGTACAACGAGCCAACATCTAGAGCCTCCTTTGAGATACCAAACACCTCTAATGAGCCACAGTCCTACATTCAGTTCGACCACACAGTTGAAAACCAAAAATTAATAGTCGGTGAAGATAACGCAGCCAAAAATAATTACCAACCCCTTTATAGTGCCTTGCCGCAAACTATCAACACCGACAATCCAAAAATTCTTCTACAGTACGACAACACTGCCCCTACTCTAAGACCTGTTGATATCCAGATCACCCACCCGGTTGTGGAGAACGAAAGATCGTCTACCATCCCCAGAACTGTGGAATTACGACCGTCAACTCTTGCGAGGACTACCGAATCGCAAGTTCATCTACAATCCGGTGGCGTTTTACACAACAATAGGAACGACGGTGGTTCAAGACAAGTAGCTAGAGGTCGGGCAAGGATTCGCAGTAGAACACGCGCCCCTGCCACAACGTCTACTGAAAAGCCTAGTACAAGAAGAATAACAATCCCACCTACCACGTCTACGACTATAAGGAAATCATCCAACAACCTCGACGAAGAATTCTATGGATTCATCCGGCAGCCAAATTTCAATCAAGTACACAACATCCAAATCGCGTCAGCGACGCAACAGCCACTTCAAATTTACCAGAGTCCTTCTGGCGTTCACCCCAATGCGTACGATACGACCGAAGTCGATAAACAACAACAACTGAGGCTTCACTCCTACCACGCTCTCCAAAATCCCGCTCCCGCTGGAGTCTCGGACGTCAGTATCGACTTCAATGGCGAACCTCAAGATACTACCACAACCGTGAACTTTATCGGCCAAATCAGACCGAGATACCGATCAACTACGCAAAACAATGAACAAATTATAACGACAGAGCAAATTGTACAACAGGAAACCGAGCCACCTAGACCTCGCGTGAGGACCAGAGCTAAGGTACCCCAGAGAAGACTCTCCGTAGACCATAGACAAACTTCTGACGAGGTGAGCAGTCCCAGATCGGCTACGAGACGTTCCAATGTGGTTAGAAGCAGAGGGAGGACGCAATACAGACTTCCGGATAACCTGAGGCAAAAGGAGGATAGCGAAGCTGATGTGGAAGGTGGAAACTATCCCACTGCGTTCTTGGAGAAAGGCCCGGCAGCTGCTAGCACCTCGCTGGACTTTCAAATAAGTGTCGATCCTGCTTTCGACGAGGGAGGAGAGGAGGGCGATCAGCTGCCCAACCCTTCTATTGCCAGACCGAAGATTTTGCCTAGGCCGGGAGATTGGACGGAAGCCACGGAGGAAGCTGAAAATGTTGAAGGTAAATTTTTCATAATATAATATTAACTAGATCCATAGCTATATTAAAGACTATTTAAAGTGACTGCTAACGGTTGTCCAAACATAAATTAATACTAGAATATCAAAAAATATCGTATATTTACATCATATACTGTTGCAATCATATATTCTTTGTCAGTTTATTAAGCAATTCTAGTGAAGATTGGATTCTAAAAATATGCGAATATGGAGTACTGATAACATTTATGGAGTACCGCATGTTTTCGTTTAATCTCCACTAATAATTGGGCCTAGTTGAAATAGTATGTCTAAAATATACAATTAGTCTAAGATATAGTGTATGTCTAAAATATACAAAAAAAATGTTCTACCTAATGAGAGCATTAACTTCTATCTAAATCATTTACATTGATCAGGTTTTGTTGAATATATTCGAAGATTGTTATTTATTTAAACGTATTTAATTAGCAACAAATAGATTTTTCGCAAACCTCATCTTCCTACTAAGCATTTTGGCAAACTCCATCTGTTTTCTAGAAAACAGATGGCAGAGAGACATGTAGAAATGCTAAATTTCTACATGTATTATTCATTGCTAGATTTATCTATCATTTTGGTAAAAGATTTATCTAATATTCCCAGAGCGTCGGACATAGTCCACTATACTTACACTGATGATTCCTAATGAGAATTAAATTGCGATATGCAGCTTCGGGACAGCCTGGCGTAACTATGAATAAATAGACGTGAAAATAAATAAAATAATAATTTTACATTCTATTTAATCAAATATGCATAAATCTTCCATTATATATGCTCTGTAAGACAGTACAGTAGGATATTACAAATGCGTATTTTGCTATTCTCTGGGATTATAATATAATTTAAAATATCTATCTAAATAATTATCGCAAATATTTTCCATTGTTCTTTAAATGTATTAACTTATTTCAATTTAAACAAATGTTAATAATTTTCAGCATACGTTCCCGCAAACCAAATCACTGACGATGAGAAGAAAATAGGTAAACAGAAAGGAACATGGCCCATTGAGCTCCAAGAAACTACCACTACCACTACAGAACAGCCAACAGCTGAAACAGAACCGACGACACAAAGTAGCGACGAGGCATTCAGAGAAAACACAAAGGCAGCAGAAGAAGTATTTCAAGAAATAAACGAACACAGCAAAATCGAGCTAACTACGACTAAATCTCCGAGGAGAAAGAAAGGACGAAGGCGAGGTGTTTGGAAGTTGATAAGACAGAAACCTGTAGATCCCCTGGAGATAGCCGAATCTCAGAATTATTACTCCGTAGTTAACGCATTTGGTAACATAGTTAAAGATAATAAAGTGAAACCTACTGACAGTAAAAATAACTTCGGAGACCATGAAGCGTATTCAAATTACAATCCAGTTCTTGAACAAAATTCAGACTCTTATGATTATGAATCAAGAAGAACTACCTTGTCTTCAACGAAAAGACCTGAGTACCAAGATGAACCGTTTCAATCTGATGATGACCAGCCCATTACTGAAAACACTCTCGAAGATAAGGAGAACATAGATGCATTTTCAACAGAGATTCCACAGAATCAAACTAAATCTAACACAATTGAAGTGGAAATACGTACCACTACAGAAAACAGCATTTTTGATAAACTTTACGAAATGTTTGGCTTAGCGAATAAGGCGGAAGAATCAAAGGAATCTTCACAGACGACTATATCAACAATCATTGAACAGGAAACTGTATCCCCGACTACTACGACGATGACCCCCACGTTTCCAGAAGAAATAACCGAATTATCCGCCACAACCCTAGCAGAAGAAGAATTTGCCGACACCCTTACAGAAGGTGAACCTAGCGAAGCTCCCCAAACATCAACCTCGACAGCTTCAGCGCAACAGGTAACGAAGGAGTTTGAGGTGGAACCTTGGGACATGAAGGTGGTTAGGACTTCTACTTCGACGGAGGTATCTCACGAGACGGAAATTTGCTACAGAGGGAGGTGCATAAAGTCTACTGAACAAAAGATTAGATCGTAACGATCGTAGTGATAATTGACTTTTTCTAGTGTAAATAGATTTGTGTGGCATAAGAGATGTGTGCGGTGTGAATGGTTTTAAATATCACTTTTTTTGTAATTAACAGAATATTTATGTTTAAAATTAAGAGACGTATTTATTATTTTTTTTATATAAAAATGTATATAATAAATACTAATGTTTTATTTCATGTTAATTGGGGTTTCACACTCTCGACAATTTTATTTCGAATTCAGTTAAATAGAAAGTAAGGTAGGTATTGCGAGTCAAGTTGTCATTGTAATTACTGTCTTAGAAGACGCAATTGGTATCGATAATACATTAAGTTATGACAGGAAACATAATTTATCATTTTTAGACTATGATAATTATAACTGCCCACTTGTATGTCTCATCAATAGCAACACTCTACATAAACAATTCTAAGCTATAATAATCTATGTAGTATGTACTACTAGAACAGAAGTGAACAACGAATAGGTGGTAAAATACGACGACAAAGCTATACTGAATTGCTTGTACCTATATGAAATCAAATATCTTAAGTCTACGTGATGGCATATTAACTGCCGCTAAGTTACCCCAGTAACATCACTAATGAGGTCCTAAGGTGGGCTGCTTTAATAATAATTTAAGAGATATACAATGAAATTAGAAATGTTCAAAGTATAATAAAAATTAAAAACCAAGTATAGATAATCTCTTACAAGGTTCATATCATATCAAGATATCTAGAAACTAAAAAGCAAGCAGCTCTCTTACATGCATGATTCAATGACAAAATAATTTTGTCACTATCTAACAGTATTTTGTACTGACTTGTGTTGTTGAAAGAATCAGAACTTTATTTGTCCTTAATGGTATGTTTAACGAATATTTATTATTTTCATAATAAAGTCATAAATAAGGTGGAAGAAATGAGGCTTGGGAATTTTAGGCTCGAATCAGCATTCATGTAGTGCTAATGTACTCATGAATCATTTATTCATCTGAGAGGGTTAATAAATTTGTAATATACATGATATATTTTTAATATACGTTTTCTTTTAATATATGACTCTTAATATAGTTAACAAAATAGATAGTTACAAACAAATATTTAGATAAACAGCAAAATATACATATGTTACGCCCAAACATCGAAAACGTTCAGTGAGCGAAAAAAACGACCACAACGCGTTGCGGACTGTGCTGAACGACCAAATACTGAAATAAGGTAATTTTTCGCGTTGTGGCCTGTGTTGTGTTCCTGATGACCACGACCCGTTGTGGACAATGCTCAAACGGCCACGATGCGCTCTGGATGATTTTGAAAGCTAAAACCGATCGTGCTTTTAATATTTAACTAAATTAACATCATTTCAAAATTTGAAAACCTTTATTGTATCGTTATTTCTACATGAAACTTTATTTATTAAAGAGGAACACTATAGAATAATAACCAACTGAACCGACGGTAGTTGAGAAGGGTATTCACTTGTTCTTGCAGGCACTGTTATTGTGGCATTTAGAATCGCACGACACCTCATTGGTCCTGCAGTTGCACTTTTTTGTATTACAATCACGCTTACAATGGCACATGACAAATCCTTGTTTTGATCCAGACGAAAGAGCTGAAGCTTTTCTCAAATTTAATGAACAACTCGTAACATACGATGAGTTTATAAAGTTTGAATCAGCGAAAGTGAATTCGATACGACTATAAAGTCTTTCCAGCACGCCCTCTTTGGTTCCCAACTTATACAAGCTGGATTCATTAACGCTTAGAACTACAGCTAGAACACTTCTAGGGGCAAACTGCCCGCTGTCGACATCCGGAACTTTGACTACGACATTTTGACCGATCTCAGCAGGAGTTAGTTTTTCATGGGACAAAGCCAGCATTTTTTCAGCTTGTTTCTCCATTCCGGCTTTAGAATTTTGATTGCATTACGTCGTCAGCAAAGGCTGCATACGACTTTTCCTTCAATTTCAACACCACACTTCATGTGTACATTTAAACTGCATGTTTTACATGGTTGGGTGATTCCAAGATGTTCGCAAATGGAACATGCTACCGCACTGGATACTGCATTGATTATATTTTCTTCCCCTACCTGGTCTGTTTCGAGTGTCATCCCTTCCAGGATTTTCTCTAAATCTTCTTCCGTTTCCAAAGTTTCATATGTTTCCCTTTTCAGAGAAGAATCTGCCAATCCGATTCTTTGCTTGCTACCAAACATGGCCTCGTAAGGACTTTTTTTAATTTCTTCATGCAGGGCACAATTTTTTTTTGCTCTGAATAAACCCTAAGCCCTCTGACCATTGTTTGGTATTATTGTCAAGCATCTATGCTACCAACATATCTCTGACGTTCTGATTGGATCGTTCCACCGATCCTTGGCTCTGTGAATGGCGGGGCTTACCGTGCACAAGTTTAAAGCCTGATCACAGTTCCTTTAACTGTTCTATTATCTTATGAGAAAATTCTCTTCCGTTGTCGCTTTTAAGTATAAATGGAGCACCAAACATGCAAAAAATGTCCACTATAATATATGCGACTTCTTCAGCTGTTTTCGTTTTGAGTGGTTTCAAAATTGTAAATTTTGTCAGATGGTCTCGGTAGTTCAATATGAAACGATAATCTCGGTCGGGTTCGGTCTGCATATCGATCAAATCTACTTGACATCTGGGATTCATGTGGTTTGATAGGATTGGTTCAACAACTAACCCCTTTTTCTTGATCTTCTTCTTTCCCTGACATGGTTCGCATAGAGACAAATAGATCTGTATAGCTGCTCTAATGACATTACAGTATTTTTTGTTAATTTCAGCCTCCATAACTAAAAACAAAAAAAATGCCATTAGGTACCAATATTTTATAGAAATAGTAATTACCTCTTGTTCATTTGTGTCTAGTTGCCATGTGAGCAGCTTCAATAATGCCAAAAAGATCCTCCGTTTTACAGAAATATCGAAAAATTTCTGTGTTCCTTTGGTCTTTTCAATTAACTTTTCATATTCCCCAATTATTATGATATCGTACCTTTTCAGTCTTCTATATTGTTTGGACGACAGCGGCATTTTACTGTCTCTCAAACGTTTCGCTTCTTTCACTTCTCGGACGATCTCTTCATACCGTTCGTTCGTAAAATATTCACTTCGATCATTGCTGTTATCAACGATATTTTTAAGTTTTTCATTAAACGCCTCTCTCATATTGTTTTTAGCTAACAATACTAGCGACTTCGCTCAACAACATAGACGAAACTTCACTCGAAGGCAGTCGTAAACACACTGACAAGTCTAGGCAAGAAAGATCGGTTTATGACAACTTAGATAGAACTTCATTCGAAGGCAGTCGTCAACACACTGACAAGTCTGGACAAGAAAGATCGGTTTATGAGCTTTATAAACCATCCAGAACGTGTCATGGATGTTTGAACATTGTCCACAACGCGTCGTGATCAACAAGAACGTCCACAACGCGAAAAATTATCTTATTTCGATATTTGGTCGTTCAGCATCGTCCGCAACGCGTTATGACCGTTTTTTCGCTCACTGAGCGTTTTCGATGTTTGAACGTAATATATACACAAAGAAATTATCGTGGCGCATCCGCCATTTATTAAAAACTTATTACGTTAGTTAAGTTATTAAGAATTAGGAAGATTGTTTTCTTCTGAATTTGGTATATCCTAAACTTGAGGTTCCACCAACATTTTGTCATTATAATTGCACAATCAATGATATTATATAATGTCTTTAAGTATCAAATATTGACAGACCTCTCCATCCACCAATCTCAACAAAAGCTTGTTGAAAATAATTATCACATGAAGAGAACGCTTTTGCCCCTCGAAAAAATTTGCACAAACTACAACAAAGAATCAAAAATGTTATTAAATCAGTCAATAAAACTACTCTCTCTAAGATACTTTATCTCTATTACTCTATTAAGATTAGACTCTCTCATCCCTATTACTCTAAGTTCTAATAAAATGTATAGTAACTAAATGTATAAACTAACATGGAATGGGAGTAAAGCCTATACATTAACTGAAAAAGGTCAGGTCCGTACTTAAAATTTTAAATTTGGTGATGAAAATCCAAACATCAACGTCGACTTTAAATTCGATACCATCTTAAGTAGATAATAACAAATTACTGTAAATAAATTCCATGAGTTTCTCCATAATCCTCTAAACAATATCATAAAGCTAATATAAAAATTCTTTTGGTTTCACACAAATACCTAGAAAACAACAAAAAATCTGTTCATTTCCTGGACTAAACGAAGTTCTTAATAATACCAGAATATCCTTCTATAATTATAAGGAAGTTAGCAACACAAGCCTATTGAAAGTGAGATACAGTATATACAACCCTCAAAGTGTCCACCAGTTTAGTTTATACGGCAGTAATAGTGTTTACGGCTTCACTTTACAATGTTTATAAAATTTAGTACATTATGCTAACAATAAACATTATAGTGAGCTCATTTAAGAACAATTGCACTTGATAATGAAATATGCATGAAATGGAAAAATTAAATATCTAAATGTTTATATATACTGTTACAATAAGAGCCTAAGACGTGTTTAAGCCTAAGACGTGAAATATTTATTGATTTATAATGTAAATATTTAGAAATTATGTATGAAACAACACATTTGGTAAATGGCCGCCACGGCTTTGGTGGCACGTGGGTACTCTTCTGGCGAAATTTTCAATAACAGTTCTCCATAAATTTGGCGGTATTTCATTGATACAGCGTTCAATTTCGACCCTCAAATCTTGAGTGGTCGTGGGCTCGTTGGCGTAAATCTGAGACTTGAGAATACCCCACAGGAGAAAGTCCATAGGTGTTAAATAGTAAGATCGTGGCGGCCAATTCTAGTCACCAAAACGGGAGATGATATGACCAGGAAAAGACTCGTGCAACATTGTCAATGTTTCACGAGTGATATGGCACTATCCTGCCACCGTGAAACCACATATCTTCAAGAGCAATATCTTCCAATTGGGACACAAAGAACTGGGTTATCATGTCACGATAACGTTCGCCATTTACCATTAATACATTACGTGCCTCGTTTTCAAACAAGAATAGTCCAATAATTCCTTCAGACAATTTACACCAAACAGTGACACGTCAGAGATGTATTTGTTTCTCGTGAATCATTCGATGATTTTTTGAGCCCCAAATGCGGCAATCTTGCCTATTAACGAAGTAAAAGGTAATACCATGAAGGTAGAATTGGGCCTCGTCGCTGAAGATGATTTTGTCCACAGAATAGGCATTCATTTCTTGTTGTTCAGTAATCTAATTGGTGAACTCTCTTCATTGTACATAGTCTGCTGGCAGAAGTTGTTGTGTCATTTGGACTTTGTAAGCATGGAGATTCAAATCTTTAGTGAGAATTCGGTGAAGAGTGGCTCTTGAAATGTCCAATTCTTGTGCATGATGATGAATCGAGGTCCCTGGACTGCAGTGATATGATAGAAGCTAAGGGAAAGTTGCTGACGTTTAATAAAAAGAACAACAGTTACCAATATTTCACAAAGAAGTGTCTAAAATGCATGCACAGTTCAGGGGGCTTGGATATGTTATGATGTTAAACCATTGAGAAAGAAACCTAATGTCGTAGGAGAAATGTGACAAGTAGACATTTTATTAAATACTCCCTCTGTCCCAAATTAGTTGTCACATTTGATGTCTAAATTGTGTCCCAAATTATTTGTCACATTTCGAAAAAATTACAATTAAAAAAATTAGGCACACAAAAGCGGGTAAATATAAAGTGTAATTATTATTTTTTAACTAATTTCACAAAAATATTGAATTCGTAATCGTAATTATGGATAATAATTCTTATACTCCTATATGAATGTAATTCTAAGCTGCTACAAACTAATTAATATTAAGACAACTTTTGGCTGTTAAAAGCTAGTTTGGCTGAAATAGCTTCAGGGTTACATTTGATGCTATATGAAAGGCGGTTTTTACGGCTTAATTTTTCTTTATTCATATGTAGTCTTGTATGCATTGCTCCCAGAACACATCATTATTTTTTCCATATATGTTTGTAAAGTTAAAGAAATTTCTAATTTCTAATTCTCTCTAATTTTTTTCTCTCTCTCTCTCTCTCTCCAATTTATCGAAAACAGCTTCCACAGCACCTATTAATTCATTTTAAACTTCTCTTTTGCGTATCTAATTTTGTAGTATATTACTTCCTGGATTAATTTGTATTTGACAATAATCAGCAGAAAAATGGTCAAATGTGACAACTAATTTGGGACAGAGGGAGTATTAAATATAATCTAACGTTCCAATCTATATTTTGCTACAAATTGTCCTAGAAAGTAAACTGTTTTAAAGTGTCTCCATAAATGAAAACTTAATTCTTATAAAATTACATTAAGTGGATTACTCTTCCATCGTGACCAGATCGAGAACCAGAATTTAGTTATTTTCTATTTTATTTTATTTGGAGATCATCCTTGAATGATGTAGACTGCTATTTTTTGCCATGGTTGTTCAACAGTAGACTTATTATTCCACATGCAGCTCAATTATAAGATCTAATTAAAATAATTAAGGGCAATACGAAGCCTGTGTAAAATAAGCAAACCATACAAATAAGCAAATGCAACAAATTCACAACAATTAGTCACAATTTCTGATATTAAGAAAAATCGCTAGCGAAGTCACAGGTTCATTTTATTATGCGGTATTACTTTATCAGGAGCTTATACGTACATTGTATAACAAGAGAGTTATAAAATGTATGAGAAGGTCTTATTGGGGTGCAGATGTGGCTCAGCTTTCCGTGTCTCCTCTAAGGAACAGCTGTTGGGAAATATTAACATTATTGATACCTCATGGTATCACAGCTTTTACACGTTGTATTTAAAGAAACTTATTTTATTCTCACTACAACATAGCAATTATTACATGCGTTCAGGATTTTTCCCTCGATCATTCCTTATTTTAGCATAAGGAAACTTCATTCTGGGAAGAGGCTGAAACCCTCGATGCAGCAATAAAATATAAACAGTATTAGAACCTTAAAACGGACTTTTCCGCACGTAGAACATTTCTAGCTCGAAATTTAGCGGCTGAGAAAATATAAACCAACACATAAATGCCGAATATGTGTTTTATGCGACAGTTTTACTTTTTTCAAATAGTTCACCATCGTACTTTCTCATGACCCAAGGACAGGATGGTGTGTGTCCTATCCATCTCAAAATCAATAGATGTCGTCTGGTAGACGTCCCCGATCAGAAGCAGTCAATATCTGATCGATCCGACATGACTTACTTGAGTTATCGTGTTAACAAGAAATTTTATTAATGGCGACGACACACACACACACACAAAAAACTTTTTTTGCTTTTAGGCCGAAAACCGAAAAATAAACGCTAAAAAAATTTTTTACACGATTTTTTTACAAAATAGGGAATTCATTTTCCACAAAAAAACCGAATACTTACACGTTACTCGACGCGCGTTTCACCAACCACGATTAAAACTATTTTAATAAGCTTTAATCATCTCTTGATGATGCCAACTCCATTGGCGAAACGCTCGTCGAATAATGGGTAATCTTTCATTATTTTTGAAAAACTAGTCGCCTCTTTTTATGAGAGAATTTCTTCAAACCTTGCTCTTCGTAGAACCTTCAAATCCAGAAGGCAACATTTACCTAGAAAAATTATTTTTTTTTAATTAATACGTTTCAATGAACGTTACAATAAATAACATATAAATTACATACAATTATCCTGACACGTACAAATACAGATAGCAAAGATTATTATTTTTAATGAGACGATTAAAATTTTTTTAACATAATTTACTCTAATCGTTGTTAAACGTTCTACAGGACTGAATTTGAAACAAATCCGTAGGGCTCATTCTTTTAAAGAAATTATATTGGAAAATAAAGGAAACAAAGGTATAAAGAAGAGTCTACAGGTCTGGATAATAAATGAGCGTTTATTACACAAAAATTGTCAGCCTTCTACCATCCTTTTTATTTTTTTTTTATCCCATTTCTGGTGAAATTATGACTTCATCGATATTTTTCAGAAGGTTTCCTCTGGATGTGACACGCAGGACCATCCTGCTGGAAAAAGTACTGCGCCTCCGTGATTTGACATATTGGTATTGATGACAATAAACTGTCTGTCACAATTTATTTATATTTTTCTCCTGTCACAGTACCATCTACGTAATGCAATATTTCTACGCCCATACCACTCATACACCCCCAAATCATAAGGGACGCAGGGAACTTCACTTTTCTAACCAGTCAGGATGGTAAATTTCCTGCGGGGTTCTTAGCGCACATTTTCTGGCATCATCCAAACAGATTTAAAATTTGGATTCGTCACTTCAAATTACCTGATGCCATAGTTGTAAAATACAGTGCCTATGTTCTCTAGCCCACCGTATCCGACTCATTTTCTGTCGTTTAGTTAATAACGGATTTATTTTTGCCTGAAGGAGAAACCGATAAGTTCAAAAGTAAAATGTAAAGAATTAAACTTTACCTTGTAGAATCTGTACCTCATTTTAATTACTGAGCGTTTAGTTGTGAATACAGAAATATTTTTTCCAATGGCTTGCCTCCATATTACCATAATTTCATTTGCACTGGATCGTCGATTTGTTGTTACAGTTCTCTTCAGAGCACGTTGATTTAAACGTGAAATTTGCGATGATCGACCAATTTTCTTCCTTTGGGCTATGCATCTAGTTTTTTATGTAAATTAATATTGCCTTGCACTGTATATTTCGGCAGCGAATACGTAGCAAATATTTTTCGATCCTAAATTCTCTGTTTATGTGCATTAACAGTTAATTTTCACATTAGAAAATTTAGAAAATTTTAGCAGACGCGTCCAAAACACGCATTAGAATATCCGTTTCACTCGAATTGAAATCCTTCATATTTTGTTTTAAAACACTCTAAATATTTAGCCTGTTATGCATTTCAGCAAATGGCCGTACTATTCTGAACCCGAATCTTAATGTTTTTTTATTAACAAACTTGTCATCGTATTTAAGTTGAAAGATTGTACTTTATTTCTGTTACCAATATTTTTCTTTAACAAAATAATTTTGAGAGTGTTATTACTTTTATGTAAATATATTAGTTGTAAAATTGTATGCCTGGTCGAAATATTATGAGCCTGGGCTCCTATATGAAACTGAACAGAAATTGGATTATACTTTTTTTTTATACTATAGAGTTCTATCTAAAATTGATTTACTTACTGACGTTATTTACTTTCTTGACAGATCTATTATCCTGTTGTTGTTTTATCGTTCGTATGAATATATATGAAACTGAAGAGAAGTTACATATACCTTTTTTTTTTACTTTAGATAAACAGTAACATATAAGTCGGAAATCGAGAAAGGAACTACCAAACCGCCAAGCGGTTATCAAAGTAGTTCCCGAATAGCAAGGCTATTACATAATCGCTGTAGGAAACAACTACTCTTCTGCACGATCAGATAAGGTTGCAAAAAATAAAACCCGCCACAGGTAAGATTCGACATTTGTCCCGGATTGGAACCGAACGACATACAGCTGTTTCGAACTTATTAGTTCTCATCAGTGCCGTACACGGTACGCCGATCCAGGACAAATGCCGAATGAAATTTGTGGGGTGTACATCTTTACCGATACGATCAGTAACATATAAGTCGGAAATCGAGAAAGGAAGTACCAAATCGCCAAGCGGTTATCAAAATTTAGATAAACAGTTTTATTTAAGATACTGATGTTTGAAGTTAATACAAGTTATCATAATATAAGTTGATTAAACGGATATATGTTTAAATAACAATTCCATGTGTTTGAGATTTTTTGGCAAAACAAGTTATTGTACTTATTTATAGTAACTTTGTTACTCTCAACATGAAGGCACTGTATAAACGCAGACCTTTTTAAGAAAAACTTGCAAATTATTTCCAAAAGAAAACAATACTCAAAAGAAAATTTGAAGAATGAAAGGAAACCAACAACAAATTTTCCGGAAGAGATGATGTAATGGTTTGATTTGCAAAACTTGTCATAGACTTTTAGAAAGCGTCCAGCACAACTTCTAGAAAAATCGTTAAAAGACTCACAGACCTTCTGTACAGGATATCATAAGTTAATATGAACACTTTTCCTTTGATGCACTCTGACAGAGATAATCATCTTAGGAGTTTAGTTATACATAAAACATTTTTTATATATTATTTTTTGTTTTATATTGGATTCTGATTATTTGGTGTTATAGCAGAGACTTGTAATAATTTTGTGTATGGTGTTCTATCGAAACTTCTTATAATATCGTCACGTAAACTAAAGATAGGCGCGTTGATTTGAATCGATGTAGATACAAGTAATTCAGTTTAGCTCTGTCGTCGTTTTTAACTACCTGCTGTTTTGTTCATTGACGCAGTACATATTGTATAAATTACTATAACTTATACATAATTATGTATGTACGGGCACAGTACTGGTAAGGCATCGAATTGGACAGATCTACTTATTATATTACTGTTTCCTAATCTTCAAGCTCCCAAAAGTTTGTCTATGTGTTCTACAATAACCTGTACTCGTATATTCTCATAAATCATGTAGCGAAAAACAATTATCTACATTCTCTCATCTCTGGCGTGTCTTACTTCTAGTCCACCTCTGCAGGTAACATTATGCATCTGTTATATATACTATATTGAACATCACTATATAGATGAAATAAAATTTGCACCTTTACATCTATATCGCAATTGATATTCGAAAATGAGCTCGTCGATTTACTTTCTTTTAACGTTTCTTCTTTTACAAACGTCAATGGTACAAGCTATTTTACAGGATTCGGTGAGTAAAAATGACCTCATTAAACCAAAACCCTCGTGTATTAAAACTTTAGGAATTCGGCGATAAACTCGAAAGCTTGTCTAAAATACTACACTCCACTTGCGTAGCCTTAACTTCTATAGACGAAGATTTAATTGCCAAGGTTAAGACGGGAGAAGTTCCAGATGATCCTGTATTGAAGGTAAGAAATAAATGAACTATTAGTGTAGTGAAATTCTTACAAAACTGCCTGAAAAAGTTATCAAGTATTTAGTTGATAAAATTTTATATGCGATATAAATTGTATTATAGATTTTAATAGCGTTACCATGCTGTTTAATATCAGTTAAAGAATACTTTGCCTAAATGTTAAACAATATTATTGAACGCTAAACATATCTCCTTTTTTTAGAAATACGCAAAATGTCTACTGGTATCCAGTACTGCGGTAAGTACCAGTCAATTTACTATAATTTAATACCATTACTTTACTGTTTACAATATTTACAGACATAAACCAGAATTGGAACGTTTAACTATATTAATTCTGTAACTTCGGTATTCGGTAATTCTTTATGTAATTCATATTTCGTGGTTATCATTCGTTTTAGTTATAACAGCGGTTATCTTAGTAATAAGATTATTTATAGTCTTCAATTTTTATTAAACTAAAACTATTACATTATGTAGTTACAAAAAAAGTATCCGTAACAGTAGCTAAGTTATCCTAATATGGTTGAGTTAATAGTCTACAACTGTCATTAAACAAAAAGTATTACGTTCTCTAATGACAAAAAAAATATCCGTAACAATAGCCAAGTTATCCGAATATGACTGAAAATATTACGTAGCGCTATAGTTCATTAGCATTAGGTAGGCTCATCACTGTTCACTTTCATCATATTAAGAACTAAAGGGTATTTGAATGAGGATACTCGATTTTTAAACGTATCTAACTAAAACAAGTTATGTGTGGGATATCTCTACTCAATAAATTTCCGATAATTTTGTCACATAAATCTAGTTGAATTTGCTGGATGGCGTTAGTTATGTTAACTTTGAGGGCATCAATTGTTTGCAGTTTATTCACATAGACCTGCAATTTAAGATAGCCCCAAAAGGAAGAAGTCTAAAGGTGTTGAATAGCACGATCTCAGTGGCCAATCCGCGAGATAACCATGCCCTCAAGTCGCTCGTGCAGAATGTCCATTGTGGTAGGCGCTGTGCGACACGTAGCGCCGTCCTGTTGGAACCACATGTCATCAGTATCCATATCATCCAGTTTAGGCCACAAAAAGTTGCTTATCATCGATCTGTAGCGCTCGCCAGTTTCATTTTGGGAGAACTACGGACCGATGATTCCGCCAGGCCAAAATCCGCACCAAACTGAGTTTCTCGGGATGTATTTGATGCTGATATATCTCGTGTGCATTGGTATCATCCCAAATCTGACAATTTTACTTATTCACATATTCATTCATCTAATCATGGGCCTCGTCGCTAAAGATGATTTTTTGGCGAAATTTGGGTCAACTTCCAACTGTTCCAGAGCCCAATCAACGTTGTCTATGGTCATTTACCTTAAGCTCCTGGGTCAGTTGGATTTTATACGGGTGCAGACCTAAGGCCTGACGCAAGATTCGCCAAATTGAAGTCGAAGAAAGACCAAGTTCCTGTAACGACGAGAAATTAACTGCCTCGGGTTTTCCCGTCCACTATCACGCACAGCAGCAATGTATTCAGTAGACCTTGCGTTTCGGTGACGTACGAGTGTCGGCTGATTATTTATCAAACCGAATGACTCGAATTTGGCCAACAAACTCAAGTTAATCGGTTCTCGAGCGGAGCACTGATTTTGAAAATAAAATTTGATGATTTGCACACGTTGTTGGACGCTACAAACTTGCATGGTAATTTTTCGTACACTACTGAATAATTCACAATGAATTGCTTGATTGACAGATGTTGCTTTAACAACATGGCCGTTATAACCGAACAAATTTCGAGCATCGGTATTGAAAGACTGCATTTGTTTTCCATATTCTATCCATTATTTTATAACACATTTTTATTTTATCACGTGTTAAGTTAAGTTTTATCATTTATTAAGTTTCAATCACGATATTTCTTACCAATCTCTACTATATCTACTCCATATCTACGCCATGACTCCTAAAGTACAGTTGATACATTTAAGTTATAAAAAGACAGAACAAACTATACCCAACAATAAATATTATTTTATTTTCCTGATAATATACTTTTACTAAAAATATGTACAATCAAAATGGTACTATAGCCATCTATTTTGTAATCAATAAAGCACTTTTCAATCGGGAAAATTCCCAGTTTGCATCTGAACCACAGTAGAAAACTATATGTCTCGTATAGAGCTTTTTACTGTGTCGGAATAATGTGAAGGCGACAATTCAGAAGGTAATGTAATTTATGACTCGTGAGAAAGGAGTATCAAACACGAGAACTACCTACCACGGTTTCGATCCGGTCAGAACTCATCAGTGGAGCGTATTTAATGTCTTATGCCCAATATAAGTTAGACGGACATAGACGGACGGAGTTCTATAACATGGCAGGCGAATTCATGATCAAACTCGATTACTACTAAATATTATTTATTTTGGTCATGAGATGTGTAATGCAAGAACATGTTTTTTTTATTAGAAACTAAAAAATTTCGTAAAAAAGTAAATTATAAAAATTTATGGCGTGCGAAACTTTACATCTGCAGATTTTAGCAATGTCAGACTTTTTCTGATAGCTTTTCTTCATCAATAATAACAAATCTTTCGCGTTTTTTAGTTTTTATGTTTTTCAACATTTTATTAACCCCCATAGTTTTTCTACACATAACTGTTAAGTTATTTTCAATTGACTACATTTTGATTCTTGTCTACGATTTTAAGATAAAAGTTAAATATGTAATGAGTTAAAGTACGTAATTACATCACTAGTGAGGTAATGGAGCTTATTACATATTAAAATAGGTGCGGATGAATGGCGTAATAAATATCTACGAAAGAGAAGTTTAGACTTCAAATAATCTTAATATTTTCATTCTATAATATATATATATATATATATATATATATATATATATATATATATATATATATATATATATATATATATATATATATATATATATATATATATATATATATATATATATATATACGAGGGGGTACCCAAAAAAAACGGGAATTTCGTCATAACTTCTTTATTTCTTAATATTTTTACACCAAATTTTGATCACCTTCAAAGTATTCTTCCTTGACCACAACGTACCTCTGCAAAGGATCCTTCCATTGTTCAAAACATTTTTTAAATTCACTTAGCGGGATGTTCTTTAGGTCTTCCAGAGATTTTTGTTTTATCCCATCCACAGTGGCAAAACACTTTCCTCTCATGTCCCTTATGAGTCTGGTAAACAAAAATAAATCACAGGGGGCTAGATTCGGTGAGTAGGGGGGGTGGACAATTGGTGTCATGCCGTTTTTGGTCAAAAACAGCTTTACGGAGAGAGCGGTGTGGGCCGGCGCGTTGTCATGATGGAAGAACCAGTCGCTTGTGCGCCAAAGATCTGCCCTTTTCTTCCGGATACTCTCCCTCAATCTTTTCAAAACCTCCAGGTAGAACTTCTGGTTAACAGTTTGACCCGGGGGAACGAACTCCGCGTATACAGCACCTCTGCAATCGAAGAAACAAATGAGCATTGTCTTGATGTTTGACTTCACTTGGCGAGCTTTTTGGGACGAGGAGAGCCAGGTGTCTTCCACTGGCTTGATTTCTGCTTTGTTTCGGCGTCGTATCCATAACACCACGATTTATCACCAGTAATCACCTTGGAAAAAATTCAGGGTCCTCTTTGAGCTGATTTTGAAGCTCAAAACATGCTTCGAAAGTCGACGCTCCCTTTGCTCGCCTGTGAGAAGGAGAGGGACAAATTTGGCTGCAACTCTTCTCATGTGCAAATATTCGGATAAAATCCTCTGAATTGAACTCCATGATATTCCAGACATTTCACAGAGTTGATCAATGGTTCGGCGACGGTCTTCACAAACGAGAGCATTGATTTTGTGACGTTTTCGTCACTTCTTGACGTTGAGGGGCGTCCCGAACGGGGTTGGTCTTCAATTGACATTTCTCCATTTTTTAGAAGTGAAAACCACTCGTAGACTCTGGTTTTACTTAGGCCAGCATCCCCATAAGCAGTCTTAAGCATTACAATAGTTTCCGCGGCCGATCTTCTCAACAGGAAGCAAAATTTCAGAGCCGCGCGTTGCTCTCGACAATCAGCCATCACGTTTTCGGCGAAATTGAAAAAGTTGTTTCACTAAAAAAATTTATGAGACACATCACATCACCCACAGACGAACTGATAGCGACACAATTTCGACAGAATTTCACACACTAACAGAGCGACAGAATTTTGCACACTAACTCAGGAGACGTGTCCGTAACGGACACCGGATCGAATAATGGGTTTCCCCACTCTCCCTCACCACCACAGCGCAATTCCCGTTTTTTTTGGGTCCCCCCTCGTATATATATATATATATATATATATATATATATATATATATATATATATATATATATATATATATATATATATATATATATAGATCGCACTAACTTAGTTTTCCCCAAAACACCAAAACACTATACACTACACTCGACGCACGTTGGCATCACGTGGAGATGATTAAAGCTCAGTTTTAATCATCTTCAGATGATACCAGCTTTATTGGCGAAACGCGCGTCGACTGGAGTGTATAGTATTTTGTTGTTTTGTGAAAATCTAAGTTAGTGTTAAATGGAGTTAGACATTATTTTGTGATAATTGATCATAATGATACAGTAAAACATTTACTTTATTACTACACAAATTTTATTGTAACTTAACGCTACTATAGTGTCGATACTTTAGCGTATCATTTTCAAGCGATTCAAAAGAAGAATTATTTTCAATCGCTTGAAAATTATACGCTAAAGTATCGAAACTATAGTACGTATCATTTTCAAGCGATTCAAAAGAATTCTTCTTTTGAATCGCTTAAAAGTGATACGCTAAAGTATCAAAACTATAGTAGCGTTAAGATACAATAAAATTTGTGTAGTAAGAAATTAAGTGTTTTACTGTATCATTAAATTAGTGTTATCTTCAGACCAAATTTTCCAACCCACTCCAGTAGATCGATTTGAAGATATTTCATGCTTAAAGTAATGACAATAAACTCGAACTCGATTTTATTTTAAACGGGTTGAGTCTTTCAGTTTCACCACTTCAGCAATATAAGAAGTAGAAAGTAAAATGTGATAACTCTATACCAAAACGCCTTTATTTTGTTTTCGTTGGGGCACAACTATTAACAAAATTATTTGATATCTTGTCGCTTTCAAGTACTTTTTTAAAAATTTCCATTACTTTTTATTTTCAAATTTATCCAGACCCATATTTTTTCTAGACATACTTGTTAGGTTATTATATCCAATTGGCTACGTTTTAATCGTTCTTTTTCACTTGAAAATAAAAGTTAGAACAGTTTCGTTATACGAGTAGAACATAATAATGACTATACAGTATGCAGTGATTTGAAATCTGGTCAAGAAATGAA
This sequence comes from Rosalia funebris, assembly GCA_037954035.1. NCBI lineage: Eukaryota > Metazoa > Arthropoda > Insecta > Coleoptera > Cerambycidae > Rosalia > Rosalia funebris. The sequence continues at coordinate 13,964,136 of JAZFAV010000016.1, read as the reverse complement.
TTTTTTTCGTTTGCTACTTACAAATCGCTTAATTTTTAACGTCTTATTTAAACATAGTTAAAAACACTTTTCATTCCTTTCAGGTGGCTTCATATTAACTTTTTTTATAATATGATATATTAGAATCATATAATGAAGAAAATATCGTGCAAAATTATATTTCTTTTATTCACAGATAACTATGAATACGTCTATGAATGGTGATAAATACAGTCACCATTTATAACGACTTTTTTTCAGTTAGTGAATCAATTTATATATGTATTTTTCATAGGGCATTTAACATAAGACATGAAGCGTATCCTTATAATATTAAGCAATGTTTTTTTATGGCTAGATGGACGATAATGGAGAATTAAATAAGGCGTTTATAATGGAAATCATGCCAGCTAACCTTGGACCAGCCATTTCAAAAACTATCGACGCCTGCTCCCCAAAAGTAAAAGGTAAATAAATAAACAGTTTTAAAACCTTGAAACGGACTTTTCCGCCCGTAGAACATATCTATCTCGAAATTGAGTGCCGAGAAAAAATAAACCAACACATAAATGCAGAGTATGTGTTTTATGCGACAGTCTTACTTTTTTCAATTTTTCTCAAATAGTCCACCATTGTGCTTTCTCATGACCCATGGACAGGGTAGAGTATGCTCTATATATCTCAAAATCAATAGGTATCGTCTGGAAGACGTCCTTGATCAGAATTAGTCGAAACCCAATCGATCCGATACGATTTAGTTGAGCTATCGTGCTAGTTATAGTGCTAACAAAAAAATTCTCAAATAGTTCACCATAGTGCTTTCTCATGACCCATGGACAGGGTGCGGTGTGTCCTATCCATTTCAAAATCAATAGGTGTTATCAGAGAGACATCCCCGATCAGAATCAGTCAAAATCCGATCGATGCGACACGATTTTGTTGAGTTATCGTGCTAACAAGAATGAATGCCGACGACAACGACACACACACACACACACACAAAATGGTTTAATAACCATTAGCTTTTATTTTAAAACCGGAAAATAAATGCTAGAAACTTTTTTTTACACAATTACATTACTTTTCGGCGTATAGTGGAATGAAGAAAAATAAAAATGCTTTGAAATACAACAATAGTTTGTGTATACAACAATACGGTTGCATTCAAGTGATAGTAAGCGTCAAATTTAAACCCAGTGTTGATCGTTATTAACAAGTTTACTTTTAAATATGTCGCGGAAGTAGTATAGCTATGTTACTCCTGGCTCACCTGGCTGTTCATACTACTCGCGGATTATGAACAGTATAAAAAACAGTAAAAAAAATACTGCACGTTTATAGAAAACGTTACTTTAGGTAGCTTAATGGGGCATTCTGTTTCTTTTTTATGTGTTTTTATTTAATTTATTACGGGAACATTAATAGAGGTAGAGCATTCCGGCTTTTTTTATATCTTTTGTTCTAGAGTACTAATTTACAAATAAAATTTTTCTTTCCTTTTACCAAAATTCGAAAAATCAACAAAATGGCGGACTCTCTTCACCAGGCAATTTCTCACCCGTTTTTTCAACTGTTATTGTTAGTAAAAGTTGTACAAAATTTCACAAAGATATCTCGTCACACGATAGCCAAGTGTTTAAAGAAATTGTGTACGAAATTTCAGCTCAATCGATTGGATAGCTTTGGAGAAAGCTTGCTCACCGTTTTGAAAATCGTTTTTCGAGAAAAACGCGTTTAAAGTGTTGAAAGCTAATTACTCAACGGCAAGTAAAATTACCGTCAATCCGAAGTGTTTGTGTCATACAATTATCCCTCCTCTTCTTCATAATCCTCCAACCACGCTGTTACTTCCTCCCTTTGTTCTCTTCAGACCCTTTTAGCAGCATCCGAAACCTTGCGCTCGACGACGTTATTGATACGCGCCTTATCGTGGGTCCTGGCATAGATCTCGGCGTAAGACCCCACGATAACACCCATGATATAAAAGTACTAAGATGCCCTCATTAAATATCATTGCAGCTAATTGAGTCGCTGATTCGATAACAATGAAGCCATAATGCTGATGTTTGGGCATCATGCTCTAAATCATCGCATTTACTGACCCATTGTTATTTTGCGTATGAGCTTCCAAGCACCTCTTCAGCAAATTTTCCGACGATAAATCTTCGTAAACTGGCTTAATGACTTTTACCGTCTCATTCAGAGGAGTGTTGTGCTTGTACTCGACAAAAGAATTAGTACAATTTGTATAATGGATCTTTGTGCGTGTATCAATTTAGTGACGACGCACCTATCACATGCTACACCACTCGCAATTGTTACTAATATGCCACAATTACCAGCACATATGTCTAGCGACATAGGTTTTAAACAATCACGTACGGCATAATTTGCCGAACAAAATGCAATTATGAATTCACGTTTTAGCTTTATTATATAATTTGATTTATTGGTGTCTCAATATTTCTGTAAAATTAGTTTCATTTTTGTTTCATTTATTTTGATTTTTGTTAAATTTATTCATTTAGTTTGATGGAAGTATCACATCCATTGAATATTTTTGTGGAGAACATTTTCATTACTCTGTCATAGGTTGATGGATTTGTATTGTACTAACTGTTATCCTAAAATACGTTTTCGGCACGACACTTCAAAAATATCAGTTGATTGATTCATACGATTGCTACCTGTGACTCACACGCAAAGAATCATTATACATACCGTGTGTATAAAGGTAAAGGTCACGAGGTAAATATATATTTACCTCATGAGTTTAACTGAGCTTTTGACTGAGTTTCCTGCAAGAAAATGTAGTATAATGGATTCCACGAAATCAGGTGACAGATAGTCTGGCGATTTGTATTTGGGAAGTGGTCCGTTAAATAGCTGGTGTAAATTTAATCGTAAGCCACTTTTTTACGTCTTCACGTTTTTACGTTTCAGTCAAGTTTGTCAAATAATAAATGTCATGTTTCACTCGTCATCCGATCTCGGGGAATTCATTTTAGTAATGCTCAACAAATAAACGTTAGTCACATTTAGAAAGGCGCAAACTTTAATTTTCTTCCTCAAGAAAAAATAATCCAAGTCTCACGTTGGAACATCTTTTTTCACACAAATATTTGCTGTTATTTACATTATATTTCGATGTTGAATTTATTTTTTACGATGAAAATTATTCTTAAAAATAGGTCGCATATTCAAACCGCATCTGTTGAGGAAAAAGAAAATTATACAATTTTAAAGCAATTTCAAAACAAATATTTGCTTATTAAAAAAGGTAATATTTGTTTCAGCTGCTTCTGGTTTAGAAGACAAGGCATATGCATTTCTCGTATGTGTACTTGCTGAAGATCCTGACGTAAGTATAATAATATTAATAATAATAATGCCTTTATTGCCCGACAGAAAAAAATCCATTTATAGGACAAAAATATGAAATACAAATAACTAAAAAAAAGTGTGTATATGTAAAATATAGAAAAATAAAATCTATATAACTAATATACGACAGTAACATTTCAGTAACTTACGCGACAATAAAGAGTGGTTGTTTATGTAAAAACAGTAATTTATTTATTTATTTATGGTATTTATTTATTTATTTATTACAACTACTCTACAGGAAAACCCATTTACAGAACAGGAAAGTACAGTGAGTGTCCACATTCTAATTAGATTAATAAATTTCAGAAACATAACAATCAAATTTAATACAAATACGTATATACATATTTATTACCTAGGTATATGAAACAATATATGAAAAATAAGAAAAACAAAGATGCGGATCAAGCATAACATTGTCTAATAAACAGAAGAGTGCAGTTAAATATATCGAAATTATAACACTCGTTGTATTTAGTACACATTAAAAACAGAAGTGAGAATATTAGAACATTAGTACGCGGAATAGAGAGGTAAAAGCTTTTGTATGTTCGAGCATGCAATTGAGGTACATACAAATTTAGCTTGCCTAATAGGTTTTGACAGTCAATCATATTGTGTATAGGCTTATATAGAAATATCTGAGAACAATATTCCCGCCTCGCGTCAAGTACTGTCATCGCAAATCTTACCAAAAGACCATTTTGAGGGAAATCAATAGGTGGATACACAGTGTCTGATTTGAACCATAATAGTTTCAAAAACCTTCTCTGAACCATTTCCAAGCTGTTAATATGGCATTAATAATAAGTATTCCATACTAAAGGTCCGTACTCAAGTTTAGATCGGACAAAAGCAAAGTATAGAATTTTCAATGTATCGGTGTTTGAGAAATCCCTGCTAGTCCTTATTAACAAACCCAGTGTATGCAACGCTTCAGATACTACTTTAGTTACGTAAGCGGTAAAAGACAGATCTTTTTAAAAAATTATGCCGAGGTCTCTGAATGTGCTAGGTCTTTAAAGAATAGAGCCGCCTAACCTATAATCGTATACTATTGTAGATAATTTAGCGGAATAGGACATAACATTACACTTAGATACCTTTAGATATAGTTTGTTACTAGAACAGCAATTAAGAAGATTAGACAGATTGTTCTGCAGAAGGGCACAATCATCCAGGGAAGTAATAACCTTAAATAATTTAAGGTCGTCAGCATATAACAGACAATTGACAGATATTACTGTGACAATGTCGTCAATAAAGATATTAAACAGCAAGGGACCGAGAATAGAACCTTGAGGCACACCTGATGTGACACCATACTCAAGGGACCCGAAACCGTTAATTTCAACGTACTGTTTTCTGTTAGAGAGATAGGACTTTAGAAGGCTTAATAAATTTGTTCAAATATCAAATCTTGTAAGTTTATTTAGTAGTATATTATGATCGAGCCTATCAAAAGCTTTGGTGAAGTCGGTGTAAATGACGTCCATTTGCTTGCGTTGGTCAAGAGCTTCAGCTATGCTTTGGGTAATACAAATTAAGTTAGATGTTGTAGATCGTCCTTGCATAAAGCCATGTTGATACTCTGAAATTTGTATACTTACATTAGGATAAGTTGCGTCATGAATTAATATTTGAAGGGATTTGAGAAAATTATATAAAATAACGATTGGTCTAAAGTTACTAATATCCGTGTTGTCGCCCTTTTTAAAAACTAGACAGACTTTAGAATATTTCCAAATTGCTGGTATAGAAGAGCGTTTTATGCATAAATTAAACAAAATCGATATTGGACAGCCAATAATTGGTGCACAGTCCTTAATTAGGAATGAAGGAATTCCATCAGGCCCAGTGGTTAGCTTGAGTTTAAGTTTCTTTAATGCCGTTTGAATTTCCCGTTCACTAAAGGGAGTAATACTGATGTTAACATAGCTAAAACCATCACAGAGATCAGGGAGAGGTTTACCAGATGGGAGTGAAAACGATTTACTAAAAAAATCAGCAAATGTGTTGACAATATCCAAAGGGTTGTCCAGACTTTGATCGTTATAATGCATTTGAGATGGTATGTTGCCAGATGTTCTTTTACTGTTTACAAAAGCCCAAAATTTTTTTGGTTCCCTGGATATATTGACTTCTGCATTTTTAACATAATTGGAGTAAGCAACATCAATATCGTTCTTTACCAGATTCCGAAGCCCTTTAAAATTATTATGAGCCTCTTCGTCATTGTGGTTTTTATATCTACGCCAGTATCTGGCTTTAAGTTTAATATTTCTTATAATAATGCCGTTGAACCAAGGAGGATATGTTCTCTTACGATATTTAGTGTTATACTTAAGCACTATGAGATCAAATAACTGATACAGTTTGTCATAAAAGGTTTGACATGCAGATCCAACGTCTAAGAAAACGGTAAGAAGAGACCAGTCTACATCGAGTAGAGTTTGTTCTCCTAAAATTATAACTGACATTAGAATTTTTCAGAAAACGTGTTTTTGAATCAGTCACCATTTATTTCCACAGTAATGCTTAAAGCAGAGTGGTAATCATCCTCACTTGTTAGAACTTCATCAGAATTAACCACATTGCTTCTTCTGTTACACAAAATTAGGTCTAGAAGTTTATCGTCTTTGTTAGAAATAAAGTTATACTGCTGAAGATTAAGCAGATCGAGCTAGATATTTAGGGCTTGTACCTTACCATCAGGCTGATGGCCAGCTAAGTACGAAGCATATTTTAGAATATTAAAATGTCCTAATATTAATAAATCCTTATTTTGAATAGTAGGATGAAAGATATTCAAATAGTTTCTCATAATCTGCAACTCCAACACTTGGAGGAATATACTTAACAAATATGTACATATTCGAGTGATGTAAATTAATTTTAAAGCATAACAAATCAATGAGGGGAGATAGTTCCATATCACTCAAGTTCAAAAGTACCAGAGTCTTTATTATGAGTACAGTTGCTCAACTCACAAATGCTAGATATTACATAATAATTGTGTGACATAAACACAAGTTACAAAACAGCACGTTAGTTCTTGCAGTCTGACAATAAAATATACTTTCCTCTCGAGAACCTAATCAAAGTATGCATGTACTAAATATGCTTAGTAATGCGGGTGTATCTATACTATTACGGAACAATTTAAATAATAATGAGAGGCTAGAAAGCACCTTTCGAGAGTTCAATAACTGGATGTTAAATCTTCGTAAAAGCAATGTACGGTCGTAACCCCTTATTGGGTGATAATACGAAATGACAAATACGTCATGAAACGGCGTTGAATATTTTCAAGTTAATTCATAGGAAGCTATTCTAATTTAGAGTAAACTAACTTAAAATACAAACATATTTTAAGGTGGTAGTATTATTAAACGATTTTGTGCTTCTAACCACGTAACCAATGATTTTATATACATTAAAAACCATATGGTTAACACTCCCAAAGAACGATAGTTTATCATCAAAGTACACACCAATAACATTAATATTTTCAGAACGTGTTAAAATTGTACCAGCAAGAGGATAGCCATATACCAATGGTTACCTCTTCATGCTATACGAGTAAATTTTACATTTATATATGTTTATTGATAGTTCATTCTTTACACAGGTCGGTGAGTTTTTTCAACCTCAACAGTATGCAATGTAAGCATTAGAGACAAATTGTTAATAACTATTGGATATGGTCTCACATTTCCGTGATGTACAGGGTGGGCGAAACTCGATGTCTCAGCTTTATTATAAGAAAAGGAAAAACGATAGAAAAATTATGAAATAAGGTTCTTGAATGGGATTGAGTAAGGTGCATTTTAAGCTAAATTTACTTATTTTTCCACATTTGGAAACTGAAGTAATGACGTCACCGAATTTTATTTCCCAGAAACATACCTATGTTCTGGCATATTTAAAAAGAGTTAATTTTTATGAATAAATTTTGTAAAGTGAAAAATTTGCTATCTTTTTTCGTTAAAATATTACAAGCAAATTTGTAAAAAAAAATATTATCAAAAATTCGCAATCGGTCACGATTTAAACAAGTAGCCTTTGAAAACACATAGTAAAGTCGCATCTGTCAATAATTAATCTAATGGTTGACAAATATTGTTTTGTTGTCATTTGACTGTCGAAAAATATTCACAACGAAAAAGTCGATATGTTATTAGTTTATGGGGAATCTCAAAAGAACCTTAGAAGAGCAGATCAGTAATACACCCAGAGATCCCGAACGTCTTATTTCAAGCTTAAAAATATTTGCAAGATTGGAACGCAATTTACGTGCAAAAACAAGGCATTTTCTTCTCGAAAGGGAAGATAATTGTTAAAAGGGTCAATTGTGATAAGACTGTTGTCACTGTTTTGCAGTATTTTGAAGACCATCCAAGGAACTCGATTCGTCAGGCTTGTCGTGAGTTGAATTCAAAATATAGTTCGGTACGAAAAATTTTGAAAGAAAACAGTTATCACGATTATAAAATTCACAACTTAGAACACTTGTCAGATCAACATCAACAACGAAGAATTAATTATGTTACCAAGTGATAGTAAACTTAGAGATCAATGACAATCGGTTTTTTCAGCGCGTGTTGTAGATGAACGAAGGCCGTTTTCTTAGTAATGGTAAGCCCAATAAAGAATATGAACATTTTTGGGCTACTGAAAATCCACATTTTGTCAATCAGATTGAAGAACAAGGACATTTCGGAATTAACGTTTGGTGTGGTATTTATTAATGGGCATTTGATTGGTCCATATTTTTACGAAGGAATTTTAAATAGTGAACGATATTTGCAATTTCTTCAAGAACAACTTCCTGTGCTTCTCGAAAATGTCTCGCAGCCATTACAGCTGCGAGCATGTGTTTCCAGCATGACGGAGCTCCACGGCATAAAGCAAGAATTGTCGAACAGTATTTAAACGAAACTTACGGAGAAAATTGGATAGGTATAAATGGACCGATACAGTGGGTGCCTAAATCACCGGACTTGACCCCACTGGCTTCTTCTTATGGGGAACTTTGAAAAATAAAGTTTACAGAACATCATCTCTTAACTTGAAACATTTAAAAGAAAAAATCAGAAATACTTGCGATGAACTATCTAGAGAAATGTTTCGTAAGGCTTCAGTGAGAGAAGTAAGGCGGAGACTGCATAAGTGTTTAGAAGTAGGAGATGGTCACATTGAAAATTTGTTGTAGTGATTGCCCACATACTTTGTTTCTTTCTGTGGTAATAGTTGAAACATATTATGTGTTTTGTAATGTTAAATTAATAAATAATACTAATTAATAATGTTTAATTATTGACAGATGCGACTTTGCTATTTGTTTCTAAAGGCTGCTTGTTTAAATCGTGACAATTGCGAATTTTTGATAATTTTTTTTTTTTTACAAATTTGCTTATATTTTAACGGAAAAAGATATAAAATTTTTTTCTTTACAAAATGTATTTAGAAAAATCAGCTCTTTTCAAATATGCCAAAATATAGGTATGTTTCTAGGAAGGAAAAATTCTATGACGTCATTACTTCAGTTTCCAAATATGGAAAAATATGTAAATTCAGCTTAAAATGGACCTTACTAAATCCCATTTAAGAACCTCTTTTCAAATTTTTTCTATCGTTCTTCATTTTCTTATAATAGAGCCGAGACATCGAGTTTCGCTTACTCTGCACATTGTGCTTTTTAGTCTGAAGAATTTATCGCTACATCCGGTGTTCCACAAGACACAGTACTAGGGCTCCTAATTTTTCTTATATTTTTTAATGATATTGTTGTCAATTGCCTTTTATATGCCGATTAAACTGAGACATTGAATTTCGCTCACCCTGTACTTCAGAGAACGCTAAGAAGGTCTATAATTTAAAACCATTATGTGAAATAAAGCTCGAAATCTGATAATTCCCACAAATTATTTTGTTTTTAAGTTTTAATAATGATTATCGAATATCTGTTTCCGTAAATTTTACTAAATGATACAGGTTTAGTGATTCCTAGAACATACGTTTATAGCCCATACATTGTCAGTGGAAAAGACACTGAAAAAAATATATAGCTAGTGCATTTTCAATTTTATTTTCGCCATCAAAAATTCCTCGTAGAAGAAAACCATTGATGATATACGCGTCGAACGTTTCTTACTCTGAGCGTAAGACCAAAAACCTTTAGGATCAATCTTAAAGTTTTTTTCTAAATTTATCTTAAGTAGTTGCTATAAACATCAGCTATTTGCACTTTAATAATGACTTGTGGCAAGAAGCCATTATTTCATTGTAGTGTGTACGCTGCTTCAGAGTGATATAAACATTCTGAATGATGTCAGTCGTTCTAAATTTTACCGTCAAAGGTCGTATCGGGATCATGAACTTGCCAATATCAATAGTATTTGATAAATTCTATCAATGAAGTCAATCATCGAAGGCACCTCGATTCGATATATGTCCATTAAATTCATTTTTAAATATAATAGAGTAGTACATGTTGCATTGTTGAAGTACCGAGTACAATACCTAGGTGTATAATAATTGAATTTAACTATACATTATCACGGGATAATGTACCAAAAAAATAACACTGACTTAGTATTCCACAATACACCAAAACACTACATACTACATTCGACGCGCGTTTCGCCAACAAAGTTAGCATCATCTGGAGGTGATTAGAACTCGTGAGTTTTAATCATCTTCAGATGATGCCAACATTGTTGGCGTCGACTGTAGTGTATAGTGTTATGATGTTTGCTGTTTTGTGGAGAACTAAGTCAATGTAATCTTCATACCAAAGGTTCCAACCTACTCCAGTACCAAAAATATACGTATCTTAACCTTCAATAAGTGATTGACAAACTAAAAATATATTAAACGTTTACTATGTTAATTTAATGTGTTAATTTTATGTGTCAATCAAATATTTTTGGAAATACTACAAAAAAAAACTATTTTTGTAGTATTTTCTGAAAATGTATTTTTATCATTTATTTCAATCTGTAGAAAATGTCAAATATTTAATTTAAAATAATGAAGTTAGTAGCACTTCCAAAAAAACTTAAATTGACTTATTGTATGTTAGTCATCTTCTATAATAAAATGTGAGATTTAAATTTGTAAATATATTCTAGACATTTTTGAAACAATAAATTATTAAAATTATATCGAATTCGTTCCATTTATCGTGAACTGATTGTTAATTATGAAGGACGTTAATATGGATGAACCGATACTAGAAAATGCATAGAGTTTGTATGAAACTTCAGTATATCATTTTAATTAAAAATACCTTTAAATTTTTCTTGTTATGAATAAGGCGCAGATCTAAACCATCTTTTTAACAGCAGAATATTTTTTATGCATACTTCACATTTGTCGGATAATAATGAGCAATCCGCTGCACAAATTAGCAAATAGAATTATGATATATTATTATATATAAATGGTAAATTGTCTGTTTATTCAATATATGTATATCTTTTTCTGCTTTTAGGTTTTTCTCTTCTTTTAAAACCGGAAAAGTGGATTTCTAACCTTGCCTGAAATGGAAAATAAACTGATATCTTATATTTAAAGATGAGAAAATAATGTTTTTTAAACAATTAATGACAATTAGCGCATTAAAGTTTTAATTAAAGTATGTGTGTACTTTTATTTAAATATGGTATTTATGATGAAGGGAACGGGTATTTTAAGTTTTCATTTACAAATCCATAAATTTTATCGATAAAAAATGCAGATATATATTCTAATAGATGGAAAGTAATCTGATGGCTCATGAAGATGCAGACATTGTATATACAGGGCCTTCATTAATGTTTACAAGCCACGTGACCACGAAATTTAGGCAACCCACATTACACTATTGGTATCTTGTGTAACTAAAAATAACTAGGTCCAGTACAGTCGCGATGGGAAAATTTGGAAGAAACTTTTAGAAGTTTAGCTTATATAAGTGAATGAAAGTTTTTAGTGTTTCAATATTAATTGTAATAGATTCTCAAATGACGAATTTGAGAGGTATATCGCAGTCTTTAAGGCAAATGCTATTAAATTGAGCCTTGGACCAAGTGCTAGGTCCAAGATGCTTGTTAGGTTAGGTTTGCTAACAAAATGCTCGTTAAGTTAATAAATAAACGAATTCCATATAAATATTGAATAAAATTTTGATCTCATGTTTTAATTTGATGATTTTAAATTCATCTCATGAAAAAAATGCATATGAGATGAATTATAAATCCAGAAATCTCCCAGTTGAACGAAATTACTCGTTTTTTAAAGTGCTTTTTGTTGCATTAGCACAGCAGAAGCTTCGTGGTAAAACTGAAGTATGTAAAATATAGGTGAGAATAATGTTAAATAAGATGTCGAATGTTGGAGACGAAAGTCGAACATTACTGTTTCTTGACATCTTGAAGTAAAAGAAAACTGAGTACGAATAATAATGGCGACTGCTGTACATAACTCCATGGACCATAATATTCTCAGAAATAATATAAATATAATGAATTGAAGAATTATAACTCAAATCATGCAACAAGCACATATTTATAAAGATATTTTAAATGACACGCATTCCAAAATTCTAAAACTAGATAGTGGGTCTACCGCTCACAAGAATAACTTTAAACGTAGAACTGATAGAACAGACAAATAAGGAATTTCTTATTGAAACAGAGTAAAGAAATATGAAGCCAACAAAAACCATGATATAAGCGAAGGCCAGTGAACTTAATGGCAGAATAAATGTTATGGGCCGTACACAATGATATTGTTAAACCGCTAAAAGTACGCGTCACGACTCTGACGACCAATCAGCTGTCTGTAAAGTTGAAGTCCGTTGCCAGGTTACATAGATTTTACGTCTTGATAAAAATGTGGCCTTAGTTTCAAAAGTAACTAGTTTAATTGCAGCCAATTTATAAACAACAGAATTACTGTTTAATAGGAACTAACTGATCACGTGGCTTGTGAACATTAATGAAGGCACTATGTTTAATATAGCCGAATTGGTATTTGACCATCTAACTATGTTAGTATTTAAATTCTTGAAATATAAATTAGTTAGATGAAAAAAATCCTTTTTAATTCATCCTGTGAGAAATTCTATTGTAGTATGGTTACTCTCTTAAAATGAGTATTTTAAATTTTCTTAATTGTCTGGACTGATTACCCTTTACTTTACTTTTTAGATATCGTTTTAAAAATAATCTAATATAAATGAATCAGGAGAGTTGACTATCCATCGTTTACCTTCTGACCTGAATATTATATGTTTTCTAACAATATATATTCTCAATATTTAGAAATCATAGTTGAAAATATATATTCCTGAATACATTATATTACTTAAAAAAGAGTCATCATAGTCATCATCTATGGATATTAAAAATTATACTGTCGCATCAATCACGAGAAAAATCTGAAAATTACATGCATTACGTACATTCTTAAATTTAAAAAATAATCGTTTTATTTTCATTTAATATTTAGTAAACCATTTTTTTAACAGACACATAATCCTTGTTCTTTTTCTCCGTCAATGTTATACAAAATGCAATTCCTGTTTAAAATTATTGTGACGCTAGTGTAGTTTATATTATAGTGTAATTTTTATTTATTTTCAAGAAGATTTTCAATCCCACTGAAGTCTCTCCGACTATTATTAAATGTGTTCTTATATTATTTTAAGTTATTGGCCATATCTCCACAAGAAGTCATCATATATAAATATTATACTTGTTTCTGTTTCTATGTACTTAATATTGATTCAGGTTAATTTAGAGCAAATTAAAAATTCAAATTAACAGATAACCAAAATAGGAAATTAACTTAAAATTAACTTCCACTTATCATCTTTAAAGTATATATTTAATCGCGACTAACATTGCCGATATTTACTTTAATTGATTAGTCTTTAAAAGTCACTCAATTTGACCTCTTCCATGTGATTCATCGCTCAGGAAATCTCTGATCCAAAAGTGTTCTTGCTCACACATCATAATATGAAACAGTCTCATCCAATTGCAAAAATAGACCATCTTCAGGCAAATTTGTCGTCTTCTAATACTTGGATGATGATGGTGTCTATCATATTCTCGAATGAATCGAGATACATTCGTCCATTTAAATTTCCAGGAATAAAAAGAGTACCAATGAATGAGAGGACAGAGAATACCTTTCGAGATGATATTTTTTCTGATCATTACATATAATATGTCCTATAAAGGCAAGAGTTTGGTCAGACCAACACCTCCAGAGAGTTGTGTCTGTTGACAGCTCCCATCAAAGAAAATATACTCTTATCTAGAGAATATATTTTATAAATCAAAATCACAGATCTGTGAACGACGACCCCTGTCATCCTCATTAGACATGTAAAAAACCAATTGTAGAGGCATGAAATGTGGAAAGTATAAGAATTCTATAAACGGAACCCTTAAGCACCGAGACAGATATCTGATACTGTTATATTGAGGTCAATCGACGACTAAAAATCCCCGTACATCGATTTAGCCAACTTTTAGTTATTTTATTATATTGATTGGTTATTCACAACATTCATTATTATTCTTACTCCAAAGATAAATTTTGATTTCCATTTTTGCATTATTTTCATTATGTTGTCTCAAAGATAAGCAGATTAAATTGCGTTGTCATCTACATTTCGAGTCATTAAACTAGTTTCAAAAGATCCATATGGAATAGATGCATTTCTAAAACAGTTCTCATAACAAATTGGTTGGTTACAGATCAGTTAGCGGACTTAAATGAACCACGACCATTATCAGGAACGAGAAACTTGTCGTATGATTTATCACTCGACCTGTATTTCCATTTTAATATTTGAAGGGGTAGTTGTTTTCAGAAGGTAGTGTTAGTAACAGTGACGGATTTCAGGTCAATAGTGTCCCGTTGGAAATAAAAATTAACATTTCAACAGTTATTTCGAGTGTTTTGTTTTAAATTCGACACCCTGTATACGTATACATGAAAATAAAATTACTAGATAAATATAATATACATATAAATATCGAAGGTTGCTTCATTTGCACAATTAATATTTAAATTGGAAATCAAAATTCAAACTAATTATATAGAAAAAAACTAATTTTCTTTATACACTTAATTATTGTTAATAACTACTTAATTGTAGTTGTGAACTAGATAAATGATTATTTTTAAATATATAGCTGAAGGGTTTAACAAATCAGTTACATAGAAGCAAGACACAAAAGGTACAAATAATTATATACGATAACCGTCAAAAGTTTACATATATCAAATATAAATATAAATATATATATATATATATATATATATATATATATATATATATATATATATATATACATATATATATATATATATATATATATATATATATATATATATATATATATATATATATATATATATATATATATTGATTTTTTACGCCAGTAATTTGCACATCTGAAAACCCAATAAATGTTCATTGAATATGTCCACCAATTTTTAGTTTAGAGGGAAAAACTGTTTCCTGAAATCATCATCAACACCATTGATTCATTCCTTGTTCTAAAAACTGTGACATTTAGACTTTTATTTTTATTTATGAAATTATTTATTTATTTTAGTTTTTAATATTCTCACCTACAATTATCGCAATTTTCCAAAATATTACAGTGGGATACAGGCCTATCCTTTTATTGTTTAATAAATAATAATATCAGAGAGCTGTAGAAACAATAGATATGAATTTGTAAAATAAAGAAACAACAATTTGCATAATTCCTGATATACCTACCAATAATTATTAAAGGCGGTTTGCAATTTCATGAAACGTTGTTTCACAAGATTGAAACAACAACTGAAATAGTAGCGTAATAAATCTCACAAAGAGTACTAAAAACTTAAGAAAAAATGGTAAACATTTTCTTACAACTAGAAATAGGAACCTGTTCATCGGATTTTTTAAAAGAATATTTCGAATTGAAACTGACTGAGAGTATGTCAAATAAAATGGAACTGGATGGGTATTCCCCTATATGGAAATCTGCCTGTCTCTGTTTGATATCACTCCCTGAGCATAAGTGTGGTTGACGCTCACCTCTAAGTGTAAAAATTTCTATAATAAAATTGTAAATATTTTCTGTCAACAATTTTTTCTATATCAGTACTAATACTGATATAGTCCTTGTACAAAGATACCCGTGGATTTGTGTTGCGTAGTCGTAGATCGAAATAATAATAATTGGAATTACTATCATGCATTTATGTCTATTACTTCTTGTCAAGCAATTCTAGTGTTCTAGTCTAAGTTTTCTTATTATTGTAATCTTACGCAATTTTTGGATTATAGGTTTCACCACAAATCACAAAATTTACATAATCGAAGCCTATTTTGAACCTAATATGCCAATTAATTCCATTAACTAATTCTATTAGTTAATGGAATTTGGGCATATAGCCCGCGTGTATGTTAAAAACATTCGACAGTACTTCCTAGACTTCACAGCATTTCCAAAATATTGCCTTATAAATTGTCTTGGTATGTTTCGCGAAAAAATCTAATTCTAGACCGATCGTTCGTAAAGAAGAAAATGCTAATATGAGCTTTATTTCAATTTTACACCTTTTACTGTCCATATTAGACACTCAAGGAAAATAAAACACCCTTGAAATAAAATACACTTTATTATATTTTTCTTGTTAATATACAAAGTTCAGTTACTTATTACACTAATGAAATATTGGTATGTATTAAATGCATGTATGTGCTAGTGAAAATTTAGAAAATATTTATATACATATTCGTGAACAATGCAACCCTATTCTTAACTATCACATTTGAAATAATAGTTATATTTTCTAATTTTTCAATTAAATATTATGCTCATATCCTAATGTGAAATTTTTCGGGATAGTAATAAAAAATTAATAACAAAGTAAGTAACAAACGTGTTTCGTTGATATTCAGATTCAATATTCAGACATTCAGCTTTGGGGTTGTACCAAAATGTCAAATATTAAAATTATACAAGCCTTTCAAAATGAAGCACTACGGGACATCGTTAGTGCACCTTGGTATATAAGAAATGAAGATATCCACCAACATCTTAGAATATAAAACGTTGAGATAGAAATTCAAAAATTTGCAAGAAGCCACGAAGGAGACTTCTACAACACGAGAATATCGAGGCCATCCAGCTCCTTCATGACTCCAACCAAATAATAAAATTGAAGAGGATTAAACCCCATGAGTTGTAGTGGTTTAAGTAGAATTAAAGGCGTGGTAATTTATATAGTGCACAAGAAGAAATGCCATACTTGTGAGAAATGGCTAAGAAGGCATCAATAAGTGACTTAGAATTTAAGTAATTTAGTATAATAGGATTAGAAATAAGTTACTTAGGTTTAGTTTAAGAAAGAGAACTACACGATTATTTTCAGCCAGATGGTGCAGCAGCATACGAGTTTGTGGCATGAAGCATAGTATTTCATAGCTTTTCTTTTTGGTAACAGGATGATAGGTTTCCATAAGGATGTTTCCTCTAAGCAAATCTTCTACTGTTTGACCATATATTCCCTTATTAAAAATGTATTTTCAGAAGTGCTGTAGTTAATCTGTAAAAACTATAACCAAGAAATGTTTAAGAGCTGTTCAATGATAATACTAGAAATTCTGCGAAATTCTTTTTATGGTCTAAGGAGTGTAAACTTGGGTGGCGTGGATTAAACATGGTGGGACACATTTTCAACAATAACTTTAATTTGGCTATTTTTGTTAGTAATAACGATATTGGACTATCATTTTAATTTTCAATTCATGTTGTAGTTATGTAGTTTCAATTCATGTTATTTATCTCTAAAATTAATCATATTTGCACATTATTAATGTCAGTATGGCACGTAAGATGACAAACTTTGATAGTGATATGATGATATAATCTAATTATCATTTTTAATATATTTATGTAATAGATCAACATAGTGAAGAACTATAATAAATATTGCACGCAAATTTCCATATTTGAAAAACAATCTGAAAATATTTACATTTGAAGTAAACTTTTTGTCATCACTATGTATTCAAAGTAGATATATAATTATGAAGTCATACATCATTTATAAATCTAAGTATTTTTTATGTAAATATATAAAAAACTATTTCCATCTAATTGCACGAATCGAGGTATTCAAAACAACTTTTTAGTCTACATGTTAGAATATAAATTACTCTCATAGTACGCCATAATTATGATGTCCATTTAATAAAACGTACACATACAAAATATTGTATTGATCATTACTTTATCAGATCGTCCAGACCATTTTCCAGACCCCTCAAAATGGCTAAAGTTATTTTGTCAATCATATTGAGCTTATTTCTCACAGAAGAAGTTCGAGGATTACTCAGTGAATCCGTAAGTAGTTATTTACATATATTAGGATTTTCTCAGTTTACTTTGTTCATTTAAATTAATATTACTGCCATATACTACATTTCCTAGCTTATACAGTTCTATCATCTCTATTTACTAAACGGCTGTTTTCGTGTGTGTCACGAAATCTTTAGGTCGATGTACGAAATGTTCTTCGTTCGAATTTCGGCATCTTGACAAAATCAATATAGAAAATCGATCCTTGCGAACAACGTGGTAACTTTTGTTTCTTGATCCGAAGCCTCTAGAGGCATGCTTCGGAGGTGCTTTCGATATGAGCGAGGGGGGCGCAATATTATTGCGATGTGCTTACTCGTTTGAAATATTATTATGCTACATAAGATTTAACGCTACCCGCTAAGATACACGGGTAAATTTATAAAAATACGGCATAAAAGCACGTCCTTATATAATACGAGGGTAGGGTGAAAAGTTTCCAGTCTGAGCCAGGAATAGCCAGGTCTAATAATTTTTGACTCGTGGTGGCACAAGATAGGAGAAGCTGGAGGTTAGCGTCCAACCAGTCTTAGGACTGATGACCTAATGATGATGATTCCACATTACTATCCCTGACTAGCTTGTATAATAACAATAACTTTCAGATCGATTGCTCTGATAGCATATGTTTAACAGCTTATTGAATAAGACGCCTCACTTGCTTACGTGGAAATGTAAAAATTGGAGAAGCATGCGGTCAAAAAATGAAGTTTGATAAAATGTTAATTAATCAAAAAAAAAACAACAGAATAAAACGTAAAAAACAAATTCATGTTAAACCTTATTTGAAAGGTTTAACATGAATTTAAAAAGAAATGAATTCAGCACTGAAAGACTCTTCGCCACTGAAGAACTCTTCTTCCCAAATTTGTGTTTTTAAGGTTCCTACCATAAAGAATGCCTTCATAAGTTCAAATACGGGGTGTCAGTTTTTTATATTGCGATGGTAATAGTTGCCTTAAAACTAGTCTGGATAGGACTATAAGGCTTACAAATGTTTTCTGATAGTAAGGTATTTATCGGCCAAATGTTTAACATCCAATCAAACAAGAAATGGATTCAATACTGAAGGCTCTTCTCCATCATATTCAACAGCCAAACAGTGGGCTTCTGAATTTAAGAAACGTCGCACAAGCACTGATGGTGAACCACGGTCAGGAAGCCTCGTTGAGGTTACAACTGTTGAAATGATCGAGAAAATTCATAAAATCGTGGTAGATAACCGCGGATTGAAAATGAGTGAGATAACTGAGATGTGAACTGAACGTGTACGCAATATTTTACGTCATCGTTTGTGCATAGAGAGACTGTGCTAGGTGGGTAACGCGTTTGCTAACTATCGATCAAAAATTGCGCCGGAAGACTATTTCGACCGAAAATTTGGCAACATACAAGCAAAATCCCATCGAATTTTTGCGTAGATTTATAATTATTGATGAAATTTGTGTCTACCATTATACTCCTCAAAGTAAACAGGAGTTAGAACAATGGACTGGAGCAGGTAAACTAACACCAAAGAACCATTAATGATGAATACTACGCAGAGTTATTAAATCGTTTGAATGATGAAATGAAGGAAAGATTACTTCATTTGGCGAAGAAACAGATCTTGTCTCACCGTGACAATGCACCTGCGCATTCGTCAGTCATTGCAATGACTAAAATCGACGAATTGAAGTCCTAGTTGTTCCCCCGTTAGGCGCATTCACCATATTTAGCACCTAGCAACTATTATTTGTTTCCTAACCTCAAAACATGGCTCGAAGGCTAAGATATTTGTGAGCAACGAGGAAGTCATCAATGCTGTAAATGCGTATTTTGAAGGGCTCGACAAATCGTTCTAAAATTGGAAGGGATTGAATTCTCTTGATGAAGAATTTATGAGATTATATTAAAAAATAAAATAAAAAAAATAAGAAAAAACATTTTTCTTCATCAGGCCGAAAACTTTTCACTCCACCCTCGCATAACGCCCCCGTTATTTCTATTATCAATGAAAATAACCTCTAGATGAAAAACATAAATTTATATATCGAAGGGGAAGTTCAAGACCAATTTTTCTAGCAAGTTAAATCAGAATGTTTAAGAAGAGAAGGAATTCCGTTTCTGGAGTTTGATAGATTAAGCGACTAGTAATTCTAATATAAATCAATCGGGATGCTAATACCGAAAATGAGTTGTATCGTTGTTACATATAGAAGAGAGTATCATTCGCATGTTAAAATAACTTCTACTGCTCGTGACTAATTAGTTGTTTATTGACTGTGTGATTTAATTTCCATTTAGTATAGTTCTTGGAGTGTTTTATAAAATAAAGACAGTAAACTCCGAAAGAAGGTTTTATCAAAGTTATCCGGTCAATTTAGCTCTAAAAATAGGGGTAAGCTTATAAAAATTTGCATAGAGCTGAAAATTGGTACGAATGTTTGGAACATCATTATAAATGAAATGTGAAAAGTTCGATCCCACATCTGCAAAAAAATTTATTCAAGGTCAAAGTTCGCAAATATGGGTTTTTTGCATTTTTTAGCCAAACGGTAAGTTTTATCATAAGAATATTTAAAAAAAAGATTGTAGATCATGCAGTTATCTATAAAAACTGTTCTTACACTTTCTTTTCTAAGAATTACCATTTCTAAGATATAGCGATTCAAAAAGTTAAAAAGTTGATATTGTCCATAATATGCACGAATACGCCGCCTATATACATCACTGAGTCCGTAATATAAGTAAAAATATTAGTCTGTGTAACTTATACGTACAAATTGTACAGATTGCAAGAAAAATATTAAAGCCGCAGAACAACATCGTCGAACTACAATAAGATCCTCATCTTCTGATGTCATTTTTGATAAATTTATGACAGTTCCCACAAGCCAACAAAAATTTGTGTGAGGGATTTACCGAATCAGAGTTGGCCGGTGGGAATAATTCGGTTTTATACTATTCGGGTATTTACATAGTCGCTGTAGTACGCTTTTAATGTGTGTAAGTTTACTCGTGACATGTGTTTTTATTTCGATTTAAAAATGCCTAGAAATTGTAAAGATACACCAGATATATTTTATAATCCTAACACCTGGTTCAAAAAACGTTATTTCTGCAAATTTGGTTGATCCGCAAAAGATTTTTTTGCCGCCACTTCATATTGAATTAGGATTAATGAAATAATATGTAAAAGCTATAGATAAAAATGGGAATTGTTTTAAGTACTTATGTGGCAAATTCCCAGCTCTTTCTGAAGCAAAATGAAGACATTTTCGTAGGACCACAAATAAGAAAATTAACGAAGGACCAACAGTTTGAAGAAACAATGACAGAAATTAAAGAAGAATCTTGGATATGCTTTAAAAATGTAACAGAAATTTTTTTAGGAAATTATAATCATTCGCAGTATGAGGATATTGTCAACAAAATTCTGGAGAAGTTTAAGCAAGTTGGTTGTAATATGAGCATAAAAATTAAATTTCTGCATGCTCATCTGGACTACTTTCCAGAAAATTTTGGTGCTGTTAGTGAGGAGCAAGGCGAAAGATTCCATCAAGACATAAAGGAGATGGAAAGCAGGAACCAGGATCGATAGGATGTGGCGATGATGGCAGATTACTGCTGGATGCTGAAAAGAGAACATCCAACGAATGATTACACAAGAAAAACTACAAAACGGAGTTTCTTGTTAAAAGGGAGAGATTTGCAATGAAAAATGGAAATTAGAGACTCAAAACTAGTTGTGTTGTTGCTGTTTACTATGTTTTCTTTATATTTATTAAATATAATGTTTATTAAAATGTAATTTTTCCTTTAGTTTTTAATTTATTCTGATTATTCAGTTGATCAAAAACCATACGTGGGGGGTAAAGGCGGAAGGTAGCTATGAAATCAGCGTAAATAACTCACTTATAATCAGTTATCAAACCCAAATCAACTTTCAAATGTCAAAATTTGTAGGCCCATATAAGTTGTTCAAATTTGACTCCAAAATTTTAATAAAACAATAAGTTATTTTGTAAAGTTAAATATATCATAGGAAATTTTGAAATACATATATCACTAATAGGCTTTTTATCCCTTTTTTAAAACATTACCCTTATTTTGAGAACCCTCTAATGGCAATATCGGTAATATTAAATGATACGATGAATGAATTATGGGATATTTTTTAACGAAATCAATATAAACAAAATCTGGGAAAATGCTATTATATATCAGAAGTAATTCTTTTTTGTCCACTACATTGTTTATTCACCATTTTACATAAGAATATAATTTCTATCCACGATCTATAAATACGATGTTAAGATATTTAATTTAAAAAATACAACTTCCCTTTTATAAAATTTTAATATGTTATTCCCTATATGGGTAAAGAGAAGTGTTATAATGGAATTGTTGGAATACTATCGAGCCAATGTTCCGGACAGCATCAGAAGTAACTTGATCTATTAAAAATACAAGAAGTAACAAAATTCTATATTATTTTTAAGTCGATATCTCAAATAATCTCGTCTGTATCCTCGCACAGGATTGAATATTCATTTTTAGTATAATTGTAGTAACTTGACACATCCGTTCAAAGTACTCAATAGTTACAAATAATGCTATAAATAAAATAGTTTATTAGAATTCCAAAGAAAAAATATGTTTGCAATTCAACGTATTTCGTGTTCTGAACAATTCCACAAATAAAATATTTAATATTTTTGTTGTTAATAAGTATTTTGTTTTTTCTTGATACGATATTGTATATCAATCATCAAGTCGATCAAACAACACACAGTTTTCTCCTTTCTCTTATTCTATAGCCCATTTTTCTTTTTAACGTATTCAACTAGCACCAAACAATATGTTATAGGAATACAAGCCCTAATTTTGCAGCCAAAACTATGGAAGTTCATGCGTTATGTGTCGCTAGTACATCTGTGGACGAATCTTTAATAGATCTCGTTAAACTTGGCCATTTCGTAGATGAAGAAAAAATCAAAGTGAGTATTATAAGGGTGTCTTTAATAAATATCAAATATTTCACGGGACAATTCGTAACGTATTTGTAAGATAAACATTTCTTATAAATATGTGATCAAATACCTGTCGTTTCCAAGGTACAGGGCGTTAAAATTTTATTTCTGTTTTAATTTTTTAAATTTGCACATTTTGTAAAATAATCGTTTCAAACTTGTCGTAGTCAATAAGTGTTATAATTTAGCATTATTAATGTTTAATACGATCCACAGGGCAATGGTTTTTCTGGGGCGATCATAACACTTTTTACATGTATCATCGTTTTCCAATTATTCTACAAAATATCCATCTACGCATGGAACGAATACGATTATTTCTTATTTACTTTTATTTATACTATTTTTATGAGATTTTTATTAGAATATTTCGTTTAAAATGGAATTTGAAACGGCCTATTTGACTCTCAGACAATTTAAATTTAGCCGTAGTAATTTAAAATACCTACTTTAAAATAAAATAGTTACGTAAATTTTAATTTTACGTGTACTAATTTTGATTTATTAGTTTTTAATTTTATGCTAAATTTATACTACAAGTTGTACTAAAATACTTGTTTTACTTAATTGATTCAACTAATCAATCACCATGGGAACAAACCCAACTCTACTCTCTTCAACGATATTCTCTACCAAATAATCATCTTCAATTGATTTGCCATTGAGGCCGCAAAGATGAAATCAAAGTGTCAGAAGGCACAAGGCGGGTATGTATAATATTCTCGTTGGTTGCAATTCTAGAACATTGTACAGTGTTGTTCGGCCTGAATCTTTTGAAGTCTTGTTTCTCGCCTCCTGGGCTCGTTGGACACCGATCCGATAGACAACGACATTGAATCCATCAAAATTTTCCCACGGTGAAGAATTATTTGGATTGAAGCTTGCATATAATACCAACTGTAATAACTAATATATAGCTTATGTTTCCCAAGAATATTTATCAAATTTTGAGGAATCAATCTTGTTGCCACTAGCAATAACTTATAGGATTATGTAAAATCTATAGATAAGGTATTGATTTACACCTGTTACCTCAGCAGCAACTTTCCAATTTCTGAAAAACAACGAGCTGTATTACCATCGTTAGATGATCCAGTTTCGATATATCCACTGCTATAACTTTCTCTTTTAAGCCTTTCTGCATGTGCTTTTTCCTTTCTTCCTTCAAAGCGTTTTCTGTATCCGATCTCGCGCTCCATTTTTTGAAGGGAAGCTGGTAGCCGATATGAAGGATACATTCCATGAATCTAATCCATGTGTCGAGCGTCGAGATCCCGTAGTGAGTCGAAGCGTACTTGATAGTCTACTTCACTAAAAAGGTAGATTATTCATCTCGGAAGGTTTCGCTCCACAAACACAGTACAAGAACGAGGATGTTGTTTCAGTGATAAATTGCCGAACCTCACCATCTATCATTCTGAAATAGAGTTTGTGATGGACAGTGAATAGTGTGCCTTTGATTGTGGCTAAATTTGAACAGCTCAATTAATAGTTTATGATCGTCGGTGATTAAATTACAAATTAGGGAATATTTAAGCTTGGAGTGAAAGAGACACAAGGAGGCACAGAAACTATAGAATAAATGGAAAAGTTACTCATACCTCGACTCAGAGTTTACTCATAACTCAGCAATTTTTCCAGTTTTTACTTCGAATATTATTATAGGTTGATTAGATAAAATCATTCAAACCCATACTCGACTCAGAAAATATAATTTTCTACATGGGATTTTATAATTATTTTTTGAATTGTTCCCCACTTTTTCATACCGCAATGAATTCCTACGGTCTTGAAATGAATATAACCTTCTGAAACTCGAGTTCTGATTGCCCTAGATGGTAGCCAACATATATAGACAGCTAATTATCCTTAAAGATAATTCCTATAAATCTAATTCTATAAACACAATAATAAATTATGGTGATGACAGTGTTAACCAAACCCACATGCACATTGTACACACTCTATGGCTATCTGTACAAACAATCATTTTATTTTAGGAATACACAAGATGCGTCCTGGTAGAGATGAAGGTGGTAAGTTTTTAAATCATAAACTACTCGTACATCCGTATCAGATATAAGTATTCTAATATTTATGTTATCAAGTCAATCATATTATAAATCAATAATGTTGATTTTAGATGGACGAAATTGGAAACATTCATGGGGAAGTCTGTCTCCAAATCCTTCCAGAAAGGGTGAAGGTCAAACTTTCTCGAGAAACAATTGATTGTGGTGTCAAACAAGAAGGTTAAAATAAAAAATGTTCTTTAACTACCAATCAATACCCTAAATAGATGATTAATTGTAACGTACGTGTAAAATACTTTCTTCTATGTTGCAGCTATTTCCAACTTAAATGAAAAGGCATACAGCTTGATGAAATGCGTATATGAAATAGATCCAGAAGTATGGACAGTATTTTGAAAACTTTAATAACACCTCACTAACTGATTTTGTTTCAGGATTTTGTCTATTTTTAGATATGGTTAATAAAGTAAACATAAATATAATCTAGGATGGAAATAACTTGTGGCAGAACAATGTTTAAGGGGATTCTTAACTATATTGTTTTTATTTAAATTTATATATAATCATGAATATATATATATATATATATATATATATATATATATATATATATATATATATATATATATATATATATATATATATATATATATATATATAATTATTTTCTATGCATATATAATTATAATTATGGACCTCTGACTCGAGTATCTATTTATATATTTTTTTTTTATTATTTTCTCATTTATTTTTTTTATCACTTTACCTGTGAAAATCATTTTGTACTTATGCGAATAAGTACACTCCAATAATGCATTAATTCGGGGAATACCATAAACGTACATAAGAGAAAAATTATTAAATCCTAGATATGATTTTAAGAAAAAAGTTAAAGAAACCAAGAATACGGTATTCATTTTTCCTCTATATTCTACTTTTACACTTGACATACACATAAATTTGAATGACATACAACCAAATTGTACTTGAGAAATATATCTTTCAAATTCTATACAATTGAAACTGAACTAATCACTTCGGAACCACATTCGGGTATTCAGTTTAGTAAACAATGTAAACATCAGACTCAAACAAACGCGCCTAATATTCAGTATTAAAAAAGTGGCAAAAGATGATAGTGGTTAAAATATAAAATGTACTACGTGTCTAATTGTGATAAGAATCATTTGTATTAATAAGGAGTGTTCCTACAGCACAGCGTATTAGCCAAACATGTTAAAAGCAGTTATATTAATAGGCGGTCCCCAAAAAGGTAAATAAACATAACCTATATTAATATACATTATTCAAGTCAATATATATATTGTATATAGGAACACGATTTAGACCACTTTCCCTCGACATTCCCAAACCATTGTTTCCTGTTGCTGGCCTACCGTTAATTCAACATCACATTGAAGCATGTGCCTCCTTAAACAATCTAAAAGAAATTTTGTTAATCGGCTTCTATCCAGTAGCACAAATACAACAGTTTATCAACGATATGCAGAACCAGTACAACGTAACAATCAAGTAATTAAATATGCTTCAATCATTTTCAAGTTTTCTATTAATACATCTCCTCAGATATCTCCAAGAGTTTACAGCCTTAGGAACCGCAGGCAGTCTATACCATTTCCGTGATCAAATTAGATGTGGCCATCCGGATGCATTTTTTGTAATGAATGGTGATATTTGTGCCGACTTTGCCTTGGAAGACCTATATAAATTCCACAAGGAACAACCAGCATTGTTTGAAAGTAAATCATATGTAAGTAGATTATATGTTTAAATACAATAGATACTAATGAGGGATTACAATTCTTAGGTTACAATTATGAGTACAGAGGCAACACGTCAGCAATCTCTAAATTATGGGTGTATTGTAACTAATAAGGACACTCAAGAAATTAATCACTATGTTGAGAAACCTAGCTCATATGTTTCTACGTTAATCAGTTGTGGAATTTATGTGTTTTCCTTAGATATATTCTCTGTGATTGGTGAAGCATTTAATACGAAACAGCAGGAATATTATAGGTAAAATATTCTCAATAATGTATACAGTAATTTTAGGAAATCCTTGTCGACGCAAAAGTGTATACTTCAGTATTTAGATTAAATATGAATATTTGTTTCACATTTCTTGAAATGCGGATTCTCTTTAAAAGCGGTTATAATGGTGCAATTGTAGGGCCGAAAATGGGAATGGCAACAAAGAAGCCGGATATATTCAGTTAGAAAAGGAAATATTCCCACAACTAGCTGGTACGGGAAAAATGTATGCTTTCCAAGTCAGTAATTGGTGGTCACAATTAAAGACAGCTGGGGCGGCAATTTACGCAAATCGGCACTATTTAGAGTTGTACAGACTGAAACACCCCGAGAGATTATATTCTCCACATGGTGAAGGTGATTGCACAATTATACCGGACGTGTATATCAGTCCGACTGCCTCGATCGACCCTACAGCCGTGGTGAGTACTTCTTCGCTTCAACGAACCATTTGGCCAATTCTGAAGTGATTTTATTCAAGTTGGGTCCAAACGTTAGCATCGGACCGGGAGTGGTAGTTGGCCCAGGTGTGAGAATACGAGAAAGTATAATATTAGCAAACGCTGTCATAGAGGAACGGAGTCTGGTTCTCCACAGCATAATCGGCAGAAATTCGAGGGTAGGAAGGTGGGCCAGGGTAGAAGGGACCCCTTCAGATCCCGATCCGAATAAACCTTTTGCAAAGATGGAAAATCCACCACTGTTTAATAGCGATGGCAGATTGAACCCTTCTATAACAATTTTAGGTAAATTTTCAATGAACTACCGAATCAATAAAAGTGATACTATTGTTATAAATTAAGATAATAATATTTTTCTTATGTAATTATATGAACAAGTATTCTATTAAAAAAGTAAAAATATATTGAAAACATTTTTCCAGTCTTATTAAAATTTCTTGTCGTTAAGGGAATTAAGAGAATTCTGTATTAAATATTTATATTTTGTCAATAAATTTAAATTGTCCTTTTATTTTAGGTTGTTCCGTGACGGTCCCATCAGAAACAATCTTATTAAATACCATTGTTCTTCCTAATAAAGAACTTTCAAGGAGCATAAAGAACGAAATTATTTTATGAGGTATCTTCGTTAAACTTTCATTATATTTAACATAAATTCTGGCATTATAGTATATATTTGTTTATTTTTATTATCTATGTATATGTACATCTATGTTTTATACAAAATATATTGTTTATTGTGTTTAAAGTATATTATTACACGGGACGGGAGGTTCATGAAGGATTTAAAATTTAATCTTTACAGTTTCTAAAATAAAATTATGAGCCTTTAAATGTCAATATCTGTAGCTTCATTCTGGTATCAAAATTAGTCTTCTGATTTTTTACAATCATGATACTGTATTTTATTAAGTTTCATTAAGGCAATCGTAAAATTTCAGTTGAATATGACTCGCTCTGTCCTCACTATATGTTGTATTCCATTTTCATTTCACCTGTGGACTAATCTTGAGGAAAACAAAAATAATACTATTTCTGTTATAAGTATTTCATTCATCTCTGTATTGTTTTCATATACAATTTCTATCCCATGACTTGAAAATCAAGCCCGTAATGTAAAAGGGTTTATAATATTTTGCAGGTCATGATTTAAACTTTTAAGTAATAGCTGAATAAGTGGAAATTTAAAATAAATGAATTCGTGTGTATTTGAAATCTGATTCTATAAACTGACACAGTTTTAGTTTTTAGGATATCAAAAATTGCTCAATGTGTGGCAATATAACAATAAAACGAATGTTTATTCATAATCATCTGAATAGACAAAAGAAATACAAAATTTTACTACATAAAACATATCAAAGAAAACCGAAAGTGTATTTGACTTTGTTATTTAGAAACTGTTTCATATGTTGGAAATAAATATGAAAAATATCTTTATTTTTATTCCCAACTGTCAATATGGACCCAAATGAGGAAAGTGAGTGAAACAACAGCACAAAAGAAATAGGCAAAAAAGCTAAATACGTTTCAGCTAACCCTTCCTATTGTAAAATAATATGTACATCACATTCACCAATACTTTATCCCAAATGAAAAAATTAAGTAATTTGTATTTATGGTAGTTACAATGATTTTTGTGTAATCTGCTGAAAATATAAAACATTTCTCAGAGAAATATTAATCCAAAAAGCTTAGTAAATAATTATAATTCATTGTAATATTTTATGGGAACTATTTGCCTTCAGAAACTAGTTTTGTATACACCCTGTGATTTACAATAAATAACATTTATTTTATTGAAATAAATATATCAAATTAAGTGTAACAATAATATAATTGCTAAATATGTTTATTATCACTATTAAATATATTTATAGTATTGTGTTACTTATAAGGATATTCAGAGTGTAAAATTTCTATCCCTTGAATAAATAGAACAAAATGGGTATCACAAATAGTCGGCCTCATTTTTAAGATATATGTTTGTTTTAGAGATTCTTACAAAATTTAACTACCTATAATAGTTAATAGGAATGTTTGTAGGAAGCTATACTATACTTGAAGAGTTTCTCAAGTATAGCAATGCTCTCATTGGATATTTGTACAATTAATTTTCTTCCTTATTTACAATTCAGTTTGTGAATATTAACTTTTTTTTTATTTTGATATCTATTTAAAAAAATTATTTTTTTCTTAATCACAAAACTACAGATATTTTACGATTTAATTTGCATTTCATCCTATGTTGAAAATTTTAATAAAAGCACGTGTAGTGTGAAAGAACATGGAACAAGGTTAATATTTAGTTCATGTTTAGTCAGGCCATGGAACTAAACGGGTAAATTTTATGTTACCCACATTTATCCACATTTGATACATTTATCCACATAAATATTCACTAAATGTTTAGTGTTATATTCTATTTATTTTTATTACAATGTATCTCATATGTAAATAGGCAATTTACTGTTTAAAATATCAAAGTAATTGGACAAAAACAATTCGGAAATTTTTATTAGATCATCATGTTTCAGCTTGTAGTGTAGTATACATAAAGAAATGCAAGTTAGTTATTTATTAATGAAAATATGGAGATTTACTTTCCACCATCGGTATAGCGTTCTCATGCAGGAACTTATATTTAGCATAATCCTTCATGATGTTCCTGCAGTCAGCATCATTGTCCACATCGAATGATTCCAATATTGTAACGAGTAAATGTACACTGCCTAATATTGCAAATGTAAAGAGAATTGATTCAAATGTGGTTAGAGCCATAACAGGTATTCTATAACTTGCAAAATCTTCGAGGTTTTTTTATTCGTCCATAGTTTCGACTGGTCCTTATTCCATTATATTGCCCTTTTTTATAGCATGATTTATTGAATGTGAATTATTGATGAACTTGATATTACAACAAATTTAAGATATCATTTTTTGACAATTCAAATTCCTTTTTTTCAAATTAGACAATGGCAGAAGTTGTCAAAAAACTTAAATTTAAATCATGTTATACTTAATTATAAACACATCAACAATTCTGTTGAGAGATGACTATTATACATATTTGTAAATCATCAGTTTTTACATAAAATATGCAAACGAAATTGGTTGCATTACCACTATTCTAACCTGTAAGTATGATATACATTTGGTAATTCCTCTTTTATATTTAAATACAACTATTTAACTGTAGTAGTTATAACTATTTCTAGAATAATTATGTTAATGTATGGAACATCTAGCTAGATGTTCATGTACCCTTAAGATTTGGCCTTAAATTAACCCTTCGTTACACACTAAGCGGTCCCCAAGACCGCATTTTTATGAAAGTTGAATTAACGTGGGAACCATGCATCTAGGGCCAGAGACAGCCACTAGTATTCTTCTTCTATTGTACTTAGAACATCATAGGTAAGGAGTTAGGTCTCCTCAACTCTCCGGCAATCGCTGAAGAACGTTGTTGTGGAAATTTCCATGTACGGTATATGTCATGACTAAGGAGGCATGTAACGAAGAGTTGATACTCTAATAATAAACTTCTCATACAGAAAACTGCTGCATATATAAATTATCCCCTTAAACTAGGAAGAAATAGTGGGTCCTGTTTGTTTCTTTTTCTCTATGGTCTTATTGAAGACATTGTTTATGAGTTCTTAGCAAGGTCATAAGCATAATAATTTAATACCGATTAAATGTATATTTTTTATTTAAATAAATATTATTTATAGCTATTGACCAGTTATTTCTGAGATTATAATGAAGATTTATATGTAATATTTAAAAATATATATTTTCATATCACATTAAAACAAGTTACATAAAAATCTAAAATGATTCACTTCTTTATCGTATCATACAAATCAGTTCTACGTTGTGTAAAAATAGGTATTTGTTGCCTAATCTTATCACATTCTGACAAATCAATATTATCGTATATTATTTCTTCGGTATGACCAGCTTGTGCTGTCACTTTTCCCCAAGGATTTGTGACCTGAGAATGGCCCCAAGCTATGTAACCTTGCTCATTTCTTGCCGGACTAATGGCAAACACATACAATTGATTATCCAATGCCCGTCCTCTTTGAAGAATCTCCCAGTGTATAGGACCAGTAGTCATATTAAATGCACCAGGATAGATTAATATTTCACAGTTTTGCAATCTATACAGCTTTGCCAATTCTTCAAATCTCAAATCGTAACATATCCCTAAGCCCACTTTGATTCCTTCAAAATCAAACGTTACCATTTCATTTCCTGCATGTAAGACATCAGATTCTTTGAATGTTATTCCCCCGGGTATATCAATATCAAATAAATGCATTTTGCGGTACTTTGCGAGCAATGCACCATCAGGATTCCAAACGGTACAAGTATTATACAATTTATCATTCTCTATTTCAGGAAATGTGCCCCCAACTAGATATATGGAGTGCTCTTTAGCTGCTTTTGATAGCATTTCACATGTGGGGCCGTTTGGTACTGACTCAGCATATTCATTGAAGAACTTAGTACCGTAAGGCGAGTTGAAGCATTCAGGTAAGGCAACTAATTTTGCACCCCCTTCTTTTGCATCAGCTATCAACCTTGCAGCATTTGTTAAATTTTCCAATCGATTTTTACCTACTTTCATCTGCACCAGAGCAGCACGAAATAGCCTCATCTCGCGATTGTTCTTGGCGAATTAAAAAAAAATTGTAAAATCACCAAAACAATGAGCCTTTTTAAGGTTATGTGATGGTAGATGTAATCGTAGAATAACATACCAAACCTAGAGCCACAGAATATTTGACAGAGTTGAGGCTAAGTTCCTTTCGTACATATATTGGAATAATAATTGGTGTTTGTAAGATATTCTTTTGTATTTTACATTAATGTTATGAGGGCCCCTTATTATGAAGTAATGCTGTTGTATGGTTGCATTTAATTTCGAAAAGGAGGATAACGTATAAATAATATTCATTATATTTATTAATACTCATTAATATTTAATTCAGTAAGAACTAGTGAGTTAATGTTAACACTTTACAACAGACATTCCGTTCTGACACGAGGCTGTCCTGAGACGGACACCCTGTGATCCAAGCCCATTTTTCGTAGCTAAAAATAAAACAACGTTATCGTTTGCTGTTATATATTTATTTTGTACGTACAGCTAGTGTTTGTACATATTTGTAAACACGAAAGTTGTTTAGTAAGTGGAATATTGGTGGTTAATAATATTTGATGGCAGTACACACCACTATTTGCTGTAAAATTACAATAAATGTCCATGGTATTCTGGACCTAAAATTAGATATATGTATGTATTTAAATTGCTGGAATAAAATACATGTTTAAACATTATAAGCAGAAACCTGGGATCTAAACTATTTAATCGAAACTCCTTTTTCTCCCTTTCGCGAAGGTTTCTATTATATCTTGTAAATGTATTGTTTTAGTAATCTCATTTTCAATTTAAATTAACATAGGGTAGCGAATAATATTTTCTATTCCATTGTGGTTTCTAAATAATATCAGAAAATAATCATTAACAACATCTGCTGATATTACCGAAACAGAGATTGTAAGAAAAATATAGCATATGTGGTTAAAATTCCACTAAAACCACTATATGATGAATAATTTTTAATACAAATTTATTAACTCCATAACTGAATTAATTGTATTAAATTTATTCTTGAATCTATTTCTAATGAAATTAACTAGCCCGATCTGAAATATCTACTTCGCATTTAAAATATGTTATGAATATTTTGTATATACATAAATCCTAATCCGTTTTACATAATTCTTTGTCCGAAATCGAGGTATCACACAAAATATTAGGGAATAAAGTATCAAAATATTTATAAATATTTAGTGCAGAATATATTCCTGTACATTGGACATAAGAATATCCAGTATCCAAAAGAAAACCTATATTTTAAAGTATTCTTCTTTTAACTTCCATACCTTTCTTCATATCTGAAAATGATTGTTGGCCTAAATATCTGTTTTCTCAAAAATAGGATATCGTTTCTTGTTATTCAGCTACGTTAATTGTTGTTTTTTTTTTATTACATGGAAATCGGTTCGTAACATCTTAAAGTATTCGAAAGAAGTAATAAAAAATATTGTGCAGTATTTTGATTCTTCTACTTTCTTTGAAAGCTTGGAAACAGTGTTAATAGTTTTTAAAATCTTTATCTCAATTAAGTCTTGAATTTCTCAGATTTTTTTTTATTAGCGTCATTGAATTCAGTTTGATTTCTAGATGTCATTATGATTTACAGAAAAACATAACCATGTACTTCAAACAAAAGGCCTCTATGTACCATATTCTAATTACCACTAAATAGATTAGAGTCAACTTATTTTATATTCCTGACCCAATTTACAACTTTTGGAACTATGGCACAACCATCATAAACTTTTGAAGTCCAGCAATTTTTTTTTTCATTCTGGGTGATTTTGGGAACTGCTCTTTATGTTCATGGGACCCATACTGCAATGGGATCGTTTTAGTTAAATATTTACATAAATAGGTGAACATGAAGTGAAGTGAACACATAATCCAATTCGAATATGCAATTTTAAATAACAATTTCGAGAATACAACATTGACAATTCAGAATAAACTTACAAATGATATTAGATAATTTCATTGTTATGGCCTTTTTCGTTTCTTGGCATAAAACAACGTCAGTGCAGTCACATCAGTTAAAAGACATGGCGATTTCTTGATTTACCTAGGAACAAATATTGATTCAAAATCAATCGAAATGAGTTGATTAATCTATTGTCTAATTCTGTTCACGAAAAGAAATCATTGTTGCAGTCCACTCTGTTAAATATTCTTCGATAATAAAAAGTCTATTTAAAGATGGAAGGACCTTTGACTCCCTGGGATTCTAAGGACACTGACGGAACTGAATTATGCAGTAAATTGCCACAAAAGTACCAATAAATACAACTTCACAGAAAATTCTAAATTACATTTGTTAAAATAAACTAGTAGATAACGTACCGAATCTAATAACTTTTCTAAAGATTTTGCTAGCACTTCCACTATCTGTGCCCAGGCTGAACGTAGTTCTTCTAAATTAACATTAGTATATAATAACATATCTACGTTCAACCATGAGTCAAAATAGGCTCATGTCAATATAGAATTGAGTCAAACAATAGTCTACATCAATGGTTCTCAACCGGTGGTACGCGAACCCCTTGGGGGTACGCGAAAATCTGTAAGGGGTACGCGGTTAACTACCAAAAAGTATACAAAATTATATTGATACGTGCTAGAATTAGCAACTTGACTTGTTCGCAAAAGTAATCGAAATATCGTGTGATCCTACACTGAAACAAAAGTATTGCAATACTTTGTTAATTAACTCCTGGACTGGTATTGAAAAAGAACATAAAGTACTGTCAGGCATTGCTGTGAAGTACCTTCTGAGGTTTACGACAACTTGCCTGTGCGAAAAAGGGTTTTCAAATTTAACTTATCTGAAGAACAAGTATAGAAACAAGCTTAATGTTGAGGATGATTTACGGCTGTATTTGACCAAGCTGGAGCCAAACATTGATGAACTTTGTAACCAAAAAACTTTCTAATTTTTAGACGAGACTTTTTTAATTATATGTCTGATTAATAAAAAGGTTGTAATAAAATGTCCATTAAATATAAAATTTCTTGTTTTTAATTTAAATTACCTAGATATTCGTAATTAAACTTTAAGAGTTTAACAGTTAAACTTTAATTTAATTACTTAATATAACACATTTTTATAAAACTAAAGTATTTCTGTTGGGGGTTCGCACAGTTAATGATACACAAAAAGGGGTACGTGGGTTGAAAAAAGTTGAGAACCCCTAGTCTACATTATCGATTGAACTACAGATACAACTACTCAAGAACTTGATTTAAATTATACTTATTGTTTCTTTCTACTTTCCTTAAAGTCAAGGCGACATAAAAATTTAGACTAAAGTAACTTAATAATCTGATTGCATACTTATTTGTTTTACTTCATTAGGGAAACTCCAAAAAAATTGGTCGACGAAGCGTCAATTTAAGGCGGTAATGCATTTCTCGATTTTTTGACATGAGACTAATATCTTAAACATTAATAGGTTCATATACAGGATATCAGTAGAAAGTAAAAAGCAAAATTTACGAAATTTGTAAGTAATTTTCCTCATAATTAAAAGATAAATTATATATTTCTTTATGTTTAAATCCAGATCAAAATTTTGTAAAACAAAATAATAACAGAGCCTTTCTGTTATGTGATATATTTTATAAATATACCTTATGGCAATTTTGGAGATTCCTGAAAATGGAGACCATTCCATACATTTTCTTTTCGTAAATTTCGTAAAGTTTTTCACCTCTAACTCCTTATATTTAAAATATTGTGTAGGTTCCCTGCCCTGTTATCAAAATATGACGACATTCTATCGTGTATCATAGTGTATGATTATTTCTTCAATAATAAGTTAATTTACTTTCTTGTCTCTATATACTTAAACTATAAACTATAGTTAGTCTAATTAATTATACATACTATATGATTTAATTTTAATAGCAACAAGTGGTTCATAAATAAACTGCTTATTCTCTCTCTAGTCATTAATTATATTTTTATTATCCACTTCTACTAAAGTTCCGTCACTTGATTTATTCGAAAAGTTGCGCCTGTGTTTTATTTGATATGGCATCAAATGATTTCGCCGTTTCAAAATGACGCGAATCTCATTAAGTAAGACTTACTTAATCTTACTTATACCTAAGTACCTTTATAATTTGGCCAGTATTTAGAGAGGTTTGTTATTCGTAAAACTAGAATAAAGATTATTTCCGCAATTAGATAAACATTTACGCAATTTTCGACGATTTTGAAGTACGTATGTTATACATAAATATAATTTTAAATCGCTAATCAAACAACATTTATAACACGACTAAAAAGGGAATTTCCTTGAGATGATAATCTTATCGCTTGTCACATGTTTGGATTTCGAGCACATAAAGTTGTACTTTAGAAAAGTATATAATGTATTACAGGATCCAAAAATATTAGATATTTCACATTATACAGGGTACTTCAATAAGGATACTTGATTTTTAAACGTAATAAAATAAGTTGTATGTGAGATATCCACTCATTTTTTTTTATATCTGAAAGAATATTTTATGACATTAAATATAACGTCCTTCAAATGTCCGTCGCGGCTTTGCTTGGTTGCACATAATCGGGAGGTCCAATTTTCGATAACTTTGTCGCATAAATCTGACTGAATTTTTTGGATGGCGTTCGTTATGTTGACTTTGAAGGCATCAACTGTTTGCGGTTTATTCGCATAGACCTGCGATTTATGATAACCCCAAAGGAAGAAGTCTAAAGACGTTAAATCTCACGATCTCGGTGGCCAGTTCACGTCCCCGCTGCGCGAGATAACCATGCCCTCAAATCGCTTGTGCAGAATTTCCATCATGGCATGCGCTGTGTGGCACATAGCGCCGTCCTATTGGAAGCATATGTCGTCGGTATTCATATTGTCCAGTTTAGGCCACATTAAGTTGTTTATCATCGATCTCTAACGCTCGCAGTGACGGTTATGACAATGCCAGGATTGTTTTGGAAGAAGTACGGACCGATACCGACGACATGTGGTTCCAACAGGACGGTGCTACGTGCCACACAGCACATGCCATGATGGACATTCTGCAAGAGCGATTTGAGGGCATTGAGGTTATCTCGCGCGGCGGCGACGTGAACTGGCCATCGAGATCGTGAGATTTAACCCCTTTAGATTTCTTCCTTTGGGACTATCTTAAATCGCAGGTCTACGCGAATAAACCGCAAACAATTGATGCCCTCAAAGTCAACGAACAAACGCCAAATTCAGCCGATTTTTGCGACAAAATTATTGAAAATTGGACCTTCCGAATACGTGCCACCAAGCAAAGCCACGGTGACATTTGAACGATGTTGTATTCCGTACTTAATGCCATAAAATGGTCTTTCAAATAAAAAAAAAATTAAATGCATATCTCACACAATTTGTTTTATTTACGTTTAGAAATCGAGCGTCATTATTGAAAGACCCTTTACATCTAACTGTGTACCTTCCGTAACGGGAAGATGACGTTTGGTAGAATTGTCTGTCATAGTACTAAAATTTCTTCAATTTTGCATACGATTAAGCGTGTAATAAGTTATTCAGGATACTTATTAAATAGCTCACAAACCGTAGCTTATATACAGGCCTATCTCCATGGCCAATCATCATCAACATCATTTCGTCGTTTCATTTAATGGTCAATATTTTGAAAACTTGTGACAGTACATAAGTAAAATAAAGTAAATACAATAAAAACTTTATGGAAGAGAAATAGGTAGTTAAATAATAATAAAATTTAGAAAGAGCAAAAAATAGGATTCTAGAAAAAGTAGATATAAGTAGTGTCGGGAACTAAAGAATGGAAACATATGCTATTAAAGAACTACATTAATAAATTTCTCGAAACATTTGTTATGTAGTCTACCACAGAAATTGTCGCATCATACGTAAAAACATCTTTCTTAAATAGCATCATCGGATAAGGATGTTTTCGGCTAAAAGAACAAAATCGAAGTGTCCTAACATTGTGTCTTACTTGACCAGTAACAATTTTATTAAATTGGTTCTAATATTAATGTGCTATCTGTATATTGGTGGAGATAAATGCATCGTGGTTTACAAGAACATAATCGAACTGTCCTAAAATTTTGTATTACTTGACCAGTAAGAATTTTATTAAATTTGTTCTAATCTTTATGTGCTCTCTGTATATTGGTGAACGATTTAGTTTTGAATCGACACCAGTTACAGTAGCTCTGAAACTTTTTGCTATTGACGTGATAAGTCATCCATAAT
Source organism: Rosalia funebris (assembly GCA_037954035.1). NCBI lineage: Eukaryota > Metazoa > Arthropoda > Insecta > Coleoptera > Cerambycidae > Rosalia > Rosalia funebris. The sequence goes on along the minus strand of JAZFAV010000016.1, from coordinate 13,925,866 downwards.
TAAATAGATTAAGTTTTTATCATTCAAAAATGTATTCCTGTTATCGTTACCGAATATAGTGATTAATATTTATTTCAGATGAAATAGACGATCTATAAATCAACTTTACGATAACCAGATTTTTCTCCATTTATTATCTATCTACAAAGTCACTTGACATAATACCGTACGTAAAATAGAAAATAAGTCATACATAATAAAACAGGCATAAAGTCAATAAATGTACTAACCGTTATTTCATTTATTTATCTTCAAAATGCTTTTACATAGAAAGATAAAATACACAAAATAAATTAATCACGCCTTGTTTGCTGTAAACATATTTTAACCGATATTATGAGCATCTCACTTAGGAGGGGATCGACATTGTCAATATTCTTCCTTGGAATATTTATTCACGTCATTTTCTAGAAAAATCGATTTTCAACATTTTCCTTTTTTGTTAACTAGAACTAGACGTTTCAACAAACCAAAACACTAAAATTAACATTATCAGACAAATTTCGATGGCAAAATGAAAATAAGAATAAAAACAAGAATTATGACTAAACTTATACAAGCTGTTCCACATGGTGATACACGTTTATGAGGATCTGCCCCAATATACAAATAATGATATGCGTTGTATAAATTAAAAATTCGATGGTTAGGACCAAGTTTCGTCACAAAATAAAATAATGAAAAAATCTTGGTTTATTTATTTTTTGTGCATGTGTAATAAGAAACCAGGAGACTATCGTTCCACAGACACTGAAAGACTATACATCAGTCAAAGTCACCATCAATAAAAATGAAATATGTAATTATAAATATGATACTAAGGATATTTTCGTGAAATAATTCCTCTGTAATCATATTTGAACTTTGAATAAACTAAATTTTATTCTTACAATTCTATTTATATTAAATTTTCATTACACCAAATTTATATGTATACTCGTAGAACGTGGTGATAAAGGTTCGCGTAATATTTATGATTTTGTCATTAAATAATTTTTCTTAATAATAATTTTAATATTAAAATTTTACAAATACAATGGTACCCCTTTCCAATTAGGATATTCGTATTTCCCGTGTGTAATACAGAGTATTTGTGAGAAAAATACAAGTAAAGCAAATAATAAATAAACTTATTTCCAAATTGTTTAATGCTTTCGATTAATCTCATATGAAACTAAGAGCAAAATTTTCTACAATTCATATACAATTAAATCCGTTATACTTACGCCAATTTGATGACTAAATGATAACGATTCCTGTGGCGAAAGAAACACAGGGGTTACTATTTAAAAAAATAGTAATTGTCACTAAAAAATCAGGAAAATGATTTTGAATTTTATCAAATTTTTATATAACTATTTTTGATAAATGCAATGTTCTAATAATATAAAACCCTTAATATTACAATTTAGGAACTTACAGTCTAGGAACTGGGAAATTACAGTAAGCCATATTAATTCAAATTTCAATTGAATGAATTATTGATATATTTTTTTAAGGGCATTTCGTCAACACGATCAGTAAAGAGCTTACCCTCCTGCTGGCGGCTTGACGATTTCATTCAAGCTGAGTCTATTGCTGCAGTATTGTAAAATTGTAGATTAAAAACTCTTGGGAAGGTACAGCGTAGATTTTTTCACCACAGCGATAACTATAAACAAACAACTGTAAAACCATACCTCATACTGCACATGTTTAACCGAGCTAATCCAACTGTTTGGGAGGGTGTTTTAGAGTGTTGTATAACATTTTTACCAGGTGCTTATTATTTTATTACTTAGCATTACTTTTATATTATTTGAATTATTAGGAATGTGACGCCTCTGGTACACTGACGAAACGAGCAGGTCTACTTATGTGTACTAATAAACAAATTTATTTTCATTTGTTTGAATCGTGGTGCTTTGATCAAAAATTGAAAAGCTTCTTTGGTGGTTCTTCAAGTGATAATTTATGGCAGTATAATTAATTAGGGTAATTTAGAGGTACTCGTGGCCTCTTCAAATACAAACCAAATAAAGTACTAAAAGCCTCATAAACGATCCCATACCCATGAAGAATGCGAATGAATGTTTGTGCTTCTTTCTTATTCTGATTTTGCTCGCATGTAGTTAGCTTAGGTCTATTAGCAAAAGAGCCAGATCGAAGAAAGTATGCCACTTTATCCCGCTACTCTCGCCACATAGAACTGGAACTGGATGTGTATGTGCTCGTAATTGTTAAACCATTAATTAATCCCGCAGTCGGTGACGGATTTTTTTAGGAGGCGACTGCGCGTAATACTTTTCGAGATTTTAAGTGAAGTGTGCACGGCCTGCCTCGAAATCCCGTTGAATCCGTTGTTTTTTATTACTCAGGCCGGCCGGCTAGATTGACATTTCACCGTCTGATATTTACGCTCTCGGCAAGGTTCAGTGAATTCATCGCTTTCGTGACCGGCAAAGCGTTGCACAGTTAATTGCCGATAATTAATCAGTGAAATTAATACCAAGTGATTAGAGGGAAATAATTGAAATTAACGAACAATGCCCGGAGAAACCGACATCGTCGAAACCGAAAATGCCGCACAAGAAGTCCCAACCGAGCCGAAGGTGGTAGAAATCGCTGCACCAGAAGTTCCAGCCGAGTCGAAGGTGGAAAAAGTCGCCGCACCCGAACCCACAATCCAACAAAACGGCACTCCTAAGAAGGTATGTTGGAATAATTATCATTGCAGATGATTTTTATGCGCGACTTTTTGTGGTCGTTAACCTTTTTGTACATTTGTTTTTTTCGTCATTCGTGTAAAACACTTAAATAAGTATATAATATTATAATTATCGCTATTATTCTATACCATTTTCCAAGGAATCTAAGGAATTCATACCAATTTGTATTTCTTTTTGTTCCCTGCCATTTCCTGTGCTATTTTAGATAAGAGGTTTATGCATCGCGAAACATAAAAGAGTTTTTTCAAGTATATTATTTATACAGAGTGAGAAAAATTCAAATGTATAATATATAACAATAAATACAGATTCGATTAATTTACAAAATGCATTTTTGCGTACATTCATAGCTGTCTATGAAGTCGGAAGAATATGCAGATGGGTCTAAATAAATTGAAAAAATCGACCATTTTTTGTTTATAAAATTATGTGTTTTACAGTTTGACTAATACAACATTTTTTAAACAAATTTCTGAATAACTATTGAACCAGTATCCTGTATTTTAAACATTATATTGGTGTAATGAAATAAGTGGGAAAATGCAACAAAACCATTTAATAATATACTTATCTCAATTTAACAGCGAAACTGAGAAGATAATTTTTATAATTTCCACTATAAATACCTCTCTATAAGAACACAGAATAGCTAACAGTATATTACTACAAAACTAGTTATCTATTGTTTCGAGATTAAATTAACAATAACTTTAAGTATATTAACAATATAGTTCGTTTTGGCATAAAATATAGATAATAAACAAGTCTGATACATGATTCGGTATATTAGGCAACAATTGGTTTTACTAGATTGGTGAGGTGCTGCACAAAGTTTTTTTTCGTCTTTATGAACAAAATAACCGCATGACCTAATCATTTTTTATGAATTATCATTTCCTTATATAAACCGATATAGAAATGTATTTTTTCCGCTATCATTTTGCTAATTTTTGCTTGGTTTCTGAACCTTGACACTTTTTTGTTGAAAGAGACGGTAATTATACAGGGTGTTTGTTTCAATATAAATAAATAACTCTAATAAATCAGTTTTTTATATATAAAATGCTCTGAAGTGACTGAAAGTATTTAGTTAATGTATTATACACCACTTATTTTATTTACATAGATAATTTTGTTAAAATGTTTAATATTAAAATTCTTCTTGGTTTTTCTTTATATGACGAAGTGAAGCCTCTTACGAAACTAGTTTTCTGATTCTTTTCTCGTCTGAAAATGTTATCATGTGTTTATCTGATCACATGCGTACCTACATTAGCAACTTTTTCGATATTATATGTTTTTTATTTTATTTAATACCAATATATATTTCATATGTAGTGCCCCATAATTCAGACTGTGTGCTATTATATCCGAATTACAAAATCTACAGGGTGTCTCGTTTAAACGTTGAAGACCATTATTTGTTTATTAATCCAATAATTCTAGTATTCTGTTTATTTTAACTTGTGTCTTTTGCCTTACTTATTAATTTTATTAAAGATGATCAACATGAAAAAACAAAACTGTACATCAAAAAGAAGTGGTTTTTAACTTATATGGTATAGTGAAGGCGGAAAGTTTGGTATGGAAAAAACTAATGATGCAACAAGGGCGTTTAATGCCCTGAGTAATTGTGAATCGTAAAACGCCAAAAAAGTTTGATAATGATATTAAAAACTAATGGAAGTCTTTTACTTTGCTATTTTTCTGTTTTGTTTCCATATTATAAAAATAATGGTCAATTTGAGGTAACAGAGGTCAGTTCAGGTGACAGAATAAGACACCAATACAAAAAAGTTGAACTTCATTAGATTATTCAATAGAATTCGTCATGACATCCACCAATTTTCCCACCAAAAAAGAGAGGGAAAAAGATAAGAAAGTAAAAAAGATGGTTATAATAAACTTTACTGTAATCCATGCACGTTCATCACGAAATAAAGAATATTCTCTCAATAGAACATCGCTCATATAAGTTTTCATTCTTGATTGAAAGAGGTAACATCAAGTTACAATATGACATCTACAGCATCCACATTTGTTGTGAGCTACAGAAAGATTAATTAACTGAAGAAAATCTCTTATGGTGCGAGTTCCTACTTAATGTAATGTGCAAAAACCTCAGAAAGATTTATAATTCAATGATTTGGAAGAAGAAGATCAATAGAATGGTCTAATAAATCATCATAGATGCAAGAAAACCTTTTGATTCATTATTTTTAGGGAGACAGTCGCACAAGTAGAACATACAGTGATAGGGCGCAAAATTTCTGGAAAAAAGTCAACGAAACATACGCCGTATCACTCTGTTGACACAAGTTGTCGATATCATCAGAGATAATTCGTTTATCGTCTTGCATGCAGTCATGCTGGTGACAGCATAGTTTGGTTTAATTTTTTTCTGGTAATTATTACTTTTCTGCACTCCACTATACGCAGAAAAGTAATGTAATCGTGTAAAGAAATTTTTTTTTGGGTTTATTTTTCGTTTTTCGGCCTAAAAACCAAAAAAAAAATGGTTTTTAAAAAATGTTTGCTGTATGTGTGTCGTCGTTGACGTCGGCATTTATTCTTGTTAGCACGATAACTCAACTAAATCGTGTCGGATCGATCGGATTTTGACTGATTCTGATTGGGGATGTCTCCCAGACGACACCTATTGATTTTGAGGTGGATAGAACACACTCTACCATGTACATGGGTCATGAGAAAGTACAATGGTGGACTAGTTGAGAAATTTTTTTTGTTAGCACAATCACTCAATTAAATCGTTTCGGATCGATCGGGTTTTGACTGATTCTGATTAGGGACGTCTACCAGACGACATCTATTGATTTTGAGGTGGATAGGACACACCCCACCCTGTCCATGGGTCATGAGAGATCACGATGCTGGACTATTTGAAGAAATTAAAACTGTCGCATAAAATACATATTCTGCATTTATGTGTTGGCTTATTTTTTCTCGGCCACTCAATGTCGAGATAGAGATGTTCTACTTGCGGAAAAGTCCGTTTTAAGGTTTTAAAACTGTTTATTTTATATTGAACTTGTATTTGAATTAAATGTTCTCTCGATTTTTTTAATAAAAGCTTTGATTATTACTAAAAACATATATCGATTAGATAATAGCTTACAAAATATTTTGAAAGTATATCAAAAAGTGGTCTTCTATTTCAATAGAATCTCTTGATATGTTCGACATATATTAAAAATGAAAGAAGCAATTCAATTATTATGTGTTACTTTAAATTTGAACGACCATGTTTTTGCTATTTGATAGATTCGTAACAGCTGATGTAGCTGGGAAAATAAAACAAGAAAATAACGATAAAAATATATTAAATAACAAAAAAGATCGCCAAACTGCATCTTCGCCGCGAGGACACGTTTTCCTTCTCGTAACCCTGACCAAATTAACCGTTAAAGATTTAAAATAATATCGAATACCAGTTACATGTCGATAAATAGTTATTACATCATTCTTTAGACGACGTAAGCCCTAAAGCTTATAAGATAAATGTAAGTTAAGGTGGAACATTGTGTATTAAATAATAATAAATATATTTTGATCTACAAGCTTTACCATCCGATTAAGATACGATATAATTTCACTACTGATAGATACAGAAGATAAATTGTCTATTCGTATTAATATGACGCAATTATGATGTACTTAACTCAACTATGATAATTACAGTAAAATAATAAGCATCCGAAAACGCCACTGTTGTCTACACTGCCTGAAATGTGGTGTAAACTTTTACACAAATTTCATTTCAAGCGGGGTACACATAGGGGCACACCACTTGGGTTGTAAAATGAACACCGCATGGCCATGGTAGAATTTTACCATTCGCTGGTGTGAATTTTCATACTAGTACTGGGGTAAACTTAACACGACGTCTGGTATAAACTTCACCACATTTTGATGTAAGCTTTATTTCAATTTTATTTCAATTTTAGACCATTTATTATCCAAATTGTATAACGAAGGAAAATAAAATGGCTTTGAAATACAATATACCTTATTATATTTTCTTTCTAATATACAAAGTTAATTTCTTTATTGCGTTAATGAAACATTGGTGTATATTTTATGTATGTGCAAGTCTAGAAAATATTTATATTTATGTATTCGTGAAAAACGCAACCAAACTCCTACATAACTATGATATTTGATATGGTACTTGTATTACCGAGCTTTCCAATTAAGTATGATCCTATCCTAATGTGAATGTTCTTCTTTTCGGGTTAATAAGTAACGAGTAAGCAAATCGCAATAATATTGCGCCGCCCCCTGGCTCACATCGAAGGCACCTCCGGAGCATACCTCTAGAGGCTACGGATCAAAAAACGAAGGAACAACGGAGTTACCACGTTGTTCGCAAGGGTCGATTTACTATATTGATTTTGTCGAAATATCAAAATTCGAAAGAAATGCATTTCGGACATCGACCTAAAAATTTCGTGACACACACACACGAAAACAGCTGTTTAGTAAATAGAGATAAATGTTCTTCATTAATATCCAGATGCCTTTGGATATTTTTTAATAAATTTTCTTATAATGAGGAGTTTAGTCGCTACTGAAAATTATAATTTAAACAGTGTTAATGTAATAGTAACTTAATCAAGAATATACGCAATTATTAAATCAATTATTTAATACTTGGGTATATTCTTGATAAAATGTGTTATTATTAGTAAGTGCAGAATAAGAATGGCAAACATAAAATATTACTAAAGCTACCTACCCAATAAAATCCAGAATTTTTTAAAATTTAACATATATTTCATACATAAAATATTTATTAGTTCTAATAAACTTGGTCATGACAATGATTATGTTTACTTTTCAGAAAGACAAACCATTTGGATATGATTGCCCATTTATGACCAAGTTGGTTATTTATAAATACGCGCATTGCTTCAAGTTTTGACAATTGTTAATAATTCTGACTGGGATTTATTCATTCTCGCTGAAAATGAAAATTTGGTAATATTGTGGTACCATTTATATATCATTATTATTAGTATTATTAAATAATCAGCAGACAATAAGTGACGGATACAAAATACGCATTTACATTACCTTGTTTACTTCATCGTCACGAAACGGTGAAATCATCCAGCGACTTATCCATGAATTCAACACGTTATTCAGTTATCTTGGCAAAAACATACAATAGACATGATCAATACAACTAATTTTTGATTCTTGAGACACATAACAACATTTGGGCATAAGTTTGTTAGTCAAAAATCATCAACAACCATATTGCCTCACGTTCCAATGTGAAGCCTACATGGATACTATCTAGAATAGTACCCCATGCGGATTAAAGTGTACTACATTGTGGTGTATTTATATTAGTTTTATACGATTATAGTTATAGTGAAATTTTACACCATTTTGACTCCATTAAAAGTGGTAAAGTTTTACCACGACAGATTTTCAACAGTATAAAATTGACGTGAGCTCTGTTTACACGAAGAATTAGTCTTTGATTATTTTTCTTATTTATGCACGTAATTAATGTGGTAAAAGATAGAGTAGATTTCGGGATTAAAGTACAGGGACAGAAACTAAAAATGCTGAGATTCGCGGATGATATAGCAGTATTAGCATCTAGTAAGGAGGAACTAGAATCAGCATTGAACGAAATGGAGGCAGTGTTGACAGAGGAATACGGAATGAGGGTGAATAAAAACAAAACTAAAGTGTTAGTGTGCAGAGGGCGCGAGAGCAGAGCAAAAACGAAAGTACAAATTAATAATGAAAGATTGGAGGAAGTTTAAGACTTCACTTATTTAGGACGTAAAATAAATTGGGATGGAAGAAGCGATAAAGACATAAAACAAAGAATAGCGCAGGGTCGAGTAGCTTTTAACAAAAAGAAAGCACTTTTATGCTCGGGGGTAATAAACTTAGAAACAAGGAAGAGATTTTTGAAAACATATGTATGGAGCACGGCACTTTACGGCTGCGAAACCTGGACGGTAGGGGAAGCAAGTAGGAAGAAATTAGAAGCTTTTGAGATGTGGTGTTACCGAAGAATGATGAAAATACCATGGACTGATAGGGTTAGAAACGAAGAAGTATTGGAGAAAGTCGGCGAGAAAAGGAGTATGTGGAAAAACTTAAAGAAGAGAAGAGATAGAATGGTAGGCCACTTGCTGAGACATGGGGGAATAGTCCGCGATATTTTGGAGGCAGAAATAGGAGTGAAGAAAGGCAGAGGTAGGCCTAGATTAGACTACTGCTCGCAAATAGTAAGGGATGTAGGTTGTAGCACAATTAGCGAAATGTAATGTAATGTTAGCACAAGATAGGAGAAGCTGGAGGTTAGCGTCCAACCAGTCTTAGGACTGATGACCTAATGATGATGATGCACGTAATATAAACCTTCGCATATTGTTACCACTTATTTTTTTTTTTGCCTCCCGTCATAAAGAAAGACTGATTTGATTGACACATTTTTTATTACAATGCCTTTATTATGAAGTAACCGGTTAATCACACATAATCATAATGCGAACAAGTCTGGCATATGCTATTTGTTTTTCCAACCAATGCATGCTTCTGATAGAGGGCATGACACTGACCATTACATAGGTCACGAACATACGGGGTCTTTCAATAAGGACGTTCGAAATTTGTTAGGTTATAGCGACCATGTTGTTAAAGCAGCAAACATCTGTCAAATTTATTGTGAATTATTCAGCAGTGTATGACAAATTACCATGGAAGGTTATAGAGTTCAACAACGTGTGCATATCATCAAATTTTATTTTCAAAATCAGTGCTACGTTCGAGAAATGTTCCGCGCATTACGTGATTTTTATCCTCGCCACAACCGTCCCGCCGAGTCGACTATTCGACGTTTGGTGGCGAAATTCGAGTCAACCGGTTTAATAAATAATCAGCCAATACTTTCCATAGGTTACCGAAACGCAAATCCTGCTGAAAACATCGCTGCTGTGCATACAGGAAAATCCGAGGCAGTTGGAAATTGACCGAAATTTCGCCAAAAAAATCATCTTTAGCGACAAGGCCCATTTTTGGATGAGTGGATAAGTGAACAGGCAAAATTGTTGGATTTGGAACGATACTAATCCACACGAGATACGCCAGCACCAAATGTATCCCGAGAAAGTCACTGTTTGGTGCGGATTTTGGTCTGGCGGAATCATGAGTCCGTACTTCTTCTAAAACGAAACTGGCGTTGCCATAACCGTCAACGGTGAGCGCTACAGATCGATGATAAGCAACTTCTTGTGGCCTAAACTGGATTATATGGATACCGACGACATGTGGTATCCATATAATCCAGTTTAGGACGGCGCTACGTGCCATACACTGCATACCACGATGGACATTCTACACGAGCAATTTAAGGGCATGGTTATCTCGCGCAGCGGCGACGTGAACTGGCCACCGATATCATGCGTTTTAACTCCTTTAGACTTCTTCCTTTAGGGCTATCTTAAATCGCAGATCTATGCGAATAAGCCGCAAAGAATTGATGCCCTCAATGTAAACATAACAAACGCAATCCAGCAAATTCAGCCAGATTTATGCAAAAAAGTCATCGAAAGCTGGTCTCCAGAATACGTGCTACCAAGCAAAGCCGCGGCGGACATTTGAACGACATTATATTCCATACTTAATTACTTAATGCCATAAAATATTCTTTAAAAAAAAATTTAATGGATATCTCACACACAACTTGTATTATTTACGTTTAAAAATCGAGCGTCCTTATTGAAAGATCCTTTAAATGAAGAATCCTAGGTAAATACTTCTTGAAACGGAAAATCGCCACGTTTAATGATAAGAAATTTGGTCCTTCGAGGAGCAGAGGCGCCCGATGCAAGAATATCATTGCTGCATTTTATAAATATGTTTACTGGCACTTCACACAAGAGAGGCCTTAATCCCAGATGATAATCTAAATAAATAACGTTATCGCCCGAATGAGTGTTTTATGGTGCAGTAAACATATTTTTAGATGTTATCAAAGTGTGTTGCTATTTGCACTCCTTTTGCCACGGGTTTGTGTCGCATATTATGCAAACTGTTAAAAAGCGATATAGAGTGGATACACAAATTACTTGGGCTCGAAAAGTATCTGCTGGTAATAATTAGAGTATTATCATAGTTTTCTTATACTTTATCTTCTTATATACCCGATATGAAGCACGTAATACGATTCTGATTACGGCTAATTACGGTTATTATTGTCGTAATCTTAGAAAATATCTTGCAAAATATCACATATCTACTAATTGCGTATTCGGTGCTAAATAAGGTTCAGTAACCTGAAAATTGAGATACACTCGTTTTATTTTTTTATTTCAATTACATGCGTACATAAAAAAGAAAATATAGAATATAATTTTTGTAATTAACGGTTCCTTCCTTTTTTTAATGTTGTCGTTGACTATTACCTTTGTATTAAATACACGGCTTGCATATGAACATGTATTTTATTAGCAAACTAGATTCAGGTTTCTATAGAACAAAATTCAGGTTTCGTAAAGTGAATAAAACATCTCGTGTTTAAACAAAACGTTTGAGATTACTTTTAGACAGATTTTAGCGGAGATAACGTCAAAAATTATAGCTGATAAGTCAGCGTCAAGAAAATTTCATCAGATAGTGTCTTTTTAAGATAAGTAGTTGTTCAAAGGGAAATTAATATTTGAATTGGTACTGAAGCAAAAATAGAATTGATTTACTAGTCATATCGTCAAACTGAGAACGAATTAGTAAGATCAAATAAACGAGGCAGCTAACTTTAGAGAAATATATATTTATGTATGTGCAGAATTATGAGTAAGTAAATTTATATTATTCGCTTTTAGCAGTCTCTTTACAAAAGAAGGTAATTTTAAATATTTGTCACCAAATGATGACAGGATGAGGCAACATACTCCTTTCATTGTCAGAACTACACTATTCGAAGTCAAGCAACGAAATGCTCGGTTGAGACTTGGATGGGTGACACATGGTCTCATTCTCATGCCGCGCTGGTGTTGACTTGGTATCTGGTAACAGTGTGGCAATTGGGCCAAATACTGGGCACATTGTCTGCGTGAGTTCGATTCTCACCAGAGGAAACTTGACACTTCCCTTAAGGCTGGGTGTTTGTCCGCGTCTATATGTGTAACTTTCCCCTACTCAAGCCTGCCTGTAGGCTTTCTGGGGAAGGAAGTCTACTTTCTGTGTGTCCAAGCTTTAAAACTTTAAAAAATTTTAAAATTCATTCAAAATATTTGTTTTATATTCTATAGAATCTTCCCTATAAAATATGAATTCTACAAGGCGTTCCCTTCCACAATTTTAATATACAAACCCTGTCTGATACAAAAATATTAGAGAAGACACGATTAAATATAAAATAAAGTTCCAAACAGTATATATGAAAATGAGATATTTCATATACAGGGTACAAGTTGTCATATCGCGAGTTTTCTGAAAATAATTTAGGTTGCGATTTAAGCAATTTGAATACCTTCAACTTTAACACGTCCCGTCCGTGTAATTTTTTTCTTGTGAATATACCGAAGTAAGAACCAACTTACTATAGGATATAATTTACTTTCACTTGGATAGTACAAGGTCAATAAAACATTTAGTTTAAATTCGAATTTTATGGACATTTATGAAATAAGTAGCAATTCCTTCTACAGTACGTCCATTATTTGTGTGCACAAGGCAAGTTTGATTCTCAACACGGTAAGACATTTAATTTTATACAAAACTGCAACATGAAAGTGTTAAATGCTTTAATATATACAGTATATATATATATATATATATATATATATATATATATATATATATATATATATATAGTATATACAGTGACAGCCAAAAAATGGCATTTCCTTTAGGCCAATAATTTGTGTATGTCTGAAGACTAACAAAGAAATGTATATCAAGTATACTAAGAAATGTTTTTTTAGGGAACAAACGCTTCTTGGAGCTTATAAATAAACTTATAAACTGATAAATAAAAAACCGTTTATTTTCAAAAAATTTCAAAAGGTTTCTTTCGCTTCAGGAACACTTTTATTTATTAGTTGCTTTATAATGTTGCTCTATCATTTTTAGTAATATACAGATGTGCTGATAATAGACAGAAGGTCGCACGGCTCCTCCTTCATTGTTTAATAAATATTCAGAAGTTGTAGGAGGACTAGTACTGAATTTGAAATAAGAAAGTGCAACAATTTGCATTTTGTACAGTAGTCATAAATATCACTAGTTATTAAGGATAAACAAAAGCCTTAAAAAGCTTAATAATTAGGCAAGTTTTAAATCACCATATAATGAACCTCAAATAAGGTAAATATTTAAAGGCAATCTGGTCCTAAACTAAAAACCACTTAATATATTTAATATATTTAATATAATAATAATAAAAAAACATATTATTTAGTTACATATGTAGGCGCTCGTGTAAACCTATATATGTATGCAAGCCTTTCAAATATTCACAAATTATTAGCACAAAATAGTCACAAATATTCTTCCCATTTAGTGCAGCTTAGTAGAAAATTGCTTAGAGAATTAATTCACATTTTCTATTAATAAAAGATCTTAATACACAGGATATCAGTTATACCTAATGTTAATCTTTTTTATTTCCATTTCGTGAAAACAAGCCAAAGCCCCCTTTTTTTATTTGAAGGCGTCTGCTATTAACAATATGTTCATCTTAAATTTAATTATCTTGTCTCAAACTTTATAAACATCAGATATATGAACGATTTTATAGTTATAAAATTATGGTATTGTAGATAACTATATACAGTGGGTCTGAAAAATTATGTAGAAATTCTATTAATTTTTTTTTGACAATCACTCGGGCATGTCAAGAAATGTATTTGATATGCCGCTTTGCGAGCCAGTGTTTAATTTTTTCGAGCCATTTTTTTAATGTTATGACATTTTAGATGGTTTTCCTTTTTTTGACGAAGAAGAGTTCAGAAGAATTATTTCAAATGGCGCAGTTAAAAATAGGGCATTAAGAAAAATATCGATGACGACATAAATCGTTTTAAAAATATAACTCAAAAAAATTCTGAAGAAATTCTACAGTGAGTCTGAAAATTACTTTTCAGACTCACTGTATATAATATTTTTATAATAGGCATATACTTTTCCTCACATATCCCAATTCTTAAAGAAAAAAAATTGAATTACATATAATAATGTTATAGACGATGTAGTAAAAAATAAAAAAAAATACAAAATGAGTTTGTATGATACTATCACAACACCTTATTAATGGTGGAACATTATCTTATGGAAAATTACCACACGGATTTTTCTGATTTGAAGAATTAATGTATTCTTAGTTTGAAGTAGTTTTTAAACTAGAAATTTATAATTGTTTATTTGAAATTAGTAGGTTACGTATATCCAAATTATTTATAGATAACTCTTAAATATTCTATAAACTAGTGTTTATAGTAAACGCTAATTTAAAATATTGTATTAACTATACTGTATAACATATATTGTATCATATATTTTGTATAACGTATTTAACTATATTTGTGATATTTAGATTGAAAAATAAAATAACAATCAATAATATATTTTCAGAAAAATATATAATGAAATTATCACCATATTGCTTCTGATACTTGTAATTAAAGATTTCCTTCCTTTTCAAGAAATTCAATATGAATGGCAGATAAAGGATTTTTTATAGACAAGCGTATTTACAAACATCGGAAAAAACAAACTGAATAATTAAAAAATCATTATACAAATAAACCCAGTGACTCATGAAAATGGTTTATTACAACTGTTCCCGTAAGGAGGTTGAAATGGGATATAAATGACTGATTATAATTTTACTAAAAAATATGCACAGGGGGTTTTAAATGACCAGATCGCTAACTCAAGCACTATCTTGGGTTATATAAATATACAATGCTACAAAAATTCGAGAAAGTACCAATATTAGTATGTTAATCGATTAAAAATCAGTTCGGTTTACATTACAAAACCCTAAGCAACATTATAATCAAAGTGAAATAATATATGAAAGAAAGGAAAAGGGAAACTTTTAATTCGCAAAAAAATGACTAATTATATTCTGAATCAACTTGCAAAACAGGCGGCACTGCCAATTGGCGTCATTCATCCATTCTCTTCTCTACAGGATTTTAATAATATTTTCAAGCAACTGTACAGAACTGCAGCTTTCTGTACCGCCAAATTTACCTCATCTATGCTGAAAGAGGATTTTAGAAGAAGAAGAAGAAAGTTAACAATATCTTTATCAGAAAGTATTACTAGGATGAGGTTGAATCATGGTCGATTTCCAGAGTATCTAAATAAAATCGGGATCCTGAACACTCCCAATTGTATATGTGATAATGACTCTCGATGATCTTAATCATATCGTTTTTAATTGTGGACATCATATCATAGCAAGCACATATTTTATACAAGGGGTAGTTGCTTTAAATATTGCAGTCCCAACTAATATTCAGATACTACTTACATTAAACAACATGGTACATCGAACCTTATTATTATTATTATCATGTTTTGTGGGTTTGGGCCTCATCAGCCACTGATCGCATGGGTAGTCCCTTGGCGATCCCCTCTTATCCGGGTCATTATCCAAAAATGCTATAGGAGCAATTTGGGCACGTCCCTCGCCTTAAGCCTCGTCTCCTCTAGGATAACAGGGGTCCCTAATATAAGGCACCTCCTCTCCTCCAGTGCGGGGCAGGTGTAAAGAAGATGAATTGAGGTTTCCTCGTCTTCTCTACAGTATCTGCATGCCGGGCTCTCAGTCAGCCTAAGCTTGTGCTTATATGCATTCAGGCTACTATGGTGGCCCGTTATGATTCCCACTAGGGTTCTGGCTATGTGCTTGTTCAATTTAACTATTCCTTAGTCCTCTTCATCTTTCTCTGTGCTGGTCTCTTGCCCAGTCATTGATGCAGTCTCTGATCAGATTCCGACTTATACCCACTGCAGGTTCTGGTCCATAGAGGTTTTCCCTGGTCCCTAGTCTGGCAAGGTCATCTGAAATTAGATTTCCCTTAATGCCATTATGCCCAGGTATCCATAAGAGTTCCACCGGTCCCTTCCCTGCCAACTTTTTCAATGCTTCATAGCAATTATAGACCAGCTTCGACTTAACTGTCGTTGCTGAATTCAACGGCCCCCATCGAACCTTAACTACGTTCTTAAAATATATAAAGTAATAATATAATAGTAGTCAGGTTGTCATATTCCCATGTGGCTTACTTATTTGTATACCTATTCCAGTCGTATTAAGGTCTACCTATGTGTGTTTAATATCCTGACTGACCCACAGGCAAGAAGAGTATTATACTACTTCCCTTAATCGTAAACGGGGTTCTTAAGTTTTAAATAAAACATAGAACTGTCTGTGGCAAATGAATTTCTTTCGATAAACTCGAAGTCAAAAATAAAAACCAAAAAAATTTAGTCACAACCTTTAAATATTTTATAAAATAAAATTTTCGTTACTTGTGGACCAGTATTTACATGCAATACTTGTACATATCTCGTACAAGTACAAAAAAGAAAATGGTAGTCAGATTAATACTTATGAAGCATGAGTATGTTGGTTTTTATGTTTAATTTAATATCGCATTTTATTAGAAATACATAAAAAAATAAATTCTCTTATTATTTTCTAATACTAAAGCGAAGAATTCGAAAAGAACTTTACTCGAGAACCAGTAAATTTCCCATATCGAGACATTACATCGTCGGTTTGCAAGAAAACTATTACATCTCAAAGAACCTGCTTTTTCTTTCTTTTTTTTTGTTTGTCCTTAATATAACTAAAGATTGGTCCAAGATTTATGAAAAACTTTCACAAACGTATGTATTTCAACTGGCTGCTCTCGATGACATTGGTGATATTCTTCTTTTGGAGAAGACTATATCATGTGAGTTGTTTACAGTCTATTCATGGTACAGTTCGTGCTATTACATTGAAAGAAGTTTACAAAAAGAAAATAGGCGTGACTGAAAAGAAGAAAAAAAGCTTTCCTACACTGTTTAAGTGTAATTTTTTTTGTTTTTTTTTTTTTGAATTCTCATTTCATTCACATTGCCATAGTTCGAATCAGTGAGTACGCAGCGAGAAATCATACATTATAAAGAAATGTTTTTAACCTATATTTAGCCTTAGATGGAGTTTACCATCCACTTAGGGCTGCACTCTCAAGCAACTCGACTCTAAGGAGAGATCCTAGTAGAGTATTTTATGTTCTAATTTCAAAATTAGCTCTGGAACAAATTTCTTCTATTTATGATGGGTGATATTCTTGTTTTGCTTCCTAGTTTTTTTCATCAGGTTTAATTCATATACGATATTTTCATTTGAAATGCTTGTTTATGTGCCTTGGAAGCAGTTTAGTAGATACTGATAATTATAAGACTGTAATAATTTATAAATAGTTCCTAATTGAATAAAACATATTTCGTAGGCAATTTTAAGATTTAGACTGAGTGGAACAAATTGTGAGCTGTGAACTGAGTTGTGTTAAAAATAAATCCTATGTTATTTCTAACATTTCAGATGTTCTATTATATTTTATTGGCACTACGAAAAGCTTTTAATGAATCATTTTAAATCACAATGAAAGTATTTGTTTGCCGTTACAAGATCCTAAATCCAAAAATTAGTGAGTACATTTGTAGAAAACTATTAAAACTCAAAATGGGAGGAGGAAACTCGTAGAAGTGTAGGAATGACCAAGGATTAAACAGAGTAAGGTAATGGGGGATTGTTACTAAAGATACTAAAGTTATGAAAAATTTCAGACTCGTGCCTATTGCCATCTTTGAATAAATTGAAGTTCAATTTTTGAAAACTTCCTGAAAATTGTTCTTTTTTGAGATGTCATAGTCTTCTTCCAGACCGACATCATTCTTCTTTATAACTGATATAATTACTGTCTACATTGTAGATAGTGAAAGTGTATTGTATTTTTGTAGGCTCTACAAAAATACAATATGACACCTTCAGTTTGGCCCACCCTGTAGATAGCGTACACCAACCTCAAAAGCACTATTCTTGTATCAAAAGAAAGACGCGTTAATAGCCAACTCGCGAATTGCTCAAGTAAAAATAGAAATCGTGTAAGAGCAAGCCGAAGGGCCAATTATTTGTTTCCATGAACACCACGGAATCCGTAGTGGGCGGCCGACTGATACGTCAACCCCGCACCAACATTTTTGACATGAGTCACCGGATTCATGACCCCCTCGCAGACGGGCTTTTATTTTCGAACGCGTCTGAGGGATCGAAGACGTTTTATATTTAGATATGGCCAGTCGCCCCACACCAAGTCGACTACGTGATTATTTCCAACTGCATGATAGTGATTAACAGTTATTTCCTTAAAAACGAGATAAGCCTATTACGTTCGCCTCGGCATACACTGGATATATCTATTAGAAATTCTTCGAATTAGTAATTGGTACATTTATAGAACCCATGATGAAGCAGTGGCGTAACTACCCGTGTTCCACGTATTCCACGGAACACAGGCCCGGTAAGTTATAGGGCTACGCCGTGCCTCAGAGGACCTCTTTAGTCCCAATAAGCTTTAGAACGGTTTGTTTGATTTCATAGTACCTACGCGATATTATAATTAAATGGTTTCAACTAATGTTTAACAAATTAGAACTGTATTACTGGGGGAAAAACCTGAATAAATAACATAAAGCAACAATAATATCAAATGCAATGAAAACAGTGTTAATAAAAACTTAAAGAAAAAAAATTGGAGGTGAAATCAATCATATTTGAATTCAGTAACATAACAGATCCTCCTCTAACTCTTATCGCTGCTTCGTTTGGGCATGCTATTTATCAATGGTGAATGATTCCCTGAGGAATATTATTCCATTCGATTTGAACTTTTAACAACTTATCTAACTAACAAGAGACTCAAATACGGGAACAAAATAGATGTAAAAGTTTGATAAACGTAGAAGCTTTTATAATAGAGCGACCTTGAAATCATGGTCTAGTGGTAGTGTTTACTTTGGGGTTAGCCTCTAGCTTCAGTGGATATAAAAATGAGCAAATTTATCGAAACTGTAATCTTTTTGGCTCTGCTTGTTCTACAATCCCTAAGATCTTTACCTACCCTACGCTGATAATGTCGACACTTACATCACTTTCGCTTTTCTAATTTAACATATTTGAACTAGTGTGGTTAATCTGAACAGAGCTGTGTTTGTAATTCATGTCAAAACAAGCCACCTCAACTTATGTTATGTGTCGTTCAATTCAGTAACATAAGAGATCCTCCTCTAACTCTTATCACTGCTTCGTTTGGGCATTCTATTTATCAATGGTGAATGATTCCTCGGGAATATTATCCTATTCGACAAGAACGACTTCGAGTTCCCTAAGAGTAATAAGGGAAGGTATGTGACGCCCAACTGATCGTCTTAGTGCATCCCATAGATGCTCTAAGGGGTTCATATCTAGGCTTCTTGGTCACCAGTCTATATGACACTCATAGTCATTAAAAAAAAAAAAAAATATATATATATATATATATATATATATATATATATATATATATATATATATATATATATATATATATATATATATATATATATATATATATATATTTTAATGACTATGAGTGTAGGTCTCTAACGATTGAATATAAAATCAATACAGAAATTGCAGGCTATTTAGCAGCACTAGGTTAACTAAATAGAAACAATTTCAATGCTATTGATGATTTTGTACGTATTATTCAGTAAAAAAATCACATTTAGTTTGTAGCGACGCGATAGAATTGGCGCATTAGCAAGGATAATGAGTGTGCCTCTATAGCTCAGCGGTCAGAGCAACCAACCGGAAATTGGGAGAGCCGGGTTCGATTCCCGGTCAAGGCATATGCACTTTTATCCCTGCTATCGCCAAAGTGGTGACCCCGACGTGATGTGATTCGTTCCAGTACATCCAACCTCCCTTACATCTCAAATTCGCGGATTCGATTCCCGTCCTATCCATCGCCCTATAGTCCCGGGGTTACCGAACAACGGTTCGTAAGAATGGCGAACGCGGTCACATTCCGTTAATTGTATCGAGACAAACCATGTCTCTAGGGGGGGAGTACTGTATCGACGCGTTAAACTGGCGCATTAGCAGGGATAATGAGTGTGCCTCGATAGCTCAGCGGTCAGAGCAACCAACCGGAAATTGGGAGGGCCGGGTTCGATTCCCGGTCAAGGCATATGCACTTTTATCCTTGCTATCGCCAAAAGTTCTTTATTGGCCATTGGTATTAAACTTATGTTGTGCACTTTGCTTCGTTAAAGATTCGATTTCAAGCGTTATAGATTATAGAGATTCTGCTTATAAATAGCAGACACATCACTGCTCGAACAACAATTAATTAAAAAATATTTGAAAAAGACAATAGAATAACAAAGTTCATCTAACCTTGCACTAATTTTAATTGAAAATGGCATTGCTGGAACAGTAGACATACAAGATAGAATCGAAACAGTCGCACGGATTTCCACAAGAAAATATAATAAATAATAATAATAAATGCCTTTCTTGTAAATGTTACAAAGTACAAAATGTACAGTGGGTAGATGTCTAGCCACGTAGCCATTAACGTTTAACCCTTATAACCTAACCTAAAAATTAATTTTTAAGTATAAAGTTAAATTCTATGTTTCTAATGTAGTGCCTTCAATAATATTCACACGTGACCATAAATTTAGTCAAGCAATGTGGCGTTATTGGTATTAACTAACTATAAAATTCCCTACACCCAATCCGGGAATTTAACTTATGTTATATGTGATAAATAAACAAAAGATAATAGAAAGGTTTTTCCTTTTGTCTTCACTACGTTTTTTCTGTCTATTTCTGCATAAATACGTAATTAATTTAACCGAAACGTATTGTTTCGGTCGATATGTTTCAGGAAATGTATTACCTTGTGCAAGGTTAAACGATGTTTCAGACTTGAAACTTTAAATTGTATTTAAAATCCATGTAATAGTATGAAATTGTAAACCAGCCAGTGGCGTGTCGAAATTTATTAGTGGCGACTAACGAATTTAAATATTTTGTGTACTTTTTATTGCTGGAACAAAAAAAGCGTATAAATACTGGTAAAATAAAATGCAAAATAAAAATACGAGTAATACAGATTGCAGACGAGGAAAAATAAACCTGAAAATTAAAACCAAAATAGGTTTTAATTTTCAGCTTTATTTATTTGAAAGTGTCTGATTGTACTTATTCTGCATACAATAGAAATAAACATTATTCCCAAAAAGATTATGAAGACTATACACTAGATAAGTGAATGGCGTATGTTGTTACATCAAATGTATTTATTACGAAAAAAGATTTATATATAATTTCTCTTGAATGTTGTTTCATTATAACAAAATATTTTTGGTTGTCGCATTAAAAATTCTTAATTAACGAAGGTACAAGAAAGGTAATACCAAATTGTTTCGATTTTTATTGAATCTGATATGATATTCTAAATCGTGTATTAGAATTATGTTATTTATTTTACATACCTATGGAAATGTATGTCTCTACTTAAAATTCATATAAACAAATACATATATTTCCCCAGCAACTCAATTCGTTAAGTAGCAAGCTTTAGTAACAAGTTATTAAAAATTATTTTGGTCAAACGTATTATATATTTTAAAATACTTGTCAGCTATAATATCCCTAGGACATTGATAATGTACGAGATAATTTTATGACAATCGAAAGCACGTTGCCATCCAAATATGCGGATCATTAGTGCTGTAGGCTCTTGTCGACGTTGTTAATGATATTCGAGGTTGACGAATGTTATTAACAACTTCATCTGTTCGAAGAGGTTATAGGCTCTAGTTGGTTTACCAACATCCCTTCCATGGGTCTGTTTCAGTTTGTCGAAATACACCAAACAATTTTTAAGGCTGCATAAAAATCTTTTATTATTACGCTAAGTAAGGAAGTGCTCTCGAAAATTTTTCACAGTTCTAACAACCAATTAAATTTCGTTATTTCTTGTCATGTGACACAAATCACTCAACCATTTTAACATTACACTGATAACACCATCCAGGGAAATTTTCAATCACTATGATGATGAAACAATATTATTTAACTTTGACAACTTCATAATAACTGTCAAATGAATTTAAAAATTTCACGTTTTGGCAATGCCAATTCTCAATCTATAAACGCGCTAATCAAAGCAAAAATTCCAATTAATACCACAAAAAGTCACAAATACACATGGGGAATATTTATGGAGTTTTGCCATGAACGAAAATATGAATTAAATGAGTATAGAAGCGTAGAAGAACTGGCATTGATACTGAAAGATTGGGCGGTCAATATGAGGAAGAAAAATGGAACAGAATTCAAAGAAGCAACAGTAAAAACTATGTGCAACGTTTCGTGCAAACTTTTACAAGAAAAGTACTATAATGACTATAAGATTATGATTGACCCATTTAAGAGCTTAGTATTTAAACCTGCCCGAGATGCCCGCGATGCAACCAGGAAGAAATTGCAAGCAGATCCATGCAAACGTAAGACCAGCTTCATTAAATTTGTCTGAAATAAACCAAATAATATTGTTCTGGGATGAAAATACCCCTGAAGGTCTTATGCGTAAGTTCTACCATATTTTTGCTGTAGAATTAGCGTAGAGAGAAGGCGAGGCAGTTGCCTGTCTCTTGGATTTTTTTCAAATCGAGAAAAATACCGATGGCTCTCCAACAAATCGCATTGAATATAATCCGGTATTCAGTAAAACTTGCCAAGGCGGTTCAAAGAGCTGTACAAATAGTAAATGATTGATTACCAATAGTGAAAGTCAAAACTGCCCTGTGCGCATTTTTTATAAACTGATATCAAAACGAGGCGAACATATTACCCCACCACGGCTGTTCTTAAAACCAAATCAACACTGGAAAACGGAAACCGATAGGTACGACAATGTCCCTGTTGGAAGAAATACTATTAGTGTATGGACTAAATCGTCTGCTGAGGCTATTGGCCTGAATGTAAAACACAAAAAGATAACGAACCACTCGAACAGGTCAACTGCTGTTAGCGAATTAACAAAAAATGGTGTGCAAGAACAACAATTGCTGAATATTACTGGTCATAACAATTCAAATTCTATAAAATCATACTTAAACATCGACCAAGAACACCACAATAAGATCATAAATACTATGCGTGGTAATAGATCTTCTACAGTAGAAAAAAATAATCAATCTAATGCTGCGTTAATTTTACAAGTTATATATCATCATTATTATTTTATGTTTACAATGAATAACACATTTGCAGATTACTGAAGATGGCAGATAACTTGACAAACCTTGACAGAATTATTTCAGAAGGATGTTATAAACGAAGATGGATGTTCTCCATTCATGACTGCCATTGACCTAGCTACTTTTTGATATCTCGCTATAAGGGTGAATCAACGTTTATTCGCATGAATCGTTATTGTAATAGTTGAATTATGTACACTATGGTCCATAGTGTACATAGTATGCACACTATGGTGCATGGCCCACTTCTAAAACGTTGGTGTAATATTTGGATAACACCCATACAATACCGCTCACCCACCCACTTAGTCAATTGAATGATTTTCAAAGGTTAACTGTCAGTTAAGGGAATTGAATTTAACGTATAAAATTCTGATCACATGATATGACCTTGTAATAAAATTCGTGCGTTTCAAGATTTTGCTTAAAAAATTGTAAATCATACAAAATAAATCATACAGAATAAATTTGTTATTTCGTAATATTTGTGAAAGAAGAGTTCACAAACCACACAATTCTTGTGTTTCAATGCACGTAATTTTATCGGAATTGCTATTTTATTGCTTTGTTATTATAAGAATAAGGAAGAAGACAATGCTCTCATGGATCAATTATGTCAATATTTAATTCAAATGCAAAGAAATGATGAATGCAATAAGTATACACTTCAATTCGCTTTTACAAAGTAATAAGTTTTTAAAAATAAATAAGGAGCATCAGATCTGGAAATATAACTGACCAAATGCCGTTCGGTACTACTAAATGATATATGATATCAATTAATGATACAATAAGTCCGAGTTAGCAACAGCTATGCTTAAAGACCCTGTAAATATCGAAAACTGATTACTATTAAAATAGTATGGACTTTGTCATCTATAATTCCGGTTCAAATACTCATTCTTTATAGACAGTAATAGAAAGACAGAAAATTGAAAATAAATAAACAGTTTTAAAATCTTAAAACGGACTTTTCCGCACGTAGAACATCTCTATCTCGAAATTGAGTGGCCGAGAAAAATAAACTAACACATAAATGCAGAATATGTGTTTTATGCGACAGTTTTACTTTTTTCAAATAGTCCACCATCGTGTTTTCTCATGACCCATGGACAGGGTGGGGTGTGTCCTATCCACCTCAAACGCAATAGATGTCATCTAGTAGACGTCTCTAATCAGAATCAGTCGAAATCCGATAGATCCGACACGATTTAGTTGAGTGATCGTGCTAACAAAAAAAAATTCTCAAATAGTCCACCACTGTACTTTCTCATGACCCATGTACATGGTAGAGTGTGTACCTCAAAATCCCTCAAAATCGATAGGTGTCGTCTGGGAGACGTCCCCAACCAGAATCAGTCAAAACCTGATCGATCTGACACGATTTATTTGAGTTATCCTGCTAACAAGAACACATTCCGACGAGAACGACACACACACAGCAAACATTTTGTAAAACCCATTTTTTTTGTATTTAAGCCGAAAAACGAAAAATAAACCCAAAAAATTAATTTTGTTTTTTCACTTTTTCTTTACACGATTAAATTACTTTTCCGCGTACAGTGGAGTGCGGAATAAAAATTTGAACATTATTTCTCAGAATATACACAACGTATACATAAGTTTATAAAGTTAGATGATTTACTTGGACAATTTTTTTTAAATCGGTCACTACGTTCCAAAGATTCTACCATACTTTTTCATGCTTCCATACTTTTCATACGCACTAGCGCCCTCTTACTTACGATTACTGCACTATTACTTACGATTTGTAACGAGATTTACCATTGTCTAACATATATTTATATTCAATAACCATTGTTTTTTTCTCGTTCCCTGCATAAAAAGAATATTGACTATTAATAATTGGGCATGTAGTAAACTTTTTTTTTAGCAACACAGAAACATTTCATAATTTCGCATTCTTTATGTTGTCTCATGTACTTAAATATACTCGTATGTGTTATAAATCACTTGGTAGAGTTTAAGCAGTCCACCATATGTGAAATATAGCAAGGTCAAAATCTCTGGGAATATAGTTTTTTTTATCAGTACGCCAGTTTTATTTATAGCGTCATAATTCACACAAAAGTATATTTTTTTAATGATAGAATAAATTTTACTTGCCATAAAAGCATGGTTTTATGTACGTACTACGCATGTACGACACATAAATGACTTTAATACATTTATTGCTATGTAAACTAGAAGGTTTTTGTCATAGCGATTATTATTTGATAGCTGGCTGATAACTTTTCTATGCATATTCGTACATATAAACCACTGATGAACTTAATCATTCGTGACTAACGTTCTATTATAAGGATTTTCATTAGAGGAAGATAAATACGAGAAATAAAAATTGAACTAATAGTCCAGTCACTTTAGATTTAACTGCGAAAAAATTCCCAGCGAGCTGGATTTTTTCATAGACCCTCGTTATAACGTTATGAATAATATGACAAAAATCGACATTGATATCGTGCAAGCATTGTGTGATATGCAAGGTCAAAAGTCGCAAAATCAGTTTTTCGTGAAAATATGGCTTCGTATTGA
Organism: Rosalia funebris; assembly: GCA_037954035.1. Classification (NCBI taxonomy): domain Eukaryota; kingdom Metazoa; phylum Arthropoda; class Insecta; order Coleoptera; family Cerambycidae; genus Rosalia; species Rosalia funebris. Next base: position 13,900,226 of record JAZFAV010000016.1, on the reverse strand, counting down.
CTAGAAGTCGATGGAGGTTTTTATGAAAATTGTAGTTCATAAAATTGTGTACAAAAAATGCCAGTAACATATAAATCGGCAATCGAGAAAGGAACTACCAAACCGCCAAGCGGTTATCAAAGTAGTTCCCGAATAACAAGGCTATTACATAATCGCTATAGGAAACAACTACTCCTCGGGCTAAAGCCTCGCCAGGCATTGAAGCATTGAACAGCTCCGTCGTTCAATGCTTCATTGATAAAAAATTATCAAATAGTCCACCGTCGTGCTTTCTCATGATCCATGGACAGGGCGGGGTGTATCCTATCCACGTCAAAATCAATAGGTGTCGTCTGGGAAACGTTCCCGATCAGAATCAGTAAAAACCCGATCGATCCGACACGATTTAGTTGAGTTATCGTATTAACAAAACAAATTTCTCAAATAGTCCACCATCGTGCTTTCTCATGACTCATGGACAGGGTGGAATGTGTCCTATCCACCTCAAAATCAATAGGTGTCGTTTGGGAGACGTTCCCGATCAGAATTAGTCAAAACACGATCGACCACACACGATTTAGTTGAGTTATCGTGCTAACAAAAAAATTTCTCAATTAGACCCAAGGGAAGGGGTGGTGTGTGCTACTCACCTCAACATTAATAGGTGTCATCTGGGAGACGTCCCTGATCAGAATCAGTCAAAACCTGATCCATCCGACACGATTTAGTTGAGTTATCGTGCTAACGAGAAATTTTAATACCGACGACAACGACACACATACAGACAACATTTTTTTAAACCATTTTTTTTGTTTTTAGGCCGAAAAATGAAAAATAATTTTTTTTCCATTTTTCTTTACACGATTACATTACTTTTCCGCTAGTATAGTTGAGTGCGGAAAAGTAAAAAAGATACGGGGCCAATTAATCTTCTGCAAGAAACTGTCGTTCAAACACCGCTTTTGTGGGATTATAGTGAATATTCCGCATTCACATATCATATTTTGAGAATTGACCTACCATGAAAAATGTTACACCAGCGTTGTTGATAATGTCCTTCAGTCTTTTTCATATCCCGATGGAAACGTTTCTCCTATTCCTCCTAAAACTGTTTTATTACACCTTTTAATGATGTTCAAACTACTAATTCGTTAGATTTAGTTTGTAGTCAAAATTGATGTCCTCCATTCATTGCCATTGTTAGTCCATCATCATTAGGTCATCAGTCCTAAGACTGGTTGGACGCTAACCTCCAGCTTCTCCTATCTTGTGTTAACCTACGCATTTCGCTAATTGTGCTACAACCTACATCCCTTACTATTTGCGAGCAGTAGTCTAATCTAGGCCTACCTCTGCCTTTCTTCACTCCTATTTCTGCCTCCAAAATATCGCGGACTATTCCCCCATGTCTCAGCGAGTGGCCTACCATTTTATCTCTTCTCTTCTTTAAGTTTTTCCACATACTCCTTTTCTCGCCGACTTTCTCCAATACTTCTTCGTTTCTAACCCTATCAGTCCATGGTATTTTCATCATTCTTCGGTAACACCACATCTCAAAAGCTTCTAATTTCTTCCTACTTGCTTCCCCTACCGTCCAGGTTTCGCAGCCGTAAAGTGCCGTGCTCCATACATATGTTTTCAAAAATCTCTTCCTTGTTTCTAAGTTTATTACCCCCGAGCATAAAAGTGCTTTCTTTTTGTTAAAAGCTACTCGACCCTGCGCTATTCTTTGTTTTATGTCTTTATCGCTTCTTCCATCCCAATTTATTTTACTTCCTAAATAAGTGAAGTCTTTAACTTCCTCCAATCTTTCATTATTAATTTGTACTTTCGTTTTTGCTCTGCTCTCGCGCCCTCTGCACACTAACACTTTAGTTTTGTTTTTATTCACCCTCATTCCGTATTCCTCTGTCAACACTGCCTCCATTTCGTTCAATGCTGATTCTAGTTCCTCCTTACTAGATGCTAATACTGCTATATCATCCGCGAATCTCAGCATTTTTAGTTTCTGTCCCTGTACTTTAATCCCGAAATCCACTCTATCTTTTACCACATTAATCGCCTCTTCGATGTACAGATTAAAAATTAGTGGTGATAGCGTACATCCTTGTCTTACTCCTTTCCTAATACCTACTTCCCTTTCTTCCCCTTCTACTTCTATAACAGCAGTTTGCTCTATGTATAGATTGTGTACTACTCTCCTATCTCTATACTTCCCGCGCTCTTTAGTATCTCGAACATTTTTTCCCATCTTACGTTATCAAAAGCTTTTTCTAAATCTACAAATCCTATATAAGCGTTCTTTCCTTTTTCTATTGTTTTCTCTAACATTACTCTTAGCGCCAGAATAGCTTCGCGAGTTCCCCTATTTCGCCTAAACCCGAATTGGTCTTCTCCTAGTATTTCCTCCGCTCTATTTTCCATCCTCTTCTGCACTATTCTAGTTAAGATTTTTGACGCATGGGAAGTTAGGCTAATCGTTCTAAAGTTCTCGCATTTGTCGGCTCCTCTCTTTTTCGGTATAGTAACGATAATGTTCCTCTTATAATCCTCCGGCATCTCGCCCGTTTCGTGTATATATTTTACCAGTTCAAACATCCTATTTACTACTTTCTGTCCCGCAGATTTCAAAATTTCCGCCTGTATTTTATCTACACCCGGCGCTCTATTATTCTTTAGCCCCCTTAGTGCTATTTCAAATTCCTCTCTCAATATAGGTTTTCCTACATCTTCCCTATCGATGCTAGATTCTTCCTCTAATATCTCTCCTAATTCCTGACCCTCGTATAAATTTCCTAAGTACTGCTTCCATCTATCCGCTTTCTCCTCTCTTCCTATCAGTATGTCCCCCGATTGACTCCTAACATTTCTACTTATTGTTCCTACATCCCTGAAGTTCCTCTTAATTATTTTGTAAGCCTCATCGGTCTTACCTACTTGCAACTTATCTTCTACTTCTTTGCATTTCTCCTCTATCCATTGTTCTTTCGCTTTTCTACATTTTCTAATGATTTCCCACTTTATTGCCTTATACGTTTTCAGTCCTTCTTCGTCTCGTCTGTTTTTGTAGCCTCGTCTCTTTTGCATTAAGTTTAAGATTTCGTCCGTTATCCAGGGCTTCCTAGCTTCCCTTTTATCGTGTCCTAAAACGTCCGTAGCCGCGGAAGCTAGACTATTCTTGTTAGTCCAATAAATACTTAAATTTAAAGACAATAGAATTTTCTTATATGACAGTAACCACGTTTTGAAATTTAAAAGATTACTTTCCAATAATTGGGATATGAAGAATGTTATCACCGAAATATAAATTGTCCTTCCCCTAAGATTGCAAAAGGATATAATAAGTTGCGGAAACCTATTTTTTTTATTTCGATATAAAAGAAATTCTTGTTTACACTTATTGTTAGGGAGAATTTTTTGCAGGTGTCGCAGTTTGATTCCCTAAAAGAATTTAAGGTGGAAATGGAAAAATAGCTTGATGGACATTATCTCTACTAACAAATTTTCTTTCGCGGTAAATTTAACTTTATTAGGCATATTTGACTTTATTTTTAAGACAAAAAAAACATAGAACAAATGTAAACTGTCTTAAGCCTCATAAACAACAAACAAGTCTTTTATCAAACTGGTTTTTACTCACTTAAAATTATAATAGCCAGTGTATTAAATTGACTATAAAACAGTCTATCTATTGATAATAAATAGTGAAAATCTAAAAAATAATTACTCAATTATTAAATTATATAGTCCTAATTCTTAAGTATCCACGATGTAAACATGAAAAATATTTTTCTACGTCTGCTTCAAAAATTCATATTTTTACAGGGTGAGCGAAACTCGATGTCTCAGCTCTATTATAAGAAAAGGAAAACGATAGAAAAAATCTGAAAAGAGATTCTTAAATGGGATTGGGTAAGGTCCATTTTAAGCCGGATTTACATATTTTTCCATATTTGAAAACTGAAGTAATGACGTCATCGAATTCTTTCTTCCCAGAAACATATGTACCTATATTTTGGCATATTTAAAAAGAACTAATTTTTCTGAACAAATTTTGTAAATAAAGAATTCGCAATCGTCACGATTTAGACAAGTAGCCTTTGGAAACAATTAACAATGTCGCATCTGACAATAATTAAACATTATTAATTAGTATTATTTATTAATTCAACATTACAAAACACATAATATGTTACAACTATTAACACAGAAAGAACCAAAGTATGTAGGCAATCACTACAACAAATTTTCAATGTGACCACCTCCTACTTCTAAACACTTATCCAATCTCCGCCTTACTTCTCTCACTGAAGCCTTACGAAACATTTCTCTAGGTAATTCATCGCAAGCATTTCTGATTTTTTCTTTTAAATGTTCCAAGTAAGCATATGGTGTTCTGCAAACTTTATTTTTCAAAGTTTCCCACAAGAAGAAGTCTAGTGGAGTCAAGTCCGGTAATTTAGGCGCCCACTGTATCGGTCCATTTATTCATTTATTCCTATCCAATTTTCTCCCTAAGTTTCATTAAAATATTGTTGGACAATTCTTGCTTTATGCGGTGGAGCTCCGTCATGTTGGAAACACATGTTTGCTCGCAGCTGTAAGTGGCACATTTTCGAGAAGCACAGGAAGTTGTTCTGGAAGAAATTGCAAATATCGCTCACTATTTAAAATTCCTTCGTAAAAATATGGATCAATCAAATGCCCATTAATAATACCACACCAGGCGTTAATTCCGAAGTGTCCTTGGTTTTCAATCAGATTGAAATGTGGATTTTCAGTAGCCCAAAAGTGTTCACTTTTTTATTGGGCTTACCGTTACTAACAAAACGGCTTTCGTCCGTCCACAACACATGCTGAAAAAACCGATTGTCATTGATCTCTAAATTTACCATCGCTTGGGCAACATAATAACTAATTCTTCGTTGTTGATGTTGATCTGACAAGTGTTCTAAATTATGAATTTTATAATCGTGATAACTATTTTCTTTAAAAAATTTTCGTACCGAACTATATTTTAAATTCAACTCACGACAAGCTTGCTGAATCGAGTTCCTTGGATGGTCTTCAAAATAGTGCAAAACAGTGGCAACAGTATTGTCAGAATTGACTCTTTCAGCAATTTTTCTTCCCTTTCGAGAAGAAAATGCCTCTTTATTTGCACGTAAATTGCGTTTCAATCTTGTAAATATTTTTAAGTTTGGAATAACACGTTCAGGGTATCTCTGGGCGTATAACTGAACTGCTCTTGTAGGGTTCATTTGAGATAATAAACTCCCATAAACTAATAACATGTCGACTTTTTCGCTGTGCGTGAAAATTTTTCAAAGTCAAATAACAACAGAACAATATTCGTCAACCATTAGATTAAGTATTGACAGATGCGACTTTGCTATTTGTTCCTACTTGTGCAAATCGTGACGATTGCGAATTTTTGATAATACTTTTATTTTACAAATTTGCTTATAATTTTTTAACGGACAAATTTAGCAATTTTTTTCTTTACAAAATTTATTCACAAAAATTTGCACTTTTTAAATATGCCAAAATATAGGTATATTTCTGGGAACAAAAATCGATTACGTCATAACTTCAGATTCCTTTGGAAAAATATGCAAATTCAGCTTAAAATGGACCTTACTCAATCCCATTTAGAAATCTCTTTTCAGATTTTTTCTATCGTTTTTCCTTTTCTTATAATAGAGCTGAGACATCGAGTCTCGCTCACCCTGTACATATTTTTTTGTGTTGTTCATGTGAGCTTTCTATATAATTTTTTCAATAACTAACATGTGTAATAAGCTTTTAAATCGTGTGGCAATATATTTTGATACATATTTTTTAACAATATACAGAATGCATTTTAAAGAAAAATAGAACTTTTTTATTATATAAAATACTTAGTTCCATCTTTTATAGGGTAAGTATTAAATGTTTCACATATCATAAAAGTTATATTGTAATTGCTTCAATTTACAATACTAATAACACAGAGACAAACTTTTTATGAAGAAATCCACATTTCTATAATATTAATTTCAATTTCATATTTGGCTGCAATTTTGCAGCTGTGGTTTCATCCGATAATAGATCGCTCTCAGAACTTGTTAGTCAAATAATTATTAACGCCATTACTTACTTAACAAACACTGTTTAAAATTTATACTAATTATATAAACAGTGACGTGTTGATGTGTAGTAAAATTAAAATTCACAAGTGGCGAGTTTTATAAAGAAATCTCATTGGTAGTATTGTAGATTAGTTACTATAATGCAGTTATCTCATTTCAACTCTGATTAATTTGTTACTATAATATCGGAAATGTCAGATTTAGATACGGGGGTATTAAATCACATGCTCTTGATTTTGACTATAAACTAAATCCTAGTGCATATTACCGAGATTTAGAATTATGATGTAACAAAACAAACAACAATCTAATAAAATAATCGTACAGATTTACACTACCAGCAATAAAAATCGTAGCCTAAGAATTTTATACAGAGTGTCTTTGACTATACGGTCAAACTGACAAAACAAACAGTTGAAATTTACTTACATCCAGAGGAAATATTTAGTAACATGACTTACATGCATACAAAAATGTTTCTTACAAGAATAAGATAAAGCAGACACATTTACAACATATTTAAAGCCCATGCAAATCAATAATCTAAAGTAAAAATCAGTACATAATATGTTGAAAAAGTGCTGTAGCTTTAGGAATTTACGTTACTTTTTAACATCAAACTACATACATTTTGATTTTAAGTGTTATACTAACCTAGTTTGATTAGATTTTTGTCTAATATATTTTTTAAAAGTATAGTGATTGTTTAGATAAAAAAAATTATTATATACACTCAGAGAACAGAATATTTATTACCAACTAATAGTTCATAAATAAATATATTTACTGTTTATTCTATTACATTATAATTAATAATCTCGACATTTTTCCATCGACATGGAGAAAACTAACAACACTAATTAAGTAACCTTAAATATTCCTCGTCGTATGATGGATTTCAGCGATAATATACCTTGCAGGCATATTTAGAAGTTTAGTTAATAATAGACTAATGATAATAGGTAAAATAAGATTTGAGGAAATAATATAATAGTAGGTGTTATACATTTATTAATCTTGTTATAGCCGATTCTTAAAATGCTTCCCTACTAATTCAAGGTATGCATGAAGTCATCATATAAAATTGTTTAGTTTTTAGTTTACGAAAAATGCAATGACAAAAAAAATTAACTCGAATTAGGTACTTCCAAAAGGTTTGTGAAATATTGGTAAACACATTTTTTCATAATCAAGAGATAAATATAAGATTTGGTTTTTCTCATTTTTCTCTAATTTTTAATTTTTCTCAAAATCGGATTTGAAAAATTAAATCAGGATATTAAAATTTAAGAATTAGAACAAAAAGCAAATTATACATTTCCTCATATATGTATAAAACTATTTATTATTTTTGTTGTATTAGTTTGCCATCAGCCAAATGAGTCTCCTCAATCGATGTTATTAAAAAAATAGAAAGAATTTTCCCTTTTTCAGCATAAGTATATTCTTTGCTCCAGATGTACCGTTTAATATGTTTTTTTGTTATTTTTTTTTATTCATACATACTACATATTTTTTTATTTCACATCTGACATTGAAAAATAATTTTAATTGCAAAATTATATATTATTTATTTCAATCATTTAAGTTATTAAAAGTTTGTATCCTGAAATAAAATTTTCTACCACTCCTCACACATTAGTAAAATGTTATCAGTACCGGAACTTGACACTTCGTTATCATTCATTGCCTTTAGGTTAATATCACAAAATGTTCATATCGAAAATACTATAGTAAACTATTTTTATTTTTTTCGATTAGATAGAATCATATCCATCTCAAATATTTTGGTTTAATTTTTTTGTGGCAGCGTAAACAAATTGTTATTAAATTGTCCAGTTCTAAATTAATTTGAAATTAGTTCTTGTTTCTTTTTTTTTCAATGGCAAATGGTAACAGCCAGGCTGGAATACCGCAAGTCATCTTTCAACCAAATGTGAAATTACGAAATAAACGTCTGCCATCTGTTCTTATTATCGTTATCCGCTACATGACTTGTAAGTTGTAACGAGGAAATAAAGGCACCCGCACACGCGAGGATAACTCTGCGAACAAAGAATTGCGAAAAATTAAACGACGATAAGTAAATATGATCTATGTAAAAAAAGTTAAAATAAAAAATTTTTAATTTCCGAGTTATAGACTTTATATAGGTTTCAAGAGTATGATCAGTAACACTATTAGCAGATTCTGAAGCAGATATATAGACTCCCAAACGTTTGGCAATCGTTGTAATAATTGAAGTCCTCCGTACTAGCCTTTTGATTTTACTGTCGTGATATCTCACACAGTAGCAATTACTACTGATTTTTTGAAGTGATAACTTCTTATGGGAGGGTAAGCCGCTTAGTTACGTAACGCGTTACAGCGCCAGTCTGTCTGGCTTCCCTTTCTCTCACGCATACGGCAGCGGTAGGCAGACTCCTCCTCTCTCACTCTAACCCACAGCGCTAGCCGTATTTCAGACAGATGCTTCCCCCTCTCTCGCACGATCTCGAGCTCTATCTCCTCCTCTTTGCGTGCTTTCGCTGTCTACATCTACGTGCATGTGCATGTGTGCGTCGCTGCTGCTGCGGGGCCGCCTCTATGATTTAGTAATTAGAAAATTTAATAATTTTACAGCATATCATAGTAAACAAATAATTATACACGTTCTGATAAACATAATTAAAAAAAAAATTATTATAAAATTAGTATAATTAAATAATTATACTAATAATGTACATACACAAAATTCTAATGTACATATTCAAGAATTGTAACTAAGAATGAAATATATTTTATAATCAATAAAAGATTTAATTAATAAATAACCTTTCCTTACATTATCATATTAATATACATAAAATTTAAGTAATAACCTAAGCTTTTCTCAAGTTCAGTATCAAATACTTCAACTTAGATTAGTTTAAGTTATCACTTCTGTCGGGCGTCCCGTGACGTTTTTTTTTTCTTCAAATTCTTTCAGCCCAAACACGACCTAAATGATTATTAAGAACAGTTCTTTGGCTAGTTACTTCAACAACATAACTTTAGTTATTATTAAGAAAACAATGTTGAATGTCTTATTTTTTCAAGTCATTATTGAAGTAAATACTTCTTTGGCGACGTTCTCATATTTGACGAGAATGGAGAGTGAATTGGAAAAAATGTAACGTTTCCAGATTTCGTTACACGAGAGAGAAAAAAGATAACGTAGAGAGAAGGAGAAAGAGAGCTATGCATTTGGTATACCTAAAACACAGGCTTCGTTACAAGACAGAGTACACAGATATATAACACAGAGAGAAAGAGAAAGAGAGCTATACAGCATATATATCAGTTTAGGCTATCCGCGTCTCCCTATTGTTGCGCATGCACGCGTTATAGATGTACGAGTTCAGACGCTATATATTAACAGCTGAAGCAGCACGCGTGTGTACCGAATATTTATCATTGTGTTTTGTAATTATTTACGTTATTTACATCTGTGTTCTGTGATTACTTGATAATATCCTTGAACCGTTTAACTTGTTAAAATCTAGAAGATATAATATATTTCATTCACCGCTCCCTACTGGTTTACAGCCACACAGGTGTAAATGCACTTGGAAGAGGCGAAGACAAAATCCCTTTGATTCTCGGGGGAGATTTAAATGTAAATTTCGGATCCAATGATTCTTTGACGTTGATTAACTTTCTTCGAGAAACATTTGGTCTGCTTATAAATAACAATCCCAAAGAATCAACAACAAAATCCGGAACAACAATAGATGCAATTTTTACACGTTATCTAGAAAATATCGAATCACGAACATATATTTCATATTTTAGTTATCACAAACTAATCATATCAGTATTACCAATTGAACCACCAGCCAATGATAGTGTAGATAATGAATAAACCGAATATTTTTTACACAAATTCTATATTGTTATATTTCTTTTGAAATCATCCCTCTCCCTTTCTCTCTCTCTCTCTCTCTCTCTCTCTCTCTCTATCTTTCAATATCTCACTCTTAATCTCTCTTATTCTCTATTCTAAAGAAGTATTCACTTCTATCACGTGTACTGTGCTGCACATGATATTTTTTTTTATATATTAATGCATTTCAGAAGTCATACATAAACACATTAGCAAAGACCGGACACCTGTTAAAATGACGTCCGTACTTGATTGTTTCCTTTTTGACATATCATTTATGCCATCGATGCAAAATATCTTTCTAATGCATCACAGAATATACATAAGTATGTAATTGAATATCTATATTTTATCTGTTCCAGCTGAAATACACTCAAGGAACTTTTCAGATTTATTTTTATTTCGATTAATATCTGGCGATTGTAGCCACTTTTGGATTGATATATCTATTATCTCATCATACCATCTAATCTTGTCTCTCGAATAAATATCTTGTACAAAAAAAATCGTCTTCTATGATGAGGTTTGTTAAAAATACAAATAGAGCAAAAATATACACATTAGTCTTTTTCAGTATATGATTCCCCGGATAGTTTTAATTATTTATTTATCATTTGAATTTTTATTGTAAACACCCAGTGTTTACAATAAGATTTACTGGGTGTTTACATTTGGAAAGGTAAACACCCAGTGTTCTGTGATTCATAACTTCGAGCTTATATTCAAAACTTTTTCTCTCTTTAAATTCTAGTATGGGATCTGCTTCTTTTAAAAGCTCTGTAGAATTGACGACCTACTTACAAATACCAAAACCATCGTTTTTGGTTATTTAATGATTAAATTTGAATTTAATTATCTCCCTCTTCTATGCTATCTGCGTATTTCTTAAGTAATCACCATAGGCGAAGCTAAGAGGGAGCTTGGATGGGCTTAGTCCCTCCAGAGGTATTCGGGGGACTTGAGATTATAGTTAGCAGCAAGTCTTTTAGCAAACAACAACTGCCAAATTTGTAGTAAATTTATATATTCATCAGATAACATTCTCGTAATAACAAATATTATAAGTAAGCAACTACAAGGAAAAGATTGTACGCTAGGGTAGTCCTCTTACATAATAAACGGCACCATTAAATCTTTAGAAGAAAGACGAAATGAGACAGCATTTCTTTCTCTTTAGGATGAGATAAATAGTTTAGCTAAGAAACACGATATTGTTAATGGCATTGGACAGAGAAAATCGATAATTTACATGGCACATGGCGTTTCTGGCTGATCAATGTTTATTACTGAGTTAATGACAGCATTATTAATCACATAAAACTGCGATTTTCCGAAGAAACCCAGAAATTTGCAGTGGATGTGAATCATTTCTTTGAATTTAGTTTTGAAAAAAGTGAGTTGCTTATTGACCAGTATAAGTCTATATTTAATATTATTAAAGAAATGCTAGTAATAAGAAATTGTTTGAAAATCAAAGAAACTCACATTACTAATTTAAATGTTCTAAAGCATATAGTTACAGAGAATACATTCCTCCAACGCATTTAAACTTTTTCATCTGGCTCTAACATTCCCTATCAGCACAGCGTCTTGCGAAAGGTCCTTTTCCACTATGCGAAGAATTGAGACCTGGTTACGGAGTTGTATGACCCAAAACATATTTAATAACCTCTCCCTATTAATATTGAGAATGAAAGAGCTGAGACTTTAGACTGAGAAGAAATAAAATTCAAGAATTCTCAAAAAAAGGAGCCAGAAAGTTGCAATTATGCAGCTAGCTACATAATACTTTTCGTTGTGTCATTAGTTAATTGTATTATTGGGCTTAAATAAAGTTCTGTTGTTCTTACTACTCTGCATAATACTTTTTCTTTAAGTATATGATACACTTTTTGATATGCGTACTATATGATATCCTATTTTTAATTGGAAGCCTCCTTTTCTTCGCTAGAAATATTTTTTTTCTTCTGGGGTCTCTACAGGCTTTCCTATAATCAGGGCTTTAGCCCCCCAAAAATTGACTCTAGCTTCGCCAATGATAATCACCAACGTGCTGATTTTCAGTAATTAGTCCAATCAATCTGTCTGAGCCCCTATGTTAAATGGTCACTAATTGTAAAGAGCAAAAAAAAAATTTGAGCATATAGAAAATAAAATTTCAAGAAACTTACAGTTTTTTGCTCTCAAAATGGCGGCAGCTAACATAACCTAAATAATTCGCAAAAGTCAAAGAAACGGTTTTTCGCGAATAAAAAAGAAAGTTGTGCTCGGATTGGAAAAAGTTAAATGAGAAAGTTGTAGATAATGAAAAAATCTTTCGATTTAATTTTTGTCAGCTCGAATCGATTCATTACTTTTCGAGATATATCGAGAAACCCGTTGAAAAATGCGTATTTTTGTTTTTGCTCTAAAAATAACAATGTTTGATGAAAACGTTCAACAGAAAATGTAGTCCTCGGTAAGACGAAAACAATCGTTTTTGTACAATGCCAAAATATACATTTTTTTCAAAATTATAGCTGTTTTCGTAAAAAAAAAGGTGTTTTCGTAAAACGACTTTTCCATCGAAACGGATGGTCCTGCAGACTTGTTCTAGGGCTTATTTTCTTCGTTAGAAGTTGTACTACAAATATGTTTTCAGCAACAATCGATTTTTTTAATTTTCTATATAAAAAATCGCGTTTGAAAATGACGTGATTTTCGTACATCGGTTTTATTACAAGAATTTATTGCCAAAAAACCGATGTACGAAAATTACGTCATTTTCAAACGTGATTTTTTATATACAAAATTTTAAAAAATCGATTGTTACTAAAAATATATTAGTAGTACAACTCCTAACGAAGAAAGTAATCCCTCGAACAAGTCTGTAGGACCATCCGTTTCGATTGAAGAGCCGTTTTACGAAAACACCTTTTTTTACGAAAACACCTATAACTTTGAAAAATATATATATTTTGGAATTGTACAAAAACGATTGTTTTCGTCTCACTTAGGACTACTTTTTCTGAGATTATTAGGTGTTTTCATCAAATATTGTTATTTTTAGCGCAAATAAAAGAATACGCAATTTTCGACGGTTTTTTCGATATATCTCGAAAAGTAATGAATCGATTCGAGGTCACAAAAATTTAGTCGAAAGATTTTTTCACTATCTACAACTTTCTCATTTAACTTTTTCCAATCCGAGAACAACTTTCTATTTTATTCGCGAAAAACCGTTTTTTTGATTTTAGCGAATTTTTTTAGGTTATGTTAGAAGCCGCCATTTTGAGAAACTGTAAGATTCTTGAAATTTTATTTTCTATATGCTCAAATTTTTTTTTGCTGTTTACAATTAGTGACCGGGTCATTCCCTATTGATTGAACTAAATATAGTTTAGGCTGCTTCTGGACATGTTATATTGAAATTACAGTCGATTGTTCACTTTTAGGTTAAAAGGTTAGTTGGTTCACAAAATATAACTCCTATTTCATACGCAGAGGGATATTTTTCTTTGTCCATACTTCACCAAATCGTTGTGCGTGGTAGCCTTTGCGAATTTTCACTTGTAGAAATATTTCCCTTAGTTTTTATGTAAACGCATACATTTATTTCAAAAATTGAGTAAAATAACAATCCGGGCATTATATAGGGTGTCTCAATTGAATCTGGAGTATAGTATTTGAACTGCGGGCCATATGTGTTGTGCTAAAAGGCAATATTTAACGACTGCCATCGATAAACCATACGACGTCAACATGCTCCAATTAACAGTTCAACAACGTAGTAGTTTATGCAATTAATAGTTTATGTACAACTGTTTTCGTGAAAGTGAGCTATCAAGTTATCATATACATTAAGAAAAGATTAAACATTAAGACAAATTCGCAAAAATTAGGACAAAATGAAACTCCTAGTTAACAGTTCGTAACTTCGTCAAAAAATTTGAAGAGACGGGTTCTATTATTGATAAGGCAACACCAATACGTCCTCATCGTGGTCGGTCAGATGAAAATATTATTATAGTGATAGAAAGTGTACGGGAATATCCCAATACATCAATTCGCCGTCGTCCACAACAATTGAATCTGTCAAGAGCCACCACGCATCGGATTTTAGATTGCAGCAATGTATAGAAGAAGATGGTGATCATCTTAGGGATGTGATCTTTGCAAACTAAGTATTATAAGAAATTTCCAGAATTGTGTTTTTAGTTGTAATAATAATTAGTCCGAATATATTCTTTGTTCCTTAACAGTGGCCTATTAAAAACCGTTCAATCCTGCTGCCGGGCCATTTAGATAATAGATAACTTCAAATGATATGAACTGTTGTGTGAGTTTTCTCAACGACAGCTACTCTCTGCACAGTGGCGGTCCTATCAATATTTTTAGATGGTGCGAGATCTAAAAGTGGCGCCCCTCCAAATACAAAACTATATTGTTAAAGCAGTTGTTTACTCGTGATTTGATTAGGCTGCTTTTCTACTAGAGCACCGTTTTCACCGTTTCGGTTGATTTCGGCGCCCCCCTCATGATGGCGCCCGGTGCGATCGCACCGGTCCAGGGCGGCCACTGTCTGCACGCCTTCCTATTAACCTAAGAAAACCAATTATGAGTTACAAATTTTTAAATACTGAAGTCAAGAAGACCGTAAACTCAGCCCTTAAACTATCTGGAAATTTAGGTTTTTGTTTCCTTTAACAAAATACTCTTGTATTACTTTTTCTGTAATATTTTCGTAATATCTTTCAGTGCACCAAGCTTTGAAGTATTCGAAGGTTTTTTCGTGCCGTTGCTTTGACTTTTCTGGTATAATTTCAAAACCTCCTACATGCCACGCTTACTCAAGATCAGAATCATCAGTTTCTTGTCTCGTCTATCTTACAAAAAATTATTTTATCCACGACCACTCTATTAGGAAGGTTTAATACTTCTGTTTTCCGTGAATTAGAGGCCTTCTAATACACTAGTGGATTAAAATTCATTATACCACACTTGATTCATAGTACCAATATTCTTGATCAAAATAAATCTGTCAAATCTGACGTTTTTCAAAATCAGAATTTTTCAACTTCTAATGACCGGTTTTGCCCGTGGTCGTGGACAAAATGTTGAATTATATTCGGAAATTACATTATTAATCCGCTCGAAAAAATAGGCGCTCTCAGCTGCGCCTCAAGTGCTCATTTTTTCTCGTGGATTAAAAGCTTGTTAATTCCCTTATATAATTAACAACTATTTGAACATTGCTTTTATTAAAATGTAATAGGAAAAATAATAAGAAGTTAATAAGAAAAGTGGTCCCAGACTAGGGACTAGGGAAAACCTCTATGGACCAGAACCTGCAGTGGGAATAAGTCGGAATCTGATCAGAGACCGCATCAATCGCTGGGCAAGAGACCAGCACAATAAAAGATGGAGAGTAGTAACGCGTTGTCGAATAACCAAACTCTTCATCGAATACTCAGAGATTGAGAAATGAGCCCAAGAATTTATTAAATTGAACAGGCACAAAGCCAGAACCCTGGTGGGAATCATAACGGGCCACCATAGTAGCCTGAATGCATATAAGCACAAGCTGAGGCTGACTGATAGCCCGGTCTGCAGATACTGTAAAGAAGACGAGGAAACCTCGATTCATCTTCTTTACACCTGCCCCGCACTGGAGGAGAAGAGGTATCTTATCTTAGGGACCCCTGTTATCCTAGAGGAGGCGAGGCTTAAGGCGGGGGACGTGCCTAAATTGCTCCTTTTATGGGATAGCATTTTTGGATAATGACCCGGATAAGAGGGGATCGCCAAGGGACTACCCATGCGATCAGTGGCTGATGAGGCCCAAACCTATATAATATAATAACAATAATAAGAAAAGTAATATATTGTTTTTCACTCAAACGCCTCTCTTTCTTTGTCTTCCGGTAAAAACATCTTACCGTTATTAATACTTAATATACTATTGTATGAAATGCAAACAAATATAAAATATAACAAAATTCTGAACACATATATCAACCGTATTATATTGCTATAGAGAAGAAAGGCGTGTGAGTAAATAAGTATGTTACCACTATTAATTATATCTAATTTAAGGAGAAAGTATGCCTAATTCGCATATTATCCATGCCTCATAGGAATTCGCGATAGTAGATAAATCTAAGGCGCTTTGCATTTAATCCAATTATAAATTTTTATCGTTAACATGTTACGTGCAAGATATTTCTATGTACTTAAGAAATTCCACTATTAAGCAATAACGAGATATTTTGTGAGTTACCTACAATACATAGTGATATAAAAAAATATATTATACTATTGATAGTATAATTTAAGTATTTGGTGAATAAATAAGGTCGGATAGTTAGTCTTCAGTGATACAGGTGCAGATATACTGAAATGAACGGCAGCTATCTTCCTTCATACACAGATTACTTCGAAGTTCATTCTGCAGTAGATTTAATTATGATGGTTATAATCGTAATTCTTAATAAAACAAGTCTTTTGCAATGATAGATCACGTAGTAAAGAATATCACTTGAAATTCTAAAGTTTTTGGATATTCTGAAGTTCTCCTGTATTCTCAAATCCAGTACCATGTTAGTCAAAAACTGAAGATATATTTCTGCTGTAACATTTGCATACATAAACATACGCGTATATTATACCGTTTGTGAATGAGAATTTGTGGTGAATGTTCTTCGATTGCTAGCCAGAATCAGGCGTGGTCTCGTTCTGGGACCGATACAGGATTATCCAACGTTCCTGCTCCGACAATGTTTGTCAATTATGATTTCTTAATAAATAGTTCCAGGTAGTTATATCACGCCTCTAAGCCGTTTTGTGTACATACAGGATGTCCTGGAACTTGCTTTACAGTCAATATCTCAGTTTTTTTATGACATACAATGACTAAAAAAATGATTTTAAATAGTATAATAACCTAGCTGGTACCGAACTTAAAATCTTGTTTTTTCAACCCGTAAAAATCTACCCTGAATTTTTTTTTCAAAATTGCATCCCTATACATTTTGTACTGAAAAGTACAGCTCATCAATACTAGGAACAAGTCTCAAAACTGCTATATCGGACCGCCCACGAGGTGCGCAGTAAATAGCCTGGTCTTTACCCACTCATATTGAGACCTTTAACAGAATTATTATTTTTGGTACAATTTTCCATAGAACATATCTCAATTTTAAATAAAATTGAGAGAAAACTTTAAAAAAGTTTTGATGACTATTATATGATAAAAATAAATAAATACATAAAAAATGCAAAAAATAATACTGAAAATTATGTAAAATCGAACTAGGCATTGAAAATTTAATGCCTAATGTCTAAATACAAACAAAAAAATTTTTTAAAAATAATGTATTGAATCTTTCTTTATGTAGCAATAATGTATGGTACAAATATAAAATTTTTCAGTTTGTGAATACTGTTTCGAATCATTTTATGATTAATTTTTGATAGAATTGTTTTGTGGCTAAAAAGATGGGTTAAGAGGCTGGCTCTTTTGAAACTATTTTGGAGCAACAATACTAGTGTTTATTTAGGAATGATAACTTTTTCTATGGAGAAATATAATTACAAATATTAAGTATGTTATAAATATTAAGTATTCGGAATAAGTGGAAATTCATTTTTAGTACAATAAAGTAGGGGTATAATTTAAAAAAAAGAAGTTGGGGTGGTTTCATAATTCTGATATAACTGATGTAACTTCATAATACGGATATATTGACTGTAAAACGCATTCTGACAAAGCCCGTATGTAATGCACTCGATCATAAAATTTTGCATACTTAAACGTAAGGTCATCTTTATACATGCGTCTGTTTGAGTGGAATTGCATATTTCTTATTTTTCCCTGTTACTATTTTTATTTCACTCATATGTATATTTCCTTTTTTTACGTTTTATTAGTCGTGACATTTTGAATATTAACACGATTATTTTAGAATAAAATTTTTTAATATCTATCACAACGAATCGTGCTCTATTTGAGATGCCTTATTTAAATTTTCGTCAAACGAGTATACACTAATTTGCTAATCAAATATTATGTCAAACAGTTAAAAATGTATCGCAGCATAAACATAAAACAATAACAGATTTATTTTATTGCCCATAAAAACCCGACTTGACGACGTCATAGTCATGTGTTCTAGAATGAAAATCTTGAAACACGACGTATTCAGAATATTTCCTGTAGCGGTCAATTTTGCAGGTAAGCCTTGCTTTCCTAGCAGGCCAACTGCAAAGTAAAATATGAGACTAAAATCGATTATACACCGTCTGCTCTTCTAGACGTAACATGTGGACAGCACAAATCACAGGTGCTATTTTTTCCTTAGTAATTACTGATCTCTCGACCGTTCCTAAATGAGCTGTGCGTAAACTATATAGGTATATAACTGGAATAAATTCTGTAACATGGATATACAGGATGTCCTCGTAAATATTCCCGTGCAATTTCGGTTTTGCTTTATATACGGAGTAATGATTATGTGTTTAGTTGGCCTTCACTCATTGGGCGAAGAAGGTCACCTAAGTTAAAGTGTAACTCCAACAGGCATAGAAAGATTTTTATTTTCTACAATATATCCAAAGTGTAGAGGTTACAAAAATAGACATAAAAACCACTGTTTTAATTTAAAGTTATTTATTGCAAACAGTGTAAACCAAACTAGTTTTTACATAAGGAATACAGTGTGTCACAAATTGGATCCTCACTATTGTGATCTCATAAACTTAGGGTATTTCAATAAGGACGTAATTTATTAGGTTACAACATGGCCGTTATGTTGTTAAAGCAACATCTGTCAAATTTTTTGTGAATTGTTCAGTAGTGTACGGCAAATCACCATGGAAGATTATAAACATATAATAACAAAGGACATTCTGCACGAGCGATTTGGGGGCATGGTTATCTCACGCAGCGGCGACGTAAACTGGCCACCAAGTTCGTGCGATTTAACGCCTTTAGACTTATTCCTTTAGGGCTATTTTAAATCGTAAGTCCATGAAAATAAACCGCAAACAATCGATGCCCTCAAAGTTAACATAACGAATGTCATCCAGCAAATTCAGCGAGATTTATGCGACAAAGTTATCGAAAATTGGACCTCCTGAATACATGCCACCAAGCAAAGCCGCGGCAGACATTTGAACGACGTTATATTCTATACTTAATGCCATAAAATATTATTTGAAACAAAAAAAATTGAGTGGATATCTCACACATAACTTTTTATTTACATTTAAAAATCAAGCGTCCTTATTGAAAGACCCCTTATAAGAGAAATTTGCTACCACTTTGCTAATTTAATCAACTTTTTTATTTTTCATAGGTTTCGAGATCACAATAGATTTAATTTGGGACACACTGTGTACATGTAAATATACAATGATCAATGTAGAATTAGAATGTTTCTTTTACATATTTCTAATGATCTTTGAATCAAATCCCTCATTGGGTGAGGAAAATCATACCCAATGACCACAGAAAAATAAATTCTTGTTGAAATAGTCGGTGATCGAGTTAGCAGGCTAACTTTTTATTGGCAATCTTAATGGAATAATCTCAATATTCTTACATTTCTTTTAAACTAATTTTTCTTTGTAAATTTACTTAAAATGTTCACACTTATCCAACAAAATGACATTACTTATGTTTCATTAGAAATTATATAAGATGATTTGTAAGAAAATAAAGATTTATAAGAGAAAAAAATAAGAAAAATCATGTTGTAGTATTTTATTATGAACATATTATGAACATATGTTACGGCTGAAATGTAGTCAATTAAGGTCGATACCACCTCGGACTATATTATGAATGGCATTGTCACAGCCCCCTCTATAGAATAATACGATAGGTCACCCATCCATAGAGTAGCCACGAAGTAAAGTGCTGCACTTTTATTAGATCCACTAGCTAGCTGAGCAACTATAAGATATATTTTTTTATTTTCCACTAAAATATTGTCAGTCTAAAATTTAACTTATCCAGGTTGTTCATTTGCCCTCTATTTCATGGAGGTCGCCATAGTTATCAATGATACTGAGATACAAATAAGAGGGAAATAGGTAAACATTAGTCCCGTAGTTATCAGTTACTACTATAGTATGGTGCTAAAATAAATCTCGCCAAATATAAAAGAAAATATATTCGTATTATTCTAAAACGTTTTAACATGATGGCAATTTTATCAGAAAAAATACCATTACTTAGAACTAATATCACTTAGAGGTATCTTAGAAGATCTAAATAAGTAAAATATTGTAACGATGAGCTTTAGCTTATTTCAACCACAATATATTTAATGTATTCGCTTTTTTCTCGTTTCATAATACTTTATAATTACACTTTTCACATTATGTATTCGAATTTCGTGTTTTTCGATTTCAGATAGTCTATAATATTTCCTTTTCTCTACGCTGATGTTGGTAATTTTTCTGTTCATCGACGGTGATAAGATGCATTATCCATAACTGCACCGCGTTCTGTGTAAGACAACACAATGGCAAGTCATTTCACATTTCATATCCTTATGACAGTCCCCCGTTCGTCGTGATTCGATTTCATTTAAACCAGACCATTCATTCTATTATTTATTCATGTATGCCCTTCGTTCATTTATGTTTTATTCAGATAATATATTTTCTTATAGAAATTTCACAATTCTTATAGCTTTTTTAAATAATGTCTTCATAATATAATTGGTTTTCTTTTATAAGGGGACTCTCGATTTAATTTTAAATAATGCAAATGCATGTCGTGAATAGTCCGCATGAGAATTCTCCGAATTAATATCGCTTAATTTTCATCTTTTGTGACAATTACAACTTTCTTAAGTATTGGAAGGCCATTTTTAAAATAAAAGCCAGGAATTATCCTATAAATCGCGTTTTTCGCATCATTGTTGACTTAAATCTTCTTTCTACAAGGCTACAAGGTTTTCTGTTTTTGCATTTGTCTATGTTCAATAGTCATACACATTTTTATTAATAAGATACACATTTCGACAGGATTGCTTACACATACATTAGCGTTTGTCCCCTTCATACACATTTTGTATCATCTATGTGGGATGACCAATTTAATTTAGAGTCTAACATCGCCCCTAACAATTTAACTGGCTATTTCTTGTGCATATTTGTCTCTATTCAAGAGAATGTTTTAAGTCTTCTCTTCATTTATTTTTAACTTATTTGTCGTAAACCAATTTTTTACAATGTCAGTTTGTTGTAAATCACAATTTGTATTACAACAACTAAAATAGTCATGTCGTCTACAAACACTGAAATTAGTGCCCAATGAAGGAGGCAAATCATCTATGCTATGTAAATTAAAAATAGGATTGACCACAAGACCGACCCTCGAGGAACTCCATTTTCAATATGTACCAAAACATATTGAATTACATCATATTCATCAATTACACGTTTTTGTTAATAAGCTACATATTTCAACAGCATTACGAACACATACAGTCACGTTTGCGCACGCCATTCGTACACATTCTATATGTTCTGAAATTGTTAATTTACAATATGGCGTCATTTACGATTACACCTGACATTCATAGAATTACTACAATTCGCAATCGATTTCGGTCAAACAAAGTATTTGTTATAATAACCATACCACTACTCACAGTCATAAATGTACCCTTAACTACCCTTCACTGAAAGACACTAATTACGTGGTATAAAGGCTCCTCTATACGTTGGCCAACACGCTGGCAAGGAAATTGGAATATCTGTCCACACGTTGGAAGAATCTTCAGTTTGTTTCGACGCAGGTCAATATGAACAACAACATGGACGTCATGAGAGTAGCAGCCCTTTAATGTGTCTTGAGAAACCGACACCACGACGGATCGGTCGCCAACACTTGGGCCAGCTCTGTCAATGCCGCCAATACAAATAGTCCCCTCTACATACTGACCAACAAGCATTGGCTAACGTATTGGACAACGTGTAGAGGAGCCTCAAAGGAGACTATTTGTCATATTGGCGGCATTGGCAGAGCTGGGCTAAGCGTTGGCGACCGATCCGTCGTGGGGTCGATTTTTCAAGACACTTCAAAGAGCGCTGGCGAACGTTGGTAGTCGCGTCCACACGTTAGCGGCACTGGCCTAGTATGTGAATAGCTGCCGCAGGGATAGTGGATACGACTGAGTAGATATTTTACGCTGTGCATTGTTTATTTGTGTATTTGATGGTACATAATGGCGGCAATGACTAACGAAGAGATAAACTGCATAATAAACTGTAGCAGCTGCTACTTTCATGAGTCCATTTTGTTGTTCATATTGTCCTGCGTCCAAACAAACTGAACGTCCTTCCAACGTGTGGACAGATATTCCAATTTCCTTACCAGCGTGTTGGCCAACGCATTGGCCAACGTGTAGAGGAGCCATAATATGTAGAACGCATGTTATTACCGACCGATGTAACCTCATAAACGTTGTTAACCGAATAGTTACAATTTGTCCTTATCGTCCTTATTTATTGAACAAGTTAATGGAAGAGAAGTTATTTAAAGCGTTCTATTTTACCGACAAAGTTACCGATTGCTTTGTCTAATATACTTACCTTATAAAGTAACAATTGTTGATACAGAATTATGTGATCAGTTAGAGATTAGAACACTAAATAATAATTAGTGGCCCGATGTTATTATATATAAAAATCATTTCAAATTATTTCGGCACCGAACTATAGATAAACAGCAGATTCGCTTAAATCAAATGTCACAGTTTGTCCTACAATATATAATAATATAAATATGATTCAAGTCCAAGGTGCATTAATGAGAATGAGTTTGTTAAACAGGCATTTTCCTTATGTATCTTTATTTGAAAAGGCTACAAACAAGCAATTAAAACAAGATCGAAAATTTGGCCATGTAACATAAACGTAAAATTCCAAATGTACCTATTTTAATAATTTCAAGTTTGTACTCTAAAAAATAAACTCTTATAACTTGTATAGTATTTTTTTAATTGCTTATATAATAGCTTAGAAATATTTCCCAGCCAGTTTTTAAATTTACTTTTCTGAAACAACGAGAAACACTGGAGTATCCTTGCATAATACTTCAACGTCGAGAAAGTATTCCAAGGTTCAGGTGATAGCTGACGTCAATATATGGTTGACGCTATAGAGTTGTAAAATGTATGATAAAGTAAATAAGATACCCGGTTAAAAATATGTATTTTTTTAACCTAGTATTGCATTTTTAACAGACACAATAAAGATGATATAAGGGTTATGCATTGCATGCAGATATATTCTCTATTAATGCACGTTTGATGAAATGTCATGGCTTGCAAATCATAGGATTATATATTTTGAAAAATAATTCTATACGAGTATCTTTGTAATCGTAATCGTAACTGTTTGTTCAATTTTAAATTCTATAAAGGATTTCACATGAAAGGGATGAGTCCATATATTTAACATAATATTCTTAAACTACAAATATAACGTTAATAGAACAAAATTTGAATACTCGTATACATATTAAGAAAAATACATGTTACATATATGTAAAAGAAAAGTAAAAAAAAAATTGAAAAAAATATTTCAATTGTTTGTTATTCATTTAATATAAAAAAGCGAAGTTTTAGTAGCTGCAGAATATAACCGCACTGCAATGTTTCTTTAATACTTGTGATATTGTTGACGTTATAAAAGGTATTAGAAGTGTTAACAAAAGTTAAAAGGTGTTAGGTATTACAAAAGCGCAGCATGTGAATTTTAAATAAAACATGGTTTTCTGTAGCAAAGTATTGACATATTTATTGATTTATAATGTAGATATTCGGGAATTACTCGTATGTTCCCAAGTTGTATGGAACAATACATCTTATAAATGGCCGCCACGGCTTTGGTGGCACACCAGTATTCTTCTGACAAAATTTTCAATAACTGTTCTGCATGAATGTGCGATTCGTTGATACAGTGTTCAATTTCGGTCTTTAGACGGCTTGGATGGTCGTAAACTTGTAGGCGTAAACCTGAAATTTCAGAAAACCCCACAGAAAGTCCATAGGTGTTAAATCGCAAGACTGTGGCGGCCAATTCTGGTCACCAAAACGGAAGATGACACCGCCAGGAAAAAACTCGTGCAAGACCGCCAATTTTTTACAGGTGGTATAGCAAGTGGCACCGTCCTGCTAAAACGACATATCTGCAAGAGCAATATCTCCCAATCGAGGCACAAAAAACTGAGTTATTATATCACGATAACGTTCACCATCTACCGTTAATGCATTCCTTCCTCGTTTCCCAAGGAAAATGGTCAAGTGATCCCTTCAGACCACAATCCACACCAAATAGTGATACGTTGGGGATGCATTTGTTTCTCATGAATCATTTGTTGATTTTCTCAGCCGCAAATGCGGAAATTTTGGCTATTAACGAAGCCATCAAGGTGAAAATGGGCCTCGTCGCTGAAGATAACTTTGTCCACAAAATCGCCATTCACTTCTTGTTGTTCAGTGATCCAGTTGGTGGACTCTCCTCACTGTGCATGGTCTGCTCGCACAAGTTGTAGAGTCAATTGGACTCTGTAAGTCTTTTGGACATTTTCTTAGGATATTGAATATGTATGTAGATGTTGGTATAAATGTTTTTTTTTTTTTTAATATAAGATCCGCATCTACTTACCATGATTTCACAAAATTTTAAGACGATCAGGAATATCATCGTTATAAATTCTTTTGGTCTTAATTAGTTGGCCTTGTTTTTAGACTCACTATGGGGTTTTTCTGACATCATTGTTAATGAAAACTCCGTGAAATCTTATCCGTGATGTTGATTCTTTTCAATATCTACCAACATATCCAATTTATTTTTACCGTATGAAATTTCCAGTTCGGAAATTCGAATAACCTACTAGATTTAGAATAATCTATGAGATTTCGCAATTGACAGATTGCTAGCATTTAAGTAATATATATATATATGAAAGTGTTCATAATCAAACCCAAAAGTTCTCACAAGGTATACCAAATTACAAAATTACTTGGTATTTTTAAATACCACAAAAGTGGTATATAATACATTACTTGTGCCGGACACTAGTCGTATCGTCTGCAAATATAAATTAGTATTCAATGAGTGTGAAAAATTATCTATGTAAATTAAAAATACGATAGGCCATGAGACCGACCCTTGAGGAACCCCATTTTCAGTATATACAGATCCTAGCTCATCATCATTTGTTCTAGCATACTGCTGTCTCTTAGTCAACTAAGAACGTACATGATTGTATATAAATCACGTATTACAAATTGCAAGTTTAATTTTGTTTAATACAATACATAAATTGCAAGAAAAACCCATATTGCTGAATTCAAAATCAAAACCCCTTTCAAATGAGGTATCATATATACCATTATTCTATTTAAATAAAATTGAAGGGATAAATGTTACTCCAAAAGGGTTAAAAGGGTAAGTACAAAATTATATTCGAGTAAATCATGTTCGAATCGCAAATCAATGTATTTTACAACTTCAAAATAAGTTTTCCAAGACAAATTTCAAAACGTTTTTATAGAGAACCTCGTTAACTATTTTCTATTACATAACTCATTATGTGTGCAAAAATGGATCCTCCATTCACAACCCCTTTTTTTGAGGGGCTCAATAATGAAAACTGGTATTTGCTCTCTTTTAGTTTTCGAGGAATAACCCAAAATTCATTTTTTTCGAGTTTTCCATAACATAAGTTTTTGTGTTCATGAGCATTTTATGTAAGAATAAGGTGCCTTTAAAATACATCTAATACCTTTATTACTCTTCTATTATAACGCATTTTTTTTTAATATATCATCGTTGCCTATGATGTACATAAAAATAAAAAAAATCCTATTTTCAAGCATATATGACATGTAGTTGATTCTTTTAGAGAATATAATTTTGCCACCTCGTATAGCTACCTATTATTATGTGTAAAAGGAAACAATAATGTGCTTAATGAAAAAATAAAAATAATATCAGGGTTTAAAATGCAGGGGTAACACAATGGAAATATATTTAGTACACACACGTATACAAAGTACATTAACTGCATCTACAACAATGTAAGTTATTCCTGCTGCTGAGATTCATCAGACGCCTACTTTGAAAGTTAACGTTCTATTTTCATTTCTGTTGGAGGTCGAGGACCTCTACCGAGTTAATGTAATTTATTCAATTGTTTCACACCATATCAGGTTAACAGAGCTGCTATATATTAAATCACAATAAATAATAATTAATATGATACCTAAATACCAGTTTTTCAGAAAATACATTTACGAGTAGCTGAGATCAGATGTTGGCTATTATGAGATTTATGGCGTTATAACGTACGTTGGTGGTGATCGTAAACTAGACATATGTGGGGTATATTTTTAAATAGAGACGCCTGTACCAAAATTCTCGAGGAAAGTTGATAATATGGTTGTAAATATAGGCATATTACACTGATAGCACATTCTGTTATTGAAATAAAAGTATACTTACAATTTTTTTCTTACAACCAGTTTTTACGTTTATATATCTCATTTTTAAAGTGTTAATTTTTCTTTAGAATTTGTATCGTCCTTGAATAAGTGGAATATTGTATATAAAAAATATTTACACGTATGTCAGAAGTCAAACTTATTTCGTAAGAGTTTGGCGCACCAAGATGTAAGAAAGCAGCTTGTCTTTGCCGAGCTAGATCACCCCAGAAGGTTTTATTCAGGGAAATCGTTATGGTCTTGAATAATATTTGAAATAATGTTAACAAACAGAATGAAATAAAGTAATGAATCACCACCACGAATTTTTCATCTACCGAACAATAATCCGCATCAGATTTATCTTAGGAGTTTAGTTTAGAATTAACTCTGAAGCTATGTAATTAAGGGATGTAGGACAAATATAGTAGCCATATTACCCGTGTTCTTTTTCCTAATTAATTTTTCTATATGGTTAACTCAAGTTGTTCTACGTGGCTTAAATTTTAGGGTATTAAAGGAAACGCTATAAATATTATTGCACAGTTAGATGGAGGTCTTAATTGCAAGCAAATGTATTGCAAATTATAAGTGATTTATATTAATGGCTAATCTTGAATTACAACGCATTTCTAATTGAAAAAACCAAAACTGAGATCACTTTCCATCAGATTAAAAGCTGACTGGTGCTTCCATTAGCTCCATTCTTTTGTAAAGCATGAAATTCTATACCAAATCTCGGAAATACCGAGAAATATAAGAGAGGAGAACTTTTTTCGAAATGGTATACAGTCTATAAAATCTTTGATTGAAGCAGTAAAAGCGGTAATTCTGGTTAACGAGGGACATAGCCAGCAATACGTAGTTAATTTGTTAGGAGTTAGACGATCGGCAATTAGTCGAACAGTTAAAAGTGTCAATGAACTTGGAAGTTACTGTAGAACCCAAGAAGCCCAGATATGAACCCAATAGATAATCTATGGGATGCAGGAAATAGATCAATTAGACGCCACATATCTGCCCCTATGACTCTTAGGGAAGTCGCTCTTGTCGGACGGCAGAATATTTCTCAGGAAAACATTCACCACTTGATCCATAACATACCCAGACAAATGAAAGTAATGATAAGAGTTAGAGGAGGCTCTACACGCTACTGAATTAAAATTCTTACGATTTAATTTCACTTCTAATTTTTTTTTTTCATTAACACCGTTTTCATTGCATTTGGCAGTATTGTTTTTTGCACAGGGGGGAAACATGAATAGGAAGGTAAGGGACCTGAATAGACTCTCAAGAGAGCTAGTTGAGAGGGGACTATGGATGCCCTCTGACAGTACGGGTGTCCACTTCCTGTTTGACAAGAAATATAAGATCACCCTCACCAGTAAGACCGACGGGATGGAGGGTCGAGCTGGATTACCGCTCAATGGAGACATCTGGTACACGGATGGAGCCAAGAGTGGGAACAAAGCGGGTGCGGCGGTGTATAGGCGACGCGATGGGATAGGTAAAACCTTCCCCTTGGGCAAATACACTACCGCACTCCAGGCCGAGTTAGTTGCAATTACATACGGTGTTCGGGGGCCGACCAAAATCGGACGCAGGAGAAGGTATGTATCTGCTCGGATAGCAGGGCGGCGTTGGCAGCCCTGAATTCAGGAACGACAAAGTCGAAGCTGGTCTATAATTGCTATGAAGCATTAAACCACTTGGCAGGGAAGGGACCGGTGGAACTCTTATGGATACCTGGGCATAATGGCATTAAGGGAAATCTAATTGCAGATGACCTTGCCAGGCTAAGGACCAGGGAAAACCTCTATGAACCAGAACCTGCAGTGGGAATAAGTCGGAATCTAATCAGAGACCGTATCAATGACTGGGCAAGAGACCAGCACAATAAAAGATGGAGAGGAGTAACGGGTTGTCGAATAACCAAACTCTTCATTGAATACTCAGAGATTGAGAAATGGGCCCAAGAATTCATTAAATTGAACAGGCACAAAGCCAGAACCGTGGTGGGAATCATAACGGGCCACCATAGTAGTCTGAGTGCATATGAGCCAAAGCTGAGGCTGACTGACAGCCCAGCCTGCAGATACTGCAAAGAAGACGAGGAAACCTCGATTCATCTTCTTTACACATGCCCCGTACTGGAGGAGAAGAGGTACCTTATATTAGGGACCCATGTTATCCTAGTGGAGGCGAGGTTTAAGGCGGGGGACGTGCCTAAATTGCTCTTTTTATGGGATAGCATGTTGGAATAAGAGAGGAACGCCAAGGGACTACCCATGCGATCAGTGGCTGATGAGGCCCAAACCCATATAACATAATAATAATAATAATATTCATGTTTTCCCGAATAATAC
The DNA here is from genome assembly GCA_037954035.1 of Rosalia funebris. Lineage (NCBI taxonomy): Eukaryota > Metazoa > Arthropoda > Insecta > Coleoptera > Cerambycidae > Rosalia > Rosalia funebris. The sequence continues at coordinate 13,871,359 of JAZFAV010000016.1, read as the reverse complement.
CATTCTACTTTGTTAAACATTAGTTGATATCATTTAAATGCAATTTCAAGTAGGCACTATGACTTAAATCTTCGAAAAAATAAAAAAGCAATAATATGAAGTTTTACTGATGCGTTAATTTTATCCAGGAGTTTAGTCACATATGTATATCGGTTTTGCTAAAAAAAAAAACCGACTGCAGATTGCTATTCCTTTCAACATTGTTCAACTTCCCAAATTATTTTCCCCCAATTTACAACTATAATGCCAGTAAACATATACTGGCACTCAAAATGTTTAGTTTCTTCCATCAAAATAAAGAAGTAAACTAAAACATTTGGCTTCTTCCCATTTTTAACACAATCTTAATGACTTCTTCAAAATTAGTTTACCACAAATATTTCTCGTTCCAATAATACTGACCTATTAATGTCTTATAAATTACTTGTAGCCATCTTAAAGTATGATAATAATTATGTTATGTTAATATAATTTCATAATTTTTTAAATAAACAAACGCCAAATAAACATGTAACCTTAATACTATAATAATTTTGCACTCCAACTTGTGACTATTTAGTGTCTCTTATATCAAATTAACGCTAATTTTATTTTCTATTGTACAGAGACCTGTACCTAATAATAGAATTTATTTGTTTGTAGCAAATTGCGATTTAATAATCGATGTGATTAGAATATCATAAAAACCCATATATCAACACCCATTGTATGTAACTTCCTCAGAGTAGTATTTAGGACGATTTCTGAGCCGTTACTGGTATCTCGGTTCATCACCTATGATAACTGACAAAGCATTGACACCAACTTCCTATTTTATACGAAATCTAGCAGAAAACCAAAGAGAAATAGTACCAACCATACAAGCTCCCAATCTACGAAATAGTTTACTTTCTTACAATCCTTCGAGGGTAATATAAGTACAATTTATGTTAGCGGAATTATCTTCATATCTTTAGTGAATATACTTTAAGAAAGTAATTCATTTAACCTATCCTAGATAGCTGATATATGATCAAAACAATTTCACTTTTTTTAGGTCACTATGTCCACAAGCCTGGACACAGAAACAGTGAGAGCGGCCTATGATGATGTAAGATCAGACAATTCAGAAACACAGTGGTAAGTGATAATATGTTTCGCTACAATATCGACTTTTTATAAATACATTATATTTTTATTATATTCCAACGAGAAATATTTAACATTCATCAACATATACATATATGTTCGTCATAAACATAAACATTCGTCAACAAGTAGCATTCTCTATATTTATCTTTAATTATTCTACTGTTATTCAAGTATGTTGATAGATTTTATTTCTTGGTTACATTTAAATCAATTTCAATCGTTGGAATTAAATTTAAATAGACTATATATTCTTGTTTCTCGATAATTATATATGAAAATATGTAAGTGAAAATGATAACTAATGTCACAATTAAATAGAGAGACGACACCATCCACGATTTGTTACATCAACACATTGTATTTTTATTATATTCCAACGAGAAATATTTAACATTAGAGTAATTAAAGATAAACATAGAGAATGCTATTTGTTGACGAATGTTTATGTTCATCAACATATACACATACATGTTGATGAACATAAACATTCGTCAACAAATAGCATTCTCTATGTTTATCTTTAATTACTCTACTGTTATTCAAGAATTTTGATAGATTTTATTTATTGGTTACATTTAAATTAATTTCAATCGTTTAAATTAAATTTAAGTAGACTGTATATTCTTTCTTTTCGATAATTATATATGAAAATATGTAAATGAAAATGATAATTAATGTCACAATTAAATAGAGAGACGACACTATCCCCGATTTGATACATCAACACATTATATTTTTATTATATTCCAACGAGAAATATTTAACATTCGTCAACATATAAGTATATGTTGGTGGACATAAACATTCGTCAACAAATAGCATTCTCTATGTTTATCTTTAATTACTCTACTGTTATTCAAGAATTTTGATAGATTTTATTTATTGGTTACATTTAAATCAATTTCCATCGTTTGAATTAAATTTAAATAGACTGTATATTCTTTCTTTTCGATAATTATATATGAAAATGTATAAATAAAAATGATAATTAATGTCACAATTAAATAGAGAGACGACACCATCCACGATTTGTTACATCAACACATTATATTTTTATTATATTCCAACGAGAGATATTTAACATTCGTCAACATATGAGTATATTTTGATGAATATAAACATTCGTCCCGATCCGATAGGACTTGAACCTTGACGAAGTTCTAGTGCAAACTGGAACGGGTGGGTCGGCTTGCGCGTTTTAATGATTTAAGGAGCCGTACCATAGGTTTAACCATAGTGGGGGGGTCCTTATTGAAAAACCAGACTAAGACAAGTCTCTGAAGGAGGGCAGCAGCTCTTTCAGTAGTCATAGTGGCAGAAACCGTGGGGGTTGGTATGGTGCTATGACACACACGACTGCGATGTGGAAGGCAAGAGGAAACCACCACATTATAATCCTCAGAACAGCTAGCAGAAAGCTTATCCTAAATTAATGATGGCGTCTCCTGGGACAAAAAACTCCGGAGGTAAAATAGTCCTCCGTTCGGATCTCCGGGTGAGGACTGTTCCGGGAGACGTGATCGAGTGCAATCATAATAAGAAGTGTAGCATTTCACGAGTCGGAGCGTGGAATGTCAGAAGCATGAGACAGGCAGGGAAGCTAGAAAATCTGAAGATAGAAATGGATAGGTTAGGATTAGATATAGTAGGTATAAGTGAGATGCGCTGGCCGGAAGTAGGAGATTTTTGGAGCGGTGACTATAGGGTAATACACACAGGATCGGTAAATGGAAACGCGGGAGTAGGGATCGTTATGCGGAAGAACGCAGGACAGTGTGTAGATAGCTACCTACAATACAGCGAGAGAGTAATGATGGTTAGGTTAGATTCGAAGCCAGTGGAAACAGTAATAGTGCAAGTATACATGCCTACTTCTAGCCATAGTGAGGAAGAGTTAGAAGCCGTTTATTCGGACATAGAGCAGGTAATAGGATTTGTGAAGGGTCATGAAAATTTAATAATAGTAGGAGATTTTAACGCAGTCGTAGGTGAGGGGAAAGAAGGAGAATTTGTAGGGCCTTATGGATTAGGAAACAGAAACGAGAGAGGTAGCAGACTGATAGAATTCTGTGAGAAGCACAAGATGGTAGTCGCGAACACATTTGTCAAGAATCACGTTAGGAGGCGGTACACATGGAAAATGCCAGGAGGGATAGACAGGTATCAGATAGACTACATTCTGGTTAGGAAGAGATTTAGAAATCAAGTAAAAGACTGTAAGAGTTATCCAGGAGCAGATGTAGACAGCGATCACAACTTGGTAGTCATGAAAGCTAGATTAAAGTTCAAAAATCTGAAAACCCGGAAGGATAAGAAACGTATAAATGTAGACATATTGAGGGATCAGAATATGAAAGATAAGTTCCAGGAGAAAACAGATCAATTAATAAATAAAACAAGTAAGGACGAAATCAAGAACGCAGAAACTGAGTGGGAGGGTATCAAGAATAGTCTAGCTTCCGCGGCTACGGACGTTTTAGGACACGATAAAAGGGAAGCTAGGAAGCCCTGGATAACGGACGAAATCTTAAACTTAATGCAAAAGAGACGAGGCTACAAAAACAGACGAGACGAAGAAGGACTGAAAACGTATAAGGCAATAAAGTGGGAAATCATTAGAAAATGTAGAAAAGCGAAAGAACAATGGATAGAGGAGAAATGCAAAGAAGTAGAAGATAAGTTCCAAGTAGGTAAGACCGATGAGGCTTACAAAATAATTAAGAGGAACTTCAGGGATGTAGGAACAATAAGTAGAAATGTTAGGAGTCAATCGGGGGACATACTGATAGGAAGAGAGGAGAAAGCGGATAGATGGAAGCAGTACTTAGGAAATTTATACGAGGGCCAGGAATTAGGAGAGATATTAGAGGAAGAATCTAGCATCGATAGGGAAGATGTAGGAAAACCTATATTGAGAGAGGAATTTGAAATAGCACTAAGGGGGCTAAAGAATAATAGAGCGCCGGGTGTAGATAAAATACAGGCGGAAATTTTGAAATATGCGGGACAGAAAGTAGTAAATAGGATGTTTGAACTGGTAAAATACATATACGAAACGGGCGAGATGCCGGAGGATTATAAGAGGAACATTATCGTTACTATACCGAAAAAGAGAGGAGCCGACAAATGCGAGAACTTTAGAACGATTAGCCTAACTTCCCATGCGTCAAAAATCTTAACTAGAATAGTGCAGAAGAGGATGGAAAATAGAGCGGAGGAAATACTAGGAGAAGACCAATTCGGGTTTAGGCGAAATAGGGGAACTCGCGAAGCTATTCTGGCGCTAAGAGTAATGTTAGAGAAAACAATAGAAAAAGGAAAGAACGCTTATATAGGATTTGTAGATTTAGAAAAAGCTTTTGATAACGTAAGATGGGAAAAAATGTTCGAGATACTAAAGAGCGCGGGAATGAAGTATAGAGATAGGAGAGTAGTACACAATCTATACATAGAGCAAACTGCTGTTATAGAAGTAGAAGGGGAAAAAAGGGAAGTAGGTATTAGGAAAGGAGTAAGACAAGGATGTACGCTATCACCACTAATTTTTAATCTGTACATCGAAGAGGCGATTAATGTGGTAAAAGATAGAGTAGATTTCGGGATTAAAGTACAGGGACAGAAACTAAAAATGCTGAGATTCGCGGATGATATAGCAGTATTAGCATCTAGTAAGGAGGAACTAGAATCAGCATTGAACGAAATGGAGGCAGTGTTGACAGAGGAATACGGAATGAGGGTGAATAAAAACAAAACTAAAGTGTTAGTGTGCAGAGGGCGCGAGAGCAGAGCAAAAACGAAAGTACAAATTAATAATGAAAGATTGGAGGAAGTTAAAGACTTCACTTATTTAGGAAGTAAAATAAATTGGGATGGAAGAAGCGATAAAGACATAAAACAAAGAATAGCGCAGGGTCGAGTAGCTTTTAACAAAAAGAAAGAACTTTTATGCTCGGGGGTAATAAACTTAGAAACAAGGAAGAGATTTTTGAAAACATATGTATGGAGCACGGCACTTTACGGCTGCGAAACCTGGACGGTAGGGGAAGCAAGTAGGAAGAAATTAGAAGCTTTTGAGATGTGGTGTTACCGAAGAATGATGAAAATACCATGGACTGATAGGGTTAGAAACGAAGAAGTATTGGAGAAAGTCGGCGAGAAAAGGAGTATGTGGAAAAACTTAAAGAAGAGAAGAGATAGAATGGTAGGCCACTTGCTGAGACATGGGGGAATAGTCCGCGATATTTTGGAGGCAGAAATAGGAGTGAAGAAAGGCAGAGGTAGGCCTAGATTAGACTACTGCTCGCAAATAGTAAGGGATGTAGGTTGTAGCACAATTAGCGAAATGCGTAGGTTAGCACAAGATAGGAGAAGCTGGAGGTTAGCGTCCAACCAGTCTTAGGACTGATGACCTAATGATGATGATGATGAAACATTCGTCAACAAATAGCATTCTCCATCTTTATCTTTAATTATTCTACTGTTATTCAAGAATTTTTATAGATTTTATTTACTGGTTACATTTAAATCAATTTGAATCGTTTGAATTAAACTTAAATAGACTGTATATTCTTTCTTTTCGATAATTATATATGAAAATATGTAAATGAAAATGATAATTAATGTTACACTTAAATAGAGAGACGACACTATCCACGATTTGATACATCAACACATTATATTTTTATTATATTCCAACGAGAAATATTTAACATTCGTCAACATATATGTATATATTGATGAACATAAATATTCGTCAACAAATAGCATTTTCTATGTTTATCTTTAATTACTCTACTGTTATTCAAGAATTTTGATGGATTTTATTTATTGGTAACATTTAAATCAATTTCAATCGTTTGAATTAAATTTAAATAGACTGTATATTCTTCTATTTCGATAATTATATATGAAAATATGTAAATGAAAATGATAATTAATGTTACACTTAAATAGAGAGACGACACTATCCACGATTTGATACATCAACACATTATATTTTTATTATATTCCAACGAGAAATATTTAACATTCGTCAACATATATGTATATATTGATGAACATAAATATTCGTCAACAAATAGCATTTTCTATGTTTATCTTTAATTACTCTACTGTTATTCAAGAATTTTGATGGATTTTATTTATTGGTAACATTTAAATCAATTTCAATCGTTTGAATTAAATTTAAATAGACTGTATATTCTTCTATTTCGATAATTATATATGAAAATATGTAAATGAAAATGACAATTAATGTCACAATTAAATAGATAGACGACACCATCCACGATTTGTTACATCAACACATTATATTTTTATTATATTCCAACGAGAGATATTTAACATTCGTCAACATATGAGTATATTTTGATGAATATAAACATTCGTCAACAAATAGCATTCTCCATCTTTATCTTTAATTATTCTACTGTTATTCAAGAATTTTTGTAGATTTTATTTATTGGTTACATTTAAATTAATTTCAATCGTTTAAATTAAATTTAAGTAGACTGTATATTCTTTCTTTTCGATAATTATATATGAAAATATGTAAATGAAAATGATAATTAATGTCACACTTAAATAGAGAGACGACACTATCCACGATTTGATACATCAACACATTATATTTTTATTATATTCCAACGAGAAATATTTAACATTCGTCAACATATATGTATATATTGATGAACATAAATATTCGTCAACAAATAGCATTTTCTATGTTTATCTTTAATTACTCTACTGTTATTCAAGAATTTTGATAGATTTTATTTATTGGTTACATTTAAATCAATTTCCATCGTTGAATTAAATTTAAATACTGTATATTCTTTCTTTTCGATAATTATATATGAAAATATGTAAATGAAAATGACAATTAATATCACAATTAAATAGAGAGACGACACTGTCCACGATTTGATACATCAAAACATAAAAAAATTATTGAAATTTTTCTATAATGTGCACTAAAGTAGTAAGAAATACCAAAGAAATCAGCAAAGGTTGTTAGATTCACAGATAGAAATTAAATTCCAATAAATAGCTAGACAGCCCAGCAGCAATTTTAGAGACAGTGCTATGTACTAACTACTGTACTTAAAACTATTTTTCCCTAGTCAGGGGAACGTAAATATGACGGCACTATTACGGATGGAAGACTAAAATTTATACACCACTCAACAGCTAAATCCTATTATAAAATGGGAAAAACTCCACAAAACATATACACATAAAGTGAAATAATAGCAACATCTAAGATAAACCTATTTCTGAAGCATTGAACATTAAATAATATTACACATTATCTATGTCTGTAGGGCTCGAGTTGCAAATATCTACCCTATTTGGTATTGTTTGAAAACCTATACAAATTGTATATATTAGTGAAAATAAAAGTACATTAGTTTTAGGAGTTGTAAGATAAAAATATTTATGGTATGTACGGGTAATCTAGAAAAATTAAGGTAATTTGTGATAATAAGTGTGGACAGTTACACCAATTTATATATAATTTATATTTATACTCGTAGTTATGATATCATTTGGTCATGATCTACTAGAATCTATTTTGCTACAGTGTAAAAAGTATATTAATTATTTCTGCCTGTTCATTGGTGGCAGAAAGCATATCTCTCATTGAATGCACTATAAGTTATATCAATTATTTTGTGATAATGCGTTTTTTTTTGTAAATATAAAACACTTAAGTGCAAAATATCTAAGTCTAAATCGTCTTTTCCATTTTGATCAATAGAGATATTGTAAAAAATAGATATCTTTCCATTTCATTGTGACATTATCAATGATTATCGTTTCCGTGGCTGCCTCTCGAGAAAAAATCATAACAGGTAGATGAATATTGTAGATAAGCCTAACCGATTTTATTCTTACACCAAGATAAGTAATTAAACGAGATATAAGGGCAGTATTATTGGCCGATGCAGAAGACAAACAAACTGAGAAGCAGAAGATGAAATGATATTATTTGAGAAAATCAAGTTTTGAGAGTTTAAATTTACATAAAGATGAAATTACTTTTTAGTCACCTCTTAATTTTAAGTTTAAGATTAAATATATATATATGTATTTTTACATTTTTACTAACATGTCTGGAACCATTCGTTAGCAGATCTAACGAATAGTTGCAAACATTCATCCTGCATAACTTCACTATGTTCATATAATAAAAAAAGGTGTCAAAAACGTGAATGCAACCAAAATATGTATATAAAACATCGTAGAATTTCCAAATGCGGAGACACTTTGCAGACCTATTTATTGGGATATTTAGATACTCGGGACTTAATCTATACTAATCTTATATAAACTTAAGATATTTAGAAATCGATAATTTTTGTAACCCAAATCAATTAAAATATGTATGCCATATCTAAGGAGAATATTTCCATAGCTTTAAATATTTTTGGGACATTTATTACAGTAGGCATTTAAAACTAGGATAAAATTGTCATAAAAGTGTTTGTACATGAAGAAAACAATATCGATAAGAAAAAAAATTGTCTGCTTTGGTTTCATGTAGTTTTATCATCCACAATTCTTGTTTTAGATAACAACCACTATTTTTGAAAACGAGGAAAATTTTATCGTATTTTGAGTAGATTTATCATGTCACTTGAAGGAGTACACTTTTCTGCACATTCATGAACATATCGAACATTCGTAACAAACAGTTGTGATAAACCCATTGAAGATTATTAATTATTTTACTAAGATCACTCGCCTTCTTCAACTTTTTTTTGAAGCATTTTAGTAGTATAGTTTATTTCATCGTTATTTGCCAAATAAAGATCTCAAAACATACCGTGCTTGTTTTTATGGCTAGGCTCAGGTGGACTGTTCCGTTTATCGGCAAGATGAGAGTCTTTTATTTGGCAAATAGCGATGAAATGAATAGTACTAGTATTTTTATTACAAAAAAAAAAAAATTCTGCCAATTAATTTTGAAGGTATAACAAGTAGATATACCTATCTTGGTCTATTGGTTCTATTCGTCTTTGTTCTATTACCATTTTTATAAAAATATTTTTTGTCAACCTTTATTAAGGCGAGTCATTTTGATTCCCACGGGTGTACTTATCTTCAGTTCATTTTGTACTACGTTAAGAAGAAACCTTTCCGGCATGTTTTTTTTTCAGTGCACGATGTCACGAACCGCCTTCTTTTATTATGTCTTTACAACTTTAAAATATATTAATAAAGTACACAATACCATTAGAATACAGAAAGGATAGAAAATCGTATTCCTGATTAGCAAATTATTATAATAGCAGGACAATACCTTCTTAACATTAAGTAGATATATCAATTAAACTATTGATTTTTTTCTACAGACTGCATAAATTTAATCTACTTGCATTATTTGTTTCAAAATAAATTACAATGACATTGAAAAAAATACTCTAAAACCAAATTACAAAATCGTATTAATTCTGCAGTGAAAATTGGTCATATTTCTGCATTTCCCAGAATTCCCACCCAGGCGTTGATTTCTTGAGGAAACTAAGTATGATCCTCTCGATATACATGGGGAATTTCATTGTCTCAGAATCTACAGTTATGTTTATTTACAAAATCATTAAGAAAAAATCAGTTCATCAGTGAAGTAAATATCCTTAATCAAATTCGGGCCATTATTCCAAAAATTTAATCCCTCTGTCATAGTCATCTTCATCGAGTTGCTGAAGAATACTAATTTTGTGAGAAAAAAAACTTATTTAGTTTTAATGATTTGTATATGGAGCCAACTGAAATATTTGTTAACTTGGCGACTTTGGGAATTTACTTGGCGTTGAGTCTGCGGCAGCGATTTCACGAAAACACTGCCTTCTATTTTCATTGAACTCATAACAGTCCTTGGAATATTCCATTCATTTATTTTGTTTTATTTAAGTTATTTTATTTCTGCTTCTACTATGAGGGAGAATCAACCGATTTCAGTGTTCTAAATAGAGTTAAATCAGAATTTTTGATACTTTTAAAAGAATATATTACAAGATAGGGAATGACATTTAAAATTTAGGGGGTAACAGGAGGTAAGGGATGAAATGTAAACTGCAGCAGACACTGGTTTTAAATTTCTTCAATATATAAATTTACGTTTGTTTATCATTTTCCTTACTAAAATAAATAATAGGACTGAAAGCAAAGAAAGCAAATATTAAGATTCTTAGAAGACTTTTAAGGGTACCGTGCCAAATATCATTTAAAACACTCATATCAGGTCTAGAAATATAATGAAATTGTTATGCTTTTTTGACACCGTTTCTCTTAATATTATAAATATCATAAATAAACAGTTACTCTATTGTGAATGGCTTAAAATGAAATTGATCTTGATTGAGAATAGTTGTACCAGATGAAAAGTCAACTCATATTGAAACTATTGATCCCCTGGACAAATTTATAGTTATATCGCACATGCTAGAGCCTGAACAAAGTCACCAAATGTAAGTATTTCTCTCAGAAGTATTGTAGCCATTCTCTCCAGAGTTATACTTCTCTCAAGTATAACTCTGTCGGTTATTGTAGCCAATGCGGAAGGAAATATTTATGAATTAAAAACAGGGCATTTATAACTGAAACTTTAGAGTCAGGTTCCTAGCACTACTCTTCTTGTACTTTCGAGCAACTGATGATTTCATTTTGAGTGGTTTTTGAATTTCCACTGAAAACATTTTTAATTTTTTCATGATTTCCGATTTCTATAGGATACCTTAATAACAGCAATTCTAAGAGTCCTTTAAAATTTCCACGGTTTACGGAGTCTGTGGTTTCGTCGTGGCCGCGAAATCCGAATTCCTGCTTGCCAAGATACAAAACTGCGTTTTTTTAATAGTACTTCAACAGTTTATTAGAAAATAGTAAACAGGGCCAGCAATATAGTTTTTGTAACATTGGGCTGCTACATAACCATTTATAATTTTTAAACCAAGGAGACTTGGAATTTACGTTATAAGGTTTACCAGATTTCTTAATCTCTTTTTTGGCGAATATTGATAACACAGTCGTAGGTCTTCCTTCCAGTAAAACGTTTCTTTTATCTTCGTCTTTCCAGCGACAGAACGATGTTTCCAACAAATTACAAATAATATCGTTAACTGGATTCATCAAATTTTTGTTTCATTTAATATCGTCACCATCAAAGTTGAAAAATAACTAATTATACGATCACTCAGTTGGTCAATCAAGACATTGAAATCTAAAAAGCAAGTCTAAAAATGATGAAAACACAACGCAAATTCAATAAATCGCTCAAATTTAAAAACAGACCGCACTTCAGTATATTAAATAGATGTGAGTGCATTGTGCAGATAGCCGATAATATCTCGGAAAATTCTTCGCCCCGGTGGTGGGAGAACACGAACCAAATGGACATGGCTATTGCTTGGCGTCATGTTACCATGGCAACCCGCTGTGATAGTGCATATTTGAAGGCACTCGCGATATTCAACTCTGCACCTGCGGGTTATTTATGTTATAGACAACGCGCGCATGGACTATTGAAGATTTAAAGGACGTTCCAATGTAAAACACAGTGTTTTTAGTAGCATAGCGGCATATTATGCTTGACATAAAAATATAATAGGTTTTTCATAACAAAATCTATTTGAATGTACATATTAAAGACATAATTAAATATCCCAAAAATTTAAAAAAATCGCAGTCTCAATTTCTTTGGTCCAGAGGCACTAATAGAGACTTCTATTAGTTTATTTTTTATATATGATGATTGTTTTTGTTTATATTAAAACTAAATGTTTACTGTGTAAAAAATCTGTTCACTTCTGAATTAGTTATGAAAATTAATAAATATAAAGGGCCGACGAAGTTCTACTTTGCCCGAGGGTCCGCAAAACCTCTAACCCCGATCCTGCCGATATAAGCGATCGTTTTCCCTTGCCCTATAAAAATTGTAGTGGTTTTATCCAACGTTTACATGCTCACTGTATCATCCCATATATTTTTATTAGATTAAAAAATACGGGAGTAATATACTTATAAGTATTTGTTGATATAATTCGTGTAATAGAATCATTAACGATATAAATTGACGAGTAGAATATATGTAATAATTTATCCTTAATCTACGTTGTAACTATCCCATGTCAATTATTATTCATTTATCATCAATTCGTATTTTACTGAAACAGCGTCATAGCGAGGAATTGCAAATGTGAAAACTATTCCAAGTGGTTCGATCTGTTCAACATCATCATAATAACTGATGGCAGTGATGACTTGAAGAGCCTTGTGTAGTAGCTTATTTATTCTCCTTTAAAGGAGACAGACATTTATGTAAGTATGTGGTCTGACCGAGTAAACTCGATCGTGAACCGGTTGGTAACTGGCAACTACAGTATATACAGTGACCAACCATTGTCTGACTAATTTCCATTCCACCTACCTACGCCAAGAAATAGTTGTGATAAGTAAAATGTAAATCATTTACTGAGTGATTAAATTCCAAAAATTTTTTCTACAATTTTTACGACAAAATCTTAATATTTTCGATATCGAATGTGACCATAGTCTGACTGATTTTGCACAACTGATATCAAAATAATCCCTATTTCCTTATTAAAGGACGTGACTTACATAACATTCATAGTTCATGTGAGCCTACTAACCATTTCTTAAAGAACAGGACCGTATGTAGGTTCAGTTAAATCACTGTAAAAGGCAAAAAATTACAACACTAATGCCTCGGCCACACAGAGAGAGTTAAATCTAATAACGATTGAAGTGAAATTTCAGCACTGATTTCAGTTATTTTTATAGATTCTGCAGATGGACGACAGTCTAGTTTCGACCTTTGTAAGTTGTAATACGATGGGTATAAAAAATGACCTGCTGCCATGGCCCGTTTCCTCTCTAGTTTGTATGTATATTTTGTATGCTTGCAGTCAATATATAATGCAAGTGCTTCATCTCTGCTGTAGGATCTAATATCATTATGACGTCGAAGTTTTTTTAATTGTAGTTGCCCTTATAGGAGACGCTGAAGACAATTCCTTGACAATATTAGCAGCATCTCTTTTACCTTCTGAACGTAGAGAAACTTCAGCTGCATAAGTTAACTCGGCAGAAGTACTTGATTCCAGCAGATGCTGAACTTTTCTCCTCTTGGATCTTTCGCTACACTCCTCAAACTTTTTATCGGTCGCCCAGGTGGTATCCCAGCAGAGGTTGATGGCTGTATGTTGTAGGTAATTGCCACAAAACCTATATCGCTACCATCTAGCCAGTCCTTATATTTATTTAGAAAAACTTCCAGATTTCCATTTCAAAAAATAATTCATCGTTCAGAAAATTTCTTCGAAAAATCTTTTATAACGGTTTTTATATTGTTCATACCTTCATCAGTTAAATCATTAATATTATATGTACTAATTACGAATTTGAGAAGTTCCTCCGCACGTGATTTTTTTAGTGAAAGTACGCCACTTATCGAAAAACTCTCTTCTTGACATTGTATGTCGCGTTTCTGGAAATAATATAAAAACAACCTTATCGCAAAAAATCGCAAAGAAACTCAAATATATTCGAAATCTAGGAACATTGTTCTACAAAATAAGTTAAAAAGGAGTCTGGCACTTTTTGGCCTTCATATAAATTCAGTCGACAGAAATTACACATTTATTATTTTATGAACAATAATTACTATATTTAAAGCATTGAAACCACGACCAGTAGAAAATGTTTTTAGATTATTGTATATTGTAAATAATGGAGACATACCTATAGTCACTAGATCCATTGAAGCAATTAACACTAAAGAAATTTGCTACTAAATACACCATATGCACGTGCACGCTCTACAATGTATGTTACCACACTGATCCGAGATCCGATACTACACTTTCAAGCGTAGTCACTTTACCTGCTACGGGGAAAGGACTAATAAGGGACAATAAACCTTTATTGATTCCTTGTTATATACCTAATATATTAGGGTTTATATTTCAATGAAATTTTGATGTCATTTTTGTCGTGCTAGATATGTGAAACGGTCCACTGTGCGTCGATGGTGGAAAACAATGTTGTATAAGAGAAGATCTTCATTACTTGTGGAACTAAAATCTCAGCAAATAAGTGGCCAATATAAAAACTTTACCCGGATGTCGCCTACTGATTTTGAACATTTATTAACAATGTTTGCATCTAAAATATCAAGACAAGATACTATAATTCAAAGCAAACTAATCATTTTGTTATTGCATTCTTTTACATCTCTTTCCAACGAAAGAGCAATATCACTCCAAGCATCGTTTTTCAGATTTTTTAAAGAACTCCGGGTTTTTTGGATTCCAAATAACAGGTTTTTGTTGATATAAACTGATGAGTTTAAGCGATTGTTCGTGACTCCACATCATGAACGTCCACATGACACAACCGTCACGAACTCCGTCCAAACGAGCACTGAGAGCGCCTTTGTGTTCGCGCTAAAAACCGACAGCCGATGGATCAGCGCGAGCGTTTCATGTAATGCTCGTAGTGCCGTCCACACACAGAATTCGCGTTACATTACACGTTACGCACGTCTGGACCCGGCTTTAAAGACCTTACCCAGATCAACTCATTGTCAGTAGTAGGTTTTTACTGCAGAAATACACTAAATAGATATTTTAAAGAGTTACAGTAGTACTACTCGTCAGGAATAGGAAAAAGTGTGAGATTCTCATGTATGCGTAACTAAAGAGTGATCATTTAAAAAGTGCATCCTTTTCCCTCCGAATCCTGCCTCACTCTTTCTTCTACGCATACATGAGAATCTTATACTTTTTTCTATACTTGATGAGCAGTACATTGTGTCCACTCGATATTTACTCTGCAAAGGTCTTAATTCGACTGAGTAAAGACCAGGCTATTTACTGCGCACCTCGTGAACGGTCCGATAACGCAGTTTTGAGACTTGTTCCTATTCCTGACGAACTGTACATAATTTTCTATTTTCTTTAAATTTTGATTAACGTCCCATACCCTATATCTATATGGAACAATTCTCTAGAAAATTTACATAAAAGAAATGTATTTAATCGTATTAATTAATAACAATTTGTACAAAAATGTTGGAACTGACCATTTCCACCGATAATACCAACAGCGACGTTGATACTCCAATCCAGGTAATAATAGTCTGTGTCTAGCCATATTCACACATAACCAACTAAGCTATTGTGACGGAAAACCACTGGATTATACGAGAGGCATTCTAATATAAACATTTTCTTATCTATTGATGACCAAAAGAATTAACCAAAAATACTTTATTTTTCTACATAGTCTCCGAATTGGGAATTTTCCCACTAGAATCGAGTGGAGAGTATTTTAAGCCATCGCTGTAAAAAGAGAAAATGCATCCACCCCAGCGTCATCATTAAAACGTGGCCCTCCTAAAGCCTCTTTAAACCGTCACATGTAAAAACCACAGCGATATGCTCCGACTGTATGGTGGGTGTTCAAGGATCCTTCAGGAGGTTTCCTCCAATTTCCGACGTCTTTGGTTTACTGTATGAGGCCTGGCATTGTCGTGAAACAAAATTACGTCTCTGGGGGGTTGCCACTATCTTTTGCTTCGATAACCTGCTCTCACTTGGCCCAAGAGAGTGCAGTTTTGCAGAAAACTGAAAATCTAACCAGCGAAGGTTTTAATTTTTTATGTTGTTATTACTTTCACAGAAAACAATAAACAGGACTGTGGCAAACTGAACTTAACATTGAACTGAACTTAACTTTAAAAAATCTACGGCTCTTTAAAATGACAAGAGAACTTCTCAAACTTATGAAGAAATCAATCATATTTATAACGATTTATTTTTCTTTTTTAGGGCGGTTTTTAAATTCGATGGCCAGAGGATTGTGTGTTCAGGAACGGGTGCCGATTTTGAAACATTCAGGGAGCAGTTCACTGAAAACGAGAGAGCTTTCGGTTACATACGAATTCAGACCGGAGATGAGATGTCAAAGAGGCAAAAGTTTTTATTCATCACCTGGGTGGGACCAGCCGTTAGCGTTTTGAAGAGGGCCAAAATGTCGACGGACAAGTCAGTAATAAAAAATATAATTTCGGTAAGTATTTAAAAAAGACATACGTCCTACCACCAATAAAGCCGAACCTCAAAATAAGTCACTAAAACCAAGTAAAACCCCCAATATAGGCTAAGATTAGGAGATTTTTATAATTCGTTTTATTTAATTTTAAGTTATAAACAAGAATTGCCAACGTTTTCCATTGATCGAGGCCATGAATCTTTTTCAGACACTAAATACGATATTCTGTAGATCTTCGTGCCAATAAACGTAGTTTATAGGAATTTTACACAGAGGCGTACATTTTTATAGGGATGCATAATCTAAATAAATATAAAAATAATGTTAATATGATTCAAAAATTAAATTAGATGAGTATAGTATAATAGTAGATGTATAGTATAGTATAATATATATATATATATATATATATATATATATATATATATATATATATATATATATATATATATATATGAGTATAGTGTAATATGAGTCTACTAACAAATATGATACAGTTAACGTCACGTAGTTACTAATTAATTGATTTTGGTTAAGTTTGGAATTAACGAAACGTTATTTAAATATAAATTTTATAAAAATAAAGTAGATGCGTATCAGAAGAATACATGTGTAGGTACAATAAGCCTATAACTATAGTAATAATTAATCAGCCATCATATAATGCAACATATAATGTCGTATTACAGTATTTATGAGGATGACAGGTAATAATGGAACATAATCAGCATAACCATGAACTATGTAATTAATGTTTTTATTGTCGCGGATGAAATTAAGACAGCATATATCTCTTCGAGTGCCTTCGAATATATCATAATATTCGAGAATAGTTATCATTATCAGTGTTATTAGTCACGTACCAAGTATACACGGATTGACTAGAATTAAGATAGAGATTGAAATGGAATGAATAGGAATAATGACGCAACCAATACCGGCGTTATCTGTACTCTCCTACGTCGCCTCGCCTGCTAAAGCGAGTTTATGTTAGCAGTTCAGTCTTCTGTCCCGTACTAGTCAGTCAGTAACATTTACACCATTGCCAGGGCTGTTTTTTCACGCTCATTTCCGTCAAAATAGTTGTGTACTCTCAATTATATTCAAATAAAATAATTAAAGTTTAAAAGAGATACTTTCAGGTTTCTTTTAAACTTGGAAGGTATTTGAGTAGTTTTTTTGCCATAAGCAAGTAAATTAAAAATTATCTTGTAACGAAATATAGCTACAAACAATTTTTACTTTTATGGACAATAGTGAATGCAAGTATATTTTAATAACCAAGTTTTATTCACCCATGAAAAGGAAAACATTGCAGAACACCTATTACATAACCTTCTCCCCCGCAGCCTGAGGCTTAAAACGTTAATCTCTGTTTAAAAAAATGTTAAAAAGTTATAAAACTATATCAATAAGTCGAGTAGGTAAATTAAATAACTGTAGTCAAACCAAATCGTCATTTCTTTCTTATTATTTTATTACAACTTGTATCTCCATCAACAGAGGTCGTCAACAGGTCTCTCGATTACAAACTATACTTTTCAAAATATCACTAACTCAGCGTATCGACTTTACGTATTCTTGTATTTTTTCAGAACTTTGCCGTGGAACTCCAGTTAGAAAATACGTCCGAAATCGATTTAAACCACTTTGTAGAAGAACTAAATAAAGCTGGAGGTGCGAATTATGGGACTGGAGTTCGAGAGATTTAATTTTAAATTTTTATGTTATATATAAAAAATGTGAATAATATATTTTACCATTGATCCATAATATTGCCTTTTAGTCCTGGTATTTTTATTTATGTAATTTTAATATAATAAGTTGTGTGCAGTTATTTTTAAATAATTAAAATAATAAAATGAACGTATTTTTATTTTTCAAGGTATTAGTTGGAGTATACATTTTTTTTTAATGTACTTTACAAAAAAGACAGCTTCTTTTGATACGGTAAGTACAAATTGACGTGTGTATATTATCTTGTCATATAGTGTCAAAAATAACCTTACAACAATGTATTCAGTAATCATGTTTTTAATCAAAAGTTTTTTTGATAAACTTAATTAGCAATTATAAATTAATCTATACTATACAGCATGTCTCAAAAGTAACGTATTAAATTAAGTCGATTTTTTTGACTCATATTTCTTTGAAAATACCTACTAGAAAATTATCTCATCTATATTTACTAAACGGCTGTTTTCGTGTGTGTCACGAAATTTTTAGGTCGATGTACGAAATGCTTTTCGTTCGAATTTCGGCATTTTGACAAAATCAACATAATAAATCGACCCTTGCGAACAACGTGGTAACTTTTGTTTTTTAATCCGAAGCCTCTAGAGGCATGTTCCGGAGGTGCCTTAGACATAAGCTAGGGGGGGCGCAATATTATTGCGATTTGCTTACTCATTTTTATTAAGTAACAGTTATTGAAATCATTATGATTATAACGCATCATACCATATTTTGTATCGAAAACAAATTAAAAAAATAAAGTTGTTCCAATTACTTTATTTGATATAAAATTTAATTAGTTTAATACAATTCTGAATATCCTATATAGTGGTATTATAATATATGGTAAACTTTCGACATTACGAGGTATTTTTGTAGCATTCTGTATATAAAATCTGAAAAGTTTCACTTTAGGTCAGGTGTTTGATCGGACAATCAATATCGTCTTCATAATGCGCGTCACCAGCCAGCTGGAAGGCGTAATACAATAGCAATTAAAGCATGATATTTACGATTATATTATACTTTCCGTATTATAGTGGCACCTATAATCGAAGTATTTTTTGCAATATATTATATTTCCGAATGTGACCATCGAGAAAGAATGTAATGAGATACTTTCAATACGTTCCCCTGTAATATAAATAGTAATTAATTAATTTTACAGTAAATTACGTTCAATAAAATAGGCACGACTGCTATCAGCTAAGAGCATAATTAACTCTAAAATTATTTCGTTATTGCCTATATCTTACTTATCTATCGAAAGTGTTTCGTTACATTCTTTTTCAATGATACCTCATATGACAATGGTTATGATGACGATTACTTACATATGTCTGACGCATAATTTCACCTCGTTGCAAGTAATATTAGAAAAAGTTGTTCAAAAATAGATTGTCACGTCTCTTAAATATATTTATGAATTCGATAAACTTTGTCCAGAAATGATTCTGCTGTTAGGGAAGCTATTATAAAATGACATAACCTTAGTAGGATTAGTTATGGATACCTGGGCGTAATGGCATTAAGAGAAATCTAATTGCAGATGATTTTGCCAGACTAGAGACCACACAAAACCTGCAGTGGGAATAAGTCGGAATCTGATCGGAGACCGCATCAATTGCTGGGCAAGAGACCAACACAATAAAAGATGAGTAACGGGTTGTCGAATAATCAAACTCTTCATCAAATACTCAGAGATTGAGAAATGGGCCTAAGAATTCATTAAATTGAACAGGCACAAAGCCGTAACTGTGGTGGGAATCATAACGGACCACCATAGTAG
Organism: Rosalia funebris; assembly: GCA_037954035.1. NCBI lineage: Eukaryota > Metazoa > Arthropoda > Insecta > Coleoptera > Cerambycidae > Rosalia > Rosalia funebris. The sequence goes on along the minus strand of JAZFAV010000016.1, from coordinate 13,851,627 downwards.
CCTGAATGCATATAAGCACAAGCTGAGGCTGACTGACAGCCCGGCATGCAGATACTGTAAAGACGAGGAAACCTCGATTCATCTTCTTTATACCTGCCCCGCACTGGATGAGAAGAGGTATCTTATATTAGGGACCCCTGTTATCCTAGAGGAGGCGAGGCTTAAGGCGGGGGACGTGCCTAAATTGCTCCTTCTATGGGATAGCATTTTTGGATAATGACCCGTACAAGAGGGATCGCCAAGGGACTACCCATGCGATCAGTGGCTGATCAGGCCCAAACCCATATAACATAATAATAATAATAGTAGAATTGCTTAATATAATTCTAACTTCTTAATAACAGGTTCACAGAGATTTATATAACCTTTCATAACTTCCTGAAAATATGGCCAATCAGGACAGGGTATTAAGGCCTGGATACACAGTGCGAGCTGCTGACGTGACAGTAGACAGTTACTGCCACTGTGTACTCGCATGACAGTAGCCTGACCGGTCACACGATGAGAGTAGCTGCCATGACACAGGGAAGTAGATGTATGCCCGAGACACTGCAGGCAAGTGTGCATTTCGTTGTGTGCAAATATCTACGCACCCGGCGCGGGTCCGAGATACCAGCTACTGACGTTTCGCAAAATCGTGCGAGTTGATGTCCGAGTCACATACGAGCTGCTGCCTTGTGGCGTGGTGGGGGAAGGGACTAACGAGTCAAAACAAAAAATGTTGAAGTAACTCGGATGCGAGCTACTGACCGACTCGCACATGACAGTAACTCGTATGATGCGGTCACACAGTGCGAGTAGCTGCACTGCGATAACTGACTAGGCCAGCTCGCATGCTAACTCGCATTGTGTATCCAGGCCTTTAGTAACAGCGAAAATTACGTTAGGGAATGTTTCAGATTCGTGGCTATTAGTTAGACATAGACTAGTAATTCTTCCAACTGTATGGCTTCTTTTTTAAATCTTAAAATTAAAAATAAATCACACACATGTTTAATTTAAACACGTCAATTTTTATAAACCTGCACATTTGAGCCACAGAAATGTTTTGAAAAGGAACAAATCTCCACCACAAATGAAAATCTTAAAATCATTAGATATTATTTAAGTTTTTATTTGTTGTTCCATGAATGCAGCCCGTCGACTACGAGTATATCCCCTTCGCGTGTCCTGGTGGTTGCCTGCATAACTTGATATACAGCATAGATACATTTAGCGCAATTTTCATATTTTTCGCAAGATTATAGAGGATTACAAAAGACTCAGGTCTGTAGTTCAACTATTTGGGGGTCATTAATGTTGATACAACCATCTCCATGATAAATACATTCTTTTCAGCTATTTTACTACAGATGTACTTACCTCAAAATATACTGTAGTTGGATATTTTCAAGTTCTTATTGGCTAAAAATGTGTAGACGTTTGCCTATAATGTATTTGGTATAATATTTGCCGTTTTTTTGGCTTTGTCATTGGGGAAAAATGTTGCTTTGTCATTCTTGGTCGAAAATAAAACATGGTATTAAATATCAGTGAAGAACAGAGTATTAAATTTACAAAGAGAAATCTTGTACAGGAATGTACCAAATATTTATGTCATTTTGCTGAAGTGTAAATTCTGAGTTCTAGAATTTTCTCGTATTTCTATCTCATATTTTCCATCTCTATTTTGTCCATAATTGACTTAATTTCAATATTTTGTTAAGCACATAAAAAAGTAAGACCGACTGGATGGAGGGTCGAGCTGGATTGCAGATGACCTTGCCAGACTAGGGACCAGGGAAAACCTCTATGGACCAGAACCTGCAGAGGGAATAATTCGGAATCTGATCAGAGACCGCATCAATGGCTGGGCGAGAGACCAGCACAATAAAAGATGGAGAGGAGTAACGGGTTGTCGAATAACCAAACTCTTCATCGAATATTCAGAGATTGAGAAATGGGCCCAAGAATTCATTAAATTGAACAGGCACAAAGCCAGAACCCTGGTGGGAATCATAACGGGTCACCATAGTAGCCTGAATGCATATAAGCACAAGCTGAGGCTAACTGATAGCCCGGCCTGCAGATACTGTAAAGAAGACGAAGAAACCTCAATTCATCTTCTTTACACCTGCCCCTCACTGGAGGAGAAGAGGTATCTTATATTAGGAACCCCTGTTATCCTAGAGGAGGCGAGGCTTAAGGCGGGGCACGTGCCTAAATTGCTCCTTTTATGGGATAGCATTTTTGGATAATGACCCGGATAAGAGGGGATCGCCAAGGGACTACCCATGCGATCAGTGGCTGATGAGGCCCAAACCTATATAATATAATAATAATAAGCACATCATGCAGACCACTTCCACAGACTTCGCTCTGTACATTGTTCTGTATTCCTTGTCCGTATATAAACATTTGAGAACATTATCTCTAGCCTGACTTTTACTGATAATTCTGCTTATACAGTTAGTATGTATATGAAGTAATTTTCATCCGTTTCAGGGATTGGTTGTATGTCCAGCATTTTTTTCATATATACTCTCCCTCTTTAGAGATATCAAATAAAATGATAAGATTCTCTTGTAACTATACTTACCAATAGTACCTGCTAATGGATAGCTAATTTTAAATGTCCAACGCAATCACATTGTGTAAAATATAAAAAACGTGAACTGCATGAAACAGAATTTAATAACACTTCTGTAATTATCTTTTAACCTCACAGATGATAGTAGTAACTATTTCATTGTTGGGAAAATCAAAATGAAACTATCAGAATAATCAGTAAGGTACTTCCAGGGTGTGCACTGTAATAAATAATATAATATACATCCTTTCCCTCTTCTTCAAAGTTCTTTAAAAATTATTCGGCGACAAATAAGAGTTACCATACGTTTATTTCTGTTACTTATAAGAATCAGAAAATATTTATATAGAAGGCAAAGCATTGTAAATAAAACGAGGTAGTGTTCGAAACCAAAATGTATTGCTTATGGAATCTTTTAGTTACATAAATGACATGATTCTATATACAAATGAAACAAATGATCTCACAACTACAACAAAATACTGATCATGATAACGATGAATAAGTGTTAGATATTTCCATAATTGATAAATAAATTGATATGAATTTGTTACTAAAATTTATTAAAACAACAACTGCTCACTTAAGACCATGTGTAAAGTCGAATTCCGTCCATTTTTGACAACAGCCGATTGATCAGTTGACATTACAAAAGCTAAAAGCTATTTCCTTGCAAAATTCACAGCTCAAAATATGACAGAACTCGCCTTCTCTGGTTTAAACTGACCAATTTTAAACAGATATGATATCAAGATATAGATACAGAGTATTTACAATATAAAAATTACTTAACAATTATTACAATTACTCTACGTTTGATTTGAGAATGTCATTTATCCTTAAATAATTTGTAATATTTTGCAAATACAATTCCTGAGATTACTAAATTCATTTACTTAATTTTAGAGGAAATCAAGTTTTTATCGTTACTTAAAGGAAAAATTAATTTCATATACTCTCAAAGTTGGTCTACTGACACCGGTTCAGTCACTCATTTTGAAGCAGTCGAATCATTGAATAATCTTGATTCATAGCTGAATATACGCAAAACAAAAAAAAAACCTATTTATATCGATAAATTTTTATACACTCGATTAAAATACTTTGTAAGTTTTATGTAATGAAACAACACAAAAAGATTGGTGAAAAAAAGATATTATCGAGATAAGTCAAATAATTGTGATTATTAAATACAAAATTTAAAAAGTTACATCAAACGTTTGGCATCTTTTACGAAATATTGTCATTTGAAATGCCCATTGAAGTGTCACTAAAAATAGGATTATAAAACTAAATTTTTCCTCTAAAAACTAGTAAAGTAATCATTGTAATTAAATGAACTGTACTAGAAGTGACAAGGGTAAAATTTGTGATAATAAATAAATACAGTTAAAATACAGTTTTAATGAAATAAATGCAATCGCAATTTTAAAATTTGTTTGCATATATTGCAACATTTATAAATAAAAAACCTTTACCAAACCCAAAAAATCCGTAATATTGTCAAGAGATGCCCATTTTCTGCAATGTATCCGATATTTTAAAACACATTCTCATACAAACAAAGCAAACAAATATCAGACAGAAACTTTCTTATAAATCAAATCCATTAGATATTCAACAATTTATTTTATCATGATTATTCTTTATTTTTCACAACAGAGAATACGGTCATGTAAACCTAAATCCCGTAAACATTGTGAATATTCTGACATTTTATATGCTCACCGTTAATGGCATCTGTATGATAATATAGTATGATACATGTATCTTATACTGGTGATCTGTCCTCTGATCAATTACCTATGTCTATGAGAATTATATTTTAATGCTTAATATTGATAATAAATGTACCCATGTCATGTTTATAATAAACAATATAAAGAATAAAATAGAAGTGAAAACTGGCATATTTAATGTGTAACAGCAAAGTTTAGAGTTGTGGTAAACATGCCAAAAAAATAACCTTACAAAAACCCTATTAAAACCATTATTTCTTAAAAAAAAATTATCCTAAGGCAAATTCTGGACCGTTAAAACCTCGTCAGTTTTCTGCTTTAAATAATTTATTCCTATTTAATCTTTGTAAATATTTGTATTTAGAAAAAGTTCTACTCCCAAAATCACATTCGACTGTAGTTTATTAAAAAAAAAAAAAATGTTTACAACTCCTTATTGAATTCAATAAGTCTATTAATGACATAATTGCTAAAATCGGTCTGGAATCCTGCACATACCTTTTAATTAAATATACTATATTTATGTATAGAAAAAAATTATTAAAACATAAAATTAAACAAAAGTCAAATATGCCCACATATTTACTATTATTCCACATTCATAAAAAAATCCATGACAAAATGTCTATATATTTTACAATTACTGGAATTTCTATCATGGACTGATAATAATATAATCAACTGACACATTTTTTCAAAATAAAATATTATGAACTTAACAATATTTTACTGTTGAACATCTACGAGTATACATGTCGGTTTTGTCAGAAAATAAAAAAAAAAGGTAAAAACATCTAAAATCATGTTTTATAAATGCATTAGAGACTCCCTTATAAACCCAACGTGTTCAATTCTCTTCAAATCATTGTCACCAACACAAATTTTATGTAAAATACGAAACATAACCTAATTTTTCAACATCTGGTTTTTGACATATTCGTAACGTAACATACGTTTCGTGATTATCAACCATATTAATCAGTAATCACGATAAAGATACTTTAGAGGTTAATTTTGTACTAGTTAGTACAGTTACTACGGTTAGTAGTTAGTACTAACAAAAGTTTAATCTTGTTATAGAACTACCTATTCACCATGACGTTAACATTCAAAGCAAGTTTTCCCTCTGAAAATTTTGCATTCGAGTTTAGACACTTACAAATAATTGCTCTCTTAATAATTTTGTAATTTGTAGCATTCCTGCTCGTCTAAACCCAATGCATGTCAAATATATTCCATTACAGTGATTTAGAAATATACTTTTTATAATAAATTATTATTCATAAAAAGTTAATTATAAGAATAATCATAAGAATGTCAATTTATTTACAACATATACTTTGTAGTAAATACTGTGTTACACGTCATAATGAATTAGCATATTTTGCATCTAAGCTCTTTAACTTAGGCAACTGAGGAAATGTGTCCTAAAATTTTCCCTTACGTCTATGAAATTTTCAGAGAAGTCAAAAAACTTCACAAAATGAAAAGATTCCATAACTTTATAGGAAAATTGCGATTACATTCAACACCCAACCTGCTATAGATTAAAAATGTAATAGATACGTAGCAGACAGTCAACATCCCAGTTTTCTTGTGATTGTCTTTTAAAGAAAATATCAAAAGAACAACTATATAAACTTTAATATCACATTTTAGCGCACCACCACAAATATTCATCGATTCTATCTACTTCAAATTACAAGAACATCGAGGCAGCATTGACTATCCACAAGGGACCTGTTCGAAATCTCCAATATCGTCACGAAAAAAAAAATAAATGGCACTTAATTTTAGGAGTACACAAATGATAACTTAATACTGGTCCTTAATTAACTTTAAAAAAATAACGTATAATAAAATTTGGCACATGTTAATATACTCGAAACGGGAAAATCATTCTGGATAACGTCTGGGTTATTCGCGTTTTATATTATCTTTTGATAAAGTCTTATGCGGGACAGTCTCACTCTCTCTCACGCATCACACACATACCTCCACGTCCTCTACGACACTATCCGCATTTGCTAACTTCACCAGAGTTTTCTTAATCCTGAGGGCGGGCAGTCGTACGTTTGGATTTTGGTGCCAACACTCCCTCATCAGCTTTGCCATACCACATAAAATCTAAAACAACGAATACCATGGATAAATCGTTCGCGATATTTAACCTACCCTTTGTCCAACCTCTTTATACCCCAGTGTCGAAATAATGTGGAGTGATTCATATATAATATCAGACCACCATAACTATTCAACGGTTTGTCTATTTCTTGTGTAATCACCTATTATGTGCATACAAATTTTATGTGCCGCTCTATAGAAACAGTAGTTCAATGCGAACTACTCCCTCTCCTATTGAATTCCGAATCACATAATAATCGGTTGTACCGCCTGGTGCGCTGTTGTAGCAAAGCTAGCCAATCATTTTAGGCGGTTTTAAATACATTGAATTCGATTGGTCAGCAATTGGCGGCACGGATCTATGTCGATCGATAGAATGACGCATGCGTCGTTTAGCCCATATTTTGGCGCGCCAGTGGCATTACGTTGTGCTTATGTGCGATTGATTCGGGGATTCGGGAAATTGTTTATTTATTATATTCTGCGATAAAAGTGAGTGTTTAGTGTTTTTCTAACATGGAAACAGCGGATGCAAGTTGTAGTGGTTCTACGACAAAGAATTCCAATCGAAAACAGCGACATTTAACAAATGAAGAACTTCAAATGATTAAAAACGTCTACGAAGGAATTCGGGTGCGAAACCCAGATATTAGTACAACCGAGGCAGTTGATATACGAGTATGCTCTTCGTTAACAAAAGTCTATGTAAGTAGTGTGTACCGTGCAATGAAGTATGAAGAAGACGGACGTAGCACGAAATAATAGGACTTTTAAACTGGGAGACGTCAAATTGCTGTTGAACAATGCTATCAGCCGCGTCACCGCGGAAACATGGTCCAAGTACATTGTGCACGTAAAGAAAGAGGAAAAACGCATGTGGAATCTTGGCACAAGAGCAGAAGCGTTGATAGATCCAGTTATAATCAATCAAGGCGATAGCAGTTCCAGTGATTGTGATTTTGATAGTGACAGTGACTAACTGTGGAATAGTAATATTGCAAGTGGAAGTCGTGTTGTCTGAAGTGAGTGATTCTTATAATAATGACATTAAGAAAATATTTTCAGTGCGACGCAACATAGTGATAATGGGATAGTGACAGTGATTGGTAATATAAAATAAAATATGTGTGATAAGTGTGGCATATATGTATAGTGATAGATATAGTGACTGTGACGGTGTTGTTGATACAATAAAATAAAGACTGTGTTAGTGATGTAACATATACAATGATTGTGACAAATATAGTAACTGTGACGGTGTTGTCGATACAATAAAATAAAGATTGTGTTAGTGGTGTGGCATAAATATAATGATAGTTTTAAATAGTGAAAGCGGTAGGTCAATATATGGATTCAGAGGGGCCACTTGTGTGTAGCTTGCTACTCCTACGTCCCTTTATATGGCACATGTTGCCAAAATGTCAGGATATGCTGACAGGAGATGTTCTGACTGGGTAAGCATAAAGTAAGTACATTACATAACGATACTTACATTGTTTCCTAACTACAAAACTGTTACAAATCCACTTAAAACCCTTTTCAACTGTCTTGGTATTATTTTGTTATTTCTTTATATATTGCCCCCTCCAAATTGATACGCCTATGGAATTTTGTTCCCCGTACACTTCTTGCCCCTGAGCCATCCATATGTCATCGATGAGTCACTCCATATTATTTTGACACTGGGGTATAGCTAATAATAAGTAATGACCGCAAGTAAACCGTACAATCCAGTTTCGGGCCTACATGTATATGTATATAAATGTAAAGACAAAGTTAAAATATAAAATTTCATATTATCAATAAAAACATTAAATTCGTATTTGTATTGATAATAATCAGAGAACTATTTTCCACATGCATCCCATAACATAAGGGCCTGTGTCAGCAATTGCCCACTTTCACTACGAGATGTAACGAGCGCTCGCTGACGTATATTTTATAAACTGAATTAACATTATTACTAGACCTAAAATATTCTGTAAACTTCCTTTGCATGCTACAGTGAAAAATGGAAGATTTTCCCCAACTACATTTTGAAGACACTGAACTACAGCCTAATATATGCGATACAATGGTACCATGGAGTGTAAAAATGCGCGTTACAGAACATGTCGCGATTAAGAAACATTCAAGTAGTAATTGGGAGTGTTAGAGACACTCAAAACTAAATTAACATTAAGCATCTGCGATGTTTTTAAAAGCACATACAACTATGTCAGTTTATTATTAACATGTTTAGCACAAGAACTTCATCGTCATGTAGAAATTGTTAGAAGTTGCTATACCACAATCAACAATATAATAATCACTGTGAAGACATTTTTAAAAGCGCCAGGAGCGTTTTGGCACATGATTAGAGGCGGCAGCCAACTATTAGGTTCATTTTGATGTAAAGAGGTTGATCAACAAAGTAAATGCAATGAAAGCACTTTCTATTTAACATGCTCAGCAGGCGTTCAATAACCTAGCTGTTCGAGAAGATTTAATTTCCATCCACAGTCATTTTTCAAAAATATATTTTTTAATAAGGAACCTTGAGTATACATCTACTTTCCCTGGATTCACGATAGTTAACACAGTCAACGTTGTATTATATGCTTCTTCAGTTAACAGGACACTCTGTTGAACATGTGAAAATCAAATTGGAAAGTTTTACAACACAGTCACGGATTTTGTATACTGTGTGATATTGTGAACACCCTCATAGGTAACAACACAGATTTTTCTCAACCCAACATACACGCTCTCTTTGAAAAACTTCAAATTTTTTAAATATGCTCCCGTTACCTCTTGAAAGGCCTTTTTCCGCATATAAATAGATTTTGTGTGATAGGCGTCACTCTTGAATAGATTATAATAATATACTGGCCCTATAAAAATTAATATTCTGCAGTGCTGTGTATTCAGTGACATTTATTGCTGCAGTTGTTTTGAATACTATAAAATCAACAATTAAAAGGTCATATACGTCAACGCGTGTGTCCTGGATCCGCCCCTGCGTATACGTCATGTACGATTTACTCGCGGCCCTATTAGCACTCACAAATGATGATTTTTACGAGTGGATTTTAATCAGTGGTTAATACTAATTTTTTGTATTAAGATTCAGGCTAAATAATAATTTAATTCTATTTCTATTATCGAAGACCTGACAAGAATAAATTAATTGATGCCTACAATATTTTTATAATAAATTCAACAATACTCACAGTATCACTTGCCCATCTATTAGGCAAACTGGGCCTCTGTTGATCGACACAAACGACTTTCCTCATATCCTCAAAACTAGGATCGCTGGGCACCACATCGAAGAATGGAGGTTTATAATCTTCGACGATGCCGTTACTTACCGTCCTGCGGCAGACTTCCCATAGAACTAATCCTAAGGCATATATGTCTGCTCTTCTGAAGGAATCAAAATTCTCCATGCGAATTCTGAAAGAAAATTTAGAACATATCTTGGAAAAATTTGAAAAATCTCACTATTTAATAAGAAGATTCCCATACTTTATAAGAAATAGGGTAATTAAATTAGAAACCAATATTACCTGTTTCAAAATTGTCAAAGATTGTAATTATATTTTATTCTTACTGCTTATTAATATTGATTATTCTAAGAAAAAAACTACATTGCAGTACCAAAAGTAATTTAAAACTCACGTTTCATCCAGCACTTCAGGGCTCATGTATCGTTTAGTACCAACTTTTGGGTTTGCTCCTATATCTAACTGATCAGTAGTCTGAAAATGCATAACAGCTAATCCAAAGTCTGCTATGCAACATGTACCATCGTTCCTTACTAAAATATTCTTACTTTTTATGTCCCTGTGCGCAATTGCTGGTTTTCCCTAAAAGTAACATTACCAACTTTATTTGTAATCAGAATTTTTAGTGTGCAAAACCGTTATAATATCAGTTGGGATATTAGAAACACAAAATAACATTCAAACAAACTTTTAATAACATTCACAAATATTATAAACCTATTTATATAAGAAATATATACAAAAGATGTAGTTTAAGAGTATTTCATACTCATTTGCAATGTAAAAAAATCTCAAAGCATACCAACAAGTGAAATGGGGGAGACTGGGGCGAGAAAATTTCTTATGGCAAGTTAAAAATATCTAGTATAATTTTTACAAATCATTTTGTTTCTATAAATCATTCTTAAGTCATGTCAACATGATATCAATAAATAGAAATAGAGCCATATTAATTAATAATTGCAAGTGTGATGTAACATTTCAAATTTACCCCACTTTAAACTAGCCTGCTTTATTACCTAATATGAAAGCAGTTGTTTTCAAGTAGAAATTCTTCACTTTCAAATGCAGAAAGAAGTAGTATTGTAGTTTTATATAGATAACACATAATGTATGTTACCATTCATGACTGATGAGAAAAATTACAAATACAAACTAAATGAAAAAATGTACCCAAGAAAAAAAACATACACGAATGTTTGAAAAACATTTTACGAATGGGCAACTTTCAGAGATAACAAGAAGGCATTTTTAGACACATTCTACTGACTCAGTTAAAATTTCTATTTATAAAGTGATAGTACCATGGCTACTTCCACATTCTTTCATTTTCAATCCCATTGAATCAATATGAAGTTACTTAAAAGAATATTACATGGAGGCATTTGATGCAACAAAATATTTCCAAAATTGTATCCAAGATTATTAACCTTATAAAATCAGAGGTGAAAAAAGTAACACCACATGAAATGAAGATCCATATATAGAGCCTTGAAAGTATATTAATCCTAATCGAGATAGTTTTGTAATAAATGACATTTTGAATGTTAATTCTGAAAAGAACAGTCTGACAGTGGGTAAATATGTTATTTTAGTGAAAACTTGTAGTGTTTCTTCATTAATGTTGTGCTTTAGCGAAATATGATGATGAAATATAACTAATTTTTATTTATTTACTTTATTGTCGTATGATTAAGATTTATTATAATTATATTATTGAGTATGATTATTATTTTATTATCTATGATTATTTACATTCTTACTGTTTAGAAAATAAAATTTATTTACGTCTTTTTTAGTAGCAATATTGATATTTTTATATATTCAAAATTATATCTATCTCAATTGTCAGATATTGCACCAGGCACAATATGTACTTATATTTCTTATTTTTATGTATTATTGGATTAAATTAAGTATGCTTGTGCTTAATTTAATTGCTCAATTTTGTTTGTTGAAAATAAAGCTTGTACATTCCCTATAAGTGAAGAGATAATGATATGAAACTCCGATTTCAGGTTTCATATCAAGAACAAAAGCAAGTCTGGCGCTGATCGCTTTACTATGTTTCTATTATCTTTTTTTTTTATTATTATTATTTATCCATTCATAAGCACTTGTAAAGGTATATAAGATGAATAGTCTTCTGTTTGTCTACAAGGGTCAAAATCTAAATTTACTTACTTGTGTTCCGAATATTTCTGTATGTAAATGAACCAGCCCATTAGCTATAGATATACACAGCTTTATTAACTGTTGATGAGAAAGTGATGTATGATTCAGGTAATCGTATAGGCTACCTGAAGAATGATAATGAGTTATCAGCCACAGTTGAGTGCAAGAATTACGAGATGTCATATCTGATCCAATATACCCCAATATGCTTTCATGTCGAAGTAGCACCGTACTAAAAATTAAAATTTACATCAAAACCATCATAATTAGGTATGCAAAAGAAAACACTAAAATTTTAAATACACTAATATTAATTACCTGTAAATTTCTGTTTCTCTAGTCCAACTAGCCTCATCTCTAGAAAAGAAAATTTTTACCGCGACACTTTCCCCATGCCATATACCCCTCCACACTTCTCCATAACGACCCTTGCCGATGCATTCAAATAAGGAAATTTGCTTAGCCAAAGTCCGTTGTATTAACAGTGGCAAGCCAGACCCACTACCCGATGTCATAGAATACTCCAGGTACTCTCTCAATGTACTATCCCCAGCAGCTGTGGCTCTCAACAAGTCATCTGATGCGTAATACAAATCTGGATCCAATCTACTTTCATTACATAACCTATTCCTGTGGTACCGCCTCAAAAAATATAGGGCTATGATACAAATAGTTCCAAGTACCAGTATAGGCGCTAATATAGCTGCCACTAATTTTAAACCAGACATAAACGTGGTGGAATAAGGATAAACATTATCGGTGTATAGAGGAGGTAGTTCAGGAAAACTTCCATTATTACAATAATTTCCAATACAGCAATCGATCTGAAATTGGCCACTTGTTTGTCTCTTGTGTTGAACAGTGTGTGACGGTGTTCTGCATATTAATGGCAATTGTTCTGAGTCTGTTGTGCAGCCTCGAGTCACGCTTTCCTCGCCTATGATTAGAATAAGTTTGCACGAAAATTAATGGTATAATTGCTCGAAGCACTTACCAGAACTCTCTCGAACTTTTGACTTCCAACACTGTATAGCGTTTGTGCAAGTTGTAAGTCGAGAACAGTCAGGAGGCTCACAGGAATGACATTTGTATCGTTTATGTTGCATATGGAGACTGTTGGTATGTTGTCGCATTAGTAAGTCATTGGGAGGTGGTTCGCCAGGGTCATGTTCATTTAACTCCTCGTCGTCGTCTGTATCGTCTCGAAATTGTAGCCCACTAATAACATCCCCTAAAATAGACATTTTACCTATACATCAAGGTGACGATGGAAGACGACTGTAAAATTAGTATATATATTATGTAATACGAATATGCATAATTTACGATTAAAAAACCCAAAAAATTTACCTGCAGTATTATTTACTACTAGAACAATAATTAATAAACAATTCACTAGTTTCGATGCCGCCATATTATACCCTAAAAATGTCAACATACTGCTGGAATCAAATGAATTCTTTTGAAAAAATTCGTTATACCTCAAAAATAAAAATGTGGATTAACCTGATAATTTATTAAATACAAATATAAACACTTATGTAAACTTTTGAGGGTAATACATTTTTAGCTAATTTTTAACTTTCTCCTGTGGCAATGTTCAGAGACGGACTTGCCCATTGCCTCTCGGTCTATTCATCTCTCATTATCACTAATATCTGGAAACGGATAATTCTCGAATGTGCCTTTCAAAGATAATTTTTGTGCCTAATTTCCACAAGGCAAGGATGGAAAACAATGATAAATAAACACTTTGGCTATTATTTACAGCAGAACCTATAACTTATATCTTCAAATAGTTTTGTTCAATTAACGATTAAAATCTATTTCAAAATCTAAAAAATGTTTCTTTAGTATTGTATGCAATATCAAATACTAAACGTAACCCTGGTCATATATTCAAGATAAAAAGTTATTTAAAAAGGTAAACAAATGAAGGCCTCATTCCTCACATTGTACTAACGCCCAGATAACAGTTTTAAGTGTATTTTTCGATGGACCTTGTTGGATTAAAGTAGATTTTAACAGTTGGCAAACATAGCTTATAGTTTATTCTTTTCCTTCTGGCAGCCCTTCTGGGAACACTTGGCTACTACTGTTTAGAGACAGGCTATGTAGTAGGCAAGAAGACTAGAGAGTAAGGAGACATAACTCCTCGAAAAATCAGTGGTGGGGGTGGCACGAAAAACGTCGGCAATATGGCAAGCTCGCGTAGAAGCGCGCGGATCTGCGTATGCCGTTTATCCTCGTCTATCGCGGTTTCTCTCTCACACTATCAAAATGTCGGTTTCAATTGAACCACGACCAGGACTTTTGCAGGAACAATTCTCAACGCAGCAGTATCTCGACGCTTTTGACATATTCAACAGAAAAACTGGAAACGCTCAAAACACAGCAAACAAAAATAACCTCAAATAACCTCGCTCGATTCTACGCAATGACCGCCATGATGAAGCACACCACGTGACCACAATGCGGACGCTTTTCGTGCTACCCCCACCACTCGAGTTATGTTTCCTGTTTTCTAGTCTTCTTGATAGTAGGGTAACACTATCTCTCATTTTAAAATAATTTTTTATATTTGTAAATTATGTTAATGGTGTGTCATTTTTCTTTAAGACGTGTATGTCATTATATATAAATAGTACAAAATTTACGTATGTGTTTTATTTTAAAATTAACTTTTAACATATTATTCATAGTGTCTATTTTTTTTTAACCAATAATATAAGCATAAAGCTTCATGAAACTTAAGTTACGTAAATATTGATTCCGTATGATAAACATTTATAATTACATAAATAGGTATACTTACATTATACAATTTATACATTACAAATACAAACCCTCTTAATAACAACATAATGTATAACTTTATTATCCACTCAACGTCTCTTGAATAAATTTAGTTATTGAAAGGGAATATTGGTCATGATTCAGTCATATTCGTATTAGGTATTATATTTTAATATTTACTCTTCTTATTATCATACTTCTAATAACTATAATCAGAGCTAAAGAAAAATATAGGTATGAATATACACATTTTGCTTCTTTTGTGACATAATAGTAATGTATCAACAATATATGTACTAAAGCTACAATATATGTACTATAAATAAGATTTCATTACTCCACGTTTAATTTGGTCTGACTCGGTAAAATCGTTATGTTACTCAACGTGTGTTGTAGACTTTAGTCACTTTCATCTTGTATTCTGTTCTGTGATTTTTCTCCTACCTCCAGCCTCCAGCTACTTCTTGTCTAAAGACTCTAAAACTTTTATGATGTTTTCTTGTCATTTGACAACGTAAACTTGTCACACTCATCACTATTTTCGTTTTATTTTACCATGACAAAAAGTTGCGGGTAGAATTATAAAATTTGGCAACTAAACCGTAAATAATAGTTAATTTAATTTTTATAATACTTTTTCCATTTTAATTTAAAACCATTCCTCTATGCTCAATTGTGCATAAAGAGGTTAAATAATCAAGAATTTAAGAAACTTTGTGACAATTAATCTGCATTAGGTAAGTGTTTCGTAGGCAATTCTAATTTAAAAGCCACAAATACAGAAAAATGTGATTTGTTTAATTTAGATTCAAACAGTACTCCCAAGACAAAGAAGCATAATATTAGATTTTTGGCAGGCTATTTACTGATGTATATCAATTCCATTGGCTTGTAGGTACTACATTAAGTTAAATATAGAATATCCACAAGATACTTCAAATACACTTAAACATTATGCTTTGTTTACCTTTATTTGTTCTACTTTAGGATGAGATTACTGTTTAATCATATTTTTTTAACAAATTAAGTGTTATCTTTGTTATTAAGTGGTTTTAATTAGATAATAAATATCTAATACCAAATAGATAAGATCCATATTATATAAACTTAATTAACATGGACATATTTTAGATTTAAAATGGCTACAAAACTGGTTTTCCACAGTGGGCTAACCAAATCTGATCCACAACAAACTCCGGTGTTGATTTTAGGGCAAGTAAGGCATTTAACTCAGTTAAAATTTCAAACTATAAAGAGTAAGTTAGAACCTAGAGTTTCGGAGGAGACTTTCAAAGTTGCAGTATCTAGTTTGCATCCTTCGCCGACTGATAGTTGTTCGTTGTACTTAAATTTATCAACAGTAGCAGCATTACCTGTTAAATGTAGTCGCCATAATACCCCATCTCGGGCACATGCTATTACCCGTCTCATTCAGGTTTCTTCGGTAGGAGTGGATGAGTGCATTGTGGTAAGCATAAAATCCTAGATTAATAGCATATTAAGGATAAGATTCAATATATTTTCTCTATCGAGTTAATTTAGAACAACAATGGGAATTACTCACATAAAAACCTTGTGTGAATCACTAAATGAACATTCTTATATGTTTTAGATCTTATTTCATTTACATATGTAATATAAAATCGTTTAATGTTCATATTACTTTCAGTTGTAAAACAGGAAAATCAGATTTGCTCAGATTTATTATGTTTTATTTAAGCAGACCACCTATTTATAATTGCATATAATTTTCAGATCCTATGTGAGCGGAACGATGTCTATGCAAGTGCCTGTGCAGTTGCAAGGGCCTTCCCCCTATACTCAAAAAAATCATCAAGTTCAAGCGAAGAAGTCACAACTATATCGGTAGAATTTGTGATAATGCCAAATAACTCTGGAAGGGAAAATAGCCATATGGAAGGCGGGGAATTAACTCAGCAAGAATTGTCTGCTCTAGACGAAGCAGCTACTGGCATTCGTATGGCTGCTCGTATAGTTGATACACCCTGCAATGAGATGAACGTCGATCATTTCTTGGAGGTAATAAGCCACATAACATTAGCACTACAATATGATTGTAGTGGGTGGTCAATGTTTTTTATGGTTTCTTATTTCTATACCTCTACTTACCACCAAATGTGTTTAAGTATGTTTTATTCTATAAAGAAGATGGTTATCTATATAGATTCTCTCAAACTGAACGTTGAAATTAAAACATTTCGCTTCTTACAAAATGTATAGTTGAAAATGTCTTTAACATCTTACAAGTTGATGTAAGGGAATGTAAATGTTATTTTGTTAAAAATGTCCCGGCTATTAATTTGTTTCTTGTAAATATTAATATAGTTTTATTTATTTAAATATTGCAAAGTAGGCTTCTGCTTCATATATCTTGTTATATATCCTTTACCTATTTTTTAAAATACAAGTACATTCGTTTTTAGTTATAAGTTAGTCTCAAAATAACAAAAACTTGTTTTAGGAGGTTCGCGCAGTCGGAAGGGTTCTAAACATCACCCCTACTATAATTAGAGGTGGTGAACTAGCTGAGAAAGGTTTTGGAGGCATTTATGGTGTGGGTAAGGCTGCGGCTGTGCCACCTGCCCTAGCTGTCTTAAGTTACACCCCTGAGAATGCCCAGATGACCGTAGCTTGGGTCGGTAAGGGTATTGTCTACGACACTGGCGGTCTCAGTCTTAAGGGAAAGGTAAGAGTTATTAAAGCAATGGTGAGCTGTTGAATTGATGTACTATCTGTAGCCTTTCTCATTTTACTGCAGACTGCTATGCCAGGCATGAAGAGAGACTGTGGTGGTGCGGCAGGTATATTAGGTGCCTTTTATGCCGCTGTGAAGGCCAACTTTGTTCACAATCTACACGCTGTATTTTGTTTGGCTGAAAACGCCGTCGGGCCAAACGCAACCAGGTCTGCAATGAAGCATTCAAACTATATATAAATAAATACATTCTCTTCTAGACCTGATGATATTCACACTTTATACTCTGGACGCACAGTCGAGATCAATAATACGGATGCTGAAGGTAGGCTTGTACTAGCCGACGGTGTAGCGTATGCTCACCGTGATTTAAAGGCTGATATAATTCTGGACATGGCGACGTTGACCGGAGCTCAGGTAGGCGCTAACTCTGCTTCCAGTAGGGTTTGAGTTAACTTGAATTTGTAGGGCGTGGCTACTGGGAAATATCATGCTGCCGTGCTGACTAATAGCGCGGAATGGGAGGAGTCGGTTATACAGGCCGGTTTAAGGTCTGGGGATTTAGTGTTCCCCATCCCGTTCTGCCCAGAGTTGCATTTTTCCGAGTTCTCTTCGGCCGTGGCTGATATGAAGAACTCTGTGGCCGATCGGAGCAATGCACAATCCAGCTGTGCCGGGCTGTTTATCGCTGCACATTTGGGATTTGATTTCCCGGGAAATTGGATTCATGTCGACATGGCAACGCCAGTTCATAGTGTAAGTGAAAGAAATGTTTTATATTAATTTCATTACCATGAACAAGTGATTAAATTATATTCTATGAGTTCACCACAATGATATAATGGGTATAAAAACATTCAAATATAACACCAAAAGGTTGAAAATATTCTACACTCCACTCAAGAATGTAGTACAGGCTCTAGGTATTATATATATTTTGCTGCTAACTCTATATTTTATTTTTTTTATATTTCAACTGTTACCACCAAAGCTGTCCACTGTAAATATTGCATCAATGATGTTACACTTGGGTAACTCTGTTAAGATACGGTCACAGAGTTGAGATATTTGAGTCGATGTACGTCCAAGTCATGTAGTTTAGCTTGGCCATTGTGTTTGACCACCTATATATTATATAAAAGTAGTAATACATACTATATATAAATTATTATAATACATTTATATATGGCACCGCCACTGATGAGGTATCCAAGTAGGCAGTGTTAATAATGACTCATTCATTTGCATAAATATTCAAAGTATAAATTGATAATTAGCTTCCCTTATTAAGAAGCACTTCCACTATAAATTATTGTGATCCATCCTTTCTTAAGAGTATCATGAGTATCATACAGGTCTTATCCAAATAACAAATACATCTGTTTTCTTCTATACAGTTTTTAATATCTATTATTCAGACACTATTGCCTAACTCTTAGAATTTTCATTATGCTCGTTTGCTTATTTATTTTAAATTCAAAACCCATTTTGCAAACTCTTAATCTTAATGTTCTACTATACATTTAATTTGCAACACTGTCGATATATTTACAGTATGCCGAATCATTGAGGTGCTTTTTTCTGCTAATGGCTAAGGTTCCGAATAAGTAAAGGGCGCCATACAGATTTTAAAATGCACTTAGACAAAAGTGCTTGTTAAATGCTTAGTATATATTAATTTCTTTTATAAGCTACAAAAGTCATTACAAGGTTAATGACTACTTTATTATTTAACACCCTGTATGTTATTAATTTAGTGTTAACCTCCGCAAAAGTTCCCCACATAGCTTTATTGGTATTTAAGATATTTGTATTTATTTGTCGATTGCACTACAATCAATATCCAAATTCAGTTTCTAACAAAAACAGTTCTTAAAATTTGAATGTAAAATGCAATTCATAGTATAAACGTTTTAAATTAAATTATATTTTATTGCCTAACAGATTAGGTTTGTATACAATATGATAATACCATTATTACAGTTTGTATAAAAATATTATTGATAGCACAATTTAGTTACAGTGGCATATTTTTTTTACTGACAGGTTAATTACTTATCATTTGATATGTTTCTATACCTTTTTAATCTGTTAATAACAAAGTAACATTTTCTAAATATTGTGTGGATATATCTCATTTTCTTATACTTTTCCGTTGTCATTTATTATTAATAAACTAATAAATGTTTAATTTTGTTCTTCGATTTATTCAAAGGTCATACCCAACTCTTATCAGAATTGATGTATTCCAAACTTTAAAGTAGTGGGTAATATTTAAATGCGTGCTGACAGTTAGTCAATTAATTGATAACCAATTTGTCAACTAATTAACCTCAAATTATAAATACATCTATTTTCTTTTATATCCATCCATACACTCTTTGGATTTCCATTATACTCGCTTGCTTATTAATCCTTTTAATATTTAGCTAACATATACATACAGTGGAGGGCTAAAGGTTGGAATAAAATTTTTGAGTGTTGCCACCTTCTAACCTTATTTAAAGTTTAGACCTATATGTATTTTGTAAATGGTATTTTGAAAATAATCGGCAACAGCTAATTTTTAATTTTTGCAGGGTGAAAGGGCTACGGGATATGGCGTAGCACTATTAACAACATTATTTGGTAATTACTGTAAGCAGCCCCTGTTGCAGTCAATAGCTCCGGAAGTGGACACGATCAACGAGAACGTGGCCAAGAAGCCCCGAAAGAAATGATATTAAGGTTATATTGTGGTTTTGTACCAAAATCAGGTATTTATTTATGCAATTATACAAGTAATAATTAGCGAGCAATCGTGAATGAAATAATGGTATTAATAATAATTGGAAAAGGAGTAATAAAATTTTTTATTAAGTGCAAATATATAAAGTTTTAATGTATCGAATAAGTATAATTACATTATCGATTAACTTTGTTATATGTATACAATTCAGTTTGAATTAATAATAAAGTTTTATATTGAGCTGTACTGTATGACTTTTAAATTTAAGGCCTCCAGAGCAAACCTAGTCCTACCTAGATCACTATATATGTATATAAAAATGATTTTACTTGTATAGCCAAAACAGTTTTAGGGGTGTCCAGTCTTATTGGGCCACACTATATTTCAGAATTAGAACATTTTATAAATTATTTCATACTTTTTTTGCGATTATTAATGAACTACTCTGGCTGCCTGTTTGGGTTTGCGGGGAAAATGTGGTAAATATTTCTAAAAATTTTTATTGAAATGCTATAAAATAATTCTTTAAAATTTGTGCAATTAAAATTATTTCACGTTTATGAATTTTATTTCAGTATAACTAATGTTTTCAAAATTGCAATGTCCAATATGCAATATAAAAAAAGTTGTTCAATGTAATCTCAAGGGTTTTTGTCATTAAATTATATGTAAACTGAACAAGATAAGTCGTTTCAGTTGTGATAAATCAAGTCCAGATTAAATGCTTCAAAGGTTCTTACAAGTACTATCAGTAGTAAGTTTATTCCTGTTAGGTAAATATTTTTTCTTTTTGTAAGTAATTTACAATTTTTTATATTAATAAATACCGTGCTTTCGTGAAGTAATGGATATATTCATTAAAAATTTAGGGAACAACATTTGGGAAAAACTCTTGTACCCACCAAACAGTAGCACCCTGCTACCATCTGCCTGACAGTAGCCAAGACGATTAATATATTATTTTTGAATATTGTCAATAACGTATATATTATATTATTTCTTTCTACTAACTACTATATTATTTCTTATTATTTCACTTCACAATTGATGTTGTAACCCTTCCAAAATATAAAAAATAAAATATTTCTTATTTATTTTTTTACTTAATTAAATGAAATATAATTACATAGTAAATTCTGTAAGATCAGGTACAGATTGAAAGGTGCTATTGAAAGAATTTGACAGTCTGGTGATGTCGTCTATATAAATTTCTGTTTAATCACATTTTGTATGATGATTAATTATACAGGGTGTGAGAAATATAACTACCATTATTTTAATAGTTGATAGTTTGGACCTATATATACAAAAAAACATTATATAACATGGGTCCTCGATTCAACCGTTCCCCAGATATTATTTGAATTTTCAAAGTAAACCCCAGATGACACTTGACAATTTGCAATAAATCGCGTTTCAGATTGATCATGCGGACGCGTGCAGTCATAAAAAGGGTAATAATTGAATTGACCCACTTTATGAAAGTACAGCTCCTGCATTCTAGGATGGCTCGCGAAGGTCAAATGCGCAATGGACATAACCTTTCCATTGTGCATTTGACCTAAATAACATACTGACCTATTTGATAACCTAAATAACTTAGAATTCAGTGTGTAATTAAAGAAAATATTAAGTTTTTAGATTAATCAATTCTTGATACTACATATTATTAATAAAATTCTACCTTTTTGTGGTTAAAAATATATTCTATATCTATGTTAACAATATGTAAATACAAATTATGTTCTCGGGGGCGTCTTTACTCCATCCCATTCGACAACTTCGCAATTAAACCAGATATACTTTCCTCTTAAATTGACTTCAAGTGCAGTATAAAGGGTAGATCTTGCTCCTTGTTCAGGTGTTAATACCCCATTGGGGCACAAATCGGTTTTAACTATTCCGGGATGTACTGCGTTTACCGATATATTTCGGTATGGCACTTCGTTGTCAAACATCTTCTGTTGTAAAAATGTGAGAGCATTTACGCCTACTTTAGATACGAGGTAACAACAATATGGAGAGGTGCCCCACCCTTCCTCTTCAGTTCTGTTTTCTTCGGCATCGCTGAAAGAAATGCGCATTTTTCATATTGTAAGCATGTCAAATTTTAACACAGAGTAAAATCTTAGTAATAGATGTTGATTTCTGTTCAATTTTATTTTCAAGGTTGCCGTATATTTGTGTATGGTTTGCAACCTTTCATATTTACTGTATGCACCACCACATTTAAATTGCAACATTGTCAATATATATTTAAAGCATGCTGAATCAATGAGATAAAAGGCGCCATACACATTTTTATTTTTTATATACAAAACCACTTTATTATTTAACACCCTGTATGATATTAATTTACTGTTTACCTCTGCTAAAGTTCTTTAATAGTATTTGAGATACTTGTATTTATTTGTCAATTGCATTACAATCAATTTCCAATTTGAATTTCTAACAAAAACAATTTTATAATTTTTTTATAGTGGGTTAACATAAATGCAATTTATAGTATAAATGTTTTGGATTAAATTACACTTTATTGACCAGGAAATTAATGGTTTGTGTACAAGATAATGATACCGTTATCACAGTTTGTATAAAAGTATATTGACAGCACAATTTCATTAAAGTGGTATATTTCTTACTCACGTCTTAATTTCATTTCACATGTTTCTATACTATTTTAATCTGTTAATCATAAAGTAAAATTATCTAGATATTGTATCGATACATCACGTTTTCTTGTACTTACCCCATTGCCATTTATTATTAATAAACTAAAATTTTATTTTTCAATTAATTCAGGGGTCATAATACTCATCAGAATTGACATTTTCCAAACTTTAAAATAGGTTATGGATAAAACATTTAAATGTGTATTAACAATTTGTCATTCTTGAGTTTATCGTGATATTTTTATCATTGGAATTTGAATAGATATTTTCAATTTATCTTTGTTAATTCTGACAGGTACATGCAAATGTCCCAAAAACTACCAAAAAATTATATAAAATTGTAGGGAAGTGTAACCAAAGTTGATAAATAATAGGAATTCAAAAAGGTAATAATATATAAGAGATTTTCCGTTAAAAATCCAGTGAAAAAGAAAGTTACTCGATACTTATGACAACCGAAAATAAAATTATTTAAACAAAAATGTTAATATGTATTATCAATTTAATAAGCCAGTTACTTAATTATCTCAGTAAATTTATTTAGATTCATTTTATAATGTGTATAAATTATGGTACCTACCCAATAAACTTCTCCATTAATTTAGTAAGTGCTTCAGTAGTTAAGTTTGGATCTCTAAAATGTTCCCTCAGTGCAGCTGATTGTATTCTATAAAGATGTCCACCTGAACTTGATACATTTACAACTTTTGCATCATTTCGTAACAATGGAAATAGTGCTTTAGATACTCGTATGATACCAAAGTAATTCACGTCTATAGTTTTCTTAGCTTGTGCGGCAAGTGTTGAGCCAGTTGCACTTCTCTAAAAAAAATTGTTGTAATTTCTATATTATAATAAATCATTAAACATAGTATAATACATGATTAAACATATTTAAATACCAATTATTGTAAGAAAGTTAATGTTAAATGTAATTGTACTTTTAGTAATACGTTAAAAGAATTGTATTTGACATTCACATAAAACACAGTTATTAAATATGTGTTAAAGCATGTGTGATTTCTCACACCTTTTTTTTAAAGAAAATTCAAAACCATTTACATGGCAGCTATATGCGAGAGCTTTTAGACCCTCAATGTGGTTGAATTTGTGCCTATCTGCATGTGAAATAAAAATAATGAATATGCATCATGATTTAAGTAAATAAAGAAAAAAGTAAGCAAAAATAAAAAATAAGTAAGCAAAAATTTGTGAAATAAACATTATTGGGCTTTAAAGTATTAAAATTTCAGTCCTACAATATTTTTTTAATGGTTTTCCAACATTTGAAGTAATGACGAAAAGTTTACTAACTTGACTCAGCACTGCACTACGAAGATACTACTACAAAGAGGAGTTTAAGTAAAAAACTACAAAAAAAGGGAGAGATAAGCCAAACTAAGGCAATATTAAATAACTGATAAAAAATTACTTAAAACAATTTGAAAAAAATATATGCAAATACTAATATTAATACAGATTTATCGGCACATATTTGTTTAAATTAATGTATCTCAGATTGTTTTCAATATAATATTAGTAAATAGGGTTTTAATACTGTTTTTAATTATATACAGTTTTTGTACCACTTATTTAGGTATTCATATATTTTAAATTAATTTGAATTATAATAATCTTTAAAGTTATTTTTTTTAAAGTTTACCTTAAAAAATTATGTCATATTGTAATACCTACGGGGAACATGATGCCGGCATTATTCACCAATAGGTCCAATCCCCCATGGGTTCTTTGAATATGACGCTTAAATTTATCGATGCTAGCCTGATCAGTAACGTCCAGTTGGTGAAATGAGGGACGAAGCCCAAGTTTTTCTAATTTCCGAACAGCCGCTTTGCCTCTACCCTCATTTCTTGCCGTCAAGTAGACAATATTAAATTTTCCAAAAAGCCCTTTAACAATTTCAAACCCGACACCTTTGTTAGCCCCGGTAACCTGAAATAGAAATAACGTTAAATATTATTCTTTGCACGAATATCTCTGTTGTAATCTTACCACTGCAACTTTTTGCACTGACATTGTAAGTTACTCTTGTAGGCAAATGCTCAACAGTAGCTTCTTCATAGTTCAAATATATATATATAATTTTTTTGTTCTTTGTTTTACTATTTACAAATGTAAACATGTGATAAATATATAGTTATTATAGACTAAAATTATTATTACTATTTTCTTTGTGATAAGTGACTTTGTTTTTGAAATATACATCATATGTGTCATAAATTCAATAATAATCATGGATTAATTAATAAGAACGTGATTCTAAGTCCACCTAATTCAAATATTCGTACAATTCAAGCACTTGATTCTATTTATAAATTTAAGTGACACAAATTTATGTACATACATATATGTGTACAGTTCATCCAAATTAATAATCAACTTGGGTATTTGTTCTATTCCCAATTTATATGTTTGTACATATCAGTAAAAACTGCTTTATTTCAATCATAAAATAAATAACACCAATAAATATAGTTGAATTTATATAGTCTATTTATTTGTTTATTTATATAACAGGGATCAAATGCAGAGTAAAAATTAAAGTATTTTTTATACAAAATTAAGTCTGTCAAATTTGTTGAATATATATGTTAATAATTCCATATTTCACTTATTTCCTTTGTAGATTTATATGATAAATTTTTGAGGATAATAATTCAATAAAAATATTTATGAATACAGGTCAGTCTCATACTACAAAAAATAAAATAGCATATGGTTCACATGTTAATTTAGGTTTTTTTAATGATTAATGTCAAAATTGTTATTTATATATGAATATGTTGAAAAGGGTATGAGAAGACATTTTTTTAAATTGTGGATTGAAATTAAAAAATTATAACTTTGAAATACATATCTTCTAAATTCATATATGGTTTAAACCAGAAGTGATATGAAGAATATTTGCTTATAGAACTACAGAATCGATTTAGTGAAAGTTTTAACATTAAATTTCACTTAATCCTTTATTATAAATTTTCGTTGGTGAAAAAAATGTATGCAACTGTCAAAACTTAACCACCTAACCAACCAATATATCAGATGTTTTATTATAAAGGAGCATGTAGTATACTTTGACATCAATACTGTTAAA
Source organism: Rosalia funebris (assembly GCA_037954035.1). Classification (NCBI taxonomy): domain Eukaryota; kingdom Metazoa; phylum Arthropoda; class Insecta; order Coleoptera; family Cerambycidae; genus Rosalia; species Rosalia funebris. The sequence continues at coordinate 13,825,724 of JAZFAV010000016.1, read as the reverse complement.
CCAAATTGCAAACCTATTCCCTGTTTGATTCTTTTTGCATATTTTAGTACAATAAATTTTTGTGAAAAGGTTCATGTGAATACAAATAATGAACAGCTACAATCTGAGGAACGACTGCAAAGGTTAGTAATTAAATAGGTGTATAATAGAAGGTATAAATGGATACTACTTGAATTTTAAATGGCCAAACATGAAATTAACTTATATATATATATATATATATATATATATATATATATATATATATATATATATATATATATATTTATATATATATATATAAGATGTGGCATCACTATCTCAAAATTTCTTAAATAAAGAAACCCAAAATTATTAAATTATAGAAAAATAATTGTGCAATAATTAAATAGGGATGATAGTTGTTATATTCATAAATATACATATCGCTCATTCGAAAGAACAGTGACATAAGTCAAAATTTATAAAATTTCAGTTAAATTGTAAATTATTGCCCAAAACTCCTAAATATTACTGTGGAAGAACGACACAATTATGTTTCGGTTATTGACCACGATATGGCAGTAGTGTCGTTATTCCTGTCAGGCGGAAACGGACCTATCTTTTGTACAACACTGTCGCAACTAGTATTATTTCAGTGTTTAACAAAAGAGGTCACATCGATTATACGAAATAGTGTCATATTTCAAAAAGTGCTTTGTCGGCATGTAAAAATATACATATTCAGGACAACACCGACATATGTTGAGTTATGTCGTTGTTTTCTATAATTTTGAAAGAAGTAACGTCACATTTTGTGTTGTGCCATTATGCTTTAAATAATAATAATGTTTATTTGACTTAATTGGACTTATGTCAGTGTTGAATAGAGTAGTTTTTCCAGAACTTATGATGTTACAGCTTTCATTAGGACTATTATCAATTTGTAGGTATTAAGATATTTGACGATAACAATGTTGTTAAATCGGATGCTACGTACGGTAAGCATGTTTACTCGAAAAAAAAACGAAACTGCATTAATAACCGATAAGAATGATGATGGAATTGGTGAACAGAATTGATGAATAGAACATTTAAATGAGAACTTTGAAGATAGAAACGTAATATTTTACTCAGATAACTGCGCTGGCCAACAAAAAAACAGGTTTTTATTTTCCGTTTACATTTATGCTGTAACACATTTACCAAAAATTAATAGTATCACACATAAATACCTCGTTCCGGGACACACTCAAAATGAGAGTGACAATGCCCGTGCATTAATTGAAAAAAAAAAACATAAAACGTTCTTTACGATCTGAACCAATATATGATACTTACCAGAGCAATATGTGACACTAATTAGAACTGCGAAAAAACAAGAGAACCTTTCAAAGTTCAAGAATTAGCATACAATGATTTCTGATTTAAAAAAAATTTGGCTAAGTCCATAGGCTTAGGAACTGGTTTACCATTTAAAATTTCGGATTGAAAATTTTGAAGGTTGAAAAAATCAGCAAAACAAAAATTTTTTACAAAACGTTTTTTGATCAAGAACATTTTAATGAGGTAAATATATAAAAGCCTAAGAGTGTTAAAGCAACAAAAGTAGAAATCATCACATTGTTACCAGCTTGCAAGAAAAAAATTGGAATTAGTGAAAATAAAAAGAAAGGTCTGCTTTCATTATTTAATGAAAATTCAAATAAAAGTTCTGCTGTTCCTAAAATCTATAAGGAATATTACAATAACCTTTAATAGATGCCATTTAATTTCATTTTATTATTTTTACTGTTTTAATATTGTTGATATTCTTTTATCCGTGAACTATAAATTTCCATACTACCAATTTATAGGGTTATGTTTGTGTTGCTTTATTTTCACTTTTGTAAAAAAGTTCTTTTAGGCAATAAGCCATTTATTTCATTTATTTTATTCACAGAAACATCAGATGTTTTATAAGGAATACCGTCACAAATCAAAACAAAAGTAAAAAAATATATAAAAAATAAACTTGACAACAATTTTTTTCAAACTGGTATTGTTGATAAGTAAAATATTCCCAAACCATACTTTCTATTAAGGTTTTAGTTCGAAAATAGAAACTTTAATATAAGAAATTATATAAAAATGATTATCAAAAACTTTAAATATGTTTCCTAAAAACTTTAATTTTTCGAGTTATGTCATTGTTCTTTCGAATGAACGATATATTAAATTTTATTAATTACTAACTGTATCTATAGCTATAATCAATAAAATTACTTAAAAGTATTTCTATATTCAATAAAATTATTACTAAAGGATCAATTCAGCATTTTTTCATGATTACTAAAATATAAATTGAGGAAGAAAATTTTAATGACATTATACTGCTATAGATATAAAAAAGATTTTATGAAAACGCATTTTTTGCAATTCAAAATATATTTTCCATGTCCATGTTAACAATTGTCATACAGAAATCACGTTAATTAAAATTATGTTCTCGGTGGCGTCCTTTCGCCATACCAGTCGACAACTTCACAGTTAAACCAGATATATTTGCCCTTCAGGTTGACGTCAAGTGCAACATAGAGAGTAGATTTTGCGCCTTGATCAGGTGTTAACACTCCAGTGGGATTCAAATCAGTTTTAACTATCCCAGGATGTACTGCATTTATCGATATATTTCTGAAAGGCACCTCTTTGTCAAATATCTTTTGTTGTAAAAATGTGAGAGCACTTAAGCCCACTTTAGAAACGATGTAGCAGCAGTACGGAGCAGGACCCCATCCTTCTTGTTCAGTTTTATTCTCTTTAGCATCTCTACAATGAATAACGAATATTAGAAGCACTGTAAGTAATGTAGCTGTTCACATTTCTTATGTGCATACAATAATATGTAACATGTTTTGTAGTGTATGGTACATACTTGATAAATTTTTGAATTACTTTGGTAAGCTTCTCAATTGTTAAGGCAGAATCAGTAAACTTGGCTCGTGTCGTTGCTGATGGTATTCTATAGAGGTGTCCTGCCGAACTTGAGACATTCACAACTTTTGCATTATTCCGTAGCAGAGGAAACAGTGCATCACACACCCTTATGACCCCAAAGTAATTCACTGCCATAATCTTTTCCGCCTGTTCAGCTAATGGCGGATCAGTTGCATTCCTCTTAAAGAATAATTGAACTTTTGTACATTGTTAGTTTTAATTTTTATATAGCTTAAAGGTGTTAATAATTGATCTAACATGGCAGTGTGATAAAAAATTGTTCACAGAATTACTAAATATGTCAAGGGCATATGGATTAGCATATTAGTCTGGAATTATTACCACCTATTTATTGTCAGTTACACCAGGCTGTCCCAGAACTGCATATCGTGATTTCATCCTTATTAATAAACATTAGTATTAGAGTACTGAACTATGCCTGGCGTTCTGAGAATAGTAAACAAGTCTTGTATCAAGACTTGCACCTTTGCAAAATAGGCAGATGTCATTTGCCAAATTCCTACATATTAGTCCTTATCTAAATTTTTCACCATGAATTTTTCATATGAATAACGTAAAAATAACTAACAAAACTGGAACCTATTATCAAAGTTTGACATACATATATAATGTGAACTCAAGAAGAAAGAAGGAAGAGGCTCATAACAGATGACTGAGGAGGTACACCAGACATGTTATCTGGTAATCACTAATCAGAGGATATTATTTTCAATAATCCTTAGCTGTCTCTGAACCAAACAATTTTTGAATAACTTGTCATATACTTTAAAATCCAACCAGTGTGATCTTTGGTAATTCTACTGATTTTTATTTTTATCAGTCTTGTGCATATCATTCATGAGCTTCAAAAAAACATTTTTATTATGTAATAACCAATTTAATTTGTAATGCTTGTATAGTTTTTACCTGTTTATTTTTTTACATTCTCATAAATTCCAGAATCGTCAATTGAGATTTTCAAAATAAAAAAACAAATATACACTTAGTTACTTACTGGGAACATAATACCAGCATTGTTAATTAACAGATCGAGTCCTCCATGGGTGGTCTGGATATGCTGTTTTAATTTATCAACACTCGCCTGGTCAGTGACATCCAGTTGGTGGAACAACGGGTGAAACCCAAGTTTCTCCAATTCTCGAACAGCAGCTTTACCTTTGTCTTCATTTCTGGACGTTAAGTAAACAGTACCTTGAAATTTTTCACAAAGCCCCTTAACAATTGAAAAACCAACGCCTTTATTTGCTCCTGTAACCTGGGTGAAAATTAAAAAAATTAAATGTTTCCATAAATATGTCTGTTATGATATCTTACCACAGCAATTTTTTGCACGGACATTGTGTATTTCTAAATTGTAAGTTACTCTTGTAGACAGTAGCCATACAAATAGACAATATTTTTCTGGTTCACATTATATACTATTTTTCTGTTCTTTGTTTTAGTATCGACAAACGTAAACATGTGGTAAATCTACAGTTACCACAAACCCAATTGATTACCTATTGGAAAATAACCTATTTTCTCTGTGATAAGGTACACAGGAAGATTGTTGTTACATGTATACATATTGAGCAGTAACATATAAGGTTTATTTTTTCTTAATTTAATCTAAATTTTCGTACTGAAGATAGTCTAGATACTGAAAGAAAAACTACACATGTAGCGTACTTATCTTAGATATGTGGCTATTTACATTTTCAATAAGCACAGATGCTAATAGAGCGCTTTATTTTTATTTCGTGCAACAGTTCAGAGTGGATTTTATGTGGTCTGTCCATAAATGGTATTAAAATTGTAAGTTAAGATTACTGTTTTTTTTTTTTCAGTTTACTTCACTGAAATTATCAAGATAGGTTTACTTTGAAGTCCATCAGTGAATCTCCTTTTTTATGAGATACTTTACATGGAACTGAGTATTTTCGAATTGATATTTTTTCTCTAAATGAACACCCATCATAATGCATAGTGATTGGTAATATAGCTTGCTAATTGTAATGTGTATGATACATTATATGATTTATAAAATACACTGCAAGAAATTATTAACAAGTTTATGCTACCTAAATTCTAATAAAATAGCATTCTTAGTCTGGAATATTCTTAATTTTATACATATTATGTAGTATATACCTATCTTTAGGTCTCAATATTGAGAGCTAAATTAGTCATTTAATCTCAATATTTATTACAGATTATCAAATATGATTATTTGTGGTTTAGTTTTTTTACCTTTTACATTTTCACTAATAAATAAGTTTATTTAGGTTGACGTGATAACAAAGGCAACTAGTGGTTTGGAATATCAAGGAATGTCTTCCTGTTTTTGTTTTTGTTACTACTATTACCCACAGTTTTGAGAGACCAAATATCAGGTTTATTTTATACTTTTTGGTATAAAAATCCAACCCTCAAAGAGCTTAAAATTTAAATTGTTTCCTAAGATTTTTTGGTAAGAATAGTATATTATCTGTCTGGCATATACTATGTATATAGTATATTCTCTAGTATTCGCTGAAAGTTACTTAAGAACTGTTACTCTTTACCGAGTTACTGAGGGGCGCATTTATCTTAATAATGTTTTATTGACAATCAGCCTATTGCAATTTTTCCAGGCCTGTAGTTTGACATGATAAAACTGAGACATTACATCATACAGAATAAATAAACAATAACATAAACAAGTATATGAGGTGTTGTCTGATTAGTAATTTACATCCTCTTGGAGTAGGTTGGAACCTTTGATGTGAAGATAACACTAATTGAGTTCCACAAAACACTACACTCGACGCGCGTTTCACTAACAAAATTGGGATCATCTGGGTATGATTAAAACTAGTTTTAATCATACCCAGATGATGCCAACTTTGTTGGCGAAACGCGCGTCGAGTGTAGTGTTTTGTGGAGAACTCAGTTAATGTTAATTTACATACTGATTATATGCATTGTAGCTAAAATATTTACTTTTGAAAATCTTTTTGATTGACTGATGTTTGAGACACATTTTTATTTACTCTTTAAATTGTCATAATGAAAAGGACACATGCAATTGGCTGTAAATTTTTATATCAAGTATGGAATAAACTTGAATTTTTGTAGACTCAAATGTTCTACATCTTTTTATACAATTTAATAATCAATAAATTTAGTGATTGATCAACATAATATAGGGCGAGTCGGGAGGAACACAACAAACACCAGGAGTGTTTTTATCACTTCTAATGAGAATACTGGATCAGAAAAGTCAGACCCTTTCTTTCTAAATCATTTCTAATACATATTATTTGTATTATTTCCAGGTTTTCAGCAGTCTGTGCATTTAAATAAGACAGTTCAAAAGAATTCAAATATAAGACCAGTGAAACATTACATATATTTATAACAATAAATAATACTTTTTACATTGTGAAAGCAGCATGTCTAACAAATATATTTCTTTTCAGTCCAGGGATTGTTTTAGTAAAATTCCATATATAATTCATTGCAATATATTTATATAGAAATAATTCAGTGCAGAACATATATATAATTTTATAAATTGATCAGGCGAGACATATTCTTAAGGGGTTGTGTCTCCATACCAATCAACAAGTCGGCAATCATACCAAACATATTTTCCCTTTAAATTAACTTCAAGAGCTACATACAGGGGGGCTTTTGCGCCTTCTTCAATTGTCAAAGGCCCCTTGTGGCTGGTCATGTCGGTGTCTACGTAGCCTGGATGCACAGAGCTTACAGAAATGTTTCTATTCGGCACCTCTTTGTCAAAATTCCGTTGCTGAATGATTGTAAGGGCACTAACTCCAACTTTGGACACAACATATGCTGAATTACCCCACCCCTCCTGTTGAAATGTGTCTTCTTTAGCATCTCTGCAAAAAATGTATTATTAGTAATGATTTTTTATATGTAGCTCACATACTTATTTTTATTTACCTGTTATATATTTATAAACAATTTATTTAAATATAACATGTAAATTAATATACCTCACAAATTTTTCCATAAGCTTGTTAAGTCCATCAATAGTAAGATCTGAATTACTAAGTTTTGTTCTTAAATCAGCAGAAGGAATTCGACTTAAATGACCAGCTGAGCTTGATATATTTACAACTTTTGCATTGTTGCGTAACAATGGGAATAACGCCTCACATACACGTATAGTACCAAAATAATTAACCTCAATAGTTTTTTCTGCCTGCTCGCTAAAAGGTTCACTGGCGGTCACCTGGCAATAAAATATTATTCAATCTACTAATAATAATAGTATCCATACTCTGAAAAATGGTAGCTTACTTTACCTTAAATGCAATAGCAGCATTATTCACTAATAAATCTAAACCACCATATCTGGTTTTTATATAATCCCTGAATCTATTAACGCTGGCTTGGTTAGTAATGTCTAGTTGATGAAAGAGGGGAGAAAAACCGAGTTGTTCTAGTTTGGCAACTGCTGATTTTCCTCTTGCTTCATCCCTGGCTGTTAAATAGACAGATCCATCGAATTTTTCACAAAGGCCTTTTACTATTGCATATCCAATTCCCTTGTTACTGCCCGTTACCTAAAGTATAAAACGCAATAATAAAATATTAACAAAGTATGTAACAATACTTACAACTGCAATTTTCTTGCCGGACATGATTTTATTTTATTCAACTTAAGTATGAATACGGATGAAAGACCAAGAGATATGTTTAAAACCTAAAAGGCATCTATAATATAGTAACAATAATGCTATCAAATTCTTAAAAATTAGTAATATTCCTCAAACTGGAAATCATTTAATATTTATTCACCGTGAATTTAAGTGTAGAGATTACAAAAAAAAAACTATGAAGCATTATACTGTTTAAAAGAAACAAAAGTTAAATTTAAGAAAAAACCTACTGTTTTAATAGACGCACAAAAATATTGTTTTAATAAACGCTAGCTAATATCGACAGTGAACATTAATTGCATTATTCGATGGTACATATCTGAAGTTTATACCGATAATAAGTAGTAAACAGTATGATATCGCAAAAAATAATTAAAAATCTGTTGTTTGAGTTGATGTTATGTTACAACGGATACCTACAATAATTACAATAGATAAAACTAATATAAATACAATAACAACCAACAAAACCACTCAGAGCCTACGAGCAAAGAGTCTGTCTTTTTGCTCGTAGCTCAGAGCATATAAACGATATAAACACCAAATGTCATATGTCAATTAACTTTAGTAAACTATTAAACTACGATGTAAATGAACTACCGTGATAATCACGGAGCACATGTAATTATAGGTTTTATAAGTGCTGGACTCCATAAATAAATATATTGTATATGTCTATATGGGATTCACATATTAGGTATTCTATTTTATTCCATATTTATTAGCTTCTCTCGTTTCTCTGCTAGACATTCACCAATATTGATGAAACACATCACTTGAAAAAATACAGTGAATGTGTAAATCAGAGTTTTACTACTGGAATATACTGCACTAGTTAAAAAGACTATATTATTTGACTTACTTTACGCTGCTTTTTAATTGAAGTAAAAACTTTGCTTGTAGACAAAATAAAGGTTTAATATCTGCTAACTTTATACTTTACAAGGCATGAAATACTAACCATTTCATAAAATAACAGGAGAAATTACATTTTTTGTAAAATCCGCAATGTAAAGTATAAACTATTATTGTACTTGAAATTTTAACCTAATATAATAAATGTGACAATAAAAGAAAGCGTATCATACACCAAGATAATTATATAATAAACGTACTATCTTTTGTTGTAATACTCATATTTGATTACACAGTTTACATTACTTAAAATATTATCTCATGGAATTATGTATTAGTTTTTAATAGTTTCGTGACTATTAAACGATAAAGTTGGTACACCCTATAGGTGACCATATGCGTAACTCCAACCTTGAGAAACGTGCATGATCAATTTTTTTGTACAAGCATACTTAAGCGTCTGTAGGAAAATGCTTGAGCAACATTTTTCTACAGACGCTCAAGTATGTTGTGTACAAAAAGATTAATCATGCATGCTTGTCAAGCTTGCAGTTATAGTTTATTTCATCGCTATTTGCCAATTAAAAAATCTCAAAACATACCGTGTCTTGTTTTTATGGCTAGGCTCAGGTAGACTGTTCCGTTTATCGGCAAGATAAGATTTTTTATTTGGCAAATAGCGATGAAATGAATAGTACGTGTGTAACCACGTTAAGAATGGGCGGAGCTGACTGTTATGTTATTACACAACTGTATACTCGTTCGCCCATATTTACACACATGGCATATTTCAAATAAATAAAATATCTCAATAAAAATACATTTCGATAAGCTGACATTATAGGGAACAGAAAATAAAGAGTTTTTAAATTAATGGTAGACCATATATATGATATTTTTCATTTGAACTGATATTATAATTTAAAATTAGATTGTACGTTTTATTTAATAATCCATAATCCAATAATTTTTACTTTAGGGGTCTATGTTTCTTGTGGAGGTACGTTTATTAAAGATTGTGTTCAAACTGGTCCAACTGGTTGGAGTCATTCAACCAAAATTTTAGTAGGGGATTAATCAGCCAATCTTCTATTAAAATTTTGAGTGTTGGCCGACATTTGAGATACGACGCGTTCATGGTCGAAATCGTTTAACATCAGAATCGACCAATTAAGTGAGGAATATTACATATTATTCATTTTTATTTCCCTATTTTTCATTTTTACTTCCCCATTATTAATTTTTACGTATTGATGGTCTGTTATTCTGATTGTCCAGATAATAAAACTATAGAAGATAAGCGTAAAGGTGCGCTCATAGTAGCAGTAAAGATAACTTTAAAAAGTAAACAGTAAGAAGTTAGCATTAAGCATTATGGATTTAGAAGTAATGTGTTCATAGTTTAAAATAAGTTAAGAAGTAGTCATGCGCACTAAATTGACCCTGCATTTGTTTTGACAATGTCAAATGTCAGATTCACGTCATTCTTATTTACTATTTATCCTTTATTCACGTCTCGATTTATTTGCAGATTTGTTGTCGACATTAAAAGTAAAAGTGTGAAGAAATTGAAGGTATTTTAAGGTAGAAAAAATGCAATTAGATGAAGATGAACTATTCTGAGTGTGATACGACTAGACCGCAAGAAAATACAGATATAACCTCAAAAACTGTGCTCAAAACAAACATAAACCATAGACTTAGCAAACAAATCACAGAAACAGAACTTACTGAACATAGAATTAAAATAAATTCCACGTAAATAAACGATTAATCACGATTTTATACGAATCAGTTATCAGTAAAACTTAAGAAATAAAAATTTGTCATTTCTTACTTCTTAAGACTAACGGCTTATTCCTTAATTTTTGCTTAAAATGCGCTATGAATGGCGCCGTATGAAACATTGTATTGAATTTTCTTACGTCTTGTGTTACTTTTTAAAACTTTACTGCTACTATGAATGCAGCTTTAATACATAAGTTTACATTGCTCAAGGTAATACAGATCCACGTTGTAATCAAAGTTATTATCATTAATATCAGAAATACTGCATTTCATACATCAACAACGTGGTATAATAATTTTAATAGTTACATTCATTCTGTCGATATGAAAAAGGAAAGGACACAACACTAACTAATTTAATAATAGACGAAGGTTTGGACCACAAATTACGACTGAAATATTTACTAACATGACCAGGATGCCAAGATTCCTCGCTGACCATAGCTGAAGTTAAAGACAAATTCATGGAGAATATTTTATATTCTTTATATATATCTCTGTCGTTACCAAAAAATCATATCTACATATTTTCTGTGATTGCGAACCGGCGAAGAAAAGTAAACGAAATAAGGTTATAGTAACCGTCAAAAAGCGTTTATGCAAATAAACTAATAAAGTAATATTCATAGTTTTTTTTCCTTTAAGAAGTGTTTATTAAAAATGGAAATCTCGGATGTGAACTTGCAAACGCTGGGTCGTTACTTACAGGAAACTTTAAATCCGGACGTAAACGTTCGAAGGCCTGGTAAGTCTCCTTTTATAAACTTTATAGCGTTTATTTACTTCACATGTTTCTAGCTGAGAAGTTTCTGGAAGGAGTTGAAGTAAATCAGAATTACCCAATCCTCTTGTTAAATCTCGTTCACAAGCCCGATGTTGATATGACCATTCGCGTAGCAGGAGCGGTAGCCTTTAAAAACTACATAAAGCGTAACTGGCCAGTTGTAAGTATAGTAAGTCATGATCTCTATCAGATTCACTTAAAACTAATTGTAGGAGGAAGATCAACTAGACCGTATACATGAATCTGATCGAGCAGCGATTAAAAATTTAATAGTAACTTTAATGTTAACTTCCCCAGAATCTATACAGAAGCAGTTAAGCGATGCCATTAGTATAATTGGTAAAACTGATTTTCCCTTGAAATGGCCTGAGCTGATAACACAAATGGTGGAAAAGTTTTCTACAGGTAGTTAATTGTATTCAGATATTTAACTGTATTAAAATTTTGTTTTAGTGAACTACAAAACGCAATAAACCATGCTTATCATTATTGATCGATATAGGTATATAATTTATAGGTATCATTAAAAAAAATTTATTTGTATTTTAAGGTGATTTCAATGTTATAAATGGCGTGCTTAGAACAGGGCATTCGCTGTTTAAAAAATATAGATATGAGTTTAAATCAAACGAGCTTTGGACTGAAATAAAATATGTATTGGAGAAATTAGCTCAGCCTCTCACAGATTTGTTGGTGGTAAGTTTTTATTGTTTATCTAAAATAATACTTTTTATTGTTTGTTTATTGTTTTAGGCAACAATCAATTTAGCCCAGACACATGCCAATGATGTCAATGCATTGAAAGTCATATATAACTCTTTAGTTCTTATCTGTAAAGTATTTTACTCTCTGAATTTCCAAGATTTGCCCGAATTCTTTGAGGACAATATGCAAACGTGGATGTCCAATTTTCATACATTACTTACGGCAGATGTAAAATGTTTACAGAACACTGTAAGTTCATAACAAGATGAATATAAAGAATATTATTTGCATGCAGTGTTTTTTTTATTGTTTTTTTTTTTTTCGTTCATTGTAGGATAGTGAGGAAGCTGGTGTTATGGAACAGTTAAAATCACAAGTGTGTGACAATATCGCTCTTTATGCCCAGAAATATGATGAAGAATTCCAACCATATTTGCCACAATTTGTTACAGATGTATGGAGCTTGTTGGTGGCTACAGGACTTGAACCTAAGTACGATTTGGTAAGGGCTACAGTCTCATAACTATTTATCTTTTTACTTTTCAGTTTTATAATACTATAATAACTGACACTGAACCAATTTTCTTTTTAATTTATTATCTGATTTCATTATGCATAATAAATTGTTATTCGTCAATTGTATATTCCTGAAGTAAATATTTGCTGGTCTAACTCATTAAATGGACGCAAGAGATTGTTAAAGGGCTTTATCAGTAACTTTTTTTCACAATGGTGAACATAAATTTATGTTTTATAGACTTTACTTTCGGAATCACTTTCCTGCCCTATTTAATAAATATTAAATCGTTTCCTTATTTTTTCTTTTGCAGTTGGTTTCAAACGCATTGCAGTTCTTGTCCTCTGTAGCTGAAAGAAATCATTATAGACACCTTTTTGAAGATAATGCAGTTTTAAGTAGTATTTGTGAAAAAGTAATCATCCCTAATATGGAATTTAGAGGTTTGTCAATTCATACAATTAAAAGATTGTTAAAATCCGCGAGTTCTATCTCCTTTTTTAGTATCCGATGAAGAATTATTTGAAGATAATCCAGAGGAATATACTAGAAGAGATATTGAAGGTTCTGATATAGACACTCGTCGAAGAGCAGCTTGTGACTTAGTAAACACTTTGAGTCAAAACTTTGAACAAAGAATCATAGAGATATTTGGCCAGTACCTTCAGGTATGGCCTTGAATTTGGTTAAACCTTCCTCCTAATCAACAGTATAACATTACAGGTCATGTTGGGAAAATACGTTGAAAACCCTAAGCAACACTGGCGCAGCAAAGACGCTGCTCTTTACCTAGTAACATCGTTGGTTAGTAGGGGGGCGACTCAAAAACACGGCGTGACACAAACCAGCCAGCTCGTCAATATAACGCAATTTTGTCAGCAACACGTCCTGCCCGAACTCGAACGACCTGATGGTAAAACTTTGATTTATACTTGTGTTGGTACTTATACATTATATTTTATTTTCAGTTAATGAACTGCCTGTTCTGAAAGCTGATGCCATAAAATATGTAATGACTTTCAGGACTATTTTACCCAACGAAATTGTATTGGGAACGTTGCCGCAGTTGATTAGGCATATGACCAGCGAAAGTGCAGTAGTTCATACATACGCAGCATGTGCTCTTGAGAAAATTTTGATTATGAAGGATAGTAATAACCAAGGAATGTAAGTAATAGCATTTAGATATATTTGTAGGCATAACTAGGCTAGGAGATAAATATTAATGTACATCTTAGTATTGAATTTCAAATAAGTGGAGGATGGGGAACTATTAGTTCTGTGAGGCAACACAATTATAGTTATTCTCCGTTTATGTCTTTATTTGTTATTCCTTATTGCAATAAATTAAGATTGAGACAGACTAAAGTTAACAGAAGCTTGAGACTGTCAGCTTCAAATTATTAGCATGTTTAAAATTGGTTAAGGGCTTGCATCTTTGACCTCGATGATCTGTTTTAATCTGAGACTAATTTAATCAACATAAATTACTGATTGTGTTACTATTCTGACAAGATAAATGAATAACATAATCCAAAGACCAATTAATTGGTCTTTTTAATTTCTGACGTAGTTTTCCATAAAACACTATACACTGAACTCGACGCGCGTTTCGCCAACAAAGTTGACATCATCTGGAGATGATTAAAACTTCTGAAAACTGAAATTTGGAGTTTTAATCATCTCCAGATGATGTCAACTTTGTTGGCGAAACGCGCGTCAAGTGTGGTATTTTGTGGAAAACTACGTCAATGTTTTAATTTGCACATTGCTATATAACACTTTTTTGTTTATTTAGGTCTAAACTATCAACTGTTAAAATAACGGCAGTTACACTTCCTACACCTTGTATATCTCTTAAATAAATACTGCCTACTTTATTTCAGAGTATCTAGTACTCACCTGCAACCTATGGCGAGTGATTTATTGTCGAGTCTTTTCGCTCTGCTGGAACGGCCAGTGTCCGAAGAAAACGAATACGTAATGAAAGGTGACAATAAAATAATTGTAAATATTAGTGGGTTGCCTTTACAAATTGTTTTCTCCTCCAGCTATGATGAGGACGTTCTCAACGTTGCAAGAAAGAGTTATACCGTTTTTGACTGTCGCTTTACCGAAGTTGACTCAGAAGTTGCAGATGGTAGCCAAAAATCCTTCCAGGCCGCATTTTAACCACTATCTGTTTGAATCTCTTTCGCTGGCTATAAGGTAAACATGTAATATATTTAAAAACGCATGTGACTAGCATTTTTTTTTATAGGATAGTCTGTAAAACGAACCAGTCAGCTGTTACCTCTTTTGAGGACATTTTATTTCCAATTTTTCAAGGAATTTTACAACAGGACATTCAAGGTATGTTACCCAGTAGATTATATAATTATTTAGCAAAAGGTTGGACCTGCAAAATTATTATAAATTTGAAGTTGCACGTATTTACAACATATTTCTTATAAAATACATTATATTTCAGAATTTATACCTTACGTATTCCAAATCCTGTCTCTACTTATGGAGCACACACCGCCTGGAGCAATTCCTGAACCTTACATGCAATTACTTCCCTGCCTTTTGGCGCCTGTTCTTTGGGAACGCCCTGCGAATATCAGCCCTCTCGTAAGACTTCTCAGTGCGTATGTTTCACAGGCGGCTCCACAAATTGTGGCTCAAGATAAATTGGTATGTTGTAAAAAGGTGGTTGGTGTTGAATAATTAAACCTTTCACTTTCAGAGCGGGTTCCTGGGAGTTTTCCAGAAATTGATTGCATCAAAATCCAACGATCACGAAGGATTCCAACTAATGCAGAGTATGATTCAGCACGTTCCAACGTATGTATTGTTTTTTGTTTATGCAACCGTGATCATTGGTTTTCTTATTTTAGGGAAGCACTAGCTCCGTATCACAAGCAAATTTTCTTCCTGCTTTTCCAGAGGCTGTCGTCTAGTAAAACCACCAAATATGTCATAAATCTTATAGTATTTTTCTGTTTGTATGTTGTAAAGTATTCACCAGGTGAACTTATATCTACCATCGATGGAATTCAGTCACAGTAAGTTAGTCTGCATTTTTTTCTTTTCTCTAGTACATGTCAAGAACTTAAAACACCACATAAATTAGGTAATCCCCAAATCCAAAGTTGTTTGGGCGGGGGATATACATTGAAAAAACGCGAACAACACCCATTCCCACCGACATTGCCAATGCCGGCGCTTGGAATCAAATCAAGATCAGTCAGTCAGTAGCTGGTTGCTGGTAGTTTTAAAATCACCTTGATAACATTTTGATATAAAATATTATAAATACTTCTACATCTTGCTGTAATTCAAAATATGTATTTTGATCCCATTTTTTATGGGATAATCCAGTAGTAATCCATATTTTTAAATTTCAGAATGTTTGGTATGGTTCTAGAAAAGCTCTTCATAGCTGAACTGCAAAAAGTTGCCGGAGGTATAGAACTCAAGATTGTAGCTTGCGGCATAACCAAATTGTTATGTGAATGTTCGGAGATGTATACAGGGGCTTACCAGAAGTATTGGCCACAACTTCTACAGGTATTTAGAAAAATAATTGGCGGATCCAGTTGACGGTTTGGATAGAATATTTTTGCTAAGCCTGTTTTTCAAAAGTTTTACGATACCACGTTTTATTATGAAAATATTCTATTAGTGTTGTCCGCAAATACGTTTTTTTGCATGATCATTGGCAATTTTTCATTAACATTTACATCAAGAGTGCAGAGTAATAATGTAAAATAAATTTATGTATTTAATTTTCAGGCTCTTCTATCCTTTTTTGAAATGCCCAGAGACGAAAGTACATTGCCGGATGATCATTTTATAGAAGTCGACGATACCCCCACTTATCAGACTGCTAGTGCGAAGTTAAATTTTGCAAATAGTGCCAGAAATGATCCACTACAAGGTACACTTTGACTTTGTTGAATTGAAATTTTTTGTAGTTAATGTCACTTTTTTTATTAGTTTTGTGTATACAGTATAGAGAGGAGCAACTTTGATGACGTTTAATTTGCAAAGACATTTCTTTATTCAGATAATCCTCACACAATTATTATAATTTTGAATGTGGATTTTATTACTTATAACATTTGCAATATTTAATTTTACTGAAACATTATTTTGACATTTAGAATGTTTTTCTCTTGCTGGTAATTCTTTAAGATTACAGTACCACCTATTTGAACCAAACCTCTTCAGCTGAATAACGAAATGCACTTACCATAATCTGAGGATATAATGGTTTGTCAGAACCGCTAACTTTAACTTTGTTTAAAAAAAATGTAAATGAAAACACAATTTATAACGAAATTTTATTTCAACAGTTTTACTCACGAGACTCGAGATCATAACAAACTACCCGTTGTGCAAAGTACCGACAAAGGGTTAGCCTCTCAGGCTTTCTTGACAGAATTTACTGCAAGTATTCCTTAATTTTCAATCATTTTCATTTTCTTCTATATAATCAATTTTCGATAAAGTTTCTTCTAATTAAAGATACCTACTTTTGTTCAGCCAACTTTTTTGTGGGGTTGATAAATGGTTAGTAATTTATTGCTGCTAAAACACAAAATGTGTACAGTCTATGAATTTTAATTCAATCTCTGGATTCTCTATGATAACTTCTCACCCATAATTCTAGATATAGTATATTTTATGTATAAGCTATACATTACTAAAATCGATATTTTTTGTTATTGAAAATACCTTATCAAATATCATATCTATACATCTTGGTCTAGATAACAGTGATGAATTCAGAGCATCAGAATCAACATCTAATACATTTCTGCAATTTTAATTTTCTAACGTCAGTCAATTCATTTTACATTGTAATTTATGGACAGCTTAAACATGGTCAACCTGTTTCATTTCAAATTGAAACCATAATAAAAATTTATCTCTGACTGTCATGTCAGTGAGAATTTCATGTATTTGTCAATTGGAATGTTGATTTTATTGTGCATGGTCCTCTAATTATTTGCAACGATTTAGTTCAGACTTTTCCTGAAACAAACTTAATCTTAACAGTCAATAGGTTAAATGAAAGGAAAGTTGGGAGAGGCAGGTGCATATAAAAAATTTCCCAAGGATGGCGATCTAAAATAAAAGGTAATACAAAACAGATGTAAAATAATACACACAAATTAAACAATACCCCTCCCCTCATCCAGTTCCAGTCTAAAGCTGAAGCTGTTGGGGAAGCATACATATTAAATAAACAGTACATTTAAACATTGCCACTTGGATTTGAGCCAAGAACATGATAGCTGCATGTTTCGTATAATATGGTTTAACCAGTTCAGCTACTCTGACCCTGGCTATGAGCAGTTCTATTTACTTTTTTTCAAAGGAAAATATTTAATTTATATACACCTATTTTTTCTTTTCATAAATCCGTGATCCATCCATCCATCACCATCATCGTCCATCTTGTCAATAGACTCTTAAAATGTTTTAAACAAATGACACCATATCTCAACAATATCATATCTCAAGGTCATGGTAAACGTAATTAATTTTTTATAGAATGTAAACCGAGATATCCAAGATTTTCAAAAATACTTGAATTTTTTCAAGTTAAAATCATACCTTATTTTATGCACACTGTTATTAATTATGTTTGTAAAATATTTAATTTAAAAAGAATACTTAATTTAGGTTAATTTACGTTTTGATAATTCAAAAATGTAAATAAAAATTTAGTATTTACAAAATACTAAACTATGCATGATCTGGAGACCTGGTTCGCCCCAAGACCACATGCAGAAAAAAATCAGTTTTGAAATATTGCTGAACAATCACATTACTGTGGACCATATTGTTGAAACTAGATTTCGCTTAATCTATCGCCTATTAGTTCCTGAACGCTAGGGAAATTTCTTGGTTGAAGTACATACAAATATTTTTTGCCAGTTAACTTACTGTCAATAAGAAATTGTCCAATCACCATCAGGTGTAAAACTTATAAAACTAAATTTTATTGTGACCAATAGCAAGTTTATACATGTTTTAATTTTTTTTTTATCTAAAAAAAAATGGTTATGAAATTTACAAAAAATATAATGTTGGAATGCTTTATCAAAAATACAATCCTGATATTGAATCCAAAACATATTACACCCCCTATTTAGAAAGAAGACAACCAAATAATACTATTTTACAATAAAAATATGAAATAATCAAATCAAGGTTAAAACATTCAAATTTGATCACCCTGTAGAAAGAAAATAATCTTAACAAAGTGTTCATGAATATAAATTGAAGTACATACTTAGCATTTAAAATCTACCAAAAGATAACATATTGATATGTATCATTATAATTATATTTAGGTCATAAAAATAATGACTAGGATAAGATTTGTTGTTTATTTACAAAAAAAAATTAATAAAAAACCGGGATTAACAAAATATGATTGTCATTTATAGCACTGTCATTTATAGCATAAATGCTTTATATCCCTTAAAAATGATTTTAATATTAATGGCATTAATAATGTATATATTCTATCTATCCATTTGCAATAAATATTGTTTTTTCAGCTGTAAGTGAGCCGAGGCAATTCCTTACCCAGAGTCTGGCTACTTTGGGGAGTTCACAGCCTGGTCAGCTGCCAACGTTAATCAGCAATACCAACACACAATCCCAGACGATATTGCAAGGTTATTTAGCCAAGTTCGGAGTGCAGCTTGTTTAGTTTTTATAGACTGATGTCCGAATCTTTAACATAATATAGGTAGTGTTAATTTGTCCAGTTGTATCTTCCTTTTATCTCATTTTCAGTTATAACGTATATACTAAATTATTTTTTTATAAATACTAATAAAACGTCACGATGTTGATAATTGTATTTCCATTAGGTGTCAACGTGAGTGGGTTATCCAAATTATTTGTGAGCCGTGTCTGTTTCTATTAAATTACGGTCTTAATCAAGATAAAACCTTTATACTGAATATTCAGCTGATCTGTTGCCTGTTTCTTAATAAACATTAAAACAAAAATATTAAAACGTTTTGTGTATTATTTTTACTTGTGGCAACCTTTAGATTTTAAATATGAATTCATATAATTTATACATTTCTTTATTTTTAAAGATAATTCTAGTTTTGGGTCTTAATTCTAATCAACTTTTATCTTATAAAGAAAATTATCTTTCACCCATAATATATTACATAAGAGATATCTTATAGCCTGGACGCCATTCCACCAGATATAACAATATTTTCTCCCGTGATATATGAAGCATCATCTGAAGCCAGAAACGCAACTGCACCACTAATATCATGAGGTACTCCTAGCCTACAATTCAATTTATTATAGAGCATTTATAAGTAGTTTGTAATTCAATAATTACCTATTTAAAGGAATGCGTGATAAAATTTCACTTGTGACATCTTCACTGGATGTAAGAGCACTCGAGAAGTTTGTTTTTATGATCCCAGGTGCAAGAGAATTTACAGTAATATTATTTCTTGCAGCTTGTAGAGCAGCCGCTTTTGTTAGTCCAAATAAAGCTGTTTTGCTCACAGAATATGCTCCCAACAAATCTAAGGGTTGGAAACCTGCTATGGAAGAAATGAAAATAATCCTTCCCGCCTTACTTTGCTTGAGCAGTGGTAGAGCTTCTTTGGCAAGCATAAATGCTGATTTTACGTTTACATCAAATATTTTATCCCAAGAACTCTCAGAGCAATCAAGAACATCGCCAACCTCTGGATTTACGGCAGCATTTGATACTAAAATATCCAGGCCCCCAACTCTAGACGCCTCTTCAAATAATTTTTTTCTATCCTCAGCTTTCGAAACATGGCACACCACTCCTTTAACATCTAAGCCCTCCTTGCAAAGTATTTCTGTGGCTCTCTGTACATTATTTTCTTTTCGACTGCTAATAATAACTTTGGCTCCGTCCCGAGCTAGCCTTTGTGCTATAGCAAACCCTATTCCATCTGTAGATGCGGTTACAATAGCAGTTTTCCCACAAAGTCGCTTCAATGAAGTACTGCTCATTTTTCTAATAATTTGCTGAATATGTAATAACATAGCGATTTTTACATGTCTATCTATTATCAGGGTTTAAAGTTCAAAATGTTTTCAAAATAAATATATGCTGTGAATAACCAATGAACAAATTAAGATTAAGATAAATCCACAGATATACACATAGATAATTAGGTTCTTACGTTTACGGCATCACTGCAACATCATTACCTATGTTATAAAAGTAGTTATTGTCAGTACTTCTAATCTATACAACTTAAGTAAATATGTTTGTTTATAATATTACAGTATTTTTTTACAAGAGCCAGATCAACTCACAAATTATAAAAACGAGTCTTAATTAATTGGCTAAGAATCATAGAATGTTTAATTTAACAAAATATTTATTACTCCTATGTTATTAATTTCATGAAAACTTTACTAGTTATTTGTTGATTTTTTTATATATGTGGGCATTTAGGAATGTTGCAAGTGCTACATAGAACAGCTAATTAATACTGAATATCTCACTTTAATATCAGATTATTAAGATATTTAATCTTAATAATCTTCGTTTTAAACGTCAAATTCATGTAACCAAATGAACACAATCAGAGTTTGTTCATCTTAAGTTCTAAATGGAAGATGGCTCAGGTGATTTGGAGTAAATAGAATAGTTTAAACGTTAAGTTCATAACCGTCGTCAACTTAGAGCTTAAAGTAAAGAAAACCTATTTATGTTCCCTTATTAACATGACTTTCAGTTAGAACCACAGACCAATCACTAGCATAACCACCAGTACAGTTAGAACCGTTAGATTAGAACCCTAGTTTAAATGTCAAAGCCATGCGCAGAAGTGAACACGATTAGAATCACGTGATAAAATTAACATAATGAGAATTTGTTTATCTAAAACTCTAAATGCAGGTCAGCTATGGGGTTTACATGTATTAATACGTAGTTTAATGACATTTATATTATTTGACTATTAATGGTATGGATGTGAGATTATCCGGGAGCCTATTATATCGGAGCCTCATGACCATCAGTATACAGTATATCTAAAATATTCTTTATCTACGAGCAAAAAGATCTAGTATCAGCAGTATCTATGTACCGTATCGAGGACAGAAGAAATAAAAAGTAGAATTCTTTATTTCCTATCTGTGCTATCACAGAATACCGAATACATGTACTGTGTCAACAACACCTCTACACTCTGTTATTCAGTGGGTGTTGACTGTGTGCACCTACGAGCAAAGAGCTGTCTTTTTGCTCGTAGGTGTGCACTGTGCGCTGTACAATGAACTCTAAAGTTTGGTTTTCAGTTCATTGGCCCTGTATACAAAGTTGTCAATAATTTGACAAACGTCAAGTCAAATCAAAATTTATCTTAAGAATATCAGAAGTCGAAATCCTAATAAAGAGCCGTATAGTGAAAAGTAAACGAATAGTTACGAGTTAACTTTAAAAGGAGCAATATTTTAAAATAACTCATAATTATGGATGTTGAATTATTGAGACCAGGCACTGTCCCTATATCTCCCGAAACTATTTTATGGTTTGAATTTTTGTTGGATCCAAACTTACTTTTAAAGCATTTACAGAAATCATCTGCAGGTAAGATTCTCATTAAAACATTTTATATAGAATATTAAAAGATAATAGAACAAAAAGTATTTTGAAACAGTGCTCAGTAATCGTTAATGCAGTGATAATGTTTAAACTGTGAATAAATTATTTGTAGATCCATCACCAACAGAGTTAATAACTAAATTTTATGATGTCATTTCTTAAACACTCAGAATTAGACCAAAAAAATGAAAATGGGGAAATCATAAATGTAGAAATAAACAATGAAAAATTTAAAACATCCTGTAAAAAATAATGCACTTAAAATATTGTCGCTCAAAGTAGCAGCTTGCATTAAATGGAATTTGGGTAAGTGTATACTATTTATTTAACTAAAACATAAATTATTAATATTAAATTGTTTAAAATAATGTGCATGTTTTTATATTTATTAACTTTTCCATGGATGTACAATCTGATTATTCAATATATAGGACTAAAATTTACTTATCTTAACAAGTGAGCACATACTCAGATTTGTGCTCTCTATATTAATAAATTAATCCTTTATGGATACAAATTATGATTTATGGTATAATGTGATATAACCACATTTTTGTTTGATTTTTCTAATATTGTAGTTTACACAAATAAAGGTTTATTGTATTCTTGTGTTAGTTACATATTACATTCTTTTTATGAATACTTTACAAACAGTGGTGGCGTTAGCATTATTTTGCGGTGGGGCGAAAATAGGCAGGAAATATCTAGGGTGGGCGAGGGCGTTACTTATATTATTTTATGTGCGAATGTGACATAGTGGTGTTATAAGAGGTTGGGCGAAAAGGATTTTGCTTGGGCGCTCGCCCACCCGTGCCCACCCCTGGCGCCGCCACCGTTTATAAATGTACTTTTATTTTAGCACACATACGAAATCTACCACTTAAAACACAGATTAATTTGCTACAAGACTTGATATTCTTTACAAACAGTAAAAGGGTCGTAGAAATACTGAATATAGAGTTGGACGCCGTGCAGTTAGCAATGCCCGAGTTTCTCTTTGGCCTTTTGTTGTATCATCGGTGGCTTTTAAATACATCTATGCATAGAGTTACTTCTAACTAGCAATTAAGATTCGGGTATGCATGATATTTTATAGGTCTTTTTATTATGGCCATATAAAAAATATTTAATACAAATTTTATTCTTAAATGTAGTTTCTTGTGTTCTTTGTAAATTTTCTCTTTATATTTAAATGTATTATAAAAGAATAAATGTATCCTACTGTTTATTTTAAAGTATAATATATATAAAAAGATATATAAATATATCTAACGGTTCTAGAATTTGTTACCAGACCGGTATATTTTTCTATAGGATAAATGATATACCACCTGTCGATGCCAGTATTATATGCAGTTCTGAAAATATTGACAAAACTGTAGCTTTTTTGACCAGTTCTCTTGAATGGGAGTCAATTCCAAGCATGCATATCTTTGACTGTTCAAATTACCTACTGAGACAAACAATTGCATAGAATTTTAATGGGAGAAAAGCCAATGGATCTCCAAGAATGAGTTTTGCTCTGAAATAAATTACGATTGAGGCACTTTCTTCTTTTATCAAGAGCAATATGATCTAGCGAAAGAACATTTCTCAAAATGTTTGCAATGTGTCATGGATATACCAGAAATGAGTGGTTTCTATGATGTCGATAAACATATGTTAGACCTTTATATTAATGCTACACTGTTTATAATCTAAATGATATTAATCAGAGCCGTCCTTCATTTAGAGCAAATTCTGATTATGTTCACTTAACTTTGATGTTGGTTCAATATTCTAAATGTCAGTCATGTGAACATAATCAGGATGTATTATAATCTATTTAAGCTCTAATTAATCTGTAGAAAGAAAATAGTCTTAACAAAGTGTTCATGAATATAAATTGAAGTACATACTTAGCATTTAAAATCTACCAAAAGATACCATATTGATATGTATCATTATAATAATTATATTTAGGTCATAAAAATAATGATTTGGATAAGATTTTTTTTATTTACAAAAAAAAAGGAAAAGAAATTAATAAAAATCCGGAATTAACAAAATATGATCGTTTCCACTGTCATTTATATATAGCATAAATGCTTTATGTGCCTTAAAAATGATATTAATATTAATGGCATAAATAATGTATATATTCTATCTATCCATTTGCAATAAATATTGTTTTTTCA
Source organism: Rosalia funebris (assembly GCA_037954035.1). NCBI lineage: Eukaryota > Metazoa > Arthropoda > Insecta > Coleoptera > Cerambycidae > Rosalia > Rosalia funebris. The sequence continues at coordinate 13,801,654 of JAZFAV010000016.1, read as the reverse complement.
GAGTCTGGCCCTTTGGGGAGTTCACAGCCTGGTCGGCTGCCAACATTAATCAGCAATGCCAACACACGATCCCAGACGATAGTGCAAGGTTATTTAGCCCAGTTTGGGGTGCAGCTTGTTTAGTTTTTATAGACTGATGTCTGAATTTTTAACATAATATAGGTAGTGTAATTTGTCTAGTTGTATCTTCCTTTTATCTCATTTTCAGGTATAACGTATATACGAAATAATTTTTTTATAAATACTAAAAACATCACGATGTTGATAATTGTTATTTCCATTAGATGTCAACATGAGTGGATTATCCAAATTATTTGTGAGTCGTGTCTGTTTCTATTAATTTACGGTCTTAATCAAGATAAAACCTTTATACTGAATATTCAGCTGATCTGTTGCCTGTTTCTTCATAAATATTAAAACGTTTTGTGTATTATTTTTACTTATGGCAATCTTTAGATTTCAAATATGAATTCATATAATTTATACATTTCTTTATTTTTAAAGACAATTCTAGTTTTGGTCCTTAATTCTAATTAACTTTTATCTCATAAAGAAAATTATCCTTCACCCATAGTATATTACATAATAGATATCTTATAGCCTGGAAGCTATTCCACCAGATATAACAATATTTTCTCCCGTGATATATGAAGCATCATCTGAAGCCAGAAACGCAACTGCACCACTAATATCATGAGGTACTCCTAGCCTACAATTCAATTTATTACAGAGCATTTATAAGTAGCCTGTAATTCAATAATTACCTATTTAAAGGAATGCGTGATAAAATTTCACTTGTGAAATCTTCATTGGATGTAAAAGCACTGGAAAAGTTTGTTTTTATAACCCCAGGTGCAAGAGAATTTACAGTAATATTATTTCTTGCAGCTTGTAGAGCAGCCGCTTTTGTTAGTCCAAATAAAACTGTTTTGCTCACAGAATACACTCCAATCCAATCCGATGGTTGGAAGCCAACTATGGAAGAAATGAAAATAATCCTTCCCGCCTTACTTTGCTTGAGCAATGGTAGAGCTTCTTTGGCAAGCAAGAATGCTGATTTTACATTTACATCAAATATTTTATCCCAAGAACTCTCAGAGCAATCAAGAACATCTCCAACTTCTGGATTTACGGCAGCATTTGATACTAAAATATCCAGGCCCCCAACTCTAGACGCCTCTTCAAATAATGTTTTTCTATCCTCAGCTTTCGAAACATGGCATACCACTCCTTTAACGTCTAAGCCCTCCTTGCAAAGTATTTCTGTGGCTCTCTGTACATTATTTTCTTTTTGACTGCTAATAATAACTTTATCTCCGTCCCGAGCTAGCCTTTGTGCTATAGCAAACCCTATTCCATCTGTAGATGCGGTTACAGTAGCAGTTTTTCCACAAAGTCGCTTCAATGAAGTACTGCTCATTTTTATAGTAATTTGCTGAATGTGTAATAGCGATTTTTACATGTCTTATCTATTATCAGTTTAAAGTTCAAAATGTTTTCAAAATAAATATACACTGTGAATAACCAATGAACGAATTAAGATTAAGATAAATCCACATAGATAATTAGGTTCTTACATTTGCAGCATCACTGCAACATTATTACCTGTGTTATGATAGTAGTTACTGTCAGTACTTATAATATATACAACCTAAGTAAATATGTTTGTTTATATTACATTTTTTACCAGAGCCAGAGCAACTGTTTCCCATTTTTTAACAGCATAAATTATAAAAACGAGTCTTAATTAATCATGTCATAATTTAACAAAATATTAATTTCATGACAACTTTACTAGTTTATCTGTTGATTTTTCATATACGTGGACATTCAGAAATGTTGCAAGTGATAAGTAGAACAGCTACTAATTAATACTGATTATCTCATTTTAATATCAGATTCGTAAGATTAAATGGATCGTTCTAAACGTCAAATTCATGTGACCAAATAAACATAATCAGAATTTGTTCACCTTAAGTTCTAAATAGAAGACAGCTTAGGTAATTAAGAGTAAATAGAATGTTTTAAACATTAAGTTCATAACCATCGTCCACTTAGAGTTTAAACAAAACCTGATTGCTTATGGATAGATAAAGGATTTACATGTATTAATACGTAGTTAATAACGATAATTATATTACTTAACTATTAATGGTATGAATGTAAGATGATCCGTGGGCCTATCATATCGGAGCCTGGGTAATCACCATGATGACCATCAGTATATTTACAGTATATCTAAAGGGCCGTTTAGACGAGCCGATCTGACCCGATAAAACAGAAGCTCGACCCGAGAAAATGGAACATCTAAATGGTGTTACCGATCTGATGTGGGCGTGGCGACGTGAACGGAAGGACGGATGGAATTTCCTTCCATTCTCGGGTTCGCCCACCTTTTCTCCCTTACAAACACGCCGTTTAAACGGCCAACGGATCCGATTTACCCGCCAAATCACCTGTTTCTGGCGGGATTCTATATTTCTGGTGTTTCGTGTTCTAGTAAATCTGTTTGTTATCTGCTGATTACTTCTTGTTCTCGCGGTTGTGCTCCGATAAGTAAGTAGGTGTATATTATTTACTGAACACTCGGCGAAAAGGGGATCGGGAATAGCAACGGATTGTGTAAACGTATAATCCTGACAGATGGTGGGGGAAACGAGAGAAACGCCCAGTCGGACTGACAGGCGGGGCTCCCGTTTTGTCGGATCGGCTCGTCTAATCGGTCCTTAAAATATTCTATCTATATACCGTATCGAGGACAGCAAAAATAAATCAGAAAATTCTTTTTATCTCCTGTCTGTGCTATCACAGAATACCTAATACCAAGAAGACTAGAGAGTAAGGAGACATTGCTCCTCGAAAAATCAGTGGTGGGGGTAGGACGAAAAACGGCGCCAATATGGCAGCCTCGGTAGAATCGCGCGGGATCTGCGCATGCCGTTTATCCTCGTCTATCGCGGGTCTTCACTATTTAAATGTAGGGTTAGGGTTCTATTGTGCTCATTATGTAAACAGTAAACAATTTTCGCGTGCATTTCTTTACAATTGTTGTTTCCGAATTGTTTGCTGAAAACACGCTATGAAAATTGGGATACAGTATTTTCAGTCCTAAATACATAGTATGTACAAAAAATAATAGTTGTGATTGCTTTTCTTTTAGAGCAAGAAATGTTATTGCATTTTTTTATCTGTCAATTATAATTTTCTTTTATGTCTGCCACGAGTAGGATATCGATGATAATTTAGCTTTGTGGAAATGAAATAACATAATGAGCTTTTAGTCTAACGAGTTTTAATCATCCACAGGAAGATTACATATTTTACTCATGGCCACAAGTGGAATTGAAAATGTCGAACTGCGATCACTTTTGCATGGGGAAATGAAGAAGTGTTCAATCTCGGAAGGAAATATTTTGTTTGAAAGTTTACAAAGCAACAGACACTCCATTGAATTACCAAGCGAAAAATAGTATGCTGAGTCTGGTTTGGACACCAATTTAAACATATGCATTGATAAGAAGTCGAATGTGAATGTGTATTTACACAGTGAATATTTGGAATGGATGGAATGGGATGTGTCGAAGTCTGTACAAGATATTTCAAACATCCAAGAAGTAACCGATAGTTTTCCTGTGAAATTAGCTTGTGAGCTATTATTGTATGAATTGTGAAGTTGTTTTTAAACAATTACTAATCAATTGTATATATATTCGATTAATTTAAAATTTGCGATTTTGTGGTAATAACATTACATATTTACCGACCTTTTTGTATGTTGCTTCAGTAAAAACAAAGCATTCAATAAGAGTACAATTTATTCAAATCAGTGTACTATGAAGGCAATGCAGTGTGTGATGTAAAATCAATTAACTTTTCAGAATTAACGTTAGTAATTAGATATAAATTGAAGGGTACAGGAATAAAACAAGAAATCTATCACAAAACTATTTATTCAAGAAAATTGAAATTATAAGTTGCATTCTAATGTAAGCGAAGAAATAACATTGCAATGAAAAGAACTAAAGATTTGAACTAAAGAACTAAACTACCTAACTAACTTTAACTAACTAACTGTAGTCAAACTTTTTCAATTTAACTAAAAGGCCATAATAATAATATAAATTAATAATATAGGATGTTACCTCTTACTAAAAAACTATGATAACCAAAAATCTTATTACGGAAATGTTCTGTGGGAAGTTCAAATTCATTATCGTTAAGTGAAGGAAAACTGGTATTTTGAGTTTTCTCTTTCTACTATTATAAAGTATTCTTTCCTTGAGCTGCATAAGATTAAGATACTTGTCTTCATTTATTGGAAGGACATCTGGAAAATAATATAGGATGTTACCTGTTATTAAAAAAATATGATAACCAAAAATCTTATTACGGAAACGTTCTGTGGGAAGTTCAAATTCATTATCGTTAAGTGAAGGAAAACTGGTATTTTGAGTTTTCTTTTTCTAGTATTATAAAGTATTCTTCCCTTGAGCTGCATAATATTAAGGTAATACGGTGACAGCACCTCCAACCATTTTTCTCGTCTCTCACAGTCCTTAAACGAAATTGAGTTGTAAATTACTATTTGACAATTTACTTCTACATTACACTGCACTTTTACTATTTACTACAAAGTAAGCGTTACTATCGGTGTATACAAACATTACAATACTTGTTTATCGAAAGACTTACCTCAGGAACTTTAAAAATTGTTCGTTTATTTATGACACAATCAGGGCTTTTGCTGGAACAATTCGTAACGCAACAATATCTCGACGCTTTTGACATATTTAACAGAAAAACTGGAAACACACAAAAGTATCAAAACACAGTAAATAAAAATAAATATAACCTCGTCGGTTCTACGCAAGGACCGCCATGGTGCGGACGTTTTTCGTCCTACCCCCACCACTCGAGTTATTTCTCCTGTTCTCTAGTCTTCTTGCCTAATACATATAATACCTACGAGCAACTTTGCTCGTAGTATAATACCATCTCATAGATCTAATACATGTACTGTATGAGCTGTATACAAAGTTGTCAATTGTCAATAATTTGACAAACGTCAAGTCAAAATTTATCTTCAAAATATCAGAACTCGAAATGCTAATAAAGAGCCTTATATCTAGTGAAAAGTAAACGAATATTTATGAGTTAAATTTAAAAGGAGCAGTATCTAAAAATAACTTGTAATTATGGATGTTGAATTATTGAGACCAGGTACTGTCCCTATATCTCCCGAAACTATTTTATGGTTTGAATTTTTGCTGGATCCAAACTTACTTTTAAAGCATTTACAGAAATCATCTGCAGGTAAGATTCTTATTAAAACATTTTTTATATAGAATATTAAAGTTAATAGACCAAAAAGTATTTTGAAACAGTACGCAGTAATCGTTGATGTGGTGCTTGCAGTGATATTTAAACTGTGAATTAATTATTTGTAGATCCATCACCGACAGAGTTAATAACTAAATTTTATGATGTCATTTCTGAAACACTCAGAATTAGACCAGAAAATGAAAATGGGGAAATCATAAATGTAGAAATAAACAATGAAAAATTGAAACATCCTGCAAAAAACAATGCACTTAAAATATTGTCTCTCAAAGTAGCAGCTTTTATTAAATGGAATTTGGGTAAGTATATACTATTTATTTAACTAAAACATAAATTATTAATATTAAATTGTTTAAATTAATGTGCAAGTGGTATTTAATTGTTTAAAATAATGTGCAGATTTTTAAATTGACAAACTTTCCCATGGATGTACAATCTGATTATTCAATATATAGGACTAAAATTTACTTATCTTAACAAGCGAGCACATACTCAGATTTATGCTCTTGATATTAATTAATTAATCCCTTATGGATATAAATTATGATTTATGGCATAAAGTGGTATAACCACATTTTTGTTTGATTTTTCTAATATTGCAGTTTACACATAAAAGTTTATTGTATTTTTGTGTTAGTTACATATTACATTCTTTTTATGAATACTTTATAAATGTACTTTTATTTTAGCACACATACGAAATTTACCATTTAAAACACAGATTAATTTACTACAAGACTTGATGTTCTTTACCAACAATAAAAGGGTCGTAGAAATACCGAATATAGAGTTGGACGACGTGCAGTCAGCAACGCCCGAGTTTCTTTTTGGCCTTTTGTTGTATCATCGGTGGCTTTTAAATACATCTATGCATAGAGTTACTTCTAACTGGCAATTAAGATTCGGGTATAATGATATTTTATACATCTTTATTATTATGGTCATATAAAAAATATTTAATACAAATTTTATTCTTAAATTTAGTTTCTTGTGTTCTTTGTGAATTTTCTCTTTAAATTTAAATGTATTATAAAAGAATATCCTATTGTTTATTTTAAAGTGTTATATATATAAAACAATATATAAATGTATCTAACGATTCTAGAATTTGTTACCAGACCGGTATATTTTTCTATAGGATAAATGATATACCACCTGTCGATGCCAGTATTATATGCAGTCCTGAAAATATTGACAAAACTGTAGCTTTTTTGACCAGTTCTCTTGAATGGGAATCAATTCCAAGCATGCTTACCTTTGACTGTTTCAAATTACCTACTGAGACAAACGATTGCATAGAATTTGAATGGGAGAAAAGCCAATGGATCTCCAAGAATGAGTTTTGCGCTCAAATAAATTATGATTTAGGCACATTTTTCTTTTATCAAGAGCAATATGATCTAGCCAAACAACATTTCTCAAAATGTCTGCAATGTGTCATGGATATACCAGAAATGAGTGGTTTCTATGATGTCGATAAGCATATGTTAGACCTTTATATTAATGCTTGTCATGGTTCCCAAGAAATTCATAAAGGAAGTTTACTAGAACAGTTAAATTCGTCTATAGTGAATCAGTATATGGTAAAAGCGTTAATGTTATCTAAATCTGAAAAGACCAGAAATTTATGTGACTGTTTTTAGGGTATCATATCGATTTTACAGCAAGATAACGTTCACAGAGAAATACCATTGGTGCACAGACTTAATTTAGAATTAGACATTCAGGGGGCACTATCTAGTGGAGCATTTACAGTAGCTCGTGATTTGCTTTACAAGATTAAGGCACTCAACATTGTTAGATGTGTTTTAGACAAGAAACCTCTCTATCAGTACTCCACATCGTGCTTTAAAAACGTAGATATGTTTGTAGGGGTAAGTTTGTAATAAAAAAAAAATGTATGTTCAATGCTTTTAAAATAAAATATAGAACATTATTAGTAAGCAACTAAGAATAATCTAATAGGAAACACCAAATAATTTAATACCTTACAACTTTTAACTATTCCTTAGGCATTTTTAGCTACTTGGGAATCTTTTTCTGAAAACGATAAACAAGTATTAAAATCCTTTCTCTTGGAACTTGTGTTAAGCGGCGAAATTCCAGATCTACTGAAAGTAATTCAGTCCACGAGAGAACTAAGTGGTTTATTTAATAAGCACGACATAAGCTATATTAAAGACACTGAATGTAAATATGATATTCCAGAGAGTCTTTCAAGACCGGAATTAAATGTGCTTGAGTTTAATAAGAAACGTAAGTAACATGTACCGTCGAAAAATATTGTCTACTTTCAATATGTTCCCCTGAAATATAGGCAATAATTAATTGATATTTGAGGTTAGTTACTCTTATGGACTGAAAATAGTCTCATCCTGTGTTGATCAAAAGTGTAATTAACTTGAAAATTAATAGAATATTATCTATATGTAAAAGTGTCATTGCATTCATTCTTGATGGTACATTATTGAATATTTTTAGGGTTTTATAATATTTTGTATTACTTCTTATTGACAAACATTAAAATATACTAATTAATAATATGTTTGCAGGAAAACCAAAAAGTGAATTGAGACAATTAGAACAACAACTCATTTCCACATATGATCATAAAGAATTTAAAGACTTGTTAGTGAAAATTGCTATGACAAATTTAGGTGCAACAGTTTGGAATATCAACCCCCAGTGGGAGTTACCTATTCCTTTACAGAGTGTTTTAAAATCACTGCCTCGAGGTAAGTGTGTTAAAATATTATTGGGGTGGTACTAATACCACCGTATGATAAGAAATGATATTTTTTATAGTTTATGAAAAGTATACATAGTTCACATTTTAGGTTTCCATCAAGATTATGCATATGTTGCACTGGCAAAGTCCAGAGAACAACTTTTGAATAAAAACTGGAATTTATCGTTGGAGTTATTAATAATATTGGATAAGGAATTGCATGCCTCTAATTGTAATGCCCCAAAACTGTTCAAGCTTATCAGTTGGGAAATTTTACTTGTACAAATTACACAGTTGATTGATGAATGGCCCAAAAACACTATTGGTAAAGTATATACCTCACGTGATACCCTGATTATTTTATAAACTTTCCAGCAATATTTGCCCTCCACTGTTATATACTTTTTATTATTTTCAGATAAACATGCCCTGGCCAATGCGTGTGAAGTATGTCTACAAACAAATGATTCCGTATTACCAAGAACGGAAATTGTCGAACAGTGTGCCGTTTGTTTACTGAATTTAGGTAGATGGGAATTTTTGATAAACCTTGATAAGAGGTGGACAACTTTTGAAATCACATCAGCCATCGCTCTGGCTTGTCAAGAAATCGTCAAACAAAAGGGGAACAAGAAACTGTCTAAAAACCTTTGGGACATCGGTGAGTACAAAATATACCTGACTAACTGTTAGACCTTTTTCCAAAGGGTTTGTAGACGTTCTTCATTAGAAATATTTTCGACGAAAATTTACTTTTAGTGTTACCAGTTTTTGCCACAACAGCATCCCAATCGAAAAGAGGCAGCACAGGTTACCACGACATATCTAGTATTAAAAACAATTTGCTTTCTGTATTCTTCAAGCTGAAGGATTCATGGTGTTTAATGGCAGTGATATCCCTTCTAACGAAATTATTCAATATACTGAAGGACGAACCTAGCTTAGAACTGCAAATGGATTATGCTAATTTATGGCCAGTTGTCGTAAGCAAGTACGTATATAATGTGAGAGTTGTAACTATTTAATTGATGCCAATTAATGAATATATTTTTAGTGCGAACTCTTATAGTTCTGTGGCGGTATGTGAACTGTTATCAGAAATCGTTATTCGAGCTTTAAAGGAGTATCCTACAAATGTTTCATGGTTAAGACTGATGGGGGATATTAATTTTGGTAAGTTTCCAGACATCATAGCATATTTAATTACAGCAAAGTTCTTATGGACGTATTTTAATATTTTCAGCAAACGGGCACTACAGAGTATCTTTAAGCTACTACTTAAAATCCCTATTAATCTTCAATGACTATTTTAACATTCCGGTACGAAATGATGATCACGTGTTTAGGAGAATGATAAAATGCTGTACTACTTTAGGCTGCCATACTCAGGCGGCAGTTTTATGTCAGTTCTTAGAAGAGACTGACTATTTGTTAGCATTTAGGATCCTATCAGATCAAAAGACTAGCAATGATGCTGTTGATGCTTATTACCACTGTTTTTGGGATACAAGCATTCTAGAGTATCTTATTCATACACATAATAAGAAAGGGGAATTTCAAAGGCGGAAATGCGCAATCCAGATTATCGGAATGTTAGAGTTGAACTCGAATAATAATGAAGAAATTCAACGGGAAGCTAGCAATTTAAGAAAGAGTACATTCTTGAGAGCGCTTTGTAAACAATATGTATTTTAATGTAAATATAATAAACTTGTAGGATTAAAATATGTTTTCATTCATGTATATATTATTTTCAGTGATAATTTGAAGTATGGATTTTCTAAAATAATAAATCTATTAAGAGATGAGTGATATGTCCAGTACTGCTTACAATATTGATTTATGAAAGTCTAGTCAGTATCTGCAAAATATACAAAACATTTAATAGTCTACATAATGAGATTGTCTGTTCATTAACATCAAATAACCGTAGAAATGTCCATACCCGAGTGCAATTACTAGTTCATTCATATTTTCTAAATTGCACATACATATTTATCAACATTTTCAAAATCATAGCTACTCATTTCTATTATAAGATAAACTTACTGGGTTTTAAAATGATAGGAACTCAACCTACCAGGAACACAAGAAAAGTGTTTCCTTCCTATAATCAAGCGAAGACCCATTCTTTAATTTCAATTAACTGTTTATGATCTGTAATTTGAATGGTCAATGGTTGGAATTGATCCCTTCGCTGAACACATTTTATAGTCTAAAGGCCCCTACACACGCTCCGGCTTGCAAATGATTCCTTGAATAGTTATTTTAAATATAGATTAGCCTATGATTTGCAATAATATAAAGTCTAAAGGCCCCCACATACGAGCGATCCATCAGTCCAAATGGCCCCAAGCCAAGCCAAAATCTCACCGTGTGTGGGGAAACGCGGATGGACTCATGGACTCAAGCGGCCTAGTTGGATTTCCAATCAATCCAAAATCCATGGAGCCGAGCCGTCGAGCCAATTTTTGGCTTGACCGTGTGTGGAAAAATCCGACGCCGGGTCGCGCCGAGCCATCCATTGGATGTACCGTGTGTGTGGAATCCCCACTCCAAACCACTCCCAGTCTTCCTTGGAATCTTGACGAGTCAAGACGTACTGCCTCTTGTGATTTTTTAGTAAATAAGTTTGTACATTATTTTTTAAGTTAGCTATGGGTACTAGCGGGCATGATTTCATGCTCGAATTCATTGAAAAATACAGGGCTCATGAATGCCTGTGGAAACTCAGTAGCGAATTCTATAAATACGATAAAACCAAGCGAAATGCTGCTTTGGATGACATCCTAGTATTGTTTCGCACAAAAGACAGTACGGAAAATAGGGAGACTGTTTTGAAGAAAATCCAAAGTATGAGATCTTTCTTCAATAAAGAGCTGATGAAAATAAGTACATAATTGTCTGTATTTTATATTTTAATTATATTTCAAATTATAATTATATAATTACAGCCGATTATATTTTGAGGAGAGGGGTCTCCCTCTCCCAGTTCTTAATTAAATGTTTTATTTATTTATTTATTTTTTGAAAAGGTTGCGCCTACTGTAAACAAATATTACAGGTGAAAGCTTCAATGACCACTGGATCCGACCCAGAGAGTGTTCACATTCCAAAACTGTGGTACTACAGGCTCGATCGTGTATGGGGCGCTAAATTGGACTACAGCCAATTGGACTCGGGCCAAATGGACTCAGGCCGTTTGGATCGCTCGTATGTGGGGGCCTTAATGTTTAGAATTTTATTGATGTGTTATTAAAAACTGTGTTTACTGAAAGTGACTTGTTTAGTTTCAATCTACTCCAGACTTATATTTGCATAATCTATTTGCTACATAGTGCCAGCAATATCCTTATTCAGAAAAATGTAGTATAAACTATATAAAATATTATTTTTTTGTTTAATATTTCGTATGTTCCTCTCAAATCGAGCTCGTGTATTGTAAGTTAATTAACCTTCATTAGATAGTATAAGGAAACTATTCTTTAAAAATTCAATATAAAAAACTTAATACGTTCGGCAAGTGGTAACGTGCAAGTAAGTAGTAAATGTAGACCTTATGCGAAGTCCGATTTGTGATTTGTGCATCAGTTATCTGAAAGCTGTTGTACTTGTGGTATCACTGTTACCAAGGAGACAAGAGAGTAGTAAGTTCTCTAGTCTGCTTGACTGTTACATTACTTTTGTCAGTTATAGATTCGTACTGTTTGTAATTTTGAGCAAGAAATATTCCACAGATCATAAAAGAAATATTCTTAGGTGGTCAGTGTTCTCTGTGTTGTAAGAAATGTCTATTTAGGTTAGGAAATCTTTACAAGTTTAAATTGTGTAAATATAGTTTTTTTTAAACTGGTGGTTCTAAATTTTGTGTGCAGTGCTGACCGACAAACAGGCTAATAAATAAAATAGGTAAAAATTACTTTTGAAATATTTGTGTACGATTTATCTCCGTACGATTTATCAAATTTCATTTATAGTTTATGTTGTCATTTTACTAAAATTTTTATTAAAACTTTAAATTCTTATATCAATGCATTTTATTCTGTAAATATTTCAAATAATAGAGATGGTAATAATTAATTGGAATATTTGCCCTTTTTGTGAATGTATATTTAGTAAGTTTAAACTACCTCTGTATTTGAGAAGTCTGATAGAATCTAAAATTTCAGTGGATAATAATACTTAACAAAAAATAAAACTATTGTTGTGGGAAGTTAGATTTTATTTCTTAATTACTTTACTTATTTTCCATATAAAACACATGTCAAATACTGTTTTTCCTGACAGCATTCACAATCATAATCCAAATTGACAATAATTGCCCTGGATATAGTTGAATGTAGACTGCAACAGCAAATTCTGTATTTCTTTCTCTCTGCATATGTATTCCTAATGATTTAATTTTTCTTACTATTGATGATACAGTAGTAAATGCAATATTCATAATATATCCACTCACCTGAAATAAAAACAATATTTTCTAATATCACTGAAAATAAGAATGATTATTAACAATTTCTTATTATTTAAGAATTTATTAGAAAAAATAGAAAGAATAGAGTAAAATAATTGAGGTCAATATTTAAAACATTGAATATATAATTTCTTAACCAATACACTATTACCTACTTACATTATAGGAAGACATTTCTTTGTTCATTTCTGTTAACGTTTCAAAATGATTTTTATTATACATGCAATTTACTTCAAATGATTTCAGTAGATTTTTAAAAATGTTTCCTAAGTTGTTATCCCAAATTGTTCTATCCAACTGTCTAAGTTTAGCTATTTTTTTACGGATCTTTCTTTCAAGTTGGATTTCCAGATCTTCAATGTTTGTCCGGCAGCTGTAAGATACTTTATTGTTGATAAAGTGTATCGGTGCACTGATTTTGTTTGAAAATAGGGGTAACCAGTCATATTTTCTGTTTAAGTCGAACCTTGTCAGACTTACATTGTCATTTCTTTGTGTATTAGCCCATACCTAAAATTTGTTTTCAATGGCATCTTAAAGAGCTGACGTACATCAAATAATACTTATAAACTTACATTTTCTCCATTTACTAAACAGTAAATTCTTTGTAATGGGCAGCAGGTGTCAGTTAAGTTGTATTTATCATTGTAAATAACATCGTAAATATAATAACTAGGTGTTTCTGTTTCTTTCACATACTCACGTACTAATACATATGCTGTAGACCCATTTGGAATTCCATATCCCAGTAATAACCACACATCCATTTTTAGAGCTAATAGATAACAAGTGAGAGCTACGGCGTGGTCAATTATAGAACCAACCATGAAACGTAATAATTGCTGAAATTTTTTAATTCAACATATTTTGAATTTCTGAAAATAGATGATATAACTTACATCCGTGGAAAGCCAAACATTCTGATAAAACTGGTTACATTCTGTAAACGGTATAAGTGATACATATCTCAAACATTGCTCCTCGGTAACATCGAATTCATCTAGATTAATTTGCGGTGGTTCTAATGGTTTTAAATACCTCGTAATGCATGTCGTCTTTGCATTTGCGTCTATTGCTAGTGCCGAAAATTTTCTGTTAGGAAAGCTGTTATTGTAAGTTTGATTCCATTTTAGAATGTGTTCTTGTAAGTAAGGTACTTCACCACAAGGAAATTCTTCCTGAAATATTTATATACATTTGTACCTGCGTATTTGTGTTTGCTTTTGTATGTACATACCATATTGGGGGTTAGTTTTGGTATGTTTGGTTCTACTTTGATTTCCATATGCAGAAAAGTGTGTTGATTATGTGATTGTAGATTGCTGGCTTTCGGGGATTTTGTTTTGTATTTATCTAACTCTGTTTCGTATCCGAATAGTACTTGAGGTAGTCTCAATTTAAATGATCCTTCCATCTACAAAAGTTCAGTATTTCACAATGTGTTGTATAAGCTCATAATAATTCATAATGTTTGTTGTTTCTGATGTTTTTGAATGTACCATCAGGAAAGAATCAAGGAGTGACAATCAGGAGAGAAGACACCTTCGATACATTCATAGTCTCAGAATTATCACAGCGTTAAGTATAAGCATAATTAACTTAATTTAGTATTGCCTATATTTTAGAGAAATATATCGAAGGTATCTTACTGTTATATCGTATATCTTTGTATAGAAATTGTGGAAATAATAAACCTTGAACAATTTTAAGTTAATGGTACAAATCGATGAAAATAAAATCTTACACAGTTAGAATAACAGACAGCTGATAGTAGAATTTCAATTCCTCCTAGCCAAGTGAAAGTTTTCCTGTTTATATTCCTTATTTCAGTTTCCTTTTCGTCATATAAATTCACTATGATGCTACCACTTAAGGAGCTTGGATTAAGATAATCAGCATGCTGAGATCTAAACAGTCAAAAGAAATAATTGTACTATTCATTTCATTCTTATTTGCCAAATAAAAAACTCTCTTATTTTGCCGATAAACGGAACAGTCTACCTGAGCCTAGCCATAAAAAGAAGCCACGGTATGAGATAAGAGCCGTTTGGGATTTTTTATTTGGCAAATAGAGATTAAATAAACTGTACGTATTGTTATGTCATTATGCAGCATTGAAAACAAAAATAAAAACCAGTATAAGTTTTAGTATTTATTTGGCATTTAACAGTTTTATTTTTCAAGCAATCTTTTAGTTATCGTGTCAACTTACATAAGAATTAGGATAAACATGACAAATTTGATATATGACAGTTATATAACAAGATTTTTTGGCGTGTTTTTTTAATTTCTTTACACTAGTATTGTATTAGTATATATATAATAATTAAAATGGAAGTAGAATGCATTACAATGTTTTTGAGGTAGATATATGTGTATAAATAAAATAGGTAAGAATTATTTTTTAAATATTTGTGTACGATTTATCTCCGTGAAACAATTGCAGTATTTTGTGCATATTTCATTTATAGTTCCTGTTCAAATGTATGTTGTTATTTTACTATAATTTACAGTTTTACTATTTATTTGGCATTTAACAGTTTTATTTTTCAAACAATCTTTTAGTTATCGTGTCAAGTTGCATAAGAATTAGAGATAAACATGGAAAACTTGATATATGACAGTTATATAACAATATTTTTTGGCATGTTGTTTTATTTTTTTACATTAGTATTGTACTAGTATACAGGGTGATTTAGCTAACCCGTTCATTAAAAGTTTATGAACTTCCCATTGGAATTCATTTTTTAAAATTTGGAATCAGGGGTTAGCGAGGACGATCTATTCAACTAAAGTATTTTTGCTTTTCTGACACTTCCGATTATACCGGAAGTAGCTATCAACTTACAGAAGTAAATTAATAAAATGGAAAACTATGGTATCGAATAAAAATACCTCGATAGCAAGAAAACGGTAGTAGATAGGTATAGGGAATTCTAATACAGATTGAAATATCACTTAATTCTCCATCACAGAAAGCAATAAAATACAATTTTCTTAAATGGAACATTTAAGAAAATTGACTTTTGAGCAGTTGAAGTTTGTCAGAATGAACTCAATTTTTTGGACACCCTGTAAATAATAAAAAATCAAACTATATATCACCTAAAAGCTTAATAGTCCGCCTAATTACAGCCCAAAATTTGCTACTATAACTTTTGTTTTGAATAAGTGACGAGCATTCCAATGGGATACTACAAAACCTAATTTTTTCAAAAAAATTAAAATATCTCAAAAACTGCTGAAGATAGGTATAGGGAATTGTTAAGAAAGTTCACTTAAAATCAGCAGGGTAATTCAAAAATGTAATAATATACTGGGTGTTCTATTTAAAATAAGGAAGTTGATAGCTACTAGTGTCATATCTAGGAAGTGTCAGAAAAGCAAAAATATTTTAATTGAATAGATTGTCCTCGCTAACCCCTGATTCCAAATTTTAAAAAATGAATTCCAATGGGAAGTTCATAAACTTTTAATGAACGGGTTAACTGAATCACCCTGTATATGTATATCCAATAATTATATTGGAAGTAGGATGCATTCCAATGTTTTCAAGGTAGATATATGTATGTATAAGCGCGAGTTTTTATGTATTGTAAACTAGTAACGGAAAAAAATATTTACAAAAATATGAATATAAAATAAGTATTTGTTTCACTCTATCAACTTATGGTACTCACTCCAAGGGTAGTTTTAACGTTTCGTTCCAAGTTGGATTTGCCCCTTTACTAGCGCTTGTTCGAACTGATAGATTTCCAGACGATATTTCAACGAAAGGTTTCACTTCATCTCGACAATTTTCTTCTTTTGTGTTACTTTCTGGATCACAAACTTCCTCTGAATGTATCTTTCTATTCGGTACGTTTCTACCATTACTAACTTTTATGATAATGTTGACTTGATTCTTTATTTTATAATTCTCTCTAATTTGATCTATGTTTTCTGTCTTTATCGGCAATGGTCGGTTAACTTTCGGTTGCCACCTGAACCAATTTAAGAAATTTCGCAGCAAAGTTTTTACCATCAATCTAAAAATGTTAATCAATAGAGTTCAAGTAAATGTTAATTCGAAATGTTAATTATTACTCGAAATATATTAAGTACTTCTCGTTTACGACACTCTCGTATGCCAGATTGTTATCAGAGTTTTTGCATTCCTGGAACATTTTTATGTGAACTTGCTTCAAATACTTTTTGCCCAAATTTCTTTGCGTTTCTATTTCATTTTCATCTTCGTCTTCGTCTTCTTCAAATAAGGCTTCCCCTTCAGCGGCTACACGTCTCTTGTAATCAGCTAATATGTTGTATGGGATTTCTTTCACTCTATTCGGAACAACCATTCCATCAAATTCGATTTCATGTTGATTTCTTAGTTGTAAAATTTTTATTCTAACGTTTTGCTCCACCTCTGAGATCTCACAAAATTTGATATTGTCAGTATGAGGGTTCAACCTAGAAAATGCGTGTATTGTATCGGGCGTTATAAATATTTCTTTACATACTGAAACTTGGTAATAGTACTATAGATATTTCTTTTGAAATCGTGACTTTAATTGGACTACCTGAAAAATTTGCTCCGATTGTTTGTTAGCAAACTATGGTCATATTCTTCCATGTACTCGGTAATGATGGAATCTCCTTGTTCTTGTCGCCCAGGCATTTGCTCTAACCATTCTTCAAGTTTTTGTGTATTCAATGCTAAATTTTTATTTGTGACTTCGTTTAGTACATTTATTTGGGATTCCAAGCAGTCCTCTTTCACTTCTTTTGATACTCTGTCCCATCCTATGGAATATTCCAGATATCCAGCAGTGTACAAGACTGGGTTTTCTTTGGCACTGATTGTCAGATTTGTTTTTTCTAGTGCCTCTTTCAAATTTATACCGCTACCTATTCCCTCGTGTTTATAATGTACTATTTCATTTTTGTCAAACGTAGATTTATGCGATTTACTGTCTTTCAGAGAAATACTATGCGCGGGTACTGTAACGTTAATTTCACAGATATTTTTTTTAAGTAAACCTTTCGGCTGTTCGAATATTTCTACAGTTAAAAATTCCGGAATATCCACTAATTGAATAGAAAATGTTTCATTTATGTCTACATCGAAGTTTTCATTCAGTGTTATAGGCTTAGATTTGCATACTTCTATCTTGCCACAAAGAATTTTTAGATATATTTTAGTTAATAGGGTAGCATTTCGTCTCATGGTTTCTTCTTTGTTTTCTACGTCTTTCGTGATTTCCCCACCAGTTGAGAGTATTAGTGTTAATATGGGCTCTCCTGGTGCCCTGAAATTGTGTTGAAATTGTTTTTCTAACTCGTGTTTTATCTTTTCTTCGTTAGTACTAGAAGACTGATTTCTGGATGAGCTTCGCTCACTTTCTGTGTTATCAATTTCATCTTGCTCCTCAGTTCTGTCTAGTTGCGTTTTCCTTTCTTCTAATATTTCTCGTAAGGTTTCTTCAAAAAAATGTTTTCTTTCCTCGTTTTCTATCTCGGAGTCTGCCTTTTCTTTTTTTATAAGTAATTTGATATCGGTATTAGAATATTTTTGTTTTTCTCTAATTTTTTTGATTGTCCTCCATGTATCTAATATAGTCTTTAAATTATCCCTCTCTTTCTTTGCCTCTTCAAAGTACAAATTTCTTTTCTTCTTAATTTCTTTATTTATTTTTAAAATCTTCTTAGAATCAGAACTATCTTTGAAACCATTTTTTGCTATATCGAAATTGTTCCTCGCATCTCTTAATTTCTGTAGTTGATTTTTTAATTTTGTTAAATTATTGCTTTCCTTGATATACGTATACTGCTCAAATAAATCATCCAATTTTTGGACAAAGTAATGTTCGATACTGAAGAGAGGATGAAAAGTAAATTTTAAAAATGCGACATGTAATTCTAATATATTTTCTTTAACAATTATTTCATTGCAGTCTTCTGTTGCAATAGAAGGTAAGTAACATGACAGTTCTTTTGCATTATATTCCATGCTATTCGGCCTTTTCGATCTTTCACTTATGGGACTTTCTAGAAAATGTAAATTACCAGCATCGTCGAACCATTTTCTGAAATGAGAGAAATTATAATTAAAATTCATGTGTTTTTAATAAATCTTTGTAAGTAAGTATGAAATAAATTTTGGTGAAAAACTAAAGGATTCTCCTTACTTGTCATCTGTTGATAATAATAATCTTTTTTCTAATATATTCATATGCTTCTTCCTAATTTTGGGTTTAGGAAAATTTTCTTCCAAGGAATTTGTTTCGCTAGTCACATTTTTAGACAAGTCTATAGGCTTTCTGCAAGAGGGAACGACCCATTAATATTACGATTGTAAATTCTGTAATAACATTATCAAAACACTAAACATTATATTATAAAAATGACTAATCAATAAATATATTATAATGAGTAATTACCCATTGGGAATGAAGCAACTCTCCTTTTCAGATAATTTTAAATTAAAACTGAGTTGTTCTGGTAGAGCGTATCCTATTTCCTTTTGTGTTGTTTTTTCTGAGCTGCTCACTTCATTTTCATTAGTCTGGTCCTAAAAACGACAACTTTTAAATTGAACTATGATTATTAACTTTCATGTTTGCTCTTTAAATATCATGATTTGCAGTCCTAATGAACAGTAAGTTGCTTGTATTTATCGATGCATATATGTCGATGTATTTAGGTTTTTTGTTTCAAGCTAAAAAGTATTCAAAAGTACCTGTGCTTCTTCACATACTGTGGAAAAAAACCTCTCCTTTTCTACTGCGAACTTTCTATACAGTTTAAATTTTTCCTTTACCGAGTCAACATCGGCATCAACATCCTTATTTTCCCTTCTAATCCTTTCTATAGGATATGCGAATTTGGCTCCTTCGAATGTTTTAAACTTGTGGGAGGTACTGGCTTTCTGTTTAATGTTTTTTAAATGTTTAGATATTTTATCTTTATATGTTCTTCCATCGTTAATTTTATTTTCTTCTATTTTTTCGATAACGAATGTTTCATCTGATATGTCCGACACACTCTGACTTACATTATCGCAGTTCTTTTGTGTGTTGTTAAGTTTTTGAGGCGTTCTTTTTACAGAAAATAGATTTATAACGTCTCCCTTGCTTGTGGCTGTTGAAGAATTGGTGGGAGACGAATCTATTTTATTCCTTTTTTTGGTTCTATTTGTGGACTTTACTGGAGACGTTAGATCAGCTAATTCAATGAGTTCTTCCTTGAATTTCAATCAGACGTTACTAAGAAAACAAATAGAAGATTGTATCTTACCTTAGAACTAAACATTTTTGATTGTAAATACCTAGGTTACAAATAGATACATCATTCTGTTTTTAGCTACATATGTTTGACGTAGTTTCTTGAATGTTTGTATAGTATCGTTACCATAACAACTTCTATTATAATAACGAGTTCATAAACTAAGAAGAGCATTTTTTAGAATTCAGTATAGATATGGGTGGGCACTAGATGTATCAAAATGTGAATGAATGAAGAAGAGGAATATATAGGTACAGTACTGTGAAAAATTTTTTGGACACATGTAGACTGTTAACAATTTTGTGTATAAGAGTCTGCAAAATTATTATATTTAAATTCAGCTTCAGTAGAAAGTAAGTAATAAGTTTTTCATACAAGTACAATATAGAAAATTACGATGTTGTGACATATTTAGCCAAATTTCAGTTAAATCACAAATGTTGATAAATAGTCGTATGCAGATGACTGACTTATCGATAGCTGCACATTCTCGTTTAGGGATAAAACCACCAGTTCCAATATCAGCATTCAGTGTATGATAAACCGCTGCAAATATTAGTGTTGCTCATAGAAAACAAGCTTGATTTACGTAGTAAGGCGTTAAAACTTAGATAGATATTAAAAAAAAGTAAAAGTGCATTAAACATCGCGGGGAACAATTATGTATGAAAAAAATGGCTAAAATAAGACTAGTAGATCCTAGTACTGTAACTACATTGTACAAAGAAGGCCAGAGTGTGCGTATGATTTCCCAAAAATGAAACATTGCTAGGTCTACTGTAGGATACATTGTAACAAAATATAAAAAAAAACTGGGATAATTGAAGATCAACAAAGAAGTGGACGCCCTAAAAAATTAACACAAGGTGCAGTGCAATATTTAAAATTAACTTCATTGCGCAATAGAAAAGCAACGAGTAGAGAACTGATAGAAAGTTTAAAAAATGCGCAAGGGGTTAGTGTCGCTTCTTCTACTGTCCGTAAGGCACTACTAAAGTCAGGCCTTCGCGGATGCGTAGCCAGGCAAAAACCACTTCTACGTCGCAATCATAAACACAAACGCTTAATTTATGCCAGAGAACACAAAAATTGGATAGTCAAATACTGGAGTCGTGTTTTATGGACCGACGAATCCAAATTTCAATTATTTGATAGTAAAAGGCGACAATATATCCGCAGACAAGTACAAGAGGCTTACCTGGAACACTGTTTACAACCCACTATAAAACACGGTGGAGGGTCCTTGATGGTGTGGGGCTGTTTTTCTGCTGCAGGAATTGGAGACTTGGTAAAAATTGATGGAATATTAAACAAAGAGCGATATAGGGATATTCTCCAACAGCACGCAATTCCTTCTGGTATTCGTTTAATTGGCAACAATTTTTTTCTGCAACAAGATAATGACCGCAAACATTCATCTAAGCTAGTACAAAAATATTTACAGGCACAGATTGCACAGAAAAAATTACAATTAATGCACCCGCAAAGTCCGAGCCTCAATTTAATTAAACATTTGTGGGATTATCTGGACCGAAAGAAGACTGAACGTGTTCTAACATCTACTGCTGAGCTATGGAAAGTCCTACAAGAAGAATGGAGGTAGATACCAGAAGATACTGTACAGAAATTAATAGCTAATTCACCAAGACGTATCGGCTCCGTTCTACATAATAAAGGTGGACATACAAAATAGTAATTTTTTGGTCAGTTCTAAAATAAATACTTATTGATTTTACTCGAATGAACGTTTTTCTACATCTTCCGTGGTATTACTGCCTGAAGGTTTTATTTAACTTTTATTTATATTAAATTTTCAAAGTAAGACTTTTTAACAGTACTGTATATTTGATATCCATATACACCAAATTATGAGTACTGAAGATTCTGGAATTATTGTACTTAACCTTATACATACAATAGCAAAAGAATGGAGAATATTCTTTCACAAATATAAAAACAAATTCATAAAGTTTTATAAAAAATGCGGTTTTAACTTTCACAAGTCATAATAACGTGTTATGGACAAAATTTAATAGAGCATTCTGTGAATATTTTGTAATTTATATTATCAATTAAAGAGTAATTAATGTTTGTAAAGCAATCTTATTAAGACACGTTTTGAACTATTGAAAAATATGTAGTATTTAATATTTTTTAGAACGATGGCATTGATCCACAGCCTTCAGATACGTGGCGTGAGGAGTTTTAGCCCAGACAATAATGAGACGATTTATTTTAATACCCCAGTCACGTTATTCTTAGGCCAGAATGGCTGCGGGAAAACAACAATCATAGAATCCATCAGATATGCACTCACTAGTGAGTTACCAGGGGGATCGAGTAGTGGACAAGGCTTCCTGAATGACCCTAAAATGTCCAACAAGAGTAGCACAAAGGCCTCTGTTAAAATAAAATTTTTAGACTGTAAGGGGCAAGAAATAACCGTATCCAAATTTATGTCCGTGACTATTACAAAGGCAGGCAGTGGATTAACGTTTAAAAAATTGGGTGTCAATGTCCGTAAAAGAAACCAGAATGATCCTGACAATCCTCAAGATATATCCGGACGATGTATAGACATTGACAATTACTGTGCAACGGCGTTGAACGTGTCAAAATCGATATTAAATAACGTAATTTTCTGCCATCAGGAGAACTCTTCTTGGCCATTGGATGAGCCGAAAAAACTTAAGGAAAAATTTGATGAAATATTTGACGCTGTGAAATATATAAAATGCATAGATACTATAAGAAAACATATTAAAGGGAAGCAAACGAACATAAAAAATTTACGGGAAAAGTTGAATAGTAAAAAGGTTATTAAGGATGAGGTTGAAAGGAAGAGAGCAAAGTACGACGAAAAGAAAGAAAAATTAGGGGAGATCAAAGATAGAATTCAAAGCAAAGAAAATGAAATTAAACCGAAAGAGGATAGGATGAAAGAAATTTTAGATCTAGAAGTTTCTTTGGGGAGCTTACAAAGAAAACTGACAGGAAAAGAGGCGGAGAAAAAAGGTAGGCATTTTTTTTATTTTTAGTCGAGCTATCTGGTTGTTAACCCATCATTTATTATCAAGAACTAAAATACTAGACCAAAATTATTTAAACATACATACTAAATAGTATAGTAATAGTGTCTAAACTGATGTTCATTTTATCATGATAAAAAAAGTATAAAAGGGTTAAAGTTGTATACAAAGTTATAAGATTTTTTTTTTACTTAGGGCTTAATATTGTTTAGGATTTAATCTTTTTTATTGTTCTTTTATCCTTTTATTTTTCCGCATTCCACTATACCCAGAAAAGTAATATAATCGTGTAAAAAATTTTTTTTTCTAGCGTTTATTTTTCGCTTCTCGGCTTAAAAACAAAAAAAAAATGGTTTAAAAAAAGGTTTTTAAACCATTGTGTGTGTGTCGTTGTCGTCGGCATTAATAAAATTTCTTGTTAGCACGATAACTCAACTAAATCGCGTCGGATCGATCGGGTTTTGACTGATTCTAATCGGGGACGTCTCCCAGACGACACCTATTGATTTTGAGGTGGATAGGACACACCCCACCCTGTCTTTGGGTGATGAGAAAGCACGATGGTGGACTATTTGAAAAAAGTAAAACTGTCGCATAAAACACATATTTTGCATTTATGTGTTGGTTTATTTTTTCCTGGCCACTCAATTTCGAGTTAGAGGTGTTCTACGTGCGGAAAAGTCCGTTTTAAGGTTTTAAAACTTCATTTATAGAATCTTTGCAGACAGTTTCGACAACAAAAAAATTGTGCCAACTATAGAATGCATGTTCAAGTAATTATAATAATATCAAATTAAATAAATATAATAGCACCTGGAAAAAAATGGTCCAGGATTCCCCAAGGTGAAATAGCTAATTCGTGCATACTTGTTTTCATATATTTTTTGTTTCTTCACAGTTTAGCAATATTAATATAGTTAAGCTAGGCATTTTTTTTACAAATTGTTAATTGTATTAGGGATATACTTTTTATACAAAACTGTATACGTGTCTGTTACAGGTTTAATTGAACAACAAAACACCATAAAAAGTCATATTTCGTATGAATTTAAGGGTTCTGATGAGGAATTGAAAGATAAAATAGATTCCTTCCAGAAGGAGCAAGAGGCCGAAGAAAATTGTATAAGAGAATTGGAAAAGCGTAAAAAGGAGGTCCTTTCCAAAGGTATAGAAATCAGTAATAGCATTCAAAAAGCACAAGTAAAGATTGGAGAGTTAAAGGAGGAACAGAAACAGCACAACAAGAGGAAGGAGGAAAGCAGAGAACTGATGGAAAAAGCTAGAGTTAAGTTGCAAGTTGAGAGTTCAACTGACTTAAGTAATGGTGCAGAAGTTATAGTTGAACTCCAGAATGCCCTCACACAATCTGAAAAAGCATACGACGACTTGATAAAACAGAAAGATCAAGAGGAAAAAGAATTGCAGAATGCAATAGATGAAGTAAGAGAAAGATTCGTAAGCGCCAAACAAAATATTTCATCTAAAAATAGTTTGATTGCCGAGTGTCAAAAGAAAATTAGGGACATCAACAACAAACTTGATGAATTAGATACTTCTGATTCACAGCTAAAGATTTTAGGGGACAGTATTAAAAAACTCGAAGACACCTTGGCAAAAATAAAGAAGTCGTTTAATGAAAACGAGAAACTACATGATATTGAGGAGTTTAAAGAGAATATCAAGGAAAAGGAAAACCACTTGGAAAAACTGGAACGGGAATACAGAATTTTACAAAAAAATTATGTAACGGAACAAAAACTGGAGGGTGAAAAATCTACAATATTAGAGAAACAAGGCGAGATTAACCGAATTAAAGCAAAGCATTTACAAAACTTCCAACAGCTATTTGGCGATAACGTCCCAGAGAGGAATTTCAGGAAGTCTGTTCTTGAAATACAGAACAAAGAAGACGTAAAATTCAAATCGTTAACAGAAAACATCAACAAGCTACAAAAGAAAGTAACTACTCTGGAATCCAGCACACGACATCAAAAAGAAAAATTGGAGAATTCAAAAAAGGAGTTGCAGGCAAACAAAAGAAAAGTTGCTGACGTGTGTTCAGGAAGACCTTTTAATGAGGTTCTTAACGAAAGCTATGCTAAAAAGGAAAAATTACAAAAAGATAAAGGGCAGTATAGCTCAGCCAAAATTATGTACGAAGCTTTTATTAACAAATTTGAAAGAGAATCGCCCTGTTGCCCCGTGTGTCGTACCGATTTTGCTACCAAAAAATCTGCTGTCAAAGACATTATCCAGCAATTAAAAAATAAAATCGAAGCAATTCCTTCACAGCTACTCAAAATTGAAAAAGACTTGAAAACTGAAGAGGAACTTTACAATAAATTGCAACAACTAAAGCCGGTGAATGATGAAATTGAGATATTATCAAATGTTAAAATTCCAGTAATGGAAGAGGAATTAAACGAGTTAGTAAAAGATCACGAGAATCATTCCTTAGAATTAATCGCTATGAAAAATGATTTATTAACTCCACAAAAGTTAATCGACATTTGCAAAGTTGCCATCATTGACGTTCCATTATTAGACCAGTATTTATCAGATATAAATAAAGCCAATGTCGTTATATCAGACTTAGAGGCCTGTATTGTGAAAGTGCCCTCAAATCGTTCCAGGCAGGAAACGGAGGCAGAAATTGATAGTGTGAAGGCGGAACTGAGTAATCTAAAGAACCAGTATGAATCGAATAAAACGATGCTCGATTCGCATCGTGAACGTTGCCAAAGGCTACAAAGTGACATACAAAAGGAAACCCAAAGACAGATAGACATGCAAAAGTTGGTGCAAGAGAAACCTCTGCTTGAACTGCAGAAGCAAGAATACAGTGAGAAATTCAATAAATTACGAGAAGAAGTAGAAGTACTCGGCGACAGTTCAACCGGTCTTAGCAGAGAACTAATTAAAGCGTCAGATAAGCGACAGAGCGCAGTGCAGGCTAACAGAAAACTTAAGGAAGAAGAGAAAAATAAAATAATAGCCAACAAAAATTTGGTCAACGACATCCAGAAGCTACAAAATAGTATCGATCTTTACGTAAGAAATAATAATGATAAGAAACTGGAAGATGCAGTTGCAGATTTGGCGGAGCTCAAAACTAAAGATGAAAAACTCGAGGAAGCTAAAAGCAAAATTCTTGATGCAATTTCTAATAAAAAGCAAAACCTTGCCAAACAACAAAGTAATTTTCGAGCTCTCATAGACAATCAAACCCTGAGAGAAAAACAGAAGCTAGAAGTTGCCCTAGACATAGAAATTATCGATTTAAAAAAACGCATAGGTGATTATAATTATAAATCATTGTATGATGAAAAACAGAAGCTTCAAAAAGGCCTAGACAGTTTCCACAGAGAAATTAGTTCACTAAGCGGCCAAAAACACGAAATAGAAAAACAACTGAGGGAAATAGAAGAAGACCTGGAAGCCCCACAGAACAAAAACGCCTACAACAATTATAAGAAGCAGTATTACATGCTTAGAGTTGAGGAGTTAGCAGCCGACGACTTAAGTAATTACGTCAATATACTGGAGAGGTCGGTTTTGCAGTTCCATAAGGAGCGGATGGTTCAAATAAACAAAACTATCCGGGAACTCTGGCGAAACATATACAGGGGGAACGACATCGATTACATCGAGATACAAACAGACGAAAGTATTGGCACCGCAAACAAGAGGCGGACATACAACTACAAGGTGGTACAAGTAAAAAATGGGGTGGAACTAGAGATGCGGGGAAGGTGCAGCGCTGGGCAGAAAGTTTTAGCTTGTCTAGTGATTCGTATGGCATTGGCAGAGACTTTCAGTGCACATTGCGGTATTTTAGCTTTGGATGAGCCCACCACGAATTTAGACAGGGAGAATATAATTAGCCTGAGCGATGCGTTGTCGAGGATAATAACAGCCAGGGAGAAGGAAAAGAATTTTCAGTTGTTCATCATTACCCACGACGAAGAATTTTTGAACACTTTAACTAGGGTACAGAGTCTCGACAGCTACTGGAAAGTAAGGAGGAATGAGGAAGGATTCTCGACTGTCCAAAGGCAGTTATTGTAATGGGTAAATAAGATAACATGCTTTTAATGGCCATAAATGCTTTTAATATGTTAAGTGTATATTACAGTTTTAAGTTAGAATCTGTATATGTATGTTTTATTAAGATCTGTTGTTACGTTAGTTAAGTATTGCTTAATAAACTACTAGTTGTTTTTTTAAAGACATATATTTGGTAGCTTTGATATATTTTTTAGAAATAAATGTTTTAAATAGGTCCACTAGTTAAATATAAACTAGTGGTAGTAACCATTTCATTTTACAGAGAAACTTTTTCTACTTGGATCTTAATTTCCATTTGAAATTTCACATTCAGAATTACAATTCTTTTGGTAGTAATTCCTAATTTGGTTACTAATTATTACAGGCCATACCATTTGAATGCCTCCTCAGTAAAGATGCAAGTAATAGAGGTAAGTAATGCTAAGTAATAAAATAATAAACACCTGGTTATATATTATAATTTATACAACACTGTAAAACACACCCTCCTAAACAGTGTTGTCATCTTGACTAGTTCGTTTAAACATCAGCATTAGGTATGTTTCTACAGTTGTTTCAGCGAGCGATGTTCGCCTTGGTGAAAAAATGTATGACGACGGTTCGACATCTAGTGATGTAATATCGGCATAATTAAAATAATGATTGCAATTATATAGTGCGTGTATACACAGAAACACTATGTTAGTTTAAATCTAGCAAAATCTGAATTTCTTTTAAAACGATGTCAAACTTTGCTATTGCTAACATTTTTATTTTTTGCATCCTTTAAACCATGTATCTCTGTGTATGTGTGTAGCATCCACTATGACTCCACTAACCGCAAGGAAGGATTTTGTAATTTTTCTATTGCCTCCACTAGTTCCTTGTAATTCTTATGAATCGTTTGTAAATTTGCCTCAACTTGATGATCTTAAAATATCGCTCGACTTTCCTTGATAGCAGCTACCTCTTTAGGTTCAAATTGTAACATTACAGACTTTTCTTTGTGGAAATGCTGAAAATAATAAAATAATGCCTGTAATCATAGTGCCCAGCAAGTAATAATCGACTGTGGTGATGTTGGAAATTCACTGAAATTCTCTAACACTTTTAGGTGGTTTGGGAAACACTGCTTTTATAGATGATATTAATCAATTTACACTTGGATAAGATTCATATCAATGTTTTGAAACGTCCCGTACCCGGGCCATTAGATCACGCGGTATATTTCAATTTTTCGTAAGGGCATTGAGATTATTTGGCTTCTAAGATAGACCTTAATTATTGGTCTCATTTCATAAACAGTCAAAGTAATTTAGTTCGTTTTAAATAATATTCAGAGAGGTTTAGAATATCCAAACAAAATCTCAAGATCAGCATATTGCCGTCTCGGCATTTAACACAAAGAGGATCTACCAGCAACGATGAAATAAGTGTCATATAAACAAGCAAGCGTAGCGTTTATTTTCGAGCGGCATTAGCGGTCCATAATTTTTTTAAGTCATGAAATAAAGTCCAGGAAACTAGATTAAATATTTATAAACATTTACTATACTGTCAATTTAGGGAGATCGTGAACGCTGTTTCGCCGCGTGCTAGCTGTTTCTGTCATACCGGGGATTTCGGGAATCTGTTATCCCTCGCAAGGAACCACAAGTTTATTTAAAACTAATTCCGCGGTGTTAGAGGACAGTCGAGTGGAGTTTTGAAATGAATCTACAACGAAGAAGTTCAAGGTGGGTCCGGGAAGAGGAAGCCAGGAAGGCAAGAAGACCTGAAGATCCGAAGAACCGAAGACCAAAAGAATAGGTTAATTCAATTGATGTCACATCAGGAGGGTTCCACCACCTGCATCACCAGGAAGTTGCGAGGCCGGGTTGTCGTGGGCTCCGGGCGACAATCCAGACATCTGCCGCGTAGTCCGGGTTCCCCCATCATGGACGTTACCGAGGGTAGGGTTTGCGAACCTGGGGGAGAGCTCTCCACCGCCGCACCTACCGGTGCCCCACTAGGTGAGTCTTATTTAATCACTCGTATTTACCGTTTATCTCGAATACGCATTATCGATAATAGGGGAATTTATTTAATTAGGGATGCTATATCTGCGCCGTTATTTTACTGTGGTACTTAAATATAATTAGATACTTTTTAGGTAATTTCTTTGATAATAATAAATCACTGTTTTAAGTTCAGTGCAGGCTAGTGACTGCATCTCTTTGTTTTTCATTCATTTTTAATTATTCCTTTTATAGTCAATTTGTTATTTAGGATTATTCAGGTAAATTATGTCCAATTTATTTCTTTTACGAAGATTTCAGCTATTTTACGTAACTGTAAATTAATCTGCATTTGATATTCAATTATTAATTCTTATTATTTAGGCAAATTATGTTTACCTGCTATTCACTTTTCGCTTTTATTCATTTACTGTGTTATTTTCATTTATATTTATTTTACTGTTAGATTTTCATTTATATTTGTTTTGCTGTTATATTTTGTGGGGCCTACGTCCCTGTATTGACCTAATTTACACCAATGTAAATAATACGATACGGAAAGTTTTTGACGGATTAACAACCCTCTGTTTATAATTTATTGCATTTTGTATAACATCTGTTAGCGTCTCCATACGGGGGCATTGACATGTCTAGGGTCGACCACAATTTTTAAAATTATTATATTAGCAGTTGCTACAGGTGCACTTGTTCGGTGGTTTTATACTATCGGGGAAGTTACTTGTTGTTTAAAATGATAATGATAATTAGTGCTTAGCGCTCTAGGGTGCGTACTTTGTCACCACAGAAGGTTAAAACTTCGCATTGGCTATAAGTCTCTACCTGGGTATCTCTGAGCGAGCGGGTACGTGACACAAAGCCATTACTGAGAGTGTCTCACTTATACAGGGTGTTTGGCGAGAGGAGTTCCTCTCGGTATACTGCAGAGTTCTGCGTATGCCCAGCCATTGGTTAAAATATATACATTTACTGAGGTGATTTTGTATACAACCTATGGCAACAAGCCATTTGCTAACTGCGAGTTCGTGGTTGGACTTAGGTTTTTGTAATGCCTCCCCAGTGGGGAAACTCACAGAGTGTTCAGCAAGAGGAGTTCCTCTTGGCGTACTGCAGAGTTCTGTGTACGCTAGCCATTGTTTAAATTCAACGGAAGTTTCCGTTACAAATAACAGGGTTCTGTTGTTTGTCAAGAACATTATTTCCACTTATCCAAGTTTGGATAATAAATGTAAATTCGAGTGGATTTTGAGTTTTCTTTTACCAGCCTCCTGCTAGTAGTAAATCAAATAAAGCAAATCAGACATAAATTCAAATCAATAAAATCTAAATTAAATTCGTTCAATCTTAAATTCAATTAATCAGAGCAGATCATAATTAAGAAAACTGAAGCAAGTAATACCAAACTTTATATAAAGAATCTGGGGAGTAAGAATTAAAAACACAACGTAGCAAAGGTTCCTACCACTAGACAATATTAAACGATCAGGCCAAATCTTCGAACTTGTACGTCCACTCTCTGGGGTAGGGTCAATCAAGGGGGGATGGGTTTCACTGGTACCGTAGTGATCAGGATAGTTATAGTGGGGATTTATTTTATAAAATACGACGACAAAGAGAGTGGGGGTATGGGGTGTTTCAGTTTAGCCACAAGATGTACTGCATGAAGTTTACGCGTAATATGTAAGAAGTTACCATACTATTGTTTAAGACAACAACCTATAAAGCGTGTAGTTGAGGTACTATCATGCCGCATACACACATTACCATAATTTTTCTGTGTAATTCAGATTTCATACTTTTGATTTGTTTCTGCACATATGGTATATTACGTCTGCAATGTGTTACGGTCTGGTCAGTTCATGGTGGGATTAAATTTATATCAGGAGTACTGAAATGCTTGTTGATTAAGTAAGTAAAGTACATGGTAAATTATACGACATTGACATAAAAACTATGTCAGACAAATTCAATCCACTCTCTTAGACCACTTTGTTTATATTTGTCCTGTGCATTATTTATATGTTTCTTACAGTCGTTCTATCCCAGTACAACAAAAGTTAATCGCAAACTAAACATAATTTTTGCAGCCTCGTATTTTAAGTGTAAATTCCCATATAAACTTATTTACTTCGTCAACAAGTGGTTGTTTTTAGCTCTGTGTATATTCAACATAATGAATTGGCACTTTTCAATGTAAAAACTTTCGTATCAAAATGCAGACTGCATTACTAAATTGATGTTTAACAACTACAGGAAAAATCGAGCGGAGACGCTGATTCACCGACTCGCTGTCTCCACATGTGTGCTTGTATGCGTCGGAAATTCCTCGCTGACAAAATCGAGCAGCTCTACTAATCAGTGCCGCACAGTGGTCGAATTTCCCAGTTTAGGGGGCCATTTAGCGCAAAATATAATTTTTAGAAATGCGAAAAAATATACACGCAGGTATAGCTAAACGTTTTCCCGACTCGCTTAGATACAAATAGAACCGATTTTTGGAATAGCAGGTAAAATAACAGCCTGCGGATCAAGTGCAAGTAAGTATAATTTTCAGTTAAACTTTGTCTTCGCTGTGTTTCGAGTAGGGTCTCAAGTGATAAAAATTTTTCACAATACGTTCTTTTATTATATCATGGCTGCTGGTCCATCAGGTTAGTAATAGCATATTTTTTTTTGGTAACTAATGCGATACTGGGAAACAGACAACTTACTGCCAATAAAGGCAAGACTACCATCGAGGGCCGGGTCGACTCGGGATGTCCACAGGGAGGGGTATTGTCCCCCCTTCTGTGGTGCCTAGTAGTAGATGAGCTGCTTGAAAGGTTAAAGAACTACCAAGTAATTGGCTATGCCGATGACTTAGTAATAATAACGAAGGGCCCTTTCCTGGAGCCGATTCTCGATATAATACAGGGAGCTTTAAATAAGGTTGGGAATTGGTGCAGGGAGAGGGGACTCTCGGTCAATCCCTCTAAAACTGAGGTGATGGTGTTCACCAAGAAATATAAGTGGAACAAAACATGTCCGCTGAAACTTGGTGGCCAAGAACTAAGCTATAATAGCGAAGTGAAATACTTAGGAGTAATCCTGGACGGTAAACTGTCATGGGGAAAACATCTAAGTCACATATGTTCCAAGATCACAGCAACAATTTGGCAACTGAGAAGAGCCATTGGTAGTAGCTGGGGCTTGAAACCGGAAACCATGAAATGGATGTATGAGGCAATTCTCAAACCCAGACTGACGTATGCAGCACTAGTCTGGTGGGAGAGTTTAAAGTCGGAAGCCAACCGACTTAACAAGTTAAGAGGATTGATTCTTAGAAGTATAAAAGGAGCCCCAAGATCAACACCGATCGAGGCGATGGGGATACTGACGGGGATACCACCTCTTGATGTCATCCTGAAAGCGGAAGCCACAAAGGCAATGCACAGGGTGGGAAACATGAATAGGAAGGTAAGGGACCTGAATAGACTCTCAAGAGAGCTAGCCGAGAAGGGACTCCTATGGATGCCCTCTGACAGTACGGGTGTCCACTTCCTGTTTGACAAGAAATATAAGATCACCCTCACCAGTAAAACCGACTGGATGGGGGGTCTAGCTGGATTGCCGCTCAATGGAGACATCTGGTACACGGATGGAGTCAAGAGTGGGAACAGAGCGGGTGCGGGGGTGTATAGGCGACGCGACGGGATAGGTAAAACCTTCCCCTTGGGCAAATACACTACCGCACTCCAAGCCGAGCTAGTTGGAATTACATACGATGTTCTGGGGGCGGACCAAAATCGGACCCAGGAGAAGGTATGTATCTGCTCGGATAGCAGGGCGGCGTTGGCAGCCCTGAATTCAGCAACGACAAAGTCGAAGCTGGTCTATAATTGCTATGAAGCATTGAACCACTTGGCAGGGAAGGGACCGGTGGAACTCTTATGGATACCTGGGCATAATGGCATTAAGGGAAATCTAATTGCAGATGACCTTGCCAGACTAGGGACCAGGGAAAACCTCTATGGACCAGAACCTGCAGTGGGAATAAGTTGGAATCTGATCAGAGACCGCATCAATGGCTGGGCAAGAGACCAGCACAATAAAAGATGGAGAGGAGTAACGGGTTGTCGAATAACCAAACTCTTCATCGAATACTCAGAGATTGAGAAATGGGCCCAAGAATTCATTAAATTGAACAGGCACAAAGCCAGAACCCTGG
This sequence comes from Rosalia funebris, assembly GCA_037954035.1. Classification (NCBI taxonomy): domain Eukaryota; kingdom Metazoa; phylum Arthropoda; class Insecta; order Coleoptera; family Cerambycidae; genus Rosalia; species Rosalia funebris. The sequence continues at coordinate 13,768,548 of JAZFAV010000016.1, read as the reverse complement.
TGGGAATCATAACGGGCCACCATAGTAGCCTGAATGCATATAAACACAAGCTGAGGCTGACTGATAGCCCGGCCTGCAGATACTGTAAAGAAGACGAGGAAACCTCGATTCATCTTCTTTACACCTGCCCCGCACTGGAGGAGAAGAGGTATCTTATATTAGGGACCCCTGTTATCCTAGAGGAGGCGAGGCTTAAGGCGGGGGACGTGCCTAAATTGCTCCTTTTATGGGATAGCATTTTTGTATAATGACCCGGATAAGAGGGGATCGCGAAGGGACTACCCATGCGATCAGTGGCTGATGAGGCCCAAACCTATATAATATAATAATAATAAAAATAAATGCTCATAAAAATATAATAATTTAAAAACTCAAAGAAAAAAATATGATTATAATTTCCGTTTGTATATTTCTACAGAGTAGAAAAAAAAATAGTACCCTACATTTCGGGCCAGAATTGATTTTAGGTTATTGTACATCTATTTTACTTTTTTTGTCATCAGGTAACACACGGGGCATCACGCGAATTGAATTATATGAATTTCTTATAAACGAATCTCTTATAACTCGGGCAATTACTGTCATTGTAAGAAGGCAGATGATTGATTACGTCAAATCTAAAGTGCTAGATGTTTGTAAAGAGGACGGTAACAGAAACATTTCGCTATTTTCTCATAAACTTAATTTGCTGGAAAGCAAGCGGGCGAAATAGAAAGAGCTTTTTAAAAATATGCGCAGATTGGCTTAAAGAAGAAATATGCCTACAGAAAAAGCAAGCACAGGAACAAGTTGTTACTCCAACATCCAAGGCACGTTCCCGAACTCTGAAGGGTTTTGAGTCTTCAAGTTTCAACACAAAACGAAGACGCATAAAGGATTTGGTAGCAAGTCATAGTTCCCAACAATTGGCTTTTGCTACACAAACAAGTTTTATAAAACAAGGCAAGAGAAATATTGCTCAAGTAATAAAAAAGGCTACAACCACAAGTCCTTACTCACTAAGAGCGCATAAGAAGCCCATCTCCAAACGAACATCCCAAGGTATACTCCTGAAGAAGCCTTGGCACTAATTATAGATTTAAGACTTACTAAAACACAATACACAAAGCTAAAGAAAGGCGCACAAGAGCGAAATTGTGACATACCCCTCTCACGATTACATATTGAAAACAACAGCAAACTGGCATTTGTCTGAAACAATATGATTAAAAAAGAGTGAAAATTGCACGCAAAGCAATAAAAGTAATGTTTTATTTAATACCTAGTGATATAATCAATAAAGCTGATCGAGTTTATTAGTGAACAGTGCACGAAGCCTCAAACTATTCACAATGATTTACTGAACTTCCAACAAAATTTGTTATAAATAGAAATTGGAGATAGTTTAAAAGTAGTTTTAAGTTTTAATCATCTCGCGATTATGTCAATTTAATTTTCGAAGTATACGTCGAAAAACAATATTTTGGTATGGAAGTATTACACCCAGGGCCGTAGCATGAGAAAGGAATCTAGGGATGTGATAAAAATTTTATAAGGGGAAGAGGTAGTCAGATGTATGGTAGGCCATATGAAAATGGTAAAAATAAAAAAAGAGACTAACCTAAAATGATTATGCCGAGGTATATATCCTAATTTTTAAAATGACGAAGATCAATTCTTCGGTTTTTGTTTGTCCAGCGAAAACGTCTATCACTGTTTCTTCAAATGTTGGAGACGATCTCATATCTTCTAACAAGGCACTTTCAATATTTATTAACGCTAAAGCTGACAGTCTTTATTGCTTTTGAGAATTTCGCAGATAAGTCTTTACTCTCTTTAAACATGAAAATGATCTTTCCGCGGAATGCTTGTGGCAGGAATAGTCAAAATTAAACGACACAATTTTGATGACTCCGGGAAAACAAGATATGTGAAGGGACATAATATATTCGTAAAGCTCAAACACAGTGCTCTTTTTCATATCGGGATTACTATGAATCACTGAAAGTTCACTTTTTAAATGATTTGCGTCAAAGAATGTTCCATAAGTATCTACCAGTGGCGGATTTACCAACAGGCTGAGTAGGCTGGAGCCTAGGGCGGCAAATTTGGGACCAAAAAATTGTTTGTCTTACAGAAATCAACAAGATTCATATTTATATACCCAAATGTTATTAGATATTCAAATTCAATTCAACATGTAATATGTTTTACCACAGATAAATTTTTCTACAATTTGCGTAGTGGCGTTTGGTTGCAGCGTGGGAACGAGTGACATCACTTTTCGTCATCCGTTTTCGTTTTTGTGTCGTCCAGCCAGGAGTTAATTAAATCTGGACCGCGATAGTGAGTGATACGGTGCGAAGAAAGTGACATTGTGTAATATAGTGCGAAAGTTAGTTTATAAACTTAAAGTAGAAAGAAAGTTAGTTAGTTGGACTTGTAAATAAGTGTTCGAAATAAAGAATTTTATAGTAAATTCATTACAATATATTGTTTGTATTATGTAAGTAAACGCAATAAAAATTCATAGCAATAAAATACAAACAAGCGTTAAATTTGTCAGTTTCCCAGTTAAATTTAGAGGCTCTTGTCCAAGACCCTTTTTTAAATATTTAGCGACAACTTATAATAACTTTCTATGGAAATAATATGTTTTGTCCAATCAGAATGGATAATTCAGGCGTTAAAAATTTCTAACGGCCTAAGTTACAGAAGTACCCCTATTAAGGCATACCTTACACCGCCTTATTGGTAGTACATGACTGAGCTTTTATTAACTCAGAAATATACCCAAAAACTATTTCTTGTGTAATCTTAACTAAACTGCTGGGTTGTAAAAATAATCTAGGAACTGACACAAAAATTTCCTAGTTCACAATCTATTAATTACAGGAAAAGGGTGGTGTAATTAGGGCGATAGTGCACAAAACATAAAGTTACAATTTCATTGACAATAAAATTTGTAATTAATATGATTGTGAACTAAGGTATCGAATGGCAGAGGTCGGTAGAAGCGGCAACATTTGGATAGCCTACTGGCGGCAAAAGTGTAAATCCGCCACTGGTATCTACTAAAGAAAAATGTTCGTCGGGAAAACGTTTCACGAATGAAGTAAATTATGCGGAATCTAGATTTAAGAATTTCAGTTTAGAAATTTCAATAAACTGTTCACTAATGTTCAAAGTAATAACGTCCAAACTTTTATAAAACAATCTTCTTCAGGAATTAAATCCAAACGCATTATTTTACTTGGTGGTTGATTTTCTAACACAAATCTGTCCATACGGTCCCAAATGTCACTAAACTCGTTTCTCATTTTTTGAATACGTGATTTGAAATCGGCGATCTTTTTATTGCAGTAACTAATATCTGATATTTTTGTTTGTAGAATTTTGTTTTAAACAGACTTTCGGAATGTGGGAATATTGCAGAAAACACTGCTAAGAAAAAATTAAAATCAAAGTCGCGCAATAAAGTTAAAAGGCCTCTAGCACAAATAACGGTTTCTCGATCCCATTCCTCATTTTCATTTTCCACAATTATCTGAAACAGCGCTTCCAAATCTTCCTTATGTTATGGCGACAGTCGTCAAGATGCGTCCACGTAATCGCATTACTGAGTCACCCACTCGAGGTTCCACTGTTGATTGCGTAAGATCACTGACCCTTTCGCCCATCTAACGTGTAGCTTGGATGTAACGTGGACCATCGCATTTCAGCACTGCAGCAAGTAACGCGGGAGTCCAATAATTTCGGGCGCCTTCACGGCCGATTTGGAAAAGAAATTGATGGTAGCGTTTAGAATAAATAAAGTATGTTTGCGGTCGGATTACAATAATTAAAAAATTGTAATAACTGAATAAATCGATTGAACTTTTAAATAACGCTAATTTGTCAAATTTTTAAGGGATGCGACGCATCACTCGCATCCATGTACACTACGCCCCTGATTACACCGCATGGAAAACTGGTCTCCCGTTTTTGTTGCTGCATAAAAGGTTCCAGTCCCTTCCCAGGTTTACTTTAAACACCATATATTCACTTTAATATGTTTTATTTAATAATGTTTTACAAGAAATTGGATTTAAACATAAATAACATTTCAAATAGACATGTTTTTATTAGGATGAACGAACGTACATTTTTCTAACTTTATAATAACTGAAAGCTATTAAAATTATTTTACTTATTACTATTATTGTTACTTTTCATTTTGCACTTTTGAAATGCTCTTTCCTATCGTATATTACCCACTGTTAAACAACTGTAAAACTGTTTTTAATTTAGGAAAGTGATGGAAAACTTCAAGATTCAGGTACTTTAATGCCATTACTGGAAGTAACAGCTCAAAATAATTAAAACGGCGAGAAAAATTACCGACCTGCAATGGTAGAATTGCAAACTATACATGAATTTGTGATCAGTTGTTCGAGAGCTTCATGCTCTTGGCAAGATCACCACATGCTATCAAGAAGTACCTCATAAATTAATGGAAAATCAGGCCAAGACACATGTTGAAACGTACCCAAAACTGCTGGAAAATACACGTGACGACCGTTTCATTTAGCAAATTGTGACTTATGGTGACAATTGCACTTCTGCCTCATCCCAACACAATCTGAACCTTATACCATCGGATTAATATCTCCCACATAATCAAGCAATTCCCCAATAGATGGCTTCAAATTAAACACTCAGACGGCCTTTACTTTGAAATTTAACATTATTTTGTTTTTCTAAATTTATGTTGAAAGTTTTCAATTAAAAAACGCACGTACTTTCAGTTCACCCTAATATTGGGACCGATAGATAATTAACGACGATCAGTTTTACCAACGCCTCGTTTTCCAGAAAATAGATGTCTCGGCATTTTGGTGCCGATAAATCGATCGGCCTCTCCTTTGAGACCCATCTTCTTAACCTTCTTACTGATGGCCCTGTGAGCGATCTTGGCTAATTTCTTCTTCATCTGGAAATTATATAAAAGGTAAGTAACAAGATCACAAAATATTTTTTAATACGTACAGCTACATCCTTGACACCTTGTTCATTTCTAGGCGGCTTAGAAAGTGACCTGGATCTAACAAGGGATGTGGAATCCTTGTCAGTTTCCATTCGCATACGTTTCGGAGACGGTCCAACAGCTCTACATTTCTGTTTCGTCTGGGTGAAATGAGCGTTTTCTGTTCCCGATATATCAACGCCCAAATTAGACATATCGTGTCTAAGTTTCGATACAGACCGATCCCTAACCTAAAATCATAACTTATGAAGTACTTTTTACTTTAAAATATAGGATTATTACCCTTGCTCCCGATGTTCGAGGCATGACAGACTTAGTGCTCTGTTTATTAATCCTAGCTTCATCTTTAATAATAGCTTTCTTATGTCTTATTTGTAGAGCAAGTTTCTTAATTTCTTCCATCGTCTCATCTAACTCCATCTTTGGAACTACGTACATTCCGGTCTGCTCGCGTATCTCTTCTTCCCTCTCGAGTTCCTCCAATTTATTGAAGATATCAGGATCGATGTAGTCTGCAATGTTATGACCTTCCCAAATTTCTGGTATAATGTCGTAACGTTCTTCTTCGGGGATATCCACATAATGTTTTTTAAGGTTCAGCACATAATCATCACCTTCCTCCAGTTCAATATCGCGTTCCAGTTTACGTTTCAGTTTTTCCGCGTTGGCCTGTTTCTTTGCCAAAACGCTCTCTGGAATGACCGGAGGACGTGCCTTATCATCCCTAGGTTTAGGGATAGCGACATGGAGACGGTTTAATATCCCATCAACCTTGAAGGTTTGAAAATGATTATTAAATGCTAACAAAAAGTATACTGTAGGTACAGATATACTAGATAAAAAGTTGAAATATTTCTTATGTTGATGTTCTCTCAATGATTTCTTTAATATTTCATGTTTTCTTCAAAACAAAGATGGGTGTAAATGTTATAATGCTGCAGTTAAAACTAGTGTTTTATCCAAATTTATTAAACAACTTATCTGAATTATTTTAGACAGACTTTTCATGTGTGCGGCGTAAATAAGTAATTGTAGAAAGCAAAACAATGATTGGTTACTCTAAAAGAACCTACCGACATCAAACATAAAATGAATGTCTAGTTACATAATTTATTGGATTTTACCCATTTATTTCTACAATTTACACCAGAAAGGAGAAGCATGATAAGAAAAATTTCACACACATTCACATAGGCTACTGATTACTAAAAATTACTTATGAACAGTGCTCTTTAATTATCCACTTTAAAGTGATCCAAAATGTGTTAGCCTGATTATTCATTATATAATTTAATAGAACAAGCAAATCCTACCTTCTTTGTCCTCATCTTTTGGTCTACACGATAGCTAAGCAACTTCTCACAAGCATTCATTTTAACATCCATGACGCCATCATCTGTTACTGTTGACATTTCCAATAAAAGTAAATCTTTATTTTCCTCTATATCCTTTAATAATGCCCTTCTCTCTGATGGCAGTTCTTCCAGTTTTACAATATCGGTTTTATTGGCAACAACTATGAGTGGTTTATTGGTGAAAAGTGGTTTTATCGAGTCAAAGAGTTTGATCTGTTCCTCCATGGTATGACCACACTGCTCAGAAAGGTCTAGGAAATATAAAACACATGCTCTTAAATGGGCAAGTGCCGTAACTGCTTGCATTTCAATAACATTTCGTTCTTCAAGAGGATGATCCAAGATACCGGGTGTATCAATTACTTGCCAACGGAGATATTTGTAATCAGTATGACCAACATACAATGATTTTGTTGTGAAAGCATAAGGCTGTACTTCTACATCAGCTCTAGTAATTTTGTTCATGAATGATGATTTACCGACATTAGGGAAACCTAAAATAATTACAATCTATTAGGAAATCATTATACTTTTCTAATAAAAACACTTAAAAAGTGTAATCTTACAACATACCGCAGATTAATATTGTCCTAGTGTATGGATCAATAGAAGGTAAACGAGCCAAATGCTGCCGGACTTGTTCTAAATACGTTAAATTTGAAGCTTGTCTCTTCATAATGGTGGCCATACGTCCTAGTGCAGCCCTCTTAAGTTGCTTGCAGCGATATAACGAATCGCCATATTTTAATAGTCTTACATAATCTTTTGCAACATTATCAATTAGATGTCTCGCAGTATTTAGCTGACCTAAGGCTAATTTGTAATGATCTTTATCATAGAGGACATTCATTAAATCAGCATAAAATGGATGGACGTCATCTAATTTCGGGAATTCTGTTAGAATTTGAGTTAACCTATCGTGAAAACTTTGTTGTGAGAATTTTATTTTTCTCATATAAAAGGCTCTTATTCTTGTGATTTTATAATGTTTATGTACAACGGTTGGGGTTTTACGTTGTGTTTTTGAAAGTATTATGTCGATAAAATCCTAAAAAAAATTTTTGGTTAGTTCATTATAATACAGTGGGTACATTAAATTAAAATTACCTTTGCTGTGGGAACCACAGCAATTTTCTTAAAGTTGTAGAGCGACATTTTGATAATTCTATGTATTTACTATGGCTAAAAAAACTTATTATTTTAGAGCAATTTACATGTGCGTTTGACAATGTTAACGCACGTGTAGAAAAGAAATATTTTTCAACCAGGGTTGCCAACATGGTGAACATGACAAGGGGTATCTTCTCTATGGTTAAATAATATTGTTAAATAATTTATTTATTTAGTAAATAAATAAATAATAATACTTTATTAATTTTTATTTCATCAAAATCTCTAGATGCCTGTGTATCTATGATTACTTTACACTACCCAAGTTTATCTGATATACGTGTTATCTCACTAAATAGATAAAGAGTGTGTTTAAAGAGAACTATAAGTATTCTACACACGGGCTTATGTATTAACATTTCGGCATTAAAGTAAACTTGCGGAACGCGCAAATTATCTTACACTAATGTATGTCTATCTTCTGTGATTAGGTGTAAATTACCTACACTAAAGATGAAAGGTTTAACGAACGTATCTTCCAATTTTTTATTATAACCAAACAATTGTCATGAAAAATAACTTAAAATCGTGTTTTGCTTAAGTTGTACGCAGTTTTAAGATATATTAAACCAAGTAGTAACTAATAATACAGCACATAATAGCAACGATGTTCCCGAAACCCGATTATGACTGGGAAGCACACAACAGACAAGTTGTGCTGGAAGGAACAGCAATTTTGGAAAGAACTGGAGAAAGCATAGCCAGATCTAATGAAATTGCTATTGAGACAGAAAATGTTGGAAACGAGGTACTTAGCGAATTAGGAGAACAAAGAGAGGCTCTTCTACGTACCAGAAGTCACTTACAGAACGCCAATGAACAACTTAATCAGACAAAATCAATTTTGAGGAAAATGGGTAGAAATGTTATATATAACAAGTTGATATTAATATTAATTATAGTAATTGAAGCTGTAATTCTTATTTCATTAGGTTACTTAAAATTTTTTAAAAAATCTAGCAAATAACATCTATATTTAGCAGTAAACTAAAGATATTTGCTTCAATATATTTTATATATTTCTTTTATCTGCAATAAGTAATCTTTACATATTAACAAACATGTATATACAAATAAATCCAAAATTAAAACAACAGAATTTTAACATAATTTATTAATAACTTATTTCATGTTCTTTCTGAAATTTTTGATGCTACATTTCTTAGTTGTCCATAAACTTTCGACGGCGGCGCGCCTAATATTAAATTACATATTGCTCGTCTTGCCAATGCTATATTTTGAAAACTTCCCAAAATGTGTATCTTACTATCAGCCAAGACTATTCTAGTTTTTGTAACATTTTCTATAGTAAACTTCGTCCTGCCACTCTTTCCAGCAAGTCTTCCAATAGCTCTAGATCGGTGGTCTCCTTTTAATATTTTCACATCTTTGATTTCAAATGTTTCAACAAAGAGATCATCTAATCGTAGCAAAGCCAATGCATCTTCTACCTCGAAACCATATATAAATGCCTACAGGAATAGAAAAGTGATTATTTCGCAACATTTTTTTTAGTATAGGAATTTATATTTATAAGCATCAATGTTATTATAATAAAGAAATTACTGGAACAAACTATTTTGTTATATTGGTAGTATTTTACAATTATTTTAGTTCAAATAAATCAATAATCTGTAACTTGGTTAATTTTATAGTATGCCAATTATAAAAAATTATACTGCACGTAGTATATAATGTACACTTACTTTTACGAAATCAGCAGCTTTTTGCAGATTGGCAATATCTTTTGTCGCCTCACAAGTCTTAATTTCTACGTTTCTAGTTTTCAAATTAAACCTTATTTGCATCTGCAAGTGTTCTACTATTGGTGTGAAAATTTTTAACCAGTTTTCTTTTAGAGGTGTGTATCTATGTGATGGTACTGGTATCTTTCTCATATCATCTTTGTTTTCAGACAATGATTTAGTTTTCATTCGTTTCGAATTTGGAGGTTTAGTTTTACTCTTGCCTTCGATACCATTATGTATGTCAACTTCCATAGCATTGTCACCATTTGACGCTGTTCGTTTCTTCGATTTCTTTGGTTCAAAGTGGTCCATATCAATGTTAATATCACCCATATTTATTTTGTTTACTTAATAAATAATTTTAGAAAATTTGTCGAAATCGCGAACTCCACATGTAGCACCAAAGAATATATGTATCACAGAACACTTCATATATAGTGCAGTCAAGAAGACGAGAACTAGACAAGAGACTACTCTCTAGTCTTCTTGAGTGCACTATAAATATAAACATTTCTCATGACGTGCAAATAGTGGTATCTAGCATAGGCAATTTTTCATGATGTACTGCGCTTCCCACTGATATCAATTGAGCAGTATTACCTCGGAAGTAAAAAGATTTTAATGGCATTAACATTCACACGAATAATGATGAATTCACGAAATTTCGTAAACTTATGTTCTATTTATTTATTAACGTGAAACGTTTGCAATAATATGACCATTATGTTCATGTGAGGTTATATATTTAAATTATTCATTTAAAGTATTTTTAATCGGAGTATGATACTGTTGAAGTAAATGGATCGTCACATTCTATTTATGTATTATGATCAATAATCATCGTTCACTTATGATATATGTGACAGGAGATTCTAATTTTGAGCTACATTTTCTACTTAAAACGCCAGAAGTTAGTAATCAGGAAGTTACCAGTCAGTGTAAATAATTTAATTGGCATATATGAAAGTTCACTCCGAGTGCTTTGAAAATATCGTGCTTTGTATCGTATTAAAACTAGCCAACAATAAAGTTAGAAATACGAATATTGTACATTTTCCTAAACGTGTATTGAGCATCAATATTGATGCTTTTGTGAACGTATCTTATTTCTCGTTTCTTATTTTCAAAAAATAGAACACAAATAAAACAAACTAATTTAAAGAAATTCTACAAAATTTCGGTAATTCCCAGAGGTTTGCCAATGATAACTGAATAAAATAAGAGTTTTTCATATGCCGTGCTTAAGTATAATATAAATGAAGGCGGCATGGAATCTTGACAATCTTGTGTTCTTGTTCCTATAATTTCTTCGCTGAACACATATACCTCTTACGAACAGAGAAATATTAACTGTCAAGTGTCAAAGTCTTTTCACGTAAACATTACATGCATCACATGTCATAATTGTCATACGTTGTTACCAACACATAACCTCTTGAAATGGTCCTAGATTTTATCTAAACTAAGACAATATCAAAAAGTAAATGATATATCTTATTCAAGGAAAATGGAAAAGGAATCAGATATTGAGACAAAATATCAGAAATTAGCAGCGGAGTATTCTAAAGTATGTAAATGTTTAGATTCATGTTTTGATATTTGAGTAATTCTTTTACTTATTTTAAATGAAAATATAATTAATTTAGGTACGATCCCAGGCTACGGTTTTAAAAAAAGCAGTATTAGATGAGCAAACAAAAAATGTTGAGTTAACTGATCTAGTCAAAAAACATGAACAAACTATGCGGAAACGTGAACAAGAAATGGAAAGCTTGAATTTCAGAAATGAACAACTTACAAAACGAATTATGGTTTTGCAACAAGAGTTGCAAGTTAACAGTACTACTAGTAAAAAGGGTAAAAACAAATTTGCTGAAGCACCACCACAAAATGATATGACTGTTGTTAATGAAGAATTACAAAAGAAAATATTGGAGAATGCTCAGTTATTTAATAATGTAAGTTCAATTTAAATTTTTATGAATATGTATTACAATTTTTATATTATGGATTGATATTTGATTAAAGTAATATTAGCTTTAAAAAATTTTACTTTTCAAAACTATAAAAAATATATGTATATGTTTCTTTACAAAATAAAGACACAAGTTAATACTATTAGCATAAGGAAAAAATGTTTTTTTCTAACAGAGAGGAGCTTGGAGATTATTATTTAGATCTGTTGCTATCAATTTATTATTGCAGGTCGCCGAAAAGGAGAGTGAGCTAATTGAATGTAAGGAAAAAATAAAAAGCTTAGAGAATTTAATATCTAATCTAAGGAAAGAGTTGGTTTATAAGGAGGATTGCCATAGGCAAGAAAGAACAAGTTGTAAAACAGAGATTGAAGACTTGAAGAAAATAATAGAAAAACTGTCTACTGGTAGTAATAGTAGTAACCACGGCAAGGCTGTGGATAATGGCTTAGAAGAAAATGTATGTATTTTTCTTGTGAGGGAGAAAATTTTAAAGAACTGCACATACTTCTAATATTGTAATTCAAATTTGAGATTCATATATATGTACATTTCAACACATACTGGTTATTGATTTGACCAAATAACTTGGTACCATATACAATAAATCGAACAATCAAACAAAGGCAAATGGTAGAGTATACAATCATGCCCTTATACATCTACAGTATTTGAATATACTTCAAGTATATTAAGAAAATATAATGTTAAGCTAGCATATAAATATTGCAATACTAAGAAGAAATTTTTTACAAAACTAAAAGGTAAATTAGAACCAAAAGATGAAATACAATATACAAAATATATTGCGAAAATTGTAGTAGCACATATATAGGCCAATTAAAACAATACCTACATAACAATGTATGCACGTGGATATAATACAAAAACATTAAATCCAACAGTATTTACAAAACATGTATTGGGATTAGACCTTTAACATTATTAATATACATATTTAGGAACAATCATAAAACTACTACCAACAAACAATATATGAAATGCGACAGATTAAAAGATATAATACAGCCTCATTGACATACACTAATAATTGTAATTCCCCTAAAGATGAACATTATATAAAATTAAAATGTAAGAATTAAAACGTGTTATTAATCTAGTATTTTTAGTATATTAATTGGAATGGCAATACAATATCTAAAGACGTATCTAAATTTTCTACAATAATGATGATAATAATAGGCTTATTATTAGAATATTAATATTTCAGTCGGTCATAAAGGGTTACAACAAAATTATTTGTAACGAACGAATTATACTATAAAATTCATGTATAAAATTAACGAATTCTAACGAATTAATTAAAAGAATTCTAATAGAACAATTAAAATAAACAATATACCTAGGCAAATGTTAAACATGAATCACCAATTTAGTTTGTCACAGAAGACGATTAGAGTACATATTTTTAAATTCTTCATTAATTAACTGAACAAAACTTAACTAACCATAAGTGGTAACTTTTAGAGGTACTACTGCCAAGTTGCCATTGTAATATATAAAAAGTGGAATTTTATTGCTTGAAAAATTTTCATTTTGCAAAATAAGCTGAGATAATTCTTTTGAAATAAAATGAGAATTGTGTAATTATTTTTTTTTTGTAAATATATCAGTAATTTATTCTCAATTTGTTTTTAATTATTATCAATTTAATTCTATTGGTGTTGGTTTTCCCCTAATACCAACAGAATTAATTGATTGAAATTGGTATTTTAGGCATAACGCATGACTGCTTTATTTCCCAAAATAATGTTTTAAATTAAAGTTTGAGGTGATTAAAATACTTACTCTTTAAAATATTGCTCCTTACCCCGATGCAGAGTGTTTCAATAGAGTGCGATACACTAAACTTTTTATTATATGTAATACTCATGTAATTATATAATTATATACACAGTTTATATGTAATACTTTCCTTAATACATAAGTTTTTACATACTTGCATTACCATTTTAGTTTCGTAAATAGTCTAAAAGAACCATCAAACGCTAACCTAACTTCTGCAATTATCTAATGCTTTTGGATGTACTGAAATATAAAAATTCTTATTTTAAATAATACATGTCAGCTAATCTGAATTAAATGTTTTAAATGGCGTCCTTTCACAACTTATTTTTCGAAAAAAGTAAATTACTTGACGTTATATCGGAATATCGAAATCCAAACTTTCCATGACATGGAAATATACACCCTGTATATTCCAATATACAGGGTGTATATTGGAATAACATTTTAAAGAGTCCCAGTACCCTAAAACTATTGTTTAAGACATTCTTAAAGAATATTTTTAGAAGTAAAGTGGCCTTGCGATATTTATTATTAACTATATAATATACTGTCCATCAAGAATAGGAAAAAGTATGAGATTCTCTAGGTTGTAGATAATTTGTATTTTTTCTAGGTTAAATTTTGGAAAAACGAAGCAGAAAGGTGGAAAGTCGAATGCAACTTGCTGCGATCCAAGCCGGATTCTAGCGACAAACTGGTAAATTACTATGAGAATCAGTTGAGCAAAATCTTGGAAACCAACGTAATGTTGCAATCAGAAATAAGAACCCTGTGGGCGGAAAATATGTCGTTAAAAACTCGATTAGACCATATCAGTGAGGAGTACACCAAAATGAAAAATAATATGGAGATAAGCTATGAAGAACTTATCACCACGAATAATAATTATAAGAGCCAGCTGGACGCGATGACAGAGCATCTGGCTGCGCAGAACGAGAAGATCACTAATCAGTGTGATGAAATTCAAATTTTGAAACATAAACTGTCATTAAAGAAATAATTTATGGTAATGTATACGATATCAGTATATAGAATTACGTTGGAATGGCACCATTTATCCATGGGACTTTAACCATAGGTTTTAAAAATGAGCAGAAGGCTATGTTGTATGTTCATATGTAAGTCACAAGATCAACACTGAGTGTTTTGTATATTTTCACCAAATATATATTTGTTATAAATTTTCTAACAGAAACACTGTTGGCTTATAAAGTACACAGTAATACTTAAATTGTGTGATTCAGATCAAAGATAATTCAGGTCCGTATTAAAATTATATATGTTTATTCTTTTCTCTTGAAAACAAATACAGGTTCGGCATATTATCTGAATAGTAATTAATATACGAGTAACTAAATCGCAATAATATTGCACCGCACCCTCGTTCATATCGAGGGTACCTCCGGAGCTTGTCTATAGAGGCTTCTGATCAAAAAACCAAAGTTACCACGTTGTTCGCAAGGGTCGATTTACTATATTGATTTTGTTAAAATTCCGAAATTCGAACGAAAAGCATTTCATACATCGACCTAAAAATTTCGTAACACACACGAAAACAGCCGTTTAATAAATAGAGATAAGAGTAATTTAATTAATTATATATATATATATGAGTATGTATAAGAGTATAAATATAAGAGTAATCTATATGATGATAGATTTATAAATTGTCATTCAAAATTAGGATGGAGAAATCGGTACAGTGTTGGACATCTTGAAAGTTTTTTCCAGTGTTTTTTTACGTCACTAAAAGTTCTGCCTATTTTTATTTCTTGTTAAACAGACTGAGAAAGATCGGAAAACGATAAACACACGCAAATACAATTTTTATTAAATACAGCAGTAAATATCATGAAAATAACCGAAGGAGTAGATATAAGTCGAAATAAAAAACTAGAAATTCATTAATCATTCTCTTTGCCCTCAGTTAAACTTAATTGCTCCAAATGCAAAAGGGAATCAGGTTCGCTACCTCTTGCTAGCCAATACTCATCCACTGATGATTGTCGATCCATTCTTGGCTTAGACTTTTTAGAGGAAACTTTACCTTTACAAAAAGGGATCAGATTTTCACAACACCATATGTTCCTGAAAAAATCAATTTGCTGGATAGAATGGGAGTGTATGGGAGTAGATTTTTGTGAATCAATGTTCTATAATAACAGGTGTAAACAAGAATAAGTTAAAAAAAAAACCGACAAAAAAAAAGTATCAACTAAAAAGCAAGAGATAGATGTTTTCTACAACAATTTAATACTTATCTGTTGTTCCGTTTAATGCGATTAAGAAATTATTGTTTATTATGTATTTATTATTAATTGCTTTATATAATGTTGAAGCTATTTTTTAATTACCAATAATTTCTTAATTACATTAAATGGAACAACAAATAAGTATTCAGTTGTTGTAGAAAACATTTATTTCTTGCTTTTTAATTAAGTTGCATTTTTTTTTTGGAGTCGGTTTTTTTTAAACTTATTATTTTATAATTTTAAGTCATGGGTACACCTACTAAGGATGCTTTACGAATGAGAAAACAACGGCTATTTGAATAAGGAGTTCGTTGTATATCTTCGAAGTCCAAGATCCAATGAAATTAAGATAGGACCACCTTGGATGATGCCAACTTTGTTGGCGAAACGCGCGTCCAGTGTAGTGTATAATGTTTTGTGGAAAAATAAGTCAGTGTTATAAATGAAACAGTTCTATCTTAGAAAGAGATATGCAGTTATCTCGGAAGGAGACACACACTGAAAATACACACACTTATACCTAAAAACACCTAGTGTTGGCACATATTTTAGTAAAATCACTGAAAATAATGACGATGAAACCTTTTTCAAATTCCTTTTCTCATGTTCAATTTTTCAATCAATTTTCTACAGAAAAGGTAGTGTTTCTAAGAGCTTAAGTAGCCCAAACTGCAAAGTTGTCCAAATTAATGGCCAGCTAGGGTCCTAGACCATACACCATTATACTTTTTCTTGTGGTGCTCTTTCAAAGACTTACAGCCTACCTAGTGTATCAAAATCTTAAATTCGGGCGACATAAAAAACCAAGAGTTTTCATAGAGTGGTCATAGAGTTACATCGGCTATAATTCAAGCTATGTCTAGAAGGAAATTAGTAAAACAGTATGAAGCTTCTGTAGATAGTGCTAGTGACAATTTTGAAGGGTTACTATGATCAGTTTCACACTTTACTGTTGTAAGTAATTTTGAAATTTATTTATTTAATTACTCAATTAACTTATAACCGCCCTATGCGCAAACACCCTGTATAACATATAAAACAACATACTATCGATGAATTTGTTTTTATGTTACGACTTTTTACTCGTCTTTTTTTATCATCATCATTAGGTCATCAGTCCTAAGACTGGTTGGACGCTAACCTCTAGCTTCTCCTATCTTGTGCTAACCTACGCATTTCGCTAATTGTGCTACAACCTACATCCCTTACTATTTGCGAGCAGTAGTCTAATCTAGGCCTACCTCTGCCTTTCTTCACTCCTATTTCTGCCTCCAAAATATCGCGGACTATTCCCCCATGTCTCAGCAAGTGGCCTACCATTCTATCTCTTCTCTTCTGTATGTTTTTCCACATACTTCTTTTTTCGCCGACTTTCTCCAATACTTCTTCGTTTCTAACCCTATCAGTCCATGGTATTTTCATCATTCTTCGGTAACACCACATCTCAAAATCTTCTAATTTCTTCCTACTTGCTTCCCCTACCGTCCAGGTTTCGCAACCGTAGAGTGCCGTGCTCCATACAAATTTTTTCAAAAATCTCTTCCTTGTTTCTAAGTCTATTACCCCCGAGCATAAAAGTGCTTTCTTTTTGTTAAAAGCTCTTTTTATAATAAAATAAAATGTGTAGAGGTCGAGGAAATTCTGGGACACCCTATAGATTATTTGGACTAAAAACCAATATAAACACATATTTATGTATAAACGATTCGGTCCATAATGTATTTATAAGTTATCTATGTAATCAATTTTCAAAATTAGTTGGAATAGATAAAATCTTTCGACAAAATTTGGTATAGAAAATTGGACGAAAGTATTATGATTTCATAGTCAACTAACGTGGTGAATAAACACGCAAAAACATTTATCCAAAATACGGGCCTGATTTGTTATTGAGATTATTCATCTAGGTTTTATTGAATTGTGTCGCTCCTATTCTAATACAGTATTTGTTTTATTTATTATATTCTATAAAACATTATTAAATAATTGTTTGCTAGTTCACTGTTGTTCACTTTTAATATATGTATGCTTATTCCAGAAAGAATGTATATAAATAAATGCTATGTAGTTGCAGTCATGTAATTTTAATTATTATTGAAAATAAAGCAATTGCGACTGTCGTATTTTTAATACATCTCGTCTATATAATGTGTAACCTGATTCTGCTTTTATGTATAAGGTAAGTTGAGATGAGCTGGTCGAGAAAGCAGTGGCGTACATTCTTCTTTTAATGATAGGTAAGGTAGGTACACTAAAAAAGACAAAATTTTATATATGAACATATCACATATGTATATGGAAAATGAAAGATCCATATACCATCGACAATATAATTTATGAAATACTAAACAATAAAGGTCCTAATATAGACCTCTGAGGTACACTGGATGTTGGCCACACGGTACTGTTGACCATAGTATTCAACATATTGGTGTCAGTACTCAAGGCAGGATCTGAAGAATGCGTAAAATTCAAATTTTATAATTTTTTCTTATCTACTTAAAATTAGGATTTTACTAAACTATTTAACAGGCTTGATTGTGGGATTTTACTTTTAAAATAATAAAAAAAAAGAATCTGGATATTGAGGTAAACTACGTTATACAAAAAGATTTGGTGTTGTTGATCTGTCTTTAATGAAGCGATGTTGGTATTGTCATGCTATTTTTTATAGAATGCGATAATATAATGTCAAACTACATAAAATAATTTCAAGGCTTTAGATACATCGTTCATTGCAATAAGAGGCCTATAATATTCTGTATTGTTTTTATCACTTAAATATAAATATGACACATTTTAACAGAGTTGGAAAAATATTTAATCTCTAATAAATAATAATCTCTCTTACTAATCTACAACCTTTTTTTTTTTTGACATGCGGAAAGTGTAATTTTATGTTAGTATCTCATTGAGTATTTGTCCAGTTAATGTAGCCACATCATTTTTTTTTTGTGAAAGTAAAAACCAATAAAAACGTTTCTAATTGCCTGACATGCTTAAAATTAGTTAAAACTTTTGTTTTTCACTTCGCTGAACTATTTTAATCAATCTGAGATTAATTTAATTGGTGTCCACTGTGTTACTTATTCCAACGAAATAAACGAATAAATTTCCTGAATTTTTCTAAGACGAAAAATAATTCGTTTAATAATCCATAACTTGTTTCCAATAAAATCCATAAAATGATTGTCGATGTACATTGATTGAAATATGTTTACTAATAAAAAAAGGTCTCTTCTCATCTAGGTCATTATCCAAAAATGCTATCTCAAAAGGAGCAATTTAGGCAGGTCCCTCGCCTTCTCTAGGATAACAGGGGTCCCTAATATAAGGTACCTCTTCTCCTCCAATGCGGGGCAGGTGTAAAGAAGACGATTCGAGGTTTCCTCGTCTTCTTTACACTATCTGCAGGCCGGGCTGTTAGTCAGCCTCAGCTTGTGCTTATATGCATTCAGACTACTATGGTGGCCCGTTATGATTCCCACCCGGGTCCTGGCTTTGTGCCTGTTCAATTTAATGAATTCTTGGGCCCATTTCTCAATCTCTGAGTATTCGATGAAGAGTTTGGTTATTCGACAACCCGTTACTTCTCTCCATCTTTTATTGTGCTGGTCTCTTGTTCAGCCATTGATGCGGTCTCTGATCCGATTCCGACTTATTCCCACTGCAGGTTCTGGTCCATAGAGGTTTTACCTGGTGCCTAGTCTGGCAAGGTCATCTGCAATTAGATTTCCCTTAAAGTCATTATGCCCAGGTATCCATAAGAGTTCCACCGGTCCCTTCCCTGCCAAGTGGTTTAATGCTTCATAGCAATTATAGACCAGCTTCTTCTTTGTCGTTGCTGAATTCAGGGCTGCCAACGCCGCTCTGCTATCCGAGCAGACACATACCTTCTCCTGGGTCCGATTTTGGTCGGCCCCCAGAACACCGTATGTAATTGCAACCAGCTCGGTCTGGTGTGCGGTATTGTATTTGCCCAGGGGGAAGGTTTTACCTATCCCATCGCGTCGCCTATATACCCCCGCACCCGCTTTGTTCCCACTCTTGGCTCCATCCGTGTACCAGATGTCTCCATTGAATTTTATTATTAAATAGTACAAAATAATAATGAAGAATTATTAAGAACTAATGAATGTGAAGAAAAGTAAATAAATAATATGAAAGCTCAATAAATCCCATAAAAAAGTGCAAGTATAAAGCTTAAAACTAAGTTAACAGGATCGTTAACTTAGTTAATTTGAATTTATAAATATTTTAGATATGTACTTCTCCCTTTTGAGGGATCAGAATATGAAAGATAAGTTCCAGGAGAAAACATATCAGTTAATAAATAAAGCGAGTAAGGACGAAATCAAGAACGCAGAAACTGAGTGGGAGGGTATCAAGAATAGTCTAGATTCCGCGGCTACGGACGTTTTAGGACACGATAAAAGGGAAGCTAGGAAGCCCTGGATAACGGACGAAATCTTAAACTTAATGCAAAAGAGACGAGACTACAAAAACAGACGAGACGAAGAAGGACTGAAAACGTATAAGGCAATAAAGTGGGAAATCATTAGAAAATGTAGAAAAGCGAAAGAACAATGGATAGAGGAGAAATGCAAAGAAGTAGAAGATAAGTTGCAAGTAGGTAAGACCGATGAGGCTTACAAAATAATTAAGAGGAACTTCAGGGATATAGGAACAATAAGTAGAAATGTTAGGAGTCAATCGGGGGACATACTGATAGGAAGAGAGGAGAAAGCGGATAGATGGAAGCAGTACTTAGGAAATTTATACGAGGGTCAGGAATTAGGAAAGATATTAGAGGAAGAATCTAGCATCGATAGGGAAGATGTAGGAAAACCTATATTGAGAGAGGAATTTGAAATAGCACTAAGGGGGCTAAAGAATAATAGAGCGCCGGGTGTAGATAAAATACAGGCGGAAATTTTGAAATGTGCGGGACAAAAAGTAGTAAATAGGATGTTTGAACTGGTAAAATACATATACGAAACGGGCGAGATGCCGGAGGATTATAAGAGGAACATTATCGTTACTATACCGAAAAAGAGAGGAGCCGACAAATGCGAGAACTTTAGAACGATTAGCCTAACTTCCCATGCGTCAAAAATCCTAACTAGAATAGTGCAGAAGAGGATGGAAAATAGAGCGGAGGAAATACTAGGAGAAGACCAATTCGGGTTTAGGCGAAATAGGGGAACTCGCGAAGCTATTCTGGCGCTAAGAGTAATGTTAGAGAAAACAATAGAAAAAGGAAAGAACGCTTATATAGGATTTGTAGATTTAGAAAAATCTTTTGATAACGTAAGATGGGAAAAAATGTTCGAGATACTAAAGAGCGCGGGAATGAAGTATAGAGATAGGAGAGTAGTACACAATCTATACATAGAGCAAACTGCTGTTATAGAAGTAGAAGGGGAGGAAAGGGAAGTAGGTATTAGGAAAGGAGTAAGACAAGGATGTACGCTATCACCACTAATTTTTAATCTGTACATCGAAGAGGCGATTAATGTGGTAAAAGATAGAGTGGATTTCGGGATTAAAGTACAGGGACAGAAACTAAAAATGCTGAGATTCGCGGATGATATAGCAGTATTAGCATCTAGTAAGGAGGAACTAGAATCAGCATTGAACGAAATGGAGGCAGTGTTGACAGAGGAATACGAAATGAGGGTGAATAAAAACAAAACTAAAGTGTTAGTGTGCAGAGGGCGCGAGAGCAGAGCAAAAACGAAAGTACAAATTAATAATGAAAGATTGGAGGAAGTTAAAGACTTCACTTATTTAGGAAGTAAAATAAATTGGGATGGAAGAAGCGATAAAGACATAAAACAAAGAATAGCGCAGGGTCGAGTAGCTTTTAACAAAAAGAAAGCACTTTTATGCTCGGGGGTAATAAACTTAGAAACAAGGAAGAGATTTTTGAAAACATATGTATGGAGCACGGCACTTTACGGCTGCGAAACCTGGACGGTAGGGCAAGCAAGTAGGAAGAAATTAGAAGCTTTTGAGATGTGGTGTTACCGAAGAATGATGAAAATACCATGGACTGATAGGGTTAGAAACGAAGAAGTATTGGAGAAAGTCGGCGAGAAAAGGAGTATGTGGAAAAACTTAAAGAAGAGAAGAGATAGAATGGTAGGCCACTTGCTGAGACATGGAGGAATAGTCCGCGATATTTTGGAGGCAGAAATAGGAGTGAAGAAAGGCAGAGGTAGGCCTAGATTAGACTACTGCTCGCAAATAGTAAGGGATGTAGGTTGTAGCACAATTAGCGAAATGCGTAGGTTAGCACAAGATAGGAGAAGCTGGAGGTTAGCGTCCAACCAGTCTTAGGACTGATGACCTAATGATGATGATGTACTTCTCTTTCGCCGTGGCCATTGTCATGCAATTGCATCAAATAAAAACATGATTTATAAAAAATCGATCAGGCGTACTTTTAAAAATGTATTGATTAGGTCCCTAAATTTTTATTTAAAAAATTGATAATAAAATTTTGCCGTTATCGATATCGAAAACTAATTAAAAAATGCCTTGAAAATCTGAGTTTAATCCTGAACTTCGTCGTCCTGTACGTCAGTAGACTTCTTGATTTAAGGCTTAAAAAATATTTTCAGTTGTAAAATATGGATTTGACAAAGGTGTCAAATCCATATATATACATATATATACATATATATATACATATATATATATATATATGTATATATATATATATATATATATATATATATATATATATATATATATATATATATATATATATATATATATATATATATATATATATTGTGTCATTTGTTAGGATAAACTTTTCACAATCAACATCCTTTATCGAGGAATATTACTAGGAATAGATAACAGAATTTTCATTGAAAGTGGAAGCAGAATTAAAACTTTGAATTAAGTTGTGGTAACGCAATTTATTCTAGATGTGTTCAGGTTCAGACTGCAAATACCAATTCAAGAATTGCCCTCGCGATTCCCCTCTGCCAAAAACAGACACGACCGTGGAAATGTCACGAAAAGTGTCTCCAAGGACAACATGCAGCCGCCATCCAATATCGCGCTTATTCCCATCCTCCAGCCTCGCAACTGCAAATGAACGTCTATCAGATAACCGTCTTTATTAAATAAAGATAAATTTTGGTCGACCACGAAAACACAATTCTGTATATCTCATTTGTGCGAGTCCGTAGTTGAATTTCCATATAATCCCATCAACGGCATGCACGTCCCCATTGTGGCCCTCTGCTATCAGCGAAAAGGGATTATGGAACAAATTAGAGCCTTTATTTACTGATCGGATATATCTCGGCGATATAATGCGTCTTCTACTTTTTGCTTGGAATATAGTTGCTCTTGTGACAGTCTGATGGATATGCTCTATTTGGTTTAAATATTAATCGCAGCATGCAGATACACAGTTGTCTAAATGGAACGTTGTATATATATATATATATATATATATATATATATATATATATATATATATATATATATATATATATATATATATATATATATATATATAGGATGTTTATCAAATTGAAGGTTTATTTAAGCCATACTATACGAAAAAATTTTTTTAATGGCAAAAATATAAAAATTGGCTTACTATTACAAATATGTCTCGTTATTTTGTACTTACTCGTACTCAAGTAAGGACTCTTATTTTATATTTAACAAGTTTTCTAGTAGTTTTTCTTTTGGATGTATAATGAAGTATGGAAACGTAATAAAGTCTTTGGAATAGTTAGATCAATTAAAAGCCGATTTTATCAAAAACTATGTCATAAAATATTAAATACAAACCATTCATAGTTCCTAGAAATCTAACAGAAGGCGCTAATAGTTTATTGGAGAAGGGAAATTTAAAGGTAATTCCAAGGTGACTGTTTTATTGTTAAGGGAATTCTGTATATGTTTTTTTGCGAAAATCGAGAGACCAGTAAATTTTGCATTTAAAACTATAATACAATAATATCCTATTCCCTATAGTGGATTATTTTATGGATTAATTATACACGAAGGTAGATCCTAGATTATTCAGTTCCAAATACGTTCCCAAAGTGATTAACCATGGACCTAAACTTGGACGTTTAGGTCCAAACGTCTGATGTGCAAAGTACCTTGTAAATTTGCTTTGGTAGAAACTTATGTAGTAAGTCATTTTACACCCCCTGTGAGTAACTCATGGTACTTGTGATTTTTACGTAATTGATAAGTCAAACAGCAAAGTCTATATTAATTTAGACCACATTCTAATTAATTATGAGCACTATTTGCTAATACTATACCATCTAAATTGTTTGTTATGCTTACTGACGAAAAACAACATTGAATCTCACTGATGTTTAGCTGCTATTTAAGAAAAATTGCAATTATTAGTGTATTTGTTTGTAGATTTGTGTGACAAGTATGTTACTTGTTAAACAAATACTTACTTAAAAATAAAATAAACAGTTTTAAAACCTTAAAACGGACTCTTCCGCACGTAGAACATCTCTATCTCGAAATTGAGTGGCCGAGAAATAAACCAACACACAAATGCAGAATATATGTTTTATGAGACAGTTTTACTTTTTTCAATTTTTCTCAAATAGTCCACCATCGTGCTTTCTCATGACCCATGGACAGGGTGGAGTCAATAGGTGTCATCTGGGAGACGTCTCCGATCAGAATCAGTCAAAACCTGATCGATTCGACACGATTTAGTTGAGTTATCGTACTAATAAAAAAAATTCTCAATTAGTCCATGATCGTGCTTTCTCATGACCCATGGACAGGGTGGGGTGTGTCCTATCCACCTCAATATCAATAGGTGTCGTCTGGGAGACGTCCCCGATCAGAATCAGTCAAAACCCGATCGATCCGACACGATTTAGTTGAGTTATCGTGCTAACAAGAATAAATAATGCCGACGACAACGATACACACACACCACACAAAAAAATTTTGTTTTACACGATCACATTACTTTTCCGCGTATAGTGGAGTGCGGAAAAGTAATACCTACTTGGAAATAAAAACAGTAAAACAACGTGGAATACTAGATCTCTAGACATTGTCGGTAATTCTGAAGTGTTCGTCCTTCCCGATAACACGAAAAAATCTCATGAAATTAATCTTCATCTTAATAATATTTCATCAATATTACTTACACCTGAGCAGTGATATAATGACTTATTTCACTTAAATTATATTGGCACTGAAGATGTCATGAGATATATGTATTAATATGATCGAAAGCTATCAGCTCTGACAATATTTCTCTTAATGTGCTTAAATTAGTAATACATAATTCATTAAATAATATTACTTTTATTATTAATACATCTATTTTAACGTCCATCTTTCATAAAGCTTAGAGGAATGCTCACATTATTCCTATACCAAAATGTAATCCATCTGAATTTATTAATCTTCGTCCTATTAGTATTTTTGCAACTATTTCAAAGGTGATAGTATTAAAAACACAAATATCAATATATGTTTTAAATAACAACATTATCCCTTCGTTTCAGTCAAGCCTTAGATCACAACATAATACTACTACTGCTTCTATACACATGTACCTTAGACGACATTCTTAAGGCCACTGATAACCATAACGTTTCTAGATTATAGCAAAGCTTTTAACACCTTAGAACATAATACTTTCTGTAATAAGCTTAGGTATTTTGGCTTGAATATCCCAACTGCTTCTTATATTTATAGCTATTTAACTGAGTGTACACAGCAAGTGGTTAAAGACTAATGTGTCTGTTGTCTTACCCATAACTTATGGAGTCCCTCAGGGCTCTATTCTCGGTCCTCTATTCCATATATATATTTCTAATTTTTATAAATATCTTAAAGGTTGCAGCGTACATCACTACGCTGATGATTTTTAAGTTTATAATAGTTGTACTGATGACATAAATGTATCAAATGGAGTAATTAATAATGACTTTAATTATTTATTAAATGTATCCGCTGCTCATAGATTAAAGGTGAATCCAGGTAATTCAAAGGTTATAATATTTGACCCACAAAAAAAAAAGACAATATCAGAGATAAAAGTTGAATATGGCGATATTTATTTAGACATTACTAACGAATACCAACATTTGGGTCTCCGGCTTGACGACGAATCAAAATTTTCTAAACATGTAAGTAAATGTTTTACGTCAAATATCATATATTACTTTAAAACAACATTATCCGCACAGGCTCACAACTAAAAATTAATCTGTGTAGTTCTTTAATTGTTTCAAAATTATCTTACTGTAATTGCATATATGGACCTGTTCTTAGAGATATATACATATATGGTACGCTTACAAAGAATTGAAAATAGTTGTTTTATGTTTGCGTATGGTGTAAAAAAATATGAACGTCAGATTAGTAAGTTAATCCATAATAAATATCATCTTAATCTTGAAAGTACTCGAAAATTACATTTATTACATATAACACAGCATATTTCAAAAGATAACACTTTTGAATATTTATACAAAATATTAAATACGAAATCCAAATCCATCCAAATTTAAACCATGCTATTCATATGTTAGAAATTCCACGCCACGCCACTACTTTGTATACCAGACGTTTTATTTATCAGGCTTGTAAAGAACATAATTCTCTTCGTTCTGAGGCAAAGAAATATTCAATCCTGATATTAATTTACAGGTAAATAAACACAAATTATTATTATTATAAGCATAAGTTATTCTAACAAATCAACGCTAAAGTCATCTGAGTTGCTTAACATATTTTTCCGATTTCTATCACATCTTAATAATATATATATAGATGATATTTTAATTTTAAAATTGAGCCAGATTGATTATTATACGTAAATTTTTAAAATTCCGGATTTTTAAAAATAGACTCAGATGAAAGAGAAATAATAACTTCTTAATTTACTCCGAATACAGTTCTATGGAGATAGGGACAGGGATTTGTGAACATCAGATAATATTGACAGGACATTTTTTGTTACAGGAAATCTCACGGCTGAGAAATATTCGTTCATGTTGTAAAATCAAATTGTCTCTTTTATACAACACGTATAAAATGATAAAATGAACGCGTATATGCTGATGAATTAATACAGAATTCTATGTGTCTGATTCTATAGGCCCTGATTTCTATAGAATTTTGTTTTAGTAGGATGAAACTACTTCACACTTTGGTGAAAACGTTCGAGTTTCTGAATGTGTCACCTCATAATCATACAAGAAATTGGTTCTTAAAGTTTGTCCATGTCCTATAATTAATACTCTGTAGAATTAGCTTTATCCTCTTTATCCATATCTATCTACAAAACTATTCTTCCGGTAGCAAACAAGTTTCCAACATACGAGGGTGAGTTAAAAATTATTCGCAATGTAGCTATAACTTTTATTGCAATACAAATAGGAAACTGAACTTAACACCATTTTTCAATATAGTTCCCTTGCTTTTTAACGCACTTGGTTCATCGTTGCACAAGCTTCCTGATGCCTTCAGAAAAGATTTTCGGCTGAGCAGCGAGCCTCGCATGCACCGCGTCCTTCACGTCTTGGTTCGAGGTGAATTGACGGCCCCTTAATG
Source organism: Rosalia funebris (assembly GCA_037954035.1). Taxonomy (NCBI): domain Eukaryota; kingdom Metazoa; phylum Arthropoda; class Insecta; order Coleoptera; family Cerambycidae; genus Rosalia; species Rosalia funebris. The sequence continues at coordinate 13,741,641 of JAZFAV010000016.1, read as the reverse complement.
CCTCCTTGAGCGGAACAAACAAGTGGTAGTCAGAAGGGGCTACGGAGGATGAGCCATTACTTCAAACTTGAGTTTCCGGAGCGTTTCAGTAGTGTGGGCAGCAGTATGTGGACGGGCATTGTCTGGCAACAATACAACACCTTTCGACAGTAGTCCTCGGCGTTTGCTTCGAATTGCAGGCTTTAGCTTGTGAGTAAGCATCTCACTGTAAGCATCTGCTGTGCCTCTCTCCTGATAATGTTCCAATAGTCACCCGTCTGTCCAACAGAACCATGTCATGTGCACGCTCAATGTTGTCATCATTTGTGGCCGTAGATGGTCGTCCGGCTCCTTCATCATGCGTAACACTCATGCGACTATTGTTGAATTTTTCAATCCATTCGTAGACACTCCGTAGCAGCAAGACATTGTTCCCGTATTGTGCAGAAAGTCTTTGTTGGATTTCGGCCACTGATACACCTTCCGACCACAAAAATCGGATCACTGCTCATTGTTCGTCTTTGGTGCAAACTTTTAATGGAGCGGCCATGATCTATCTGCAATAAAAGGAACACACATTGAGGAATTAGGATCGAAATTCCATAGCAGGACCACACCAACATAACAATAAAATAAACGAGGACAGAGATCAGTATGAACAAGGTAAAAAGAGTTATGTCAATATTGCGGATAATTTTTAAATTGCCCTCGTATTTCCCATTACCTCCTTATTTCCTTCTGTTTTTGACGTGTTTTATAGGTCTATTAAATTAATAACATTTTATTTTTATTATTATTATTAGTCTTATATTATTTTCGATGTTCCCGATATTTCGATGTATAGGTTTCCGTAGTTTCATAATAGTTTTCATTCTATAGAAGTGTAACTTACAAAACCGTCGGGAGTCAGACACGGAGTGTGCCATATTAACCACGTATTAGAGAGCCTCTCATATGCCATCGCGATCCGAGGGGTGAGATTCTATAATTATTATTCGTTATGGAAAATGAATAATGAACTCATTCGTTAAATTTTGGTCTCAGTAGACCACAGACGGTGACACGCGTATCCTCTGTTATTTTCTTTTGACATAAACACGCACATGGGAGGGTGCCATTCATTGCACTAATAATCCCAATAACACGCTTTGCAGAATATTAAACCATGAACTGGTGCAGACCACACAACTGCCGACGAACGTGAAAGGGGTGGGTGGGTGGAAATATACGTCGGGGCACATCTTACTTAACAGATTCGCGAAAAAAACTAATTGCGATACAAAGAAGACAGGGAACCGGAAACGAGGAAAATAGTAGATGTGTCTAATGTTATTCAGGAAATATTTTCTGGTACTTGTTGTTGAAAACCTAGTTAGTGATAATGATAACATAACTAATATCTGCGAATAAATCGTAAATGAGTAAAAGTCAGGGACGTATTCATGACACGACGGTGACATACACATAGAAATATATGATAAACAATAAATCTTTTGATTTTATAGTATCAATGCGTGCACACTTCTACCAATTTTTCTGCATGTATGCTTATGCCAATTTGGTACAAAAGCCCGTCTATATTCTCAGAGCGCCAGACATAGTTCAGTATATTTGCATTGATGATTCCTGATAAAGATACAATCGCGATATGCAGTTCCGAAACGATTTGCTGCTCTTAACTGAGAATCAATCAGATGGCAATAATTCCTTTATACTTTTAGTCATTTGGTAGTTTTACCTAGAAAGTTTTCCAGGAGATTTGAAAATGGGTAACTTTATAGATTTGGATGTGCTCTTTCCGAATTTTAACTTTGCCACCTCGTATCTTTGCCGCTCGCGCCGCCATATTATTGGCGCAATAGTGCGCTTTAACAAGCTTTCCGGAGCCCCCAGCTTCGGAAAGCTTGTTAAAACTTATTTCTTGCAAATGCAAAAAGAGGTGCCAGAAAGCCTGTGGATGCAGAAAGGTTGGATTAAAGTGCGCCGTTATATGCACGAATTGTAGTGGCACCTGTGATAACTCGCAAGTTCCATTACAAGATAGCGATGAAGAGGAAGAAACGGAGACTATTTTCGAGCAAACGTATGATGAAATCGAGAACGAGGAGGATTGCGATGAAACTGATAATCCCATCGCAGATGATGTGGAAGAAATTTCGGCCTGTGATGTTTCGATCGGTACTAAAGATAATGAACTCGCAACACCTGGTCCATCAAGAACAGCGAAGCGAAGGAGAATGCACTAAATTTTGGAATAGTGAATTGCATGTGGATTAGGCCTAGTGGGGATACCACGATAAAAAAACGCGCCGCTTACTCTACTTCAAGGTGGTGTGGAAATGAATTTCTTGGCCAAAACGCGTGTTGAACTACACTTTGCGGCGCTCGTACGCCAAAACTATTGACTTTACGAAAAAAAAGGTAATTACGTAAATTGTGGAAAGTTTTCTCTAGTTTCATTTTGTATATAAATGTTTTTATCGTGAAATAAGTCGGAAAGGAGATATTGTCAAAAAATTGCTTTTAGACGTCATTTTACCAATATGGCGGCGCGAGCGGCAAAGATACGAAGTGGCAAAGTTGAAATTCGGAAAGAGCACATCCAAATCTATAAAATTACCCATTTTCAAAACTCCCGGAAAACTTTCCAGGTAACCCTTTTTTTTTTAGAACCAAATGACTACTATTTAACTGTTCTGATAAACAATTACTTATAGTACGTACGTATATCCAGCTATTGAAACTATATGTTACAAATAGTTATACTGATATGGGGAATTCGGACAGAAAAACATTACTATACTTTAATTATTATTGAATACTAGAGAAATTAATTAGAAATATAGACACACAGCAAAATTTATATTATTATTATTATAGACATATAATACATATGTAGACATTTCAACGTCGAATACTAATACAAGGGTACTTAAGTACTATTCATTTCATCGCTATTTACGAAATAAAAAATTTTCTTATCTTGCCGTTAAACGCAACAGTCTACCTGAGTCTAGCCATAAAAACAAGCCACGGTATGAGATATGAGCCGTTTGGGATTTTTTATTTGGCAAATAGAAATGAAATAAACTATAAGTTCTCGAGAATTTTAAAATGATCATTATTTTAATAATCATGATAAAATATAATTTATATTTCATTTAGACCATACACGGCACTCTGCGTTTCAACATTATCGCAGAGTTTCCGTTTGTGTAAAATGCTGCAAATGCTTTCTCCCACGTTTTCCCCATATTATATTTCTCCATAAGCAGAAATACGGTTAAACTTTTTTATAAATATAATGTTTCAATCTGAAAATTATGATTTTATTACTTAAACAAACAAGAAAATTTAAATGGTTTTGCTACGCGATCGTCATACATAAATAAAACATTCACGGGTGCAAAGAGGAATTATTATAGAACATTTTTAAAAAGTCAATGATTTTCATTATTGACTTATCATTTTATAATTTCTCGAACCCAAAACGCAACGGTGTCTAAAAGTGCTTAGTTACGACAAGAAAATGTGTTTTGTATTGCATTACCCATTACTACAACTGATAACAGTTTATTAAAATATTGCGCCATCCCTTTTTTATACAAGGTATGAAAAAGATATCACCTGATGTTACTTTATATGTGTAAAAAACCCAACGTTAAGATTTGCCGGGATTTTATTGAATAGTCGTTAAAAGATGAGAGTGAGGTGCGGTAGTGATTTTTCTTTGTTCAATTCGATTGTGATTTAAGTATCAAAAATATATGGAGTGTAAATATATAGTGGGTGTACATAAACAATTTTCGGAACATATTTTGTGATTTGTGTGTGATGGAAACTGGTCTAGACAACTGGAATTAGGGAAGGAGTTAAATAGGTAAGAACGGGATTCTTTTTCAAATTGAGAATAATTCATATATCTACTTAGATAGATTGCGTATAAAATTTCATGGAGAATAAATATAATGACTTTTTATATTAATATAGTCATGACTGTTGTTAGTGAAAAAATACTTTATCAAATGATTTAGTCAAACATCAATTACCAGTATATGAATAAAAACAGTCAATAATAAAAGCAATAAATTGTATTGGTGGTATTATATTGTCTATGAAGTAATTACATACAGATGTATAATTGTGAATTAAATAAAAATATATGTTTCTTTACAGGTAGGTTCCGAACGAGCTGGACACCGTTTTTTGTACAAGGTAAGATTTTTTCCTGTAATAGATAGTCTAACAGAATAAATAATAAAGAATTGCATACATAAAAAAGGCTACTGTAGCTACTTTGATGTAGGTACTTTTACAGTAAAAAAAAAAATACAGCTTATTTTTAATAGCCACTAACGTAAGACGTTGGTTGTGACCTAAACCTTACCTTGGTTTCCTAAATTACGTTAAAATGTCATTCAATGACAACGATGGGCCTGTTTAAAAATACATGGATAAATATGAAAAACGACAGAAAAATACAATTTATGTACATGTCAGTTATTGAATATGACCAATCTATTTTGTTCTAGTCTTAGTCTGATATATAACCGACTTCGTTGTTATTATAATAATTTAAATGCTTTAATGGGCTATAATATGAGCTAAGGTTATAATAAAATCTCATAGCCACCGGTATATTATAAGAGAATAAGATCAAACGTAGTATTTTGGTTAGGGATAGTAATAGGGTGATAGCAATAGACTCCCGGAGTCTATCGGGTTGATGATTAGTAGAACTTTGCAGTCTCTAAAACAATAATCTTGGATCGTTATTAACAACAATAGTAGTAATGATGCCCTATTTTAAAGATAAAGAATTTTTGTTAAATATTTATTAAATGGTAAGAAGCCATGAAGTACCATAGAAAATATATTTCTTCATTATGGAACCGATTGACAACACTACAATATGATAGCAGTATGATATCAATAGCGGTATAAATAATATTCCAGGATACTTAACTTTAATATCAGATAATATTCCAAACATCTATAATAATAGAAATGGGGAAGTATAACTATTTGTAATATACAGTGTGTCCCAGAATATGTGGGCATTCCTATAAGTTTTTTTTCTACAAAGACCCCCCCTACGGAGATATGGTTCCCTAAAAGACATCGCAGGAAATCGGTTTTCCTCAAATAACTTTTAAAGTACATAAGTATATTCATTACATTACTGAGTATATATTACAGTATACTCAGTACAGTAAGTATATTCATTTCATCGCTATTTGAGGTTATATTCGTCTACCTGAGGTTATGTTTTGAGATTTTTTATTTGGCAAATAGCGATGAAATAAACTTAGTATACTTTAATAATTATTTAATATGATGGATATAAGTTGGAACTCCTTAAAATTACCAGTGGCGGCTGCTCCATAGAGGCTCAGGGGCTCGAGCCTCCCGGGAGTCCCAAGTCACTATTAGAAAAATATAACAGTAATTAAATGCATATTTTTTCAGTTTTTTGATATTTAATTAATTTAATATATTTTTAACATAGTTATTACCCGTTTACGACGGCTATGTGTACAATAAAGTCGCATAATACATTGATCCAGCCAACAGATCATTCAAAATTTACCCCAACCAGAGAGTGCGGGGCTCAGCTCTAGTAAGCCATTCCTTGCATAAGGAAATATATGAATAAACGAACCGGGCGCGGGAATTGCCGAACGCGGAGAACGGTTTTTACAATGCGACAGATGGCTCAAGTTATCTGAGCCTTTTAAGACACTTTTAAGAAATACTATGAATGAGGGACGCCTTAATGCCCTAGCAATGATGTCAGTGAATAAAAACTTTATCCATCACATAAACAATTTTGACGAAAAAGCCAAGAACATTTTATTTCCCAGAAAGACAGAAGACTTGATTTTGTGTATAAACAATAATATTTTTAAGTTATTACGTTGTGTAGGTACTTTTTTTTTGGACATAGTATGTAATATATAAAACTGTTTCTTTTGTTATCAAAAATCGTAGTTCTATTTGGATGAAATTACCGAGGAACTGAAGGTGAGTCTTTATTATGTTGTTCATATTTTTTAAGAAACTAGATATACAAACAGCTATAAATAAAATGTTTAACGCAACAGAATTTTTTCCAAGTATTTCAAAAATTTCAACGAAACAATTGCAAGTCAAATGAAAGTGGGAGAAACAAAGTAATCTTGAAAAAAATTAATTCTTTTTGCAAAAATATATCATAATGTAATATTACCGCGATTTCAATATTTTTTCCTATTCAAAATTTAAAAAGCATCACACGTTTATTAATGTTGATGTAGAGTTTAATATAAATTTTGGGGTACTTGTAAAACACAATGGCCTTGAAATTTCTGAAAAAATTTCGCCTGCAGTGCTTAGGCGAGGGGCTACCGCCCCCCGTATCCCTTGCAACTCAATCCCCGTGTACACAGCTTTTTAGCTTTGAGCCCTCCCATAAATTATCACTACGAGCCGCCACTGAAAATTACCCTTTTAACACATTTGGCTTATTTAGTTTGCCAGGGACGGATTAGCTTTAATACAATAATGCTCATTTTTTTGCACTCTGTATCATATAGGCACAACAATAATATTCTTAGTTCGTTTAATCTCTAGAGTAAAAACAGTTGCTCTTGTTTGATATCGATAAAATGAACCGCCTTCAAGAAAAACTATTTTTATTTAAATATGGTTTTTATTAAATAATTTTGTATTGGCTCAACATGGGGCCCATCTAATTTAATTGCATTCTTTAGCTCTGAGAATTGAAGATTATTGGACTCTCTTTAACTGGATTTTTCTAATTTTCCTAAAGTATCCGTGGCACTATATTAAAATGTTACAAAAATTCCAGTTAAAGTACGCTCACAAGCTCACACAGGTGACAAATAAAACTTCATAGTTTTTATCGGTCTCATTTAAACGACGATCCACTCTTTCAAAGATTTTTCTATCGGGAATCCTACGATTTGGAAATCGTTCTTCTCATGGCCTCTTGGCTTCTGATGCATTACATAATGTTAAACCATACGTAAGTAAAGTCCTTTATTGTAAATAAAAAAAATCACGAATAATAAAATTATGGCAAATTTTAATTTCGTTAACTGATACTGACATTAAAATTTTCCTATCTTCATTGGATACATATCACAAAATCATAGATACAAAGCAGATATGTATCTATTTCAACAATAGCACGTGGTCGAATATTTAAAAAAATTTCATAAAAGATCATATTTAAATAAAAATAGTTTTTTTCGAAAATGGTTCATTTTATCGATATCGAACAAAAGCATCTTTTTTTAGTGTAAAGTTCAAGCGAATTAAAAATATTTTTTTAATTCGCTTTTTGATTATTTTGTTGTGCCTTTATCTTACAGGGTGCAAAAGAGATGAGCATTATTATATTAAAGCTAGTCCGTCCCGTACAAACTAAATAAGCCAAATCTGTAAAAAACAGATAATTTTGATGGTACCAGAACAGGGTACCATTTTAAGAAGTCCTAACTGGTATCCATCGTATTAAAAAATTAAATTACACCAAGTATTTTAAAAGTTATTTGAGGAAAACCAATTTCCAGCGATGTCTTCTAGGGGGTCATATCTACGTAGGAGGGGTCTGTAAAAAAACATTTATAGGAACTTGTCACGTTATTCTAATGTTTTCTATATGAATTCGAGAGATTGTCCACATATTTTGGAACACGCTGGAATTGTTTCTGGAATCAGAACAGATAAGGCCTGTTGTGGATAAAATATCTCTGACTTAATGACTAAATGAGCCCCAAGATCAACACCGATCGAGGCGATGGGGATACTGACGGGGATACCACCTCTTGATATCACCCTGAAAGTGGAAGCCGTAAAGGCAATGCACAGGATGGGAAACACGAATAGGAAGTTCTGGTGGCCGACCAAAATCGGACCCAGGAGAAGGTATGTATCTGCTCGGATAGCAGGGCGGCGTTGGCAGGCCTGAATTAAGCAATGACAAAGTCGAAGCTGGTCTATAATTGCTATGAAGCATTGAACCACTTGGCAGGGAAGGGACCGGTGGAACTCTATGGATACCTGGGTGTAATGGCATTAAGGGAAATCTAATTGCAGATGACCTTGCCAGATTAGAGACCAGGGAAAACCTCTATGGACCAGAACCTCGGTCCTCGGAACCAGGTTGTCCAATAATCAAACTCTTCATCGAATACTCAGGGATTGAGAAATGGGCTCAAGAATTCATTAAATTGAACAGGCACAAAGTCAGAACCCTGGTGGGAATCATAATGGACCACCATAGTAGTCTGAATGCATATAAGCACAATCTGAGGCTGACTGACAGCCCGGCCTGCATATACTGTGAAGAAGACGAGGAAACCTCGATTCATCTTTTTTACACCTGCCCCGCACTGGAGGAGAAGAGGTACGTTATATTAGAGACCCCTGTTATCCTAGAGGAGGTGAGGCTTAAGGTGGGGGACGTACCTAAATTGCTCCTTTTATGGAATAGGATTTTTGGATAATGACCCGGATAAGAGGGGATCGGCAAGGGACTACCCATGCGATCAGTTGCTGATGAGGCCTAAACCCATATAACATAATGTAATGTAATGACTAAATGACTATTGTTGACTGCATTAACAAATATGTATATTCAAAATCTAAACATTAGGAGGTTTGTTTTCACATTATGTAAATGTAAAAGGATGCTCTAGAAAATGCTAAGGACTGATTTGTTTACCTCAGTGCCGGTCGAGTGTCTAGATATTTTACGTTCGAGGCAGGGTGTTTTTTTGTCATACAATTGTTTTTAATAATATATATTTTCCATAAGTGGAGCAAGTTTCGAATCTAATTACAGAGATAATATAGAGTACTCGTAAACTGCAAACTGTACTATATTTATTATTATATATTATATTATTATATATTACATATTATAGTTTATATATTACATAGTACCTTAGCATGAAGCTGGCGGAATCATTGGTCCGTACTTCTTCCAAAACGGAGCTGGCATTCCTATAGCCGTCAACTGCGAGCGCTACAGATCGATAATAAGCAACTTCTTGTAGCCTGGTTTCAACAGGACGGAGATCGTGCGATTTAACGCCTTTAGACTTCTTCCTTTGGTGCTATCACAGGTCTATGCGAATAAACCGTAAACAATTGATGGTCTCAAAGTCAATATAATGAACGACATCCAGCAAATTTAGCCCGATTTCTGTGACAATGTTTTCGAAAATTGGACTTCCCGGATACGTACCACCAAACAAAGCTATGGAGGACATGCGAATGACGTTATATTCCATACTTAATGTCATAAATTATTCTTTCAAGTAAAACAAAAATTGAGTAGATATCTCACACATAACTTGTTTTATTCACGTCTAAAAATCAAACATCCTTATTGAAATACCCTTTAAAAGTCTGGTCTCTGTTCCAGTAGATCGATTAATGAAAAATTATTACAAATTAAAAGTTTACTTCTTTTTGAATTCTGCAAATCGATCACCTCCATAAACTATATGGTAGGTGGAAAAAAAAAATAAATTGGGGAAGTTAATCCGTGGAACAAATTATACGTTATCATCGTGCATATGTGTTAGATGCTGGCTGATGTACTGATGTTAGAGATTTCTCCACGGGGGAAATTTGGGGTTGGCAGGGCGACAACGCCCTCGGGGCACCGGTCAATACCCAGAGAGTCTGCGCATGTAATATTTCCAGAGGGGCCTCGGGCGAAAGATACGTGTACGCACATTTCCAGCTTGATTTACTTTCTAAATTACTATGCATCTTATACAACTGAAAGCGCTCACCATGCCGTAATGGTCAAAGTGTTCTATTGCCTCACAAGTTTTAATTGAATCCCATCATCTGTGGCAGCGAAGGGAAATTATCCATTGTTGTTTATTTTACGTATGGGCTTGAGATATTAGTCTGCCTTGGAGATATTTTTTTGTACAGGGTGATGTTCAAATTCGTATTGTTTTAGCGGTTCCTGAGAATCGTGATGCAGATACAGCAAATCTGATATATTGACGTAACCTCCCCATTTTCACACAAATTATGTATTATAAAATGGTTTAAATACATTACAGACACTCGTTTTACCACACAATCTATGATAAACATAATCATATTTGTTTCTCAGTTTTGAGATTTGGAAATTTTTTTGTTCATTTTTTTTTGTGAAATACCTTGAGCTTCTTTTTCTGACAGAAATGGAAAGAGAAATGAAAGGTTATTAAAATGAAATTTCACAGAACCAAGGAACACTCGAAAATAGAATAAGGCGTCGCACACTGGAGTAGAGTGTCTTCAAAGTTGGCATTAAATATTTAAGTGCTTATTTAGATTCCTATGTTTCATATTTGTTTACAGACTTATACTTTTATATAATTAAAACACATTTACAACATATGTAATATACTGAATATTGATTTACAAATCAATCAAATATCTTCGTTTGTTTTCAATCTACTGCCCTTTCTGGAATTGTATTCCCGATACCATTTGAAATTATTATTTGGCGCTTCTTACGTCTTCTCGCTCAATTGTCCGTAGGAATTTATGCCGCTGATGTAACTTCTGGACTATGTATGAGGTATTTGTGCACAGTTAGTGGCATTTTATGCCATGGGTGCTTTCCTTGCGGTATCGTGGATGAATACCCTGAATTTTACAACATCAATTTCATGTCCACTGGCCACCACGATCATGACTGTGTGCATTTCTTTTATTAGTTGAAAGTCGAGCATATTTCCGCAGATAGGTAACTTCTGCATTTTTAAAAAGCCTTCTTGCAATATTATAATTATTAGTATTACCGAAACCCGGTTTGGGTTTGTCCACGATCAATCCGTATCTCTCTTTAAATTCTTTTTGGATGCGAGCTTTTGTTTCCGTCACTATCATTTTGTCTCCTCCTCGAGCCTACCACGTCTTTATTAGTAATTAATACGCTAGATGCAAGAGGCACTCAAACAACGCATTTGTTCATACATCACTGATAAGCCGAATTCTAGGTTGTCTACATATATTTTCCTAATAATTTCCTCTACTTTGTTACACTGTTTCTAGGAGGAAAATCATTTGTGTTGCGTATGTTAGCATAGGCGCTGGGATACTATCCCTTAAATCTTTAGTTTATGATCGATTTGTTCTCTCTAAGCTGTCACTGAAACTAACTACAGGAAGACCACATCTATTCTCAGCTTTTCTGGGAAACGAATAACTCCTTCTAGCCATTCTCGATTGATGTTTTTAAATCGCTCTTTCATTCTTCCATAAACAACGAATTTATTTATTTCTTGTGTATTTATTTAATCAAAATCGAAGGTGGTGGGTAACAAATTCAAAAAGTTATGATGATCGCAAACGCCCTGTTTGATCACCTTGGCAAGATATTATTTTCGATTACCATCATTTAGATATTCCCGGGTTTCGTTAAAGTCACTCTTTTAGCTGGAATGAAAAAAAAAAAACGTATTCTACGCTTATGAACACACTAGAATATTGAGATGAATAAGATGATGGTAGCGGTATAATGATGAAAACGTATTGTCACGTGGCGGTGTTTGTTCTGCAAACGAGGCTGTCGAGGGTCCTCCATTCAACGGTAAGCAACAGTGATCGTTGTTTGTTGAGTGTCTTTGTTCATAGCTTCGCCCTCTTCGGGTAATAAGTTCAAAGTCCCCCACGTTACAAATTGATACCTGCCTTATATGCTTTTTCTATCTTTCATAGAAAAATCACATATTACTGTACCAGGACCAATGGATAATGCAGAGAGTGATGAATTGTTCTTGTTAAGTATATCTAAATAATTTTAAAGAATAGAATACGATCGAGTTGACAGTCATATGGTAGGGAAAAACATTAAATATGAAATTTTTTAGAGCCTACAGATAATTCCGTAGAAAGGGGTAAATAGCGGTAGCTGAATTATACAGGGTGAAAATGTTCTCTGTACTGTAGTAACTCTGTGCTCTCTGGTGAGTAGTGGTGCAATAGCTGGTCTTCTACTGCCCAATCCTCCTTCATTAAGCCTTCCTCCGACCGTTCGTCCATAAATTTCTACATTTCGTGCTAAGTGTAGTTAACATTTTTTTTAAACTCGTAATGTAAAAGATTAACGTGACCAAGGCAGATCTCAAACTAGTGGAAACACTAAAATTATATATGTTCTGTGAAGTTCAAGAATGTTTTCATTTTTCTACCATGTTGAAATATCTTCATGTTCAATCACGCCGACCATTCCACATTTGGAAAATTCTTAAAAGAAGAAAACTTTCCACATTTACAAAGTATATTTAATAAAGGGTGGTCCAACCAAAACGCACGATGTTAATTGTAAATAAAACAAAAAGTTTTCAGAGAATTATCTTAATATTTTTTATTATGACAGAAGGATCTATGACAATTATATGTGAAACAAAATATCGGCCAAATGCTCGCCACGGCTTCGGTGGCATACCTCTATCCGATGGTCCATATTTTCAATGACTCTGAGACATAATTGAGGTTCAATGTCGTTAATGTGCCGAATTATCTCATCCTTTAGCTCTTGAATTGTTCTTGGCTTATTGGCGTACACTTTTTCTTTTAAATATCCCCAAAGAAAGAAGTCCAACGGTGTCAAATCACATGATCGTGGCGGCCAATTAACATCGCCACGACGTGAGAAAACACGGCCATTGAATTTCTCGCGCAAAAGTGCCATTGTTTCGTTGGCTGTGTGGCAAGTAGCACCATCCTGTTGGAACCACATATCGTCCAGATCCATATCCTCAATTTCTGACCACAAGAAGTCCGTTATCATCTCGCGATAGCAAACACCATTCACGGTAACTGCTTGGCCGACCTCATTTTCGAAGAAGTACGGCCCGATGATGCCGCCAGCCCATAAACCACACCAAACAGTCACTCTTTGTGGATGCATCGGCTTTTCAACAATCACTCGTGGATTCTCATTTGCCCAAATGCGGCAATTCTGCTTGTTAACGAATCCACTGAGGTGAAAGTGTGCCTCGTCGCTGAAGATGATTTTCTTTGTAAAGTCACCATTCACTTCTGTCTGTTCAACCAACCATTCGGCGTATTGACGACGCTTGAAATGGTCAGTAGGCTTCAGCTCTTGAGTCAATTGAACCTTGTAAGCGTGTAAATTCAAATCTTTATTCAAAATTCGCATCTGTTACGCAGTCCCGTCCAGATATGGAAGGGGGATACGTAACATCACTGCAGTACAAGCCTTTGATGTGACGCTGAAAAAACGACAAGCTATGGAACGCTCCGATGTTGTGCGACGACGTTACGGTGTTACGCTGTGTGACCTTTAAATATGTCAGGGGGCGGCGTTACGTTACGCTTCGTTGTTGAATGTTTGGACGCACCTTAAGAGTTGCATGAGAATGATCCAGATCATCACACACAAGTTTGTAGAGATATCATGTTACATTGAATATCCCAACTTTTTAAAATCTGTTTTCCTGATGAAACGACTTCTTTGAATTGAAGAGTATATCGTCGTAATAACTGCAGATATTGGTTTCAAGGAAATCCTCATTGGATTAAAACATCCCATAGTCAGCGTAAAGTGACGTAAATGTATGGACTGAAAAGTCGTCGTTTAGAGCCTTACGCCTTTGAACAACACTTGACGTCTGCTAGATATCATGAATTTCAATGTTCAACTTAGCTGCAACTATAGCAATTCTCTATACAAACAATAACGATGATTATGTTCCCACTAAAGAATTTGGTTGTAACAAGGTGGAGTCTCTTCTTGTTTTGGTTTTGATGTCCTAGAGTTTTTTGACGATACTCTCTTTGGTAGATGGACAGTGCGACGAGAGTCAATTGTATGGTCACCAAGTTCATCTCATTTGATACTCTAAGACTTCTTATTATGGGGTTACCTAAAATCATAAAATATCAGTCCAAGAATTATTGAATGATCAATATAAAGTGTTTACACGCATGTCATCCAATGTCAGATTGTTAATGAAATACATTTTGAATACTTCTCAAAAATGTAGTTCCTATGAAACCTCTGATATGGAGTACAGCCATACCCACAAAGCTTTAGGGAATATACTTTTTTTAAAACGAGGGGAAGACTATGATGACGTCATAGCTCAAAATTTGTCACTTAAGATTAAAAAAAGGATATCGACGACTTTTTAAAAAAAATCATGCGCACTGGTCCCGTTCGGTGAATAGGTGACCATCGAATAAATCTCCGTACTGTGTAAGCATTCATCACCTATGGTTTGTTTATATTTCTTTTTTTGAGGAAGATATATTTTTACAGTTAAGAGGATATCCATAGAATCAATCACATTCAGATATCCTTTATGTCAAACACTGTGAGCTCATGATTGCTCGTAGTCACTGTATAAGATTTCCAAAATATTTCTGTGGATCATTTCTGCACGTGTGAGACAATATGATAAAAGAGACAAACCAATACATAATCAACACAATATTGATTGAGACCTTATCTTCTTTCATTAGAATTGAATGTTACTTCATCTTCAACTTATTTAATTTAAAAGCACACACAGACACTGATCTCTATTCCTCTGAATTCCAAACTGCAAAGATAAAAAAATCTTCGCGTTTAACAGTTGTAGAGCTAGTTGGTTTAATATTATGATGCTGCGTTATCATCGTATCTCATTGTAGATATTTATGGTCTACATTGACAGCGCTTCCACATGCTCAGTTTTATTTTTATACGGTGAATCTTGATAAACCTGAAACGACTTCATACCAGAACTCACTGTCTTCGGAATCACACGTTCTTGTATTTATCTCTTGTCTCCTTATACATTTTGATAAATTAGATACATAGGATGTTCTATGTATATCATAGGACGTATGATGTACTGCTGATTAAAGAATAGGAACAAGTCTCGAAATTGCGATGTTGGAACGTCCACGATGTGCGCAGTAAGTAGCCTGGTTTAAGTAAATAACCGAATGCTGCCCTCACCTTTTCTTTTAGGCGTACAAAGAGAATCTCACACTTTCTCCTATTGTTGAAGAGCAGTAAATGTCGGTATTTAGTTTTATTTCTGCTTGATGTAAATGAATTCTAAGCAAACCAATTACTTACAATTCTAAAATCGGTTTCCGCATTCATTTTTAATTTGGCCCATGGATTTGCCTTATAGAGTATTGCTGTAACATCGACAAAACTGAGAGTTGTTTGTGTAGATAGTAAACAGCAATGGGCCTAAGACCGTACCCTGTGGAACTCCATAGGAAACAGTTCTTAGATTGGTAGAGGCTCCATAAATATTCCCACACTATTTATTTCACAAATAACTGTTTAATATGTAATAAACATGAGTTTTTTTTATAACATTTTTTATGACAAACCGTATCGACGATTTAGAGATACCAACAAAAATGAAGAGTAGAAATTTTTGTATCTAGCTTATTGTATAAATATGATATTAAGTGATGTATAACATCCTCGGTTGATTTTACGTCTCTAGAGACATTTTTACTAACTGATATGATATCGTGTTTATTCATAAAATTATTCATTCTAGCTTTCTAACACTTCTTCTGTAATTTTTAATTTGATGTCAGCGATATGGGGTGATAATTAATTATATTCATTTCTTTCCATTTTTAGAAAAAAGTTTTTTTAACACATAGGGGAAGATGGGGGAATTCCGCGCACGGGGTAATTCTGCGCATAGTAATTTTTGCATCACAGCTTATTATTTCAAGTTTTGAACATAGCGCGCCATCTCGAAATAGCTTTGCGAACATCTGCTCCTAATTTAATGGTATTCGTAGTGTTAGCTTAGACGAGGTCGTCACTTTTTTGTTTTCCGGCACGCTGGTATAATTTCGAGTAAATTTGGAAAAGTGGTAAGTGCCTTTCGTTATTAGTTTTCAGTAAAACTATTTCAGGAATATTATGCTTTATATGTACATATAATTTCCCGCACACGAACAATTAATTATTTTTTGTCATTAACTACCAGTGATAGGTTAAGTTAGGTGACACATGAAATACCGCGCATCTGTGGAAGGGTAATTTCGCGCTGCGCAGTATTACCCAAACCATATTTCTGCATTCAATAAGCCTGAAGTTGAACGATTTTTTAACAATCTGTTCACTGTTATTGAAAAATTTAAATTTTCTGAGAGTCGAATTTATAATGTGGATGAAACAGGTATCTCCACGGTCCAAAAGCCAGCAAAAATTTTGGCACCAAAGGGCCAAAATCAAGTGGGGGCCATAATTTCGTGGGAAAGAGGAAAAAATGTGACCGTAGTATGCGCTGTAAGTGCTTCGGGACAGTTCGTCTCCCCTATGTTTATATTCCCGAGAGCACGTATGAATCCACAATTAATGAGAGATGGACCAATTGGAGCGGTATATAGATGTTCAAAGAATGGTTGGATAAATGAAGAGTTGTTTTTCGACTGGATCAAACATTTTCATCAGCATGTGAAGGCTTCGGAAGAAGATCCAGTGCTCCTCATATTAGATAATCATGGCAGCCACATTTCTTTGGAGATTTATACGTGCTGCAGATCACATGGCATTGTTATGGTGTCACTTCCCCCGCACACCTCTCACAAGCTCCAACCTCTTGACTTGAACTTTTTTTTGGGCCACTAAAAAATGCTTTAAATCGTGAATGCGATTTGTATCTAAGAAATCACGCTCACGAAAAGATCACACATTATGAACTTGCTTCCATTTTTAACAAAGCCTACCTAAGGGTTGCCACGATGGACAAAGGAATATATGGGTTCCGCGCTGCTGGAATATGGCCCACAAACTCTAATAAATTCTCTGATGATGATTTCAGCCTGACAGATCACCCAGAAGTTCCAGATATACAAATCGAAATTAATTTAAATGAAACCGACGTTAGTAATCGAGATAATATTTTGGAGCAGTCAACTGTAACTGTTAAAGTCGGGCAGAAGACTAAACCCCAACTGGAACCGTCGAGATGTAGTGAAACCATGTACAGGACTCCACTTAAGAAAAGCAAATGGCAGTCAAACCAGGAAACTGAACCGCAACCTGGAACGTCGGGAAATGTCGAAGCACAATTTACATCATCCTGTTCCATTGACCCGTCGTCATTAAAAGTCCCTATTGAAAAGCTAGCACCATTTCCTGGCCCAATTGAAAACAAAAGTTCAAAATCACGTGCAAAACAACACTCAGAAATTTTCACGTCCACGCCACTAAAAACTCATAAATAAAACAATTAAAGAGGAATTTAAAGAAAAAAGGTGAAGAGTTAACAAAATCTGGAAGTAAGAAAAGAAAAGCGGAAAAAGTGGGAAACCTGGTTACCAAAGCAAAGAAAAGATCTTTGAGCAAGAAACCTGGCTTAAGATACATTTTGATGATTCTAACTCTGAAAGCTATGATGAAAGTCAGTTATGTGAGGATGTTGAATTAGATGCTGTAAATCCAACTGGAACTGCTTGGTGTGCGGTGAATTCGGACGAGACAAGGAAATTTGGTACCGTTGTGTAATGTGTTCAAACTGGGCACATTCAGAATGAGTGGTTGGGATTCAGCAGTTAATTATACATGCGATCTGTGTTCCAAGGTTGAAAAGAAGAAAATCAGAAAATAAAACCCTTTTTATTATTAGTTTTTTTATAAAGCGCTTGTGAGAATTTGTTTTATTTTTTATTTGTTCCTACGCAACAATAAAATCTTCTTTATTATAATTTAGAGTTTTCAGCTTTATTTAATTATTGCGCAGAATTACCCCATCGCATGCGCGATATTACCCAGTCCGTGGGGAAATACCACGCAATGACAGTTTTCTATTCTAATTTTTATTTTTTTTTCACATCGGTTCTTTGAATAACCTTTTTTTTATAGTAATAAGATGCCCAATAGGTGTAAGATTCCATTATTAAATTATGAAAGTTTATGTGTATATAGGGAGGTTTTTTTGGAGCTTCTCCCTTAGGTGCGTGGAATTCCCCCAATCTCCCCTACTGCCGAATTTCTGGAAAACTCTCCATATCATAGCATACATTTGTTAGTATTGATTTGTATAAAACAGTTTTTCTATTTTGTGCATTTGCCTGCTATTCTGTTCATATAAATTTATTACAATTATTATGGTGACGGCCGTAGGTTTCATTGCTAGCTAATCGTTCAATGTGTCGAAGGGACGGGCGAAATATTAATAAAAGTATTGCGGGTGTATGTTAATGACACCAGAATTCGACCCTTGCGGTTTTTGACTTAGCGTACACGCGTCCTCTGTCAATATGATTCTGTTGATGATACTTCAAAGGCTTTTCTTCAAAAGGTTCACATAAGTGCGACACACGGTCCACTATTGATATTAACCGTTTTCAATAAGATAGTAGAGTTCGGTGTCGATACATAAATAGTGTAGGAGGTCGTTGTTAATTTATTTTTGGCGTCTTCACATGTATTGCGAGAATTGAACTAATTAATAGAAATAATACTTCTATTTTAACATGGATTTCTTTGATTTGCGAGTATTTAGCAACTAAATGAGTACCAGATATAGAAAATAATGATACATTAAAATATACCATGTGTCTCATTTAAAATGAAAACACACGGATATTTTCATTCGAAAAAGTTGTTCAGAATCCAAGTTTAAGCACCAAGACCAAATTTCATTACGTAATTCGTATTTTTATTTTTTTCCACAGTCCACACACAATTACAATTTTCGTTTTCAATTTTCAGTTTTTGATTTTTGTTTTCAGGATGCCATGGAAATGGAAAAAATATATTGAACAGAAGTGTCGATTTGACAAAAAATACATTTTAAGAGAAAATAAAACAAACAAATAACTTTTGATAATTGAAATAAGTTAAAAAAAACAACAGTTTAAAATAACTATCAGTTTTTGAGATAATCATTACACATAAATACAAATTTTAATTGATGATTGGATGTAACCTGTCTCAACTAATCCTCTTTCAATTTGAATACATTTCTTAATTCTTTTACGATTATGACCGGTTATTCTTCTTAGCTCTGTAATGCTAATTTCGCGTCAGGCTTGTCTTATTTTAACACAAAGTTCTTCTCGATTTCTGGGCCTTGTTTTGTAAACTCTATTGTCACTGTTACTCAGAAATAAAAATCTAATGGTGTAATATAATAATGAACCTAGGAGGCCAGAGTTCAAAATAACAATTTTTTCCTATCCGGCGCATTTAACCACTAAAATGTTCATTCAACCACTGACGAGCATTTCTGGAATTATGGATAGATGCACCACCTAGCTGGAAAAATATCTATCGCACATTAAGTGGAAGATTTATAATTGCATCCCATAATTCCGTATCGAAAAAGTTAACTATACGCTCAGCATTCAACGAGTTATTAAAGAAAAACGGACCAATCATTTTGTCTCCTAAAATTCTACTATACGTTAACTTTCGCTGAATACTAGTCTTTACAATTAATCACCCAATGAGGATATTCGGTAGCCCAGTATCTACAGTTTTGAAAAGATACCACCTCATTGGTGGTAAATGTAGCCTCACAATTTGATGCAGAAAATTCCGGTCGTCTAAAAAATTGCCCTGGGCCCAATAGCTATATCCTAACATATTCGTTTGTCGTTCTTCCAAATATGTAGCAATTTTGGTTTACAAGGCTTGATTTTATGACGACTAAAACATCTTCTAATTTTCTCCTCTTCAGTTGAGACGCTAAATCTCGTAGCCTCACTCTTGGATTCACTTGATTTGCTACTAAGATTACGTTATCTTCAGGATGTGGATGTATTCGACGAGGTTGATTATTCTGAGATCTTTTAATACCAATACCACTTTTAATAATATGTTTCGTTGAAAATAACCTTTATGTTCCATTTATGTTCCATGATTAACAACGACTCCTAAAGGATGGTTTCATCGATGATTGGCATTTAATTTAATCATAATTTTTCTATGGCATCCTCATCATCATGAGGTCATCAGTTCTAAGACTGGTTGGACGCTAACTTCCAACTTCTCCTATCTTGTGCTAACCTACGCATTTCGCTAATTGTGCTACAACCTACATCCCTTACTATTTGCGAGCAGTAGTCTAATCTAGGCCTACCTCTGCCTTTCTTCATTCCTATTTCTGCCTCCAAAATATCGCAGACTATTCCCCCATGTCTCAGCAAGTGGCCTACCATTCTATCTCTTCTCATCTTTATGTTTTTCCACATACTTCTTTTCTCGCCGACTTTCTCCAATACTTCTTCGTTTCTAACCCTATCAGTCCATGGAATTTTCATCATTCTTCGGTAACACCACATCTCAAAAGCTTCTAATTTCTTCCTACTTGCTTCCCCTACCGTCCAGGTTTCGCAACCGTATAGTGCCGTGCTCCATACATATGTTTTCAAAAATCTCTTCCTTGTTTCTAAGTTTATTACCCCCGAGCATAAAAGTGCTTTCTTTTTGTTAAAAGTTACTCGACCCTGCGCTATTCTTTGTTTTATGTCTTTATCGCTTCTTCCATCCCAGTTTATTTTACTTCCTAAATAAGTGAAGTCTTTAACTTCCTCCAATCTTTCATTATTACTTTGTACTTTCTTTTTTGCTCTGCTCTCGCGTCCTCTGCACATTTTAGTTTAGTTTTTTTTTATTCACCCTCATTCCGTATTCCTCTGTCAACACTGCCTCCATTTCGTTCAATGCTGATTCTAATTCCTCCTTACTAGATGCAAATACTGCTATATCATCCGCGAATCTCAGCATTTTTAGTTTCTGTCCTTGTACTTTAATCCCCAAATCCACTCTATCTTTTACCACATTAATCGGCTCTTCGATGTACAGATTAAAAATTAGTGGTGATAGCATACATCCTTGTCTTACTCCTTTCCTAATACCTACTTCCCTTTTTTCCTCTTCTACTTCTATAACAGCAGTTTGCTCTTTGTATAGATTGTGTACTACTCTCCTATCTCTATACTTCATTCCCGCGCTCTTTAGTATCTCGAACATTTTTTCCCATCTTACGTTATCAAAAGCTTTTTCTAAATCTACAAATCCTATATAAGCGTTCTTTCCTTTTTCTATTGTTTTCTCTAACATTACTCTTAGCGCCAGAATAGCTTCACGAGTTCCCCTATTTCGCCTAAACCCGAATTGGTCTTCTCCTAGTATTTCCTCCGCTCTATTTTCCATCCTCTTCTGCACTATTCTGGTTAAGATTTTTGACGCATGGGAGGTTAGGCTAATCGTTCTAAAGTTCTAGCATTTGTCAGCTCCTCTCTTTTTCGGTATAGTAACGATAATGTTCCTCTTATAATCCTCCGGCATCTCGCCCGTTTCGTATATGTATTTTACCAGTTCAAACATCCAACATATGGCATCCTATTAAAATGAAAACCAAAATTGTAATCGTGTGCGAACTTACTGAAGGTAGATAATATTGATAAAAACTAAAAATGGGAATTTCGTAGTGAAATTTGGTGCTGGGGCTTAAACATCTTTCTGATGATTCTGAACAACTTTTTCTAATAACTTTTTTTGGACATCTTTAACGGAAAGAAAAATATCCGGAAAGGGCTTTATTTGGGGGGCTGCCGTTGTTTCAGTTTGTTACTTAAATTTAAGTTGGTTGCTTCGAAATGTATATAGGACTATTGTGCCAAAGCTCAAATCTGGATATCAAAAAATGACCAAAATATCCGGGTGTCTTCATTTTAAATGAGATACATGGTATAACGGGCTGCAATGTTTTCCCAAAAATTACACAGTGTTCCAGATAAGAGGCTTACTTATTTTGCCTAGATATTTCGCTTTTGTGTAACCATAATCAGATTTCTTATTTTAAATACAGATATGTGAATATTATTACATTTTTCACTTCAACTGGTACTATTTTGTAATATGGCGATAATTTTTTTAATTTAGACGTTTCGACCCGAATTTAACAACTTCAATTTACTAATAATTTAAAAATTTGAACTGAAATATGTAATTCGTTCGAGTAAAATTACCGAAGATGAGCTTAATTAAAACGCCCTTAATTAGTTAAGAGTACAGCGAATATCTGGATTATTTACCTAATCTATCACAAGATGATGTCTTCCTATCATTCGCCAAATATTTATTCGAGTTTAATCAACAATTAAATCTCTCTAATGAGCTCTCCTTCACAACTTGTGATTTACCGATATAATTAGAAGATACTATAATACCGATATAATTAGAAGAAGAGTAATACTGGAAACAAAAACTCATCTTAGTAGAATCTCAAAAGCTGCCATTAGAAGAAAATGTTAGCAGAAGGAATATGTTAACAGAAGAACAAATATAGTGTAGAAGAGGGAAATGAAAATCATGTCAAAGAAGAATAAAGAAGCATTTATTTCAAAGTGATCATGAAGGTTGAATAAAAACTTTGAGAAGGAAAAAGAATAGGTAAAATACCATTATATAATCTGAGAGAGCTGAAGTGTGAAGTATTCTCACATAATCAAACATTTTTTGATTATGTGAGAAGACGTTTAATGCAAGCGTAAATAGATTTATCTAAGGAAATAATGGAATTACACCTTTTTATATATTTTTTATATTTTTATTATTAGTGGCATGATAAAGGAATCAACTCTTCCTTGAAAGCACATGCTTCCACGCGCCCCTGTTTTTGTTCGGCAGTCAGCAGTCGAGGCATGAATTTGGAAGTCACTCTTTTTATTAGGCTTGTCATCAATTGATATTCCACCTCATTTTAAACGGGAAAACTACTCAAACACTTGAATTTTTCCAATAGTATCATCCTTGTAGGCCGGTTTTAACAATCCAAGAGTTTATGTCTCAGTTTTTCTGAGCAAGAAGCAAAACTTTACGGCCGCGTGCGCTGTTCACGAGAATCAGCCATTGCAAAAATGACGAGCACACAAAACAACTTGCATTCAAAGTTCACACAAGCCGAACGGAACCTTCTTTAGCGACGACGCTTGGTTTACTGACTCGGGAATGGTTTCTAGTTTTATACGCTCCTAGTGGCAGAACGCGGTACTACAAAAACTCCGCCCACCACAACATCTGATCGGTTTATTTTGGGTACTCCCTCGTATATGGCTACATAAAAAGTTCTAAATACCCATATTGTAACTCTACTATTATTAGCGATTCAGGAGCGTTTCCATTGAAAAACCATCCTGTAAAACGTTGACGATTTAAATTTTGCGTAAACATTAATCCTGTAATCCTACAGAGTTTACATAATTGTGTACGAAATGATGTAGCATTATCATTTCCTTCACAATTATCTAAACTCTGTAGGATAACAGGATTAATGTTTACACAAAATTTAAATCGTCAACGTTTTACAATACTTGGATATTTTTTCATTCATCCTTGTAGCAGTTTAAATCGTTTCACGTTATTTCATTTATTAGGTTATAAGACAGCTATTCGGTATAAAAAATCGCTGCCCTTTCGACTTTCACACTCCACATAGCGCCGGATTTCAATCTAAATCGTTGATAAATACAGGAGGGTACCTCAGAATAGGTAGCAGTAATTTTCCGCTCAGTGTGGCTTGTAAAGCGTCGTGTCATGCTCAACCAGCCGTTCTGGATCTATAATTAAGTATAATTTAAACTCAGCACACATGCCTTTGATGGATTATGTAAGCCCAGAAATGAATGGTTATGCGAATGACATTCTCAGTTAAATTTCGCGTCTTGCCGCAGATTTATGAGCGGCGGTTTATGCGGTAGGTGTGGATTGTCTGTCTGTAGATGATAATGTACAGGGTGGGTAAATTTAGACGTTTTTGTAAGGGTTTACGATAACTATCATATATACCAAAAGTGAATTAAATATATTTTTTTTGGTAACAAATTTATCAATTTAAATTTATTGTCTTCTCTTTTCTTTTGGAGGTATAAAACAAACGTTTGATTTTCTTTTAATACATTCCTGATGCTAGATGTTGGCCTAAGATAATTGGGTTTAGGCTGAGCAGAACTATTGCTCTTTACCCGTTTTATCGCCATAGTCCTAAACCACTTTGTTTAGAGGTAGGCTCGCCATTTGTGGATCTCTCTTGCTCCTGGCTTATTGGACCCCACCGGCTAGGGCCTCTTCAGATGCTCTTCTTATCTCGTATTTCTTTTTTTTACCGCTGTTTGACCCCTGGACCCTCTAGAGAGGCTGTTTGGCGATCTGCATGGCCTGTTCCGCCTAGTGACGAGCAGGGCTAGTCCCAGGTTATGGGGATCGGGAGGACTCACATTCTCGTTTTCCTGAGTGAGTTACGTTGGGTGAATATTGATCGGTCCTCTAAAATCTAGAAATTATTAGAGGTAAGACAAAAACCTCCCTGAAAAGGAATATCTCTATGACTTTTGAATATAACACTAAAGTTGTAATTTATTTGAATAACTCATTCTAACATATTTTTCTAAATTTTGCTAGGACATTTCTAATATTTACAATTTTGGATTAAATAATGAAATAAATATGACGATTAACCGAACATGTGATACCTCAATGATAGATATTTTAAAACTAATCTAAATGATATATGTCTAGCTAATAGAATAAAAATAGGCTGTGACTAGAGTCCCGCCTCGTGACCCAGGTCAAGTCCCGAATAACGTCATTAAATGACGTCATAGGTATCGTTTCGGGACTGATATTTCTTACCGACTCGGGACGAGCATACGGTCCCGAATAACGTCATCAGTAGCTTTATCGGAACTTTATTCCGCCCCGATGCAGGACCCTCATCCGGTCCTGAATTTATAAGGAGAACCGGACCTTTGCTAGAAACATTTATATACATATATGGTGTCCGAGTTTTAAACATCCAAACTTCACCGACATGTAGACAATCTCATTCTGAGTAAAAAAGTTCCTATAAACATACCTATTACCTGGTTTCCTAAGGGAGATACAGGGTGTTAAAATTCAACTATTTTTTTAATATTCATTAATATTTTCCGTTTTCAAATTTTTGCGTATTTCTTTAAAATCCCTTTATGAAGGGAGAACATAATAAAAAATGTTTGTAGATCTTTGCCTAGATGTAGTAGATGCACTTAGAGTATACTCGGTTACTCAAACTGTTATTTCCTCAAAAATTGTGTCTTCAAAAAAACCTATTTGGATTCCTAAGGGAAACTAGAAAGTCAACTTATTTTTCTTACAATTACGCATTATAAGCTTACATTTTACATCAATTTTTGACTTTAAGTGTATCTAAAATGTTTTAAAAACATTTTTCTCGCGTTTTTGTTCTGTTATGTGCAAAAATTTTGCAGCATGCGCAGAGAAATTAGAATATCTCGAAAACCGTTCGAGATATCACAAACCTACAAGAGAAACAAATATTGCGAATATATCATGATTTAAATGTAGTGTATAGACACACGTCAGTGGCTTACGACGAGAAAGTTCTAGTGTTTGAAATCTTGCCCGGATCTCAGAAAGTGAACATCCAGAATATCACTGACCACGAAAATAATAGGATATATTAGTCTTCCTTCTGTAAATAAGTGTACAAAATTTGAAAACTGTATCTCCATCTTTTCGGAAAGTATTAATGAAAATATAAAAATTGTTGAATTTCAATACCCTGTATCTCCCTTAGGGAGCCAGGTAATAGGTATGTTAATAGTAATTTTTTTACTTAGATTGAGATTGTCTACATGTCTATGAAGTTTGGATGTTTAAAACTCGGACACCATGTATACCATGTATGTAAATGTCTGTAACTAACAAAGGTGCGGTTCTCCTTATAAATTCGGGACCGGATAAGGGTCCCGGGCCGGGGCGCAATATAAGTCCCGAAACGCTACTATAAATTGACTTTCTAGTTTCCCTTAGGAATCCAAATAGGTTTTTTTGAAGACACAATACCGTTATTCGGGACTTAAAAAAATGAAGTATTTATTCTATCTATCGTACAGGACCGTCGTTAAAATGAATCATATTATAAATGAGTTAAGATAACCCAATGTATCTACTATATTAGCAATGTATCTACTATATTATGTATTACTATATATAGCATTCATTTTTCACAAAAGTGTAATCCATTTTTTCTTTTTTTAAATTCAGGCACATAGAAATCGACTTCCTTCTCCTAAAGTCTCAGATTGTTGCAGAGGAGTAATCCTTCTCCTCT
Source organism: Rosalia funebris (assembly GCA_037954035.1). NCBI lineage: Eukaryota > Metazoa > Arthropoda > Insecta > Coleoptera > Cerambycidae > Rosalia > Rosalia funebris. The sequence continues at coordinate 13,715,515 of JAZFAV010000016.1, read as the reverse complement.
ACAACCAACACACCCATCTTAGGGAGGTACCAAATTGCCCCTCCCCAACACACCCTTCGTAAGGAGGTACCAAACTTCCCCCCCCCATGCTCAACCCAATCATGCTCTGAATTATCCATATCCATTATATAAATCGTTCTCTCAGTGTACGTAACAATATACGAGCTACTTTGTTAATATTTAATACATTTTTTTGGGTAAAGATTCATAGATAAAAGAGATTTTTTGATTATACAGTCTCGAATTACACAATCACAAGAAGAAATCCAAGGGGATCAAATCAGTTGATTGTGTAACCTTTCAGTTGGTTCTCGTTCGTTTTATCCATATTCCCTGTATATTGTAGCTTCAAGTGCTTCACATCACACTCAAACAGGCATTGTGTGTATTTCTGTGTCGATTGCTAATATGTCTGTTATAATAGTTCTTTGCAATTACCCAAATAGGTTATATTGGATTGAAGATGCAGTGGTATGGAGGAAGTCGTAAGACTCTATGTTCATACCGTTCTGCTAAGTCATTTACAACATATTTGCATGATGGTTTATTTCTGAAAAAAATGCTTATTAGCTATGAAAACTAAAACTTAGATTTTCTACATACTGTGCAACAATATTGAGCAAGAAGTTCATTCGTGAACTTAGCTTTTGAAAACTCAATATTTTATTGAGATAACCATTCTTGAATGGCACTCTTATTCCATGTAGTATTTGGCGTATTATTTAAAAGCATGCTATTATATGGAGCATTGCCCAATACGATTGAAGATGTAATTGTAAACATCAGCCCGACGTATTCAACAGTCTGAATGTTTATGATGCTTGCGCTGGCTAATACCAGGTACTTTTATTCTCAAAAGAACAGTTTTACTATTAACTTGTGGCTAAAACACTTCAGAAATTAAATAGTCTAAACCGTCTAATCATCCGATAAATTTGGCACCACGTACGACATATGTCAATTGCTGCCAACCTCAAAATGGGCGTCAAATTTAAATTTTTGTTGATTAAAAACGAATGAAATTCTAAGTGTACTGGTAATGAATTACGTCACATAATGACGTGCATTGATTTTTTTTTGTATGGACTATAAAAGTTTTATATCCAAAATGTAATGAAGGCGATAATTATAATTTGATGAATTACACTGATGTTAAATTTTATATCAGAAATAGTGATTTGCATCAAGTTTTTCCCCATAAATTTTCAACAGTATATGATAAATAGTTTATCGGTGGTTTTTCTAGAAGAAAACATATTCAAATTGGTAACAGAATTTGATGAGGTACTATTCATTTCATCGCTATTTGCCAAATAAAAAACTCTCTTATCTTGTCGATAAACGGAAGAGTCTACTTGAGTCTAGCCATAAAAACAAGCCAAGGTTATGTTTTGAGATTTTTTATTTGGCAAATAGCGATGAAATAAACTATACAACGTAAATCGATTCAACGTAGACAACTCCTACATCACGTGCGCATTTTATTATATTGCATAGCTCGTACATGAAAGCACGTTACGTGCCCACGCTTGTAACATACTTGGACTATTATCGAGCACATCTCAAATTATCTACCTGGTACCTGGTATGATGATAGCCCGCTCGTACATCGAAGGGAACATTTAATGGAGTTCCTAAGTAAGACACAAAAAAAATCTGCAAGCTGGATTACTCTCGAGCAATCCACATCTGACAATGTACGAGGGGCATAGCCTGGGGCAGGGCGTGTCTTGGGGCTGTGATTGGGTGCAGGATCGATGCCGATAGGCGGAGACTATCGCTGTTTGCCGTGGGGATTTCAACATATTTGCTCAGGGTCTGCCCGCAGGGGTTTCAGTTAGTTCCCCCAAGCTCAAAGTTGTGGCCTGGCTGCTTTTACAAGTTTATTGTTATTATACGAGCTGGAGAGCCGGCGAAGAAGAATTCAATGGGATCCTCGAAAACAATATTATAAATTTAGATTCAGAAACGAAGCCGTCTATCTTGCATCCAGAAATCTGTAAACAGCAATCCGGTCTTTCAGAAAGGGAAGCTCAGATTCTTATCTAAACAGCATCGGAGAAATAACTGAAGCGAGAAAGATATAAATACACTTTTTAATACCTAATACGTACTATGAAATGTAAACAATACTTTTAAGGTCGAGAATATAGTTGAAATTAAAAAAGGGAAATTGATAAAGGGAAATTTGTGCTCGTCAGGGCCGAGGTTTCCTATCCAATCGAAATGTTAAAAGTGACTTACATTTAGTTGTTAAGAAATTATTTTTGAAACATCCGCACAAGTAGAACAATAACTACCTACTAAATAAGTTTGTAAATTAACAACTATGATTCTATGATATAATTAACCAAAGAAAATTTAAAAATCACCAATTCGTAGAAAATTTAAACTTTGCTGTCATCTGTCGACTTTGCTGTCAAAGTTTTATTTGTAGTATTTTTAGTATATGGGAAAATATTATTTAGGATATGGGAAATTTTAATAAACATTAATTTAATAAACATTAAAAAACATAGTAAAAAGCAACAGGACAAAGAGACTGATTCTATAATTTCCTTCTTCTTTGAAAATCTCTCCCTTTTTATACAAAACTTTGTTTTGTAGTTTTCCCTGTGTAACAATTTGTTGGATGTTCTCTTTTCAGCATCCAGCAGTAATATGTCATCATCATAGTAAAATGCAACAACACAAATAGCTTTTAGTCTTTAATTTCTTTTTTTTAAATCTCTCCATTTTTAACAAAAAACTTCGTTTTGTAGTTTTTCTTGTGTAATCATTCGTTGGATATTCTCTCTTCAGTATCCAGCATTAATCTGCCATCATCGCCACATCCCATCGACCCCGGTATCTTGGATATAAGATTATTTTTCAATTTCTGTCATTGTTTCTTCAAATTGTTGGTCCTGCACTAACTTTCCTATTTGTGGTCCTACGAAAATGCCTCATCCTTTAATTTAGGCTCAGAAAGAGCTAAGAATTTACCACATAAGTACTTAAAACAATTCTCATTTTTATATATAGCTTTTACATATTGCTTTATTAATTCTAATTTAATATGAGTGGCGGCAAAAGAATTTTTTCGCGAATCAACCAAATTTGCATAAATAACGTTTTTTGAACCATGTGTTAAGTTTATAAAAAAATATATTTAGTGTATTTTTACAACTTCTAGGCATTTTTAAAAGAAAATAAAAACACCACACGACGCGATGTCACGAGTAAACGTACACACATTAAAAACGTATTACAGCGACTATGTAAATACCCGAATAGTATAAAACCGGAATATCCCCATCGGCCAACTCTGTTTCGGTAAATTCTCCACACTTGTGTGTACGTTTCAAATAGCTTAAACATAGGAGCGTCGCAAAGATTGAAGCAAAATTTAATTTTATAGAATCTCGGTTTTAAAACTACAAATTATTGTACACTTATAAATACTTGTGCGTGATGGAAACAAAAAAAAAAACAATGTTTATGTAGTGCATGGTATGTAACTAAACCAAAAAGTTAAAAAAAGCCCGATCACAAAATCTTCATTGGCCTGTGTAATTATTATTATCTCAGTTTTATGATCAGCTAAACCAATGAGTGACATGAGTTATCCAGGAAAAACTAATTTTTGGTGGGTTATGCCACTTCTGTATAAATAAATCTCCCCAACCCTACTTAGATATAAATTTGCCTATACCTTGACGAAATTCTAGTGCAAACTAGAACGGGTGGGTCGGCTTGCGCGTTTTAATGATTTAAGGAGTCGTACCATAGGTTTAACCATAGTGGGGGGGTCCTTATTGAAAAACCAGACCAAGACAAGTCCCTGAAGGAGGGAAGCAGCTCTTTCAGTAGTCATAGTGGCAGAAACCGTGGGGGTTGGTATGGTGCTATGACACACACGACTGCGATGTGGAAGGCAAGAGGAAACCACCACATTATAATCCTCAGAACAGCTAACGAAAGGCTTATCCCAAATAATGATGGCGTCTCCTGGGGCAAAAAACACCGGAGGTAAAATAGTCCTCCGTTCGGATCTCCGGGTGAGGACTGTTCCGGGAGACGTGATCGAGTGCAATAGTAGGGTTAGTAAGAAGTGAAGTTAGTAGCATTTCACGAGTCGGAGCGTGGAATGTCAGAAGCATGAGACAGGCAGGGAAGCTAGAGAATCTGAAAATAGAAATGGATAGGTTAGGATTAGATATAGTAGGTATAAGTGAGATGCGCTGGCCGGAAGTAGTAGATTTTTGGAGCGGTGACTATAGGGTAATACACACAGGATCGGTAAATGGAAACGCGGGAGTAGGAATCGTTATGCGGAAGAACGCAGGACAGTGTGTAGATAGCTACCTACAATACAGCGAGAGAGTAATGATGGTCAGGTTAGATTCAAAGCCAGTGAAAACAGTAATAGTGCAAGTATACATGCCTACTTCTAGCCATAGTGAGGAAGAGTTAGAAGCCGTTTATTCGGACATAGAGCAGATAATAGTATTTGTGAAAGGTCATGAAAATTTAATAACAGTGGGAGATTTTAACGCAGTCGTAGGGGAGGGGAAAGAAGGAGAATTTGTAGGTCCTTATGGATTAAGAAACAAAACGAGAGAGGTAGCAGACTGATAGAATTCTGTGAGAAGCACAAGATGGTAGTCGCGAATACATTGTTCAAGAATCACGTTAGGAGGCGGTACACCTGGAAAATGCCAGGACGGATAGATACGTATCAGATAGACTACATTCTGGTTAGGAAGAGATCTAGAAATCAAGTAAAAGACTGTAAGAGTTATCCAGGAGCAGATGTAGACAGCGACCACAACTTGGTAGTCATGAAAGATAGATTAAAATTCAAAAATCTGAAAACCCGGAAGGATAAGAAACGTATAAATGTAGACATATTGAGGGATCAGAATATCCAGGAGAAAACAGATCAATTAATAAATAAAGCGAGTAATGACGAAATCAAGAACGCAGAAACTGAGTGGGAGGGTATCAAGAATAGTTTAGATTCCGCGGCTACGGACGTTTTAGGACACGAGAGAAGGGAAGCTAGGAAGCCCTGGATAACGGACGAAGTCTTAAACTTAATACGAAAGAGACGAGGCTACAAAAACAGACGAGACGAGGAAGGACTGAAAACTTATAAGTCAATAAAGTGGGAAATCATTAGAAAGTGTAGAATAGCGAAAGAACAATGGATAGAGGATAAATGCAAATAAGTAGAAGATAAGCTCCAAGTAGGTAAGACCGATGAGGCTTACAAAATAATTAAGAGGAACTTCAGGGATATAGGACCAATAAGTAGAAACGTTAGGAGTCAATCGGGGGACATACTGATCGGAAGAGAGGAGAAAGCGGATAGATAGAAGCAGTACTTAGGAAATTTATAGGAGGGTCAGGAATTAGGAGAGATATTAGAGGAAGAACCTAGCATCGATAGGGAAGATGTAGGAAAACCTATATTGAGAGAGGAATTTGAAATAACACTAAGGGGGCTAAAGAACAATAAAGCGCCGGGTGTAGATAAAATACAGGCAGAAATTTTGAAATGTGGAGGACAGAAAGTAGTAAATAGGATGTTCGAACTGGTAAAATGCATATATAAAACGAGCGAGATGCCGGTGGATTATAAGAGGAACATTATCGTTACTATACCGACAAAAAGAGGAGCCGACAAATCCGAGAACTTTAGAACGATTAGTCTAACTTCCCACGCGTCAAAAATCTTAACCAGAATAGTGCAGAAGAGGATGGAAAATAGAGCGGAGGAAATACCAGGAGAAGACCAATTCGAGTTTAGGCGAAATAGGGAAACTCGCGAAGCTATTCTGGCGCTAAGAGTAATGTTAGAGAAAACAATAAAAAAAGGAAAGAACGCTTATATAGGATTTGTAGATTTAGAAAAAGCTTCTGATACTGTAAGATAGGAAAAAATGTTCGAAATACTAAAGAGCGCGGAAATAAAGTATAGAGATGGGAGAGTAGTACACAATCTATACAAAGAGCAAACTGCTGTTATAGAAGTAGAAGGGGAAAGAAGGGAAGTAGGTATTAGGAAAGGAGTAAGACAAGGATGTACACTATCACTACTAATTTTTAATCTGTACATCGAAGAGGCGATTAATGTCGTAAAAGATAGAGTAGATTTCGGGATTAAAGTACAGGGACAGAAACTAAACATGCTGAGATTCGCGGATGATATAGCAGTATTATCATTTAGTAAAGAGGAATTGGAATCAGCGTTGAACGAAATGGAGGCAGTGTTAACAGAGGAATACGGAATGAGGGTGAATAAAAACAAAACTAAAGTGTTAGTGTGCAGAGGGCGCGAGAGCAGAGCAAAAACGAAAGTACAAATTAATAATGAAAGATTGGAGGAAGTTAAAGACTTCACTTATTTAGGAAGTAGAATAAATTGGGATGGAAGAAGCGATAAAGATATAAAACAAAGAATCAAATAAAGCGCAGGGTCGAGTAGCTTTTAACAAAAAGAAAGCACTTTTATGCTAGGGGGTAATAAACTTAGAAACAAGGAAGAGGTTTTTGAGAGCGTATGTATGGAGCACGGCACTATACGGTTGCGAAACCTGGACGGTAGGGAAGCAAGTAGGAAGAAATTAGAAGCTTTTGAGATGTGGTGTTACCGAAGAATGATGAAAATACCGTGGACTGATAGGGTTAGAAACGAAGAAGTATTAGAGAAAGTCGGTGAGGAAAGAAGTATGTGGAAAAACATAAAGAAGAGAAGAGATAGAATGGTAGGCCACTTGCTGAGACATGGAGGAATAGTCCGCTATATTTTGGAGGCAGAAATAGGAGTGAAGAAAGGCAGAGGTAGGCCTAGATTAGACTACTGCTCGCAAATAGTAAGGGATGTAGGTTGTAGCACAATTAGCGAAATGTGTAGGTTAGCATAAGATAGGAGAAGCTGGAGGTTAGCGTCCAACCAGTCTTAGGACTGATGACCTCATAATGATGATGATGATGATACAGGTAACCCGAACTATTTTCCAAATACGAGCAAATAAATTTCAATCAATATTCACACTTAATGGATCCTTTTATGAAATTAACTCACCTGAAATTTGTACTGCCTGCAACACCAATGTACTATTCATTTCATCGCTATTTGCGAAATAAAAAACTCTCTTATATTGCCCATAACGTGAACGGTCTACCTGAGCCTAGCCATAAAAAGAAGCCACGGTATGAGATAAGAGGCGTTTGGGATTTTTTATTTCGCAAATAGAGATGAAATAAAGTATACAGGAAATTATTTTTCATTTATTCATTGACTGTCCTATATATAGTTTATTCATCGCTATTTGCCAAATAAATAATCTTGAAAAGATACTGTGGCTTATTTTTATGGCTAGGCTCAGGTAGACTGTTCCGTTTATCGGCAAGATAAGAGAGTTTTTTATTTGGCAAATAGCGATGAAATGAATAGTACTGTGCAAGTATACCGTTCAGCTGCAACTTTATAAATGATTTTGCAATATTAGCAACAACACTAAATAATTTAACAAATCAGATAGCGATATCTTCTTGTATGGGTGTTTTGAATTAAATAATTTTTCTCTCTCCTGATTTTGAATTTATTTTGAAGATCTTAAGGGAATTAAAGTTTTCCAGACTTTTATTGCTCTCTGTATAATCTTACAGACTTGATTATAGCAGCCAATTTCAAATCATATAGTTGAAATATATAAAGTCTATATTTTGCCCCGACAATGATTTGGTAATTGGTTATAAAATATGATCTTTCTAAAAGAGTATTTATTTTTTCATCGTTTATCATTCAAAATTCAAAGTAAATGAAATACTGTAAGCATATAACGAATAGATTTCTCTCTCACAATCAATGCACTGCCTGAAATGTATTATTCTTTTTATCTTCATATAATTTTTCTTCTTGTATCTTCTTCTTCTTATCTTGTTTCTTCATGTATTTTCATGTATGTTTTTATAAAGGATGTTCTTTTAAATAGCTTAATGTTTTTTTCTTAATATTCAATAAATTAATACTGTTATTTATTTTTTTTACTTGACACTATATTTATAACGTTTTTACTTTGTTTTTTATCAACATGTGATGTAATCCTTTATATTATTTTTGGATCTTTGTCTTCATGGACAGTAGGTATATTTGCAATTATAGGTATGAAGTAGACAAGTTTATTAAATTCTTTATACTATTATTGTTTTTAAGCGGTTTTAAAGTGTGTCTTAATCGCAAATTTTTTCTTTCTACTTCAGTTCTATCTATGAAAATGGGAATGAATCGATACGAAAAACATATAAAAATAATTTAAATGTATGTATATGTACATTTATACATGTTAAATCTCTTTTCTTTAACTTTTAAAAATAATTTTATTTTTGAAACCGAACAACAATTTTGTTATGGTGCGATACTGTACAAATACTATACTAAGTAATGACATACTAATACTATACTACCTGTATGATAGGTCCGCTACGACTTTATAACTTTGCATATAATTTGCAGAAGATTAATTTTGAGCATTACTTTTTTTTGTACATTAATTTGAGCATTAATAATGACATTATAAAATTTCGGGAAGCTATCATAAACGTGATTTTAGTTATAATTTAGATTCACGATAACTCACATAGCTATATCGGATTAGATTACATTTAGCCTTCAGATAATACACTGGGGTCTTATGTTACCTAGGAATAAAATGTTATATCGTACAAATGCAAAAATAAGTATTGCAAGTACTAAATGTGATACAATATTTTTACTTTTCGCATTCACTATACGCGGAAAAGTAATGTAATCGTGTAAACAAAAATTATTTTTCTTGCGTTTATTTTTCGTTTTTCTGCCTAAAAACAAAAAAAAAATGGCTTTTAAATCATTTTGCGTGTGTGTGTGTGTGTGTGTGTGTGTATGTGTGTGTGTGTGTGTGTGTGTGTGTGTGTGTGTGTGTGTGTGCGTGTGTGTGTGCGTGTGTGTGTGTGTGTGTGTGTGTGTGTGTGTGTGCGTGTGTGTGTGTGTGTGTGTGTGTGTGTGTGTGTGTGTGTGTGTGTGTATGTGTATGTGTGTGTGTCGTTTCGTCGTTGTCGTCGGTATTAATAAAATTTCTTGTTAGCACGATAATTCAACTAAATCGTGTCGGATCGATCGGGTTTAGACTGATTCTGATCGGGGACGTCTCCCAGACGACACCTATTGATTTTGAGGTAGATAGAACACACTCTACCATGTTCATGGGTCATGAGAAAGCATATATTTGAGAAATTTTTTTGTTAGCACGATCACTCAATTAAATCGTGTCGGATCGATCAGGTTTCGACTGATTCTTATTAGGGACATCTACCAGACGACATCTATTGATTTTGAGGTGGATAGGACACATCTCAACCTGTCCATGGGACTCATGAGAAAGTACGATGGTGGACTATTTGAAAAAACTAAACCTGTTGCATAAATCACATATTCTGCATTAAAGTGTTGCTTTAATTTTTCTCGGCCACTTAATTTCGGGATACAGATGTTCTACGTGCGAAAAAGTCCGTTTTAAGGCTTTAAAACTGTTTATTTATATAACGTACATGTATACATAAACAATATATTATGTTCTATATTTGATATTAATAAGCTTACATATAATATAAGTTTAATAATATATGATTTTAATCAGTATAACTTTAACTCTTAATACAATGGACGAACAATAGCGAGCACTGAAGAAAAGAACTTTCACAGAAACGAATATGTGCGATAATAACTTCCTTCTATAGACACTTTTCAATGGCCTCCCACAGGTGTAAGTATCAATAATATCAAGAAAATATTGTATTTATCGAACACTAATACAGATGTAATATTACCCTTTAGAAGTGGAGTCCCGTATTTTTACAATTATTTGGGGGGACTACTTAAATTTTATAAAAAAATATAACGTGTAATAACGTTTATATGTCGACTGTTATAGTTATTACTTAACGAATTGTGTTTAGTATATAATTTTACAAATGTTAAAATTACTTCATTATACACCTAAAGAAAGGTATTGTTATTAAACGTGAGGTAATAAATATATTTCAAAAATACATTTATTTTGAGTATATGCCGATCATATATATATATATATATATATATATATATATATATATATATATATATATATATATATATATATATATATATATATATATATATATATATATATATATGAATCAATTCTATGATTTAGTGTACAATTCATAACCACAGCATTTAAGTAACACGTATTTTAACTAACAGCATTAATTAAATAATTACAATTATGTATTAGTTAGATAGTTTGAAGGTTCTGAGTACACAATATTACTTTTAACAGTTATCAGAAATTTCATTTACTGTCATAGCGTTTAACGTTTTATAAGAAATATGTGATATAAATACAAAGTGACTCTGTAGTTATTATTATTACTTTAATGGAATTATTATGACTTTAATGGAACTTCTTTGAACTATGCTGTAGCCCTTTCCTCTTTTTATACATCTAAAAAGTATTACATAATATACCATGTAATTTTTATTAATACCTACAGTATTACATATAAATGCAATTTACATGTAACTAGTTATTTTATTAGTTATTTCAGCGGTATCGATGTACAAAAATTAAAATCTTCATAATTTTTCTGTGAAATATGATATTGATAGTGCCAGTTCAATACATATTAAAATTTTTCCAAAGAATTGGAATAAAAAAGCATGAAAGCACGTTAAAACTATGGAAATGATATTTTAAGTAACATCATTAATTAGAAAATTACAATTATGTAGTAATTAGATATTTTGGTGGTTCTGAGTACACAATATATTTCTAACAGTTCTCTCTCTCTAAATTACTACTGTATAGTTGATAAGTTTAAAGGATCAGGTAAAGTCCCTACAACGTAAGTGTTACTTTGAAGTTACTTCAAAGTTTTAAAAACTTCTAAGTGACCGATAAGAACACCACACGGTTGTTTGATATTATTGTGTGTTACCTCAATGCCCTAATAATTTGAAAGTAATTTGACTTGGTCACGGTATACCATTCAATATATTTCAAAATTTACTTAGAAGTAATATAACGCTGTGATTCCAATATACTGTGGGAAGAACTATATAACGACCACAATGTTCTGATGTAAAGTATTTAACTGTAATGTCGTATATTTCTTACAAATCGCGTAACAACTACCTAATGGTTATTCCGATTACTCCGGGTTCAATTGGAGGAACTTATATATCCGTATGCTGCTGGGGAACACCCGTATTACCAAATTGTTGTCACCGACAAACGTATGGTTATGTTATAGTCAGTATTACTTAGTTGTACGTTACAGGTTATAATTTACATGTAATTAAGAAAAACTACATCTAATGGTCAGTTTTATTAGCTACAAGAATTATACAAAGCATATTATTTTAGGTTATTACCCTTAACTGCGCATATTGGGCTTTGTTACGTACCTGTGAATCAAAACTACTGGGAAGCTAAAATAATAACTCTAAGTTTATTAAAATTTTATATTTACCTTTATATCGTGTGCTGATTTCTTGGTAGAACTTTGTTAATTGACCACTGTGATAAACATCCTCTACTGATAAATTTAACACATATGTGTACAATATTAATTTATTATTGTCATCCTTGTCAAAACTGTTTGAGAAGATCTCATGAAGATAATGAAGTCACTGCTAGATGCACTCAGTATTGTTTCAGAGCACCAGTTTGGATTCCGCGATTGATATTCAACAACTGAACAAGTACAAAGAGTAGTGTAAGTTATAAACAATATATTTGAATGCAAAAAATATTGCTCTGCTGTTTTACTCGACGTAACGCAAACATTCGATGAAGTATGACATCCTGGACTGCTATATAAATTGAAACAAAAATTAGATACACCTTACTATAAAATGCTACTCTCACTCCTTAGATACTTCAATGTCAAGTATAAGGAAGAATTAACTAGCATCTATTCTATCTAGTCAGGAGTTCCTCAGGGAAGCGTTCTGAGACCTGTTCCATATCAACTCTTCACAGTCGATTTACCTATTACTTCATATATTTTCGTTAACGATACCGCGATTATGGCTAGAAGTGTAGTTCCAAAATATGGAACTTATAATCTTCAAGAGGTTATCTATAACATCCAAAGAGTGGATGAAGAAATGGAGAATAAGAGTTAACGAGTCAAAATCTCAACATAGAATTTTCACTCTGAAGAAAGAAACCGGCCCTAGCGTTACTCTCAAGGGTCAGCTACTCCCATAGACCGACACAGGTAAATATTTAGGTCTGTACTTTGATAGAGGGCTAAACTGGAGACACCACATATTTGTGAAGCGGCTTGGATACAACTTAGCTTAAAACTCTCTAAACTATACTGGTTAATCGGCAGAAAATTCAAGTTCTCCATATCCATTAAACTATATAAAGATAAAATATAAAGACCTTATATAAAGTGATCCTTAAACCTATATAGTATTATATAATTGTGGAGAACCGCAGGTATATTATATATCGAAATTCTCCAAAGGTTTCAGTCCAAAACACTGAAAACCATCACTGATGCTTTATGGTTCGTGAAAAACGAGACGGACACTACACAGTGAAATGGAAACTAAGTATATACATGTGTAAGTATAAGAAACTAAGTAACTCCCCTGCTATTAACTTCCCGGACAATAGCCAAAAGTCTCACGTACTGAAGTGATGCGATCTTTTGCAGATAAGTGATTAAAGTTATAATTTAAGTATGTATATAATTACAATAACATATAGTAGTACATACAAGTTAGGCCTTTAATGAAAGAGCTCTAAACCCTGATTGTCAGACAATTTGTTATCTATATTCTTTACCAAGTCGTACTTTTTTATTATTTCATCCATCATTATGTTTAACATCAGGAGACTAAGCGAGTCTCTCTATCTAATACCGCTGTTGACTGATATGGGTTTTGTTAATTTACCGTTAATGCGATCCTGGACTTTATTGTTTGCGTATATGTTTTTGATGGTCTGAATTATATTGATAGGTATATTTCTATTGTACAACAGGTGAATTATGTCATCTAGCTTTATGCGGTCAAATGCTTTTGTTAGATCTATAAAGCATAAAAACGTTGGTTTATTATATTCCACAGATTCCTCAACTAGCTGTCGTAGAATAAATGCTGCATCTACACAAGACCTTCCTGACCTAATCCTTGCTGTTCGTCTTCCAGTGTTGTAATCAAATTACTTTTATTTGTGATAACTTTCGTAACGAGTTTCAATATTGTATCCAGTAATAGTTGGTTGGTTCTTGTTTGTCACATTTCTTAAACATAAGTATTACTGTACTGGATTTCCATTTATCCGGTACTTTACATTGTGTCAGAATTTTTTGAATGAATTTTGTAAGTTCTTGTGTTCAACGTTGGCCACCATATCTTAACAATGCATTATGGAGTCCGTCCTGTCCAGGGGACTTTCTATTTTTTAAGGCTTTTGGGACTTTGTCAAATTCATGAATGGTGAGTTTCACATTATGTCGTATGCGTGGATTGTCATTTTCCCTGGTGTTACTGTCTCCTTTAAATAAACGTAGAATAGTAGTTTAAAAAAATATATTGCCACGTAAGAATTTTCCGATTTGTGTTAAAAGTAAACTAGTGAATGTCACCCAAATAATTGACTTGGATGGAGTATACTTGATAATTAAATATACCTTTACGCATGTTAACTTGATAATATAATAACAAAAACAAATAGATCTATTTTGTTGTTGGTAGTAAATAATCTATTCTCTCAGTGTATATGTGACAAAATTATTCTGCGAAGCAATAGAATGTATAGGATATCTGAAAATTATACTCATAAGCGTAATTTTGTAAAATCTGTTATCATGAATAAGTGTTCCTTGTAGATATAGCTATTATTCTATAAATTCATAACCGATCTCACTGCAGTTGCTTATTAATTTTTATCTTGGGTGTATATATTTATTAATTTAAACAACTTTCCCCTATATATTCGTACCTCCTTAATATTTTGCAAGAAACGCGATAGTTTTTCAGCAAGTGTTTATAAAATGTGTTATAGTTACTCTATGATGTCATAAAAACATACAACACCACAGATATATGTTATTCAAAAGGAGGCGTCCTGATTTTTCTTATAAATACTATCTTTGGATCTCGTAGAACCATATACCTATATATTACATTCGTCTTTCCATAATACAATTCTGTCGTAACCTTATAATTAAAAACCGCTTATTTCTTAAATATATACTTAGGTGTAGATATGACAAAATATTATAAATTATATCGGTTACTAAAAATAAAATACCCCAAATTCTACGTTATCCTTTTCTAAGTTCCATATGGTTATATAATCGATCCCTTTATCGAATGTTTCATTGTCATATTTTTACAGTGTGATCGTAAATTGTCCCCTCACACCATTTGAACCTAATCGATATGAAATAAAATTGGAAAAGGAAAGCAGAATTGTGAAAACGAAATAATAAATTAAAAAAAAAAACAAAAGTAACTTAACTAAAAAGCAAGAAATAAATGTTTTCTACAACAATTTAATACTTACTTGTTGTTCCATTTAATGTAATTAAGAAATTATTGTTTGTTATGTAATTATTATTAATCGTTTTATATAATTTTGAAGTAGGTGCCAAGTAAAACATAAAAAATATATACCTTGCTACTATAACAACGAGTTTACATTTAAAATTGCCGAAGGCCGGCATTTGCATTATCAATATTGTATGGAACTGACTTCAAAATTATATAAAGCAATTAATAATAATTACATAATAAACAATAATTTTTTAATTACATTAAACGGAACAACAAATAAGTATTAAATTGTTGTAGAAAACATTTATTCCTAGCTTTTTAGTTAAGTTTTTTTTGAAGTCGGTTTTTTTGTCAAAACTTATTATGCTACAATTTTAAGTGATGGGTAGATCTACTAAGGATGCTTTGCAAATGAGAAAACGACGGTTACTTGAATAAGGAGTTCCGTGTTGTATCTTCGAAGTCCAAGGTCCAATACCAATGAAATTAAGTTGGAACCACATTGGAGCTATACTGAGCCCAACGCAAATAATTAAAATCGGTTCATAAACACAAAAGTTATACCCTAACATACCTACATAAAAAATATATATACAGACGAATTGAGAACCTCCGCCTTTTTTGAAATCGGTTAATAAGTTTTGGTAAAAAATGTAATGGTCACGTAGTATCTGTCTCTCATAAAGGGTATATGAACTATATTTTAAAATTCTAAACAATTGTGCCAACATTTCCGAGTTGCCAGCAGCGTCTGTGTGATACAGTAAGTTAATTTCTAGGCTAATAAAATATTATTGCATTTTATTATAAATGTAACAAAAGATTTATTTATAGGACGTAAATTTAGAACTTCACGAGTCGGAGCGTGGAATGTCAGAAGCATGAGACAGGCAGGGAAGCTAGAAAATCTGAAGATAGAAATGGATAGGTTAGGATTAGATATAGTAGGTATAAGTGAGATGCGCTGGCCGGAAGTAGGAGATTTTTGGAGCGGTGACTATAGGGTAATACACACAGGATCGGTAAATGGAAACGCGGGAGTAGGGATCGTTATGCGGAAGAACGCAGGACAGTGTGTAGATAGCTACCTACAATACAGCGAGAGAGTAATGATGGTTAGGTTAGATTCGAAGCCAGTGGAAACAGTAATAGTGCAAGTATACATGCCTACTTCTAACCACAGCGAGGAAGAGTTAGAAGCCGTTTATTCGGACATAGAGCAGGTAATAGGATTTGTGAAGGGTCATGAAAATTTAATAATAGTAGGAGATTTTAACGCAGTCGTAGGTGAGGGGAAAGAAGGAGAATTTGTAGGGCCTTATGGATTAGGAAACAGAAACGAGAGAGGTAGCAGACTGATAGAATTCTGTGAGAAGCACAAGATGGTAGTCGCGAACACATTGTTCAAGAATCACGTTAGGAGGCGGTACACATGGAAAATGCCAGGAGGGATAGACAGGTATCAGATAGACTACATTCTGGTTAGGAAGAGATTTAGAAATCAAGTAAAAGACTGTAAGAGTTATCCAGGAGCAGATGTAGACAGCGATCACAACTTAGTAGTCATGAAAGCTAGATTAAAGTTCAAAAATCTGAAAACCCGGAAGGATAAGAAACGTATAAATGTAGACATATTGAGGGATCAGAATATGAAAGATAAGTTCCAGGAGAAAACAGATCAATTAATAAATAAAACGAGTAAGGACGAAATCAAGAACGCAGAAACTGAGTGGGAGGGTATCAAGAATAGTCTAGCTTCCGCGGCTACGGACGTTTTAGGACACGATAAAAGGGAAGCTAGGAAGCCCTGGATAACGGACGAAATCTTAAACTTAATGCAAAAGAGACGAGGCTACAAAAACAGACGAGACGAAGAAGGACTGAAAACGTATAAGGCAATAAAGTGGGAAATCATTAGAAAATGTAGAAAAGCGAAAGAACAATGGATAGAGGAGAAATGCAAAGAAGTAGAAGATAAGTTGCAAGTAGGTAAGACCGATGAGGCTTACAAAATAATTAAGAGGAACTTCAGGGATGTAGGAACAATAAGTAGAAATGTTAGGAGTCAATCGGGGGACATACTGATAGGAAGAGAGGAGAAAGCGGATAGATGGAAGCAGTACTTAGGAAATTTATGCGAGGGTCAGGAATTAGGAGAGATATTAGAGGAAGAATCTAGCATCGATAGGGAAGATGTAGGAAAACCTATATTGAGAGAGGAATTTGAAATAGCACTAAGGGGGCTAAAGAATAATAGAGCGCCGGGTGTAGATAAAATACAGGCGGAAATTTTGAAATGTGCGGGACAGAAAGTAGTAAATAGGATGTTTGAACTGGTAAAATACATATACGAAACGGGCGAGATGCCGGAGGATTATAAGAGGAACATTATCGTTACTATACCGAAAAAGAGAGGAGCCGACAAATGCGAGAACTTTAGAACGATTAGCCTAACTTCCCATGCGTCAAAAATCTTAACTAGAATAGTGCAGAAGAGGATGGAAAATAGAGCGGAGGAAATACTAGGAGAAGACCAATTCGGGTTTAGGCGAAATAGGGGAACTCGCGAAGCTATTCTGGCGCTAAGAGTAATGTTAGAGAAAACAATAGAAAAAGGAAAGAACGCTTATATAGGATTTGTAGATTTAGAAAAATCTTTTGATAACGTAAGATGGGAAAAAATGTTCGAGATACTAAAGAGCGCGGGAATGAAGTATAGAGATAGGAGAGTAGTACACAATCTATACATAGAGCAAACTGCTGTTATAGAAGTAGAAGGGGAAGAAAGGGAAGTAGGTATTAGGAAAGGAGTAAGACAAGGATGTATCACCACTAATTTTTAATCTGTACATCGAAGAGGCGATTAATGTGGTAAAAGATAGAGTAGATTTCGGGATTAAAGTACAGGGACAGAAACTAAAAATGCTGAGATTCGCGGATGATATAGCAGTATTAGCATCTAGTAAGGAGGAACTAGAATCAGCATTGAACGAAATGGAGGCAGTGTTGACAGAGGAATACGGAATGAGGGTGAATAAAAACAAAACTAAAGTGTTAGTGTGCAGAGGGCGCGAGAGCAGAGCAAAAACGAAAGTACAAATTAATAATGAAAGATTGGAGGAAGTTAAAGACTTCACTTATTTAGGAAGTAAAATAAATTGGGATGGAAGAAGCGATAAAGACATAAAACAAAGAATAGCGCAGGGTCGAGTAGCTTTTAACAAAAAGAAAGCACTTTTATGCTCGGGGGTAATAAACTTAGAAACAAGGAAGAGATTTTTGAAAACATATGTATGGAGCACGGCACTTTACGGCTGCGAAACCTGGACGGTAGGGGAAGCAAGTAGGAAGAAATTAGAAGCTTTTGAGATGTGGTGTTACCGAAGAATGATGAAAATACCATGGACTGATAGGGTTAGAAACGAAGAAGTATTGGAGAAAGTCGGCGAGAAAAGGAGTATGTGGAAAAACTTAAAGAAGAGAAGAGATAGAATGGTAGGCCACTTGCTGAGACATGGGGGAATAGTCCGCGATATTTTGGAGGCAGAAATAGGAGTGAAGAAAGGAAGAGGTAGGCCTAGATTAGACTACTGCTCGCAAATAGTAAGGGATGTAGGTTGTAGCACAATTAGCGAAATGCGTAGGTTAGCACAAGATAGGAGAAGCTGGAGGTTAGCGTCCAACCAGTCTTAGGACTGATGACCTAATGATGATGAAATTTAGAACTAGGTACATTGACCACAATAGATCTTTCAGGTAAGATCTTAGTAAATTGACATAATTTTCCAGATATTAACAATATGAAAATCCTACATTATGCCAGCAAAGGTTTTAGACTTAATTGGTTAGAAGCAATAGACATCTATAAATACAACCATAGTGATAATTTTAACTTGTTAAATGATCAAGTAGATATACTATATTCTCCTCTTTTTACTGTTACCAAAATTAATTAACCCCCTGTATAATAGTTCTTAATAATATTCCTGGAAAATTCCCACAATTTGATGGTCGTAATTGCACCATTTATAAAACACGTTTTTCTGTAAACCATAATTACCTGTTTATTGTCATACCCCTTACTCTGTGTAATTGGATAGTATATATTATAGGAACCGAGTTTTTGTATTTTATTCTTAGTTCAATTATCGTTTTGAAAATGACATAAAAGTGTCGTAACTACAATCACGAATTTTGTGTAAATATAGTGGTATAAAACTTAGTAGTTGTCTTACTCAATTACGTTGGGATTATGCACCACCACAGAGTAACGGTTTCTTCGATCAATTTGTTTATAGGAATAATAAAAAAAGAATTAATGCAGTGAAAATTATACAGACTATTTAATGTATGTATTAAAGTGAGGACATGTTCATTAAAAGCGGTGTCAGACGATTTGTATAACCTTGGCACATAATTGAGAATTACCTAATGCGATCATATTAGAACCAGTATTGCAGGAAAGCATGTTTCCTGATTATTATGCAACCAATGCAACGTATCACGACTTATTCAGAGGAATATCGGGATCCCGATATGCGTAACAGATTTGTCCTCAGTCTGCTCTCGCTCGTTAGTTTCTTATGTGGGTTTATTTATAGCGAATTACTAGATAGTATCTCTTCATGACAATTTAATCGCATCTGTATTAAATGTGTTATATATTATTCGTTTGCTATTGTTACTGTTAGTTATTGTACAACATATCGAATTATATTTTTATGTTTAACTGATTTTACAATTTATTAACAGATTTTAGTACTGGAGTAGGTTGGAGCCTTTGGTGTGAAGATAACACTGACTTAGTTTCCCACAAAGTTGGCATCATTTAGAGATGATTGAAAGAGCAGTTTTAATCATCCCCAGATGATGCCAACTTTTTTGGAGAAACTACCAGGAATGGAGTAAAATCAACACAACGTCCGGTATAAAATTCACCACTTTTTTGTGCAAGCTTTAAATTTTACACCTTTTATTGTCCATATTGTACAATGAAGGAAAATATAACGTCTTCGATATCGAATAAACTTTATTATATTTTTCTTTTTAATATACAAATTTAATTTCTTTACTGCACTAATGAACTATTGGTGTATATTATGTATTATGTGCTAGAGCATGTCTAGAAAATATTTATATATTTGTCAGTATCATATTTGAAATAGTACTTGTGTTATCGAGCTTCTTAATTAAATATAATGATCCTACTCTAATGTATATGACATATGACAAATATAAAATATCACTTAATTATCTCCCAGCGAAATTCTCCATTGAACTGGTCAAAATTTAACATATTTTTCAGATATCTAATATCAGCTAGTTTTAGTAAACTTGGTTATGACAATAACCATGCTTGAGTTTTAAGAGAGATCAACCATTTAGGCATAAGTTGACTATTCAGAAATAATAAAGAAATCCAATTTACGTGTTCTTTTGTAAAACACAGTCTAGTAACTTTATGTTCTCTGGTGAACAATGGTGCAATAGTTGGTCTTCTACTATCCATTTCTCTTTCATTAAATTTTCTCCTGGCCGTTCGTCCAGAAATTGCAACATTTCCAGCTGCTGCTAGGGTTCTGCTTAGCTGTAAACCAATAGAATTTCCGTTTCTTAAAGCGATTTGTATAAGATATCGCTCATATTTTGCATCTGTAGTCTTCCTACAACCTTGTCCTAAGTAATTATAGAGGTAATTACAGGGGTACTACTTCTACAGTAACTTTCAAGTTCATTGAAACGTTTAACTGTTCGACATATTGTTGATTGAACTTGTAACAAATTAGCCAAATATCTGGCTACGTCATTTTTTAACCGCTTTCACTAATTCATCTTTTTTCCAGATGCGTGGACAATTCATTTATTCTACTCTAAGTGTATTGGATAACCTGTTTCACATCACCACCTTTTGGTGTAAGCTTCATTAAAATTTTATATGTTTTATTCCATATCTATGTCCATATTGTACAATGAAAGAAAATAAAACGTCTTTGAAATCGAATAAATTTAATTAAAGTGTTGTTTTAACATATAAAGTTAATTTATTTATTGCACTAATGAAATATTGGTGTATATTATATGTATGTGTTAGTGAAAGTCTAGAAAATATGTATATATGTATATATATATATATATATATATATATATATATATATATATATATATATATATATATATATATATATATACAACCAAATTTTTATCGATCATATTTGAAATGGTACTTGTATTACCGAGTTTTAGAATTAAATATTATGACCCCATCCTAATGTGAATGCTCTTAAATTAATCCAGGTTAATAAATAATAAATGTGTTTCGTTGATATCCAGATGCCTTTGGATACTTACTAATAATTCTTCTTATAATGATAGAATAAGGACTAAATCCTATCATATCTGAAAATAAAAATTATAATTTTTGACAGTCAATGTAGTAGTAACATAATATTAGTCAAGAATGTACCCAATTATTAAACTCATATTTAATAATTTAGTATATCCTTGATAAGATTAATATGTTATTATTAGTGAGTGCCCAATAAGAATGATAAATATAAAATATCATTTAACTATCACCCAACGAAATCCCCCAGTGAACTTGTCAAAATTTAACATATTCTTCAGACATCTACTATCTACTAGTTTTAGGAAATTTGGCCATGACAATAACTGTGTTTGATTTTTAAACTAGACCAACCATTTAGGCATAAGCTGATTATTCGGAAATTATAAAGAAGTGTATTGCTTCAGGTTTTAACAATTGTTAATAATTCTCCTTATTGGGATTTGGTTCTCGCTGAAAATAAAAATATGGTAATATTCTTGATAAAATGTATATATTATTATTATTATTACTGAATAATAAGCAGGCAATAAATGAGAAATGATACACACAAAATATGTATTTATATTACTCACAAATAGGTTAGATATATAATATCTGATCGGTATATAATAGATGTGGGTCATTCTTTGACAACGGGATAAAATAAAGAGGTACAACAAAGTTTATAAAAATGTGTCTAAATAACAAAATTTACTACCACATTTCGTGTTAGTAAAAGCCTAATCCTTGATGCAATAAGCGGGTATAAACTAAAAATATTTTTGTTACTATTACGTAAAGGTATAAGTATGTGCTGTCCACGGGGTGGAAAGATCAGCCCACGGAGAAGACAAATAATGAATTGAAAATAAAAATCATCTATTCTTAGTATCTTGTAAGTACATTTACTGCAAAATTAAATATTTGAACTTTATTTTCGACTTAACTCCCAACAAAAACATAGTAACTCTAAAAGGTGCACACTTTATAATATATAAAAATTTAAACTTCATGAATAACCAAACTAGTATATTTTCAAGTACATACAAAAGGTACGAAGAAAAGAATCTTTAGGTAAAAACTTACAAAATGTAGGTATAGATCTAATGAATCTATTAAAAATAAAATAATATTAAAGTGAGACAAATATGTACCGCATTTAGAATTGGCTTCGTCTTTTATTCCAAAACGCTCCTTTGTTGGTCTTTTCTTAGATTTAACCAAGATAGACAATGGCAAGTTATCATCAGATGAGTCAAAATCGGGATAATTCAACTGTTGAGTGGCACTATTTTTTTCAGAGTTATAAATCTCCATAAATTGTTCTTCACCAGAGTCGCTGCACGCATCAGTATATCTAAGTTTGTTTGATTCATCATTATGAATTACAGATTCTCATAATCCATAATGAGTACAATAAATCCTTGAACAAATATTGCAACTAAGGCATCTAAATTGTAAATACTCTTTGTTTTCACTAGTCCAATAATTAGCTTGATGAATTTTCATTGTTTCTGTGAAATGCTTTAGATTGTTAGGGAGTTTATTTTCAAGTAGATTAATTATTTATTTTTGTGTTATTACAACGATTTCTATACCCTTAAATGCCTTTCTCAAATGGAATAGAGTCCAAATTATGAACGTAATATCCACAAGCTACAAAACGATCAGCTGTTCGTTTCAAGCAACCTCCCACACCGTCAACTGCGCCTTTGCCGTGATTATTTTCAAAATAGTTCAAGAATAACTGTTTTATCTTAATTACTCTGGGAATTTCTGTCGCCATTAAATAAAATACGAATTTGTTACGGTATTGAGTACTGGGTCCATCGTTGTAAACGTAAAGCTTTTCCAGAGACGAATTTTTGTCTAGAATTGTTTTAAAAAGTGGTTGTAAATGTGCAAAAATTGCTACCTATAGGATCGTGACGAAGATTTTCTGAAAAACTTTGAAAAAACTTTGAGAAAACAAAATGAAAAGCTTTGGATTTCCTTTGTAGCTGCATCTTTGATATACCATATGGCTGTATGTAGTGAAACTTGTAGCTTGGGACCCTTCAAAATGCGCACTTTGTATCTGGAGAAAGTACTTACAATCGAGGACCACGGAGCGGACGTCTATGGAGTGGAAATATTTAAGTAGTGACGGGTATTTTTCTTTAAGGAAAATAGATTTTTTTAAAATAATAGGTGAAATATAAATCGAATTCGAAATTATTTTACATGTAATGTGAGAAAAATATAAATTTATTTTTTTATTAACTGATTCTTGCTGACACGGAGTGGACAATAATAAAAATACTTACCTTAAACCACGAACGTATTGACCATTGAACCAAATCCTATATAAAACAAAACGTTGTCTCTCTCCGAGGACTAATAATAGACTAACACTAATGTGCTGGGGTACGTGGTAAGTTAGATATGTTACCAATATTGTACTTATGCCTGTATTTTCCTATATCCATGGAGTGGACATCGAAAGTGGCTACAGTATTTAACGTTAACGCAAGAAAAATATTATGTAGGAAAAATTAATATTATTTTAAACAGTATATTCTTGTGTGTGTCTGGACTAAATATAATGTTTTTAATTTAAAATGTATGATAACATGTCATCAAAATCAAGCACCGCATATTATTCTTCAAAAGGGTTACAGTCCATGGAGTGGACATTTTTGAGATGTAAAATGACTGTTAAAAGCTATTTCAGAGGAAGAAACCTTCTAAAGTGCGCATTATAGATAAACTTGGCCAACACAATTAAATTTTGCTTCTTGAGATACGTAACAGCATTTGGGTAGGTATAAGTTGGTTAATTAGAAACCACTAACAGTCATATTGCTTTACGTTTCAACAGGGTCACGGTGAAGACTACATGGATGCATACTCTAGAATAGTTACCACAAAGGGATTATAATCTACCCCCGCGGAGTAAAGTGTGCTATATTGTGGTTTATTTGTATTTAGCTTTATACCTACAATTATAGTGGTGTAAAATTTCATCAATTACATTGGTGTTAAGGTTTTATACCACATGGTGCAGTCTCACACAGTTTTCTTACCATTAAAAGCTTTACGGCATATTTTAAACAGGGTACATAAAATTTGGAAATAAATTCTTTGAAGTTGGAACCGTTCACAAACATTCTATAAAAGTAGACGATAACATCAATGTTTAATGACAACACAATTCGAAACGCTATACAGAAATTCTTTCTATTCCCCTTTCGTTCGCCCGATGCACCTTACTATCTATTGTACCCGAAGTACTACCTACAGATAAATATTAAATCTATTTTTGGCGTGTTTATTTATGTTATTACGAAAAAAAAAATCAATTGAGATCGCCGCAACAAAGGCGAGGGACCGTTTATTGTGCAGCGTTCGTACAGTGTTAAACATAAGAAAACGAGAAACAATATTTTATAATAAAGCTACCACCCCCGCGGCAGCTGGTCGCGTGTAGACCGCAGTACGGGATCCGCTACAATCTTGAGTCGGCTCATGATGGCCGCGGGCCCTCATGAGTCCAAGAATACAGGCCTCTTGAACAGCAGACCACGACTGTCCCCCCGAGCCAAGTCATTGTGCCTCGCATTCCTTCATACTGGCTCGGCAGTGTTTATACATTATGATACCAGTTTAAATCCGCCTATACGTATCCAACTCATAGATAAGGGCAGTATCTATTCAACTACATGAATGCAATTATATCGAAAAGAGTAAATTACCAGTGGCGTCCTCGGTCTCGGTTGGCAAGTTTAGAAAATATCGATGACGCATTTTCTGTAAGTTGGTTTGACTAGAGAAGAATTTACATTCCTCTTCTTACTTATTTCATCTATAATTGGATGCAACTAGTTCTAACGCATCGCGTTATAAACTCCAGAATAAAATTAATGCATCAGTGAAACTTCCCATTATCACTTTTATTTTCTTGAAGATTTAAATCATTGTACCTATATGAGATTATAATTAAATGATTTCAACTAATGTTTAACAAATTAGAATGGTATTATCCTGGGAAAAACATGAATAAGTAACAGAAAGGAACAATAATTTCAAATGCAATGACAACGGTGTTAATACAAAACTTTAGAAAAAAATTGGAGGCGAAATTAAAACTTAAGAATCTGGATTCACTAGTAGTAAATCCTTCTCTACCTCTTATCACTGCTTCCACTCATCTGGGCATATTGTCGATCAAGTGGTGAATGGTTTCCTGAAGAATATTCTCCCATTCTGCAAGAACGACGTGTTCGAGTTCCCTAAGATCCCTAAGATCCCTATACCTTGTGCATCCTATGGATGCTTTATGGGGTTCATTTCTGGAATTCTTGTTGGCTAGTCCATAGTTGAAATATTCACAAATCGAAGGTAGTCCCCAATACCTCTTTGACAATATCCTGCATAACAATGAAATTGTCAAACGGGGCAAATATCATAATATGTTGTTTTCAACATAGAAATGTGCATTCATGGATCAGTCCCTTATAGGAGTTAAATCTGTATCGCAAATTCCCCCTCAGAACATTATTGATCCACCAAAAAATGGGATCCTCGGAGATATACTGCAGGGGACCAAACCTCTCAGATTCATTCACGTCCATCTGGCGAATTAACTCTTGTTTCGTCTAAAAACAAAACTCACTTCCACTCGTCAATGGTCCAATTTAGGCGTTCTCTTGCAAAACACAGTATAGTAACTTTATATTCTCTGGCGAGCAGTGGTGCAATAGCTGGCCTACTATCCAATCCTCCTTCATTAAGCCTTTTCCTGACCGTTCGTCCAGCTACATTTCGAGTTGCTGTTAGGGCTTTACTTAGCTCTAAACTAGTAGAATGCCTGTTTCTTAAGGCGACTTGTATGATCGCTAATCTCTTGCATCTGTAGACTTCTTACGACCTTATCCTGGGATTCTCTAGTAACTGCCAAGTTCATTAAAACGTTTAATTGTTCAACAAATTGTTGATATCTAACTCCTAACAAATTAGACATAAATCATTGGATACGTCCCTCGTTAACCAGAGTTACTGTTTTCACTGTTTGATCTCATCTTAAGTTGCGTGGATAATTCATTTCTTCTACTCTAAGTGTATTAGACAAAGTATTTAATTCACTTGATGACATTACTTTAAAAAAGTCACTAGCGTAACTTAATTTATAGCCTTTTACAAAGCATTTCAAACAGCGTTAAATGTATTATTAGCAAACAATTGCAAAATGTTACTTTACTGTAGCTATCATATGACATGCAAGATGTTTTGCAATTATACCAACAGAAATAGAGCGCTTCCTCGTGATCAGAATCATCACTTTTTTGCATCACATCTTAATTATTATTACAAACGTTGAATACCAATGGACCACAGTAAACTAGTCTAGAAACTATTTCAGATGTCACTTAATTAAAATATGTATTTTTGGAATCTTCCCTATAATCTTCTACATGTGGTTAAGAAGAGTCGTCCTAAATCTACGTCTTACCATGTGAGAAGGATATCGGTTACTTCTAGCTACATTCTTAATGATCTTTTCTTTTTCAAACCTATCATTACTAAGCGAAAAACGCAAGCGCAAAGATGGACAAGAAAATTTAAACTTGTCATTTTATAATGATAACAATAATGGGAGACATTAGGAATGTACAAGGTGGACCACGGGAGCGGGAAGTTTTGAAAATGTTGTTATTTCGTAATTATGCATAGGTTGCTGTGGATTTGTTTGTCACCGTATCTGTCATTTTATGCCATTTAATAATCATGGAACAGTGGTCCGGTGAGGTTTTTATTGATAAGCCACGAGATATTCGGGAACTCAAAATGAAAATTAGTGAAGAAATTGCTAACATACCACTGAATATGTTGCGTCGCGTTATGCAGAATTTCAACGTTCGACTTCAAGAGTGTGTAGAGAGAAGAGGACGCCATTTCCCGGCATAATATTTAAGAAATAGAAATGGCACACAATTATCTTTTTATAGTTATACTTTGTTTTAATTAAATACAGTTACTTTCTGGATTACATTGTCTTCAAATCTTCCCGCTCCCGTGGTCCACCTTGTATTTAAGAATGAAACCAGGTTAGTTCTAGAAGTATCCGACCTGACGTATGGATGGCAGTTGTCTGAAAAGAATAACTATCGTAAAAAATACCAACCTTATAAAGCTTAAGTTTGAAGTTTGAGGATGCTACGTTGTTTAGTATTTAAATCCATCAATAAATACTTTCAATGAATTTGTAAATATGGAAAAAAATGGTTATCGTTATGTGATACAATACCTTCAAAGGCCTGAGTTCAACCGATATCAAAGCGTAGCTAGATTCTATTCTGGGGAGTCTGCTTCTTCGTTTACAACAGTAATATATTGGGTATCTGAGTTTAAACGAGGCCGTACGAGCTGCCAAGACGAACATCGCAGTGGTCGATCAAATGAGGTAACCACGCCAGAAAAGGAAATCCACAAAATGGTATAGGGTGTCCATCGACTGAAGGTGTACGAGCTAGGAGATATGGTAGACATTTTAAAAAGTGCTGTACATCGCATATTGACTAAAAATTTTAACATGAAAAAGCTGTGCGTCGAAGAACGTCGTGAGGTTGTTTCAATCGAGTATCTGGCAAAGTTTCACAGGAATAAAACCGAGTTATACATCGATTCATAACAATGGATGAAACATGAGCCCATTATTGTACACCTGAAACAAAGAAACAGTCAAAACAACCGAACTAAGAGGGGAGAATCGGCTCCAAAGAAGATGAAGACAGTTCCATTTACAGGCAAGGTCGCGGCATCAGTTTTTTAGGATGCGAGTGGGATAATTTTCATTGATTATCACTGGAAACAAAAAACAATCAACGGCGAGCATTATGCGAACTTGTTGCAGCGTTTGAGTGATGAAATCAAGAAAAAGCGGCAGCATTTTGCGAAAAAGAAAGTTCTATTTCATCCAGAAAATGTACTAGTTCACACATCCGTTATCGCGATTTAGCCCTCTCGGATTATTTTCTGTTTCCAAACTTGAAACAATGGCTTGGTGGTAAAAGATTTATTAACAAAGAAGAGGTGGAGTTTGCGGCTGACGGCTATTTTGAGCAGCTCGACGAATCAGTATAAGCAGGGTATCGAAGCTATTCAGCATCGCTGGGAAAAGTGTATCGAGCAAAAAGAGGATACTATGTAGAGAAATAAAGATATTTTTTTCCCAAATTTGTTGTGTTTCCTTTCTTAAGTCGGATACTTCAGGAACTACCCTCGTAGTATCCTTTCTCTACCTATTTTTAATCCATTTTTCCCTATTTCTAATCATTAAGACATCAAGAATTTGTTCATCATTTTCAATTTCATACATAATATCTATAACTGTTTTCGTGTATCAAAACCCACAAAAGTATCCACACATCCGAACCATACTCTTGGGAAATATTTGGAATCTTCACTGGCTTCCATCTTAAACCTAGTCATAAAAGGTTTTATAAAGGGGCGCCTGGAGTTACCCATTGCAGTACCTTCATGTTATTCAAAATATTCATTATTTAATATGAAGAACGGACATGAAACCTTTGATTAATGATAACATTTTTATTTCTGATGCCATTTTGGTTTACTGTCTATAAATAAACAACTACTTCCTTCTAAATAAATGTAGTTATGTCTATTAGTGATTTATTGATCCGTGTTGAAAAAATCGTTTTTCTTCATGTACCCTCATTCGACAGCACTGGACTCAAGTAAAGAGGCAGTGTATTATCGTTAAGTTACTTTGTTATTTGGCTCAGGTTCGTCAAACATCTGTTACTTACCGTTTGGCCATGTTAACAGAGCCTGATATACCCGTAATTCATAATGAGCCAATTCGGCCTTATAGGTGGATGCTAAACAATGTAAGTGTTCGCTCACGGATTGCAAAGTGACGAGATGATCCGATCTTCCTAAATCGAAGTATTTCTTCTTGCCATCGAGAAAAGCAGTTTAAAAAATCTTCGGGATGTAAGCGCGAAAGATAAGTGATATGTAAATTCGTTCCGTTTCTTACTTGAGAGCAATTACGTGAAAATAATTATCTAAATTAATTCCCGTACAGCTGTGGAGCCGATCTCCAGGTAAATACCGCGAAGAACGATTTGCCTCTGTGCGTGGGTGTAACCTGCGGTATAGGCCTTTATTATTTGCTGCGTATCTACATGCAATTATAATTAAAGTAGAACATAATACATGGAAATATAAGTGGTATTTTTTTAATCTTGAAGGAATACAGAACCCGCATAATTTTTGTTGTCCTAGGATGATGGAAGTGTGAAGAATAATAATGGCTATCAATTTACTTAGTTTCTTACAATTCTGAACTCGTTGAAAACATTTAGAGGATAAATATACGCCATATTTATTTATAAGACAAGGTTCTGTAAATAAATATAGCGTATGAAAATTACTTTATAGCTATTTTGATCAATATCGATTAGTGGACGTCATTTTAAATAATTGTTCGCGGGTTATGCAAAGGTAATTTTTACTCTAAACTATACAAATTATGGATGTTCGTTGTTAACAAAGTTATTGGTGCGTTAAGTTGGTTAGTTTTAAGTACTAAGTATCATTCTATTAGTTTCAAGTACTAAGTATCAATTAATCTAACAAAAAGGGATGCTGGCACTACACTACGTGATTTGTTAAATAAATTATTTGCCTCTTACCAAATATTAAACATAAAAGTAATATAAATATTCGTAACTAATTATAATAAAATAGGAAATTTATATTTAGGTATACCTACAACAATCACTTTGCGTTATAGTAAATAAAACTTTTATAAAAATTAATGATATCTCACCAAAAACATAAATGTGAAAAGGGGGCTAAGTTCGGTACAAACAACGTTCGGGGTTCTCGGCTTCACCAATAAAAAGGCTGAGATCTGAATGGGTGCTATGGGATCTTACAAAAGGGATATACAACGGTCTTCAATTAATTTAAAAGAAAATTTGTTATGTTCTTTGATATTGAATTTATAACTTGGCAAGCTTATTATCTAACTAAATTATTAGTATTATAAAATAGAACAACTAGCAAAGCTAAATTTTAAGCTTGCATTAAATATCATCACTATAAATGTAATTTATTGGCCATTAAAATTTTCCAAGTTATAAATTTGTATATTCCTATTGTAAGTTACTGTAGAAGCCGACAATCCCGAACGTCGGTTGTACCGAATTTGGCCCTCTTGATGCACTTTACACACACTGCGACAAAGTTTTTGATTATTTTAGTTCAAAGATTTGTTGGGGTGAATAGTAGTTTAGTTTGAATAATACACATATGTATTAACTTATATTATTATTAATTTCATTTTATCATACATCGTATATACAATTATTTAAGCACATACACAGCATGTAGATGTTTACATAACTGTATTCATGTAAGTTTGTTTTTATGTACACCATTCTCCTCGGCAAGCTAATCCTTTAGGGGAAGGAAATCGATTTATATGCGCTCAAACTTCTTGTTTTTATCATTTCTATACGCAATAATGTTCTATACCAAAGATTGGATGTAATTTATCAAAAATTGGAAAGAGTTTTTAGAACTCTAGACAGAAATGTTTCGACATTCAATGTTTCAAATGTCAAAATTAAATTAAAAATTAAAATTCATGCTGCAAAGATCTTTCCTATAATAACCCACTTAATATATCTAGAGGAAGAGTATACATAATGATACCGCTAGATGTACAACCAATTCCTAAACAAAATCTGAGTAGGATTCAATAAAAAAAAACTCACTCATTAATATGTGCGAGCCAATATAGTTGCAAGTATTATTATATATGTATTATTAGGTATTATTAGTATTATATTACGGTTAGAAGTATTATAATTATATTTGAAACCAAAATAATACGTCATCTAATTCAAACATAAACCATGTACTACGAAAAGTATTCACAAAAGACTGAAGAAACAGTCCATATTCACAAAATTCATCATTCAATTTGATGAGAAATTTGTGCCCAATCGGTAATCAAGATGCGAGTCAGTATAGAATTGTACTTTCATCCACTGCCAATGTTTGTCTTAAATATCATGGAAGACAATTTCGTACTTTAAGGGTAGGTAATTTTTTTATATTCGCATGTTCTTGGTTGACTATTTTTCTTCATACTGTTAGTATTTTTAACTATCATATATGCACGAGTTTCATTGTGGCTTTTAATTGAAGAGTGTAATTAAATAACGGTTTAAGTGCTAAAATTTGTGAATTCGATTTTATCATTACAAGGTGGTCTATGTGGCTTTGCCAATAACATAAATACCGGTCTGTGCCCATAAAGCTTTATTTAAGTTCTCTGCTTGTTCTCTGATAAATGGCAGAAATTGTAAGTCCAACACCGCTTTCTGTTAATAATGGTCTATGTGCCATAACTTTATCTATGCTTATATTCTTACTGCGGTCTTTGTCTACAAACGTGCTGAACGAGTTGTTGTGGATTTTATACCAAAATAAAGTGAGAGAGGGGAGGACAGTGAAATTTAAGAAAGGAAGCAAAAGAGAAACAGTGGTAAATGATACAAGACTCAAAGAGGCATTGAAAAAGTTGCGAAGAATCCTCCAAAAGACGTGGTATGAACAGGCGATTCAGGCTTTGGTCATATCGTGTATTATTGTGTTTTTTTTTTCATTATAGGTGTCCTGCAGATGCAAATTGGGTTACAAAATCCTTTCGTTTGAGCAGAAATGTAAGTCGTTCCACGTATTCTATAAAATGGGTGATAATGAAAAACAATCCACGTACTTAATGGGATTAATGTATATTGGTAAAATCAAAAAATAAGACATGAAACAAATCCTGCGAACAGTAGAATAACAAATACGGTTTATTATACTGTACCAAAATAAGATGTAGGAGTAACTCCCATCTTCTGGGAGTGTGTTGAAAAATGTCTCAAGAGATTTTTGCCTTAACCCATAGAAAAGTTCAAACACTGACAGAGAAGAAAAGGTATGGGGACTTGATCTATGAAGAGAATAGAGGCCATAAAAAGTAGAACAGAAAATATACAGAAGAAGATGAATAGAAGGTTGTTGATCATGTAAATCTGGTTCCACGTGAAATAAGCCATTACATACGAAATTGTAGTTCAAAGGAATACCTCAGCCCCGACTTAAACGTGCGTCGTTTGTATCGAGCTTATAAAGAGATGTTCCCTGATAGTAACTTGATTTATCGATTTTACTACCAAGTTTTTCGAAGAAAATTTCCCAATCTGAGTTTTAAACCACCGAGGAAAGATAGGTGACTGTGATGCTAATTTTATGATATTGACTACTTACTTGATCCTATCCTGACCATAAGCGATTTTTTGGTTATTAACTTATTAATGATCTTAGACCATAATTTGTGTTGCTACTTGTAGACATAGAACGTTTTTAAAGATGTTACCTTTACATTTAAGTTGTATTGACATAAAGTTTCGTTTCTCTTTTGTAAAAACCATTACTATATACTTAAATTGTATTAAAATAACTGAATCAATTCAATTTTGTTTTATCTATGCAAAGAAAAAGTTAATAGAATAATTCTGCGCACTTTCTCGGGTTGATGGTATTGGCACTTGGACCGTTATTTAATTATACTCTTCAATTATGTAGCGACGTAAAATGAACGAATTCGAGTGTCACACGATACAGGAGTTTTTAGAGGGCACCCTTGAAGTGGGCAATGCGAAATATAATCCCAAAAAAGTTATGATGTTTCCATCTAGCACGTGCATTACCACAATGACGAAAAAGTGAAAGACACGTGCCATTCATTAGGAGCCTCCGCTAATCCATCGAAGGCTCGTCGATCTTGTTTACGTTTTATAAAATGAGACACGCTCCGTCGAATGGAAAATAGAATAAGTATGAAAGTGGCTGGAGTACCTACATACGAGGATAAATAGTTAACGGACTGTGCAGGGTAACGAAAATGGCTATTATTTCATTGCCTGTCCTTATACATTGCATTGAACTAAGATTAATTAGTCAATATGTCCAAAGTAACTTAATATATTTATGTACATATGTTTTTATGATCAGGTTATTTAATAGCGATGTGTGATATTGTGTAATTTCATTTTGCGGAAAGTATAGTTCAAGCCACGTGGATCAAACCAGTCCATTTCTTCAAATAATATAAAAGCATACTTTTAATATGCCCGTTATCTACTATTTTAATTCAGAGAGTTTCATATTGATTAAGGATGACGTTACGCAGAAAATACACTAAACTTATTAAAACTCATTTTCTATTCTTTTAAAACTATTTTAATAAAGGGTGTCTCAGTTGGAATTATAGGATCTGAACTGCGAGCCATTTGTGTTCTGTAAAAGATAGGGCGTCAGTATTTAGCGACTGTTATCTACAAACTATTTGATGTCAATATAACGCGATTAACAGTTCAACAACAAATAGTTTGTGTACAACTATTTTATGAAAGTGACCGTTCATTTTCAGTTGCATTAAGAAAAAGTCGTACAAAATTAGGGCAAAATGAAGCGTCTACATAGTTAACAGTTCGTAACTTAATCAAGAAATTTGAAGAGACGGGTATTGTTATTGATAAGACAACATTACTATGTCCTCATCGTGGTCAGTCAGATGAAAATATTGGTGCAGTGAGAGAATGTGTACGGGAGTATCCAAACACATCAATTCGACGTCGTGCATAACAATTGAATCTGTCAAGAGCCACCACGCATTAGATTTTAAAGATCTGCATCCGTCGGCAGACAAAATTCAGTTGACACAACAGTTAAAAGTTGCAGACCATTTACAAAGTTGTACATTTGTTAATTGGGTGTCAGAAAAGAAAGAAGGTTGTTATATCTTTATTACTGCACTTATATTGTTTAAATGGGGATGGGCTAGAGTATAGGGGTGAGACTTAAACTGCAACAGATACTGGTTTTAAACTTCCTATTCGATATCTATGTTTACGTGTTTTTTTTTCTTTAGGCGTCCTTTTCCTTGCTAAAAGAAATAATGGGGCTGGGTAGTTTTAAAATAAAAGCCCTGCATAACCTAAATTCGAATAAGTGTAAACTGAATCTTTAACATTTCAATCGCTTTTGTCCCGTTTTTTTTGGTGTGAAACAATTTCTGCCCACTAGGGAGATTGTTGAAATTTTCTCCATGTCATTCCACTCCATTCTTCAATTCGAACTGAGTTGGTTGATTACTGACTCTCATAATTTGGTTCGATCCCAAGCGCCAGCACTAGCAATGTCGTTGGGAATGGGTGTGTTGTCCGCGTTTCTTCAATGTATATCCCTGACTCGGGGGAGTCAGACAGCATAGGCTCTGGATTTGTAGGATTGTCTAATTTAATTTGTCTGTTTCATGTTTGTATGCTTATTCCTAATAAAAACTAAAACCGTTATGTGAAATTGTTTCCAGAAGTGACTATCATTCCCACCTACGACACCGACATCCTGGGATACTGATTTTTGTAACAATATTCTGTTCATCGATGAAGCATACTTTCATCTTAACGGGTACGTTAGCAAACAAAATTGTCGAATTTGAGTGCTGCTATCCACATGCTATTCAGGAACAAGAAATACATCCACAGAGATGTATAGTTTGGTGCTAATTTGGGAATGGTGGAGTAGTTGGATTATACTTCTTTGAAAATGGAGCAGATAATGCTATCACAGTAAATGGGGAACGCTATCGTAACATGTTAAACCATTTATTTGTCCATAAATTTGATGATTCAGATTTGAACAACATGTGGTATCAGCAAGACGGTGCAATCTATCATACAGCACATGCAACCATAACTCTGTTATATATTGGCTTGCGATATCATGTGATTTAACACCACTGGACTTTTTTATTTGCGGTTTTGTCAAGGGAAAAATGCACATCACCCAGCCAGAAACAATTAATGATTGCTCAAAGCAAACATTTAATGTGTTATTAGTGAAATAGAGTCAGTTTTATGTGCACGTGTTATGGACAATTTTGCTAAATGAATGACATTATGCCAGATGAGTCGAGGCGGCCATATCAACTATATCATTCTCTATTTGTAGCCGTATTGTATCGTTGGTTGTTTGGCTTAAGTTTTAAGTGCTTTAAGGATAATATTTTTCATTGTTTTTTTTTTAAATGCCATTTGTGGCCCTTTATAGTCGATAGTAAAGTAATTTAAATTTAGTGCTCTTAAAAGGCAGGTCACCTTTATACATATACGTACATTTGAATGATTTTTATATCTAGAATGTTTCCTGCTTGTTTCAGTATTTATTGTCTACTGAAATTTATTTATATTTTACTTTATATAAAATACCTTTCATTGTTTTGGTTAAATGCCATATGTGGCCCATTTATAGTCGATAGTAAAGTCTCTGCTCTTAAAAGGCAGGTCACCTTTATACATATACATATAGATGTACATTTGAATGATTTTTATATTTAGGTACGTTAACGTTTCCTGCTTGTTTCAGTATTCATTGTCTACTGAAATTTATTTATATTTTATCCAAACTTATTTATCGCTCCATTCCTTATAATTTATTTTTCCGTTTTATTTTCCGGCTTCCAACGGTAAACAATTTATTGAAACATTATTATAAGATACGATGAGAGAAATGTGTAAAAAATATTTAATATTATCCTCCTTATTATAGTAGAGTACCGTCGGTGTAACTTAATTATCTTCTTTTCCATTTCACTTGCTCACTCTTTAGTTGTTTTACTAATATGCATATTTCTCGGGAAGACTTCGTGAACAGCAAACCATAAAATAAACAAACTTGTATAAAGAAGCAATTTGTGTGTTGCTCGGTAAAGTGAAACGAAATGTTAATTTGTGTGTAGGAGGCAGACGAATTTCTAACCGAAAAAGCACAGCCGTGATTGGAAATGAGACGTCGACTTTGCTTTTGTAAAGATACTACCAAGGTTGTAATTCTAAATTTATTTTCAACTTAAGTTTATAATTAAAAGCGAAAGAAGTTCAGAGGGTAGTCTGTTTCTCGATCGAAACATCGTGCACTGTATTTAAAGAATACTATAATTAAAGGACATTTGCACTATGACAAAAATAAATGTATACGGAGTGATTACGTATTAATAGATTTATGTATATTATTAATTGTACTAATCTATTCTTAATTGCCAATTGTCTATTATATTAAAAATAATTCAGAAAACTATTCACTAATCGGAAGTATCATACACTGTTTGAAATGTGATGTAAAATTTGACACCAATTTTATATCAAATATTTAAATTTTACACCTTTTACTGTCCATATTGTACAATGAAGGAAAATAAAACGCCTTTGAAATAGAATATACACTTTTATATTTTTCTTTTTAATACATGAAATTAATTTCTTTATTGAAGTAATAAAATGTTGTTCTATATGTATGTGTTAGTGCATGTCTAAAAATATTTATATATTCATGAATAATGCAACTAAATTCCTATCATATTTGACTAGTACTTCTAGTACTTATTGTAGGACTTGTATTGTAATGTAAAGTTTGTTCATATACATTAAAGAAGCAATCACTAATATTTGATTATTCTCTTGGTGGTACAGTTTTAACACGTTCTGAAAATATTAACGATCTTGGTGTGTACTTTGATGATAAACTATCGTTCTCTGGGCATATAACTCATGTGGTTCTTATAATATATAATATAATCTATACCTCTCCTACCGTTAGGTGTAAACGCTAAATATACCTTTCTTTAAACAATTAATCTAAATACTACAATTACAGTTACTTAACTAAATACCCTATTCCGTGTTAAACAACTTAAAAGAACT
Source organism: Rosalia funebris (assembly GCA_037954035.1). NCBI lineage: Eukaryota > Metazoa > Arthropoda > Insecta > Coleoptera > Cerambycidae > Rosalia > Rosalia funebris. Next base: position 13,678,767 of record JAZFAV010000016.1, on the reverse strand, counting down.
TCTACAATTTCATCCCACCCTATCTTACTCTGTCCCTATATCTAAACTCCACTCTGTTTGTGGTATCATTTGTCACTTCACTATCCCTTCCCTTATGCACTTCTCTTTTCTCTTCTTTCTCATCCCAAACCTATGAAGTATGATGAACACCTGACTTTCCTTCCTCACATTTGCTTCCCCACTCACGGTTTTCTTCACTATTTTATCATTAATCTCCATCTAACCCTGTCCCTTGCTATAATTCCAGCTTGCTTCCATGTGATTCCTCTTGTCTTCATTGTCTTCGCCACTTCTCCGTCCCACATCATCCTTGGTCTGCCTTTCTGTCTCTTTCAAATGACTTTTGCTTCCCATATTTTTCTTACTTGTCTTTCTTTGCTCAATCTTTTCATATGTCCCCACCACCTCAGCTGAGCCCTCTCTATGACCTTCACGATACTTTCGCTATCCAATCTTTTCCTTATTTCTTCATTTCTTATTTTATCCATTATCGTAATATTTGCTACTTTTCTGAGATACTTCATTTCTAATACCTGTATCTTTTTAAGTTGCCTCTCTGCCAACACCCATATTTCCCATTCATTCAGTAGCGTCGGCAAATATACAGTTTTATAAATTGACATATTTGTTTTATTGCTAATTTCTGTTTTACTAATGAACCCCTTTTCATACTATGGAAGATCTCTGTCGCTGTTTATCTGGTTCTATAAAACCCTTGGTTTCCTAAAAATGTATATAAAACCCTTGGTTTCCTTATTAGAAACACAACATCATTTAATAATACTGTTACCTTAAAATCATTATATTTTCCGTAAATTTGTTCAAAACTAGAATATTGTAATCTTATTTGGCATCCCCGATATCCAAATCACGTTAATCAACTTGAAAATATTCAACGGCGTTTCATAGAGTATCTGTATTATCACATAGACAATTACTATTCAGTGAGAGGTTGCGATCATACTCTTCTTGTATAAAGAAATGATATCCAGTCATTGAACACTAGAAGGGTGCTTATTTTTATTTTATTGCCAGACTGCAAGAACTAACGTGCTGTTAAAATCGCCAGTGTTTGTAATGTCACAAACTTTTAATATAATTTTATTGTACATTTTAATATAATGTGCTCTTTTTATAATGATGGGTTTCGGTCCTTACTGAAAATAAAAATTATAATTTAAATTATGTTAATATAGTAGTAACGTAATTAAGAATACACCCAATTATTACATTCATTTATTTAATAATTTGCTACATTCTTGATAAGGTTAACATATTAGTATTCATAAATGCACAATGAGAATGATACAAAATATCACTACCACCCAACGAAATCCTCCAGTAAACTCGTCAAATTTTAACATATTTTTCAAACATCTAATATCTATTAGTTTTAATAAACTTGGCCATGATAACGATTATATTTGCTTCGTAGAACAAACAAACCATTTGGGCATAAGTTTTAATCATTCGGAAGTTAGAAATTGGCACATTGCTTTAGGTTTTAACAATTGTTAATAGTTCTTCGTATCGGGATTTGATTTTCGCTGAAAATAAAAATTTGGCAACATCATTAGTAAAATTTTTATATTATTATTATTAAGTAATAAGCAAATAATACATTTATATTAGTTTTATATGTTCATTTATAAAAGTTTACAATTATAGTGGTGTAGAATTTTACTAATTACACTGGTTGCAAGTTTTATTATAAATAGTGAAATTTTTTACCACTCACGCCATTAAAGTGGTAAAATTGTAAAGTTTTGCCATGGCAGATTTTCAACAGTGTAGCTTGCTTTTATGGGAAATACACAACACATTCTTAATGTGCATCACCAGCCAGCTGGACGACGTAACAACAACACGATATACTTGTCAGAAAAAAGCTAAAGATTAATATTTTTAATTTTTCAGATGCAGTACGACTGAGATATTAAATTTCAAATTGAAACAGTCTTCTACATATAATCAGAAAAATCTCTTAAATTATTTCACAATCCTTAAATTCTACCTACAAGTCAGACATAATCTTGTACAATCATCATCATCATTGGTGCTACAGCCCTGCAAGGGCCTCGACCTTCTCAAGCGTCCTCCGCCATTCCTGACGATTTTGTGCTCCTGCTCTCCAGTTGGGAGTACCGATACTTCTGGCATCCTGTGTTACACCATCGGCCCATCTAAGCTTTAGCTTACCTCTCTCCTGCTTCCTACAGGTGCTATGCTAAGCACTTTTTTTATTGGGGTTCGCTTCACTGGCTCGGCCACATGTCCTGCCCAGCGCAGTCTGTTTAGTTTGGCCGCTGTGACAATATCTCTTCCCGTCGCTTTGTTTTTATACAGGTTATATAGCTCGAAATTATACCCGCGCCTCCATGACCCATTTTCGCATACGGCCCCAAAAATGTTTCGCAGTATTTTCCGCTCGAAATAAAGTAGGGAGGTTTTGTCGGCCTTTGTGATGGTCCACGCTTCTGATCCATATAGCAGTACAGGGATTACTAGGGTCTTGTATATTCTCAGCTTCGTTGTTTGTGACAGTCGCTTATTGGAGAAATGCCTGGAAGGGCCATATTAACATCTGTTTGCCGTTACTATGCACCATTTAATTTCTCCCGAGATGTTATTGTTTGGATCGACTTGAGTACCTAGATAGGTGAATTCCTTGACTGCTTCAAAGTTGTGATTACCAGTTACTAAGTTTTGTCCTGTGTTACTAGCTCTTGTCTGCAAAGTAGTTGACATGTATTTTGTTTTTTCGTCGTTTGCTTGTAGTCCCATCGCCCCCGCTGCCGTTGCTAGGTCTAAGAAAGTTTCTGCAGACTTTCTTACCGTTCTTGTTATTATGTCGACATCGTCTGCATATGCCAAGATCTGGACTGACTTAGTGAATATTGTTCCCCTAGTCTCAAGATTGGCGTCTCTAATGATTTTCTCCTGGGCTATATTAAATAGCTGACACGCCAGCGCATCTCCCTTTCGCAGCCCTTTGTGTATTTCAAATGCTTTCGATATGTCGCTCTGAATTTTAATTGCGGACGTGGTGTCAACCATGGTCATTTTAGTCAGACATATTAGCTTCTTTGGTATTCCGAGGTCGTTCATGGCTTCGTAGAGTTTCGGCCTAATAATGTTATCATATGCTGCTTTAAAATTGATGAAAAGGTGGTGCATATCAATGTTAAATTCTCTAGACTTCTCTAGGATTTGTCACAGAGTGAATATTTGGTCTGTGGTTGAACGGCCTGGTCGGAACCCTGACTGATAATCCCCGATGTGGGCTTCGTGAATGGTTTCAGTCTTTCATTTAGGATGTTAGACAGAATCTTGTATGACGTATTGAGGAGAGTTATTCCCCTACAGTTTTGGCAATCTAACTGATTTCGTTTTTTTATGCAGTGGGCATATGAGTCCCAACCTCCATTCTGCTGGCATGTGTTCTTCTTCCTAGATTTTACAGATGATGTTATACATGTACTCAACTAGTTTTTTACCACCGTGTTTGAAAAGTTCTGTTGGGATGTTATCACTACCAGGGGACTTGTTATTATTCATCTTTTTTATGGCCGCTGCCACTTCATCCATTTTTGGGGGTTCTACTTGTTCTTGGTTCAGGAACTCGAACTCTAAGAGTTCAGTTGATTCACCTGCTAGCATCTCTTGAAAATGCTGTGTCCATCTGGATAGGATATCTTTTTTATTGTTTATTAGGTTTCCTTCTTTGTCTCTACAGATATTAGTTCTTGGCTTGAAAATCTTTCTTGATGCGTTTAGTTCCTGATAGAATCTTCTGGTGTCATTCTGGTTTCGGGAGCTTTCAAGCTGATCTAATAGTTGGTATATTGAACAATATCAAGATGAAATGACTTCTCTTCATCCTATCTGTGCTGGCGTTCCCCGGAGCAGTGTGATTGGACCTGTACTCTACCTCATATATACGGTAGATCTTCCCACTTCTCAAAAAGTTATTACAGTAACATATGCAGATGACACAGATATGTAAACAGCACACCAAAATCCAATCATAGCATCGCAACGGTTAGAAATTAACCTTGAAAGCAATACAAATATGGCTAATTATGTCGTGCATGCGAATTAACGAAACTATGTAAATCTCTACAAAACCCATTTACAACTTGCAAAGGAAACTGGCCACCCGTCTCACTAAACGGACAATAATTGTTCCAACAAGATGTTATAAGTACTTACATAGGCATGCATATTGATTCTCGCCCGACTCAGAAGAAGCTCATACTCGTCAACCAAAAACAACTAAGACTCAAACTAAATAAACTTTACTGGTTAATTGGTCGCAGGTCAAAATTATCTCTAGACATTAAAGTCCCAGTTTACAAAGCCATTTATAAACCTATTTGGAGCTTTGGCATCAAACTTTGGGCTTCGAAGCAAGATCAAATATTAAAATACTGGGAAGATACCAGTCAAAGGTGCTTGGGTTAATCGCGGACGCCTCTTGGTACGTGATAAACAAGTATTACATATAGTTCATGGTTTTCAAATTGCAACCATCAAGGAAGAGGAAGACTAAATCCACCAAAAATTACGAAAGTAGACTAAGAGCACGTTCCAACAGTCCAGCAAACAATCTAATGAGTCAATCAACTAGGCGAAGACTACATAAACATATTCCATACGACCTGCTAAGCAGATTTTAAATGTAGCTATTTCCCTAAACAAAGCCAGTCCTTCATTGATTGCGAACTTATAGGAGAATGTCAAAATGGACATTTACCCTCCATATTAGCTCCCGTATTGTAATATGCTATTTACTTATTGTAATTTTAATTATAAGTTGTAAATATATTTGGGAAATTCAAGAAAAGGTATAAAATTTGGCCTTTTCTCCTCAATAGTAACTACCATAATACTGGAAAAGTTCGTATCCTCTTTAGCCAAATTCACTCCTAAAATAATGAAATTTTACATAATTTTACATAGTCTTATGTCGTGTACAAATCCCCGAAGTTCCAATAAATTGTAAAATTTCAAGCCGGAAATAATTTGTTAACATTATCTGGATAATAAACTAGAAACTGTCAAATAGATATATTATCGTGATGTGACGTGAAAAGTAAACGTACTCTTCTATGCTTAAACGTGAGTGAGCACACAACAGGGCTCTCAAAAATTAAAAACCAAAATTACAATTATTCGATGTATGAAAAGCGGGTTCTAAATTGTTTGGCTAAAGCCCCTTTCTTTGATGAACGACAATTCAATATGCGATTACAGAAGGGGTTCCCCCAGTGATTGGAGTGGGGTCGTTTTTTAAAACACACACACAAATGCTGCGTATAATAGGTATGGACTACAAAGAGCTGTTTCAATTACAAATGACCATATTAACGATATATCACCTCCTCCGTTAGTCCCGCCAAAGATCTCCATTTATTTAATTTACATTTACATGAGGATTTAAGTTGGGTTTATAATGGTAAATACGCCCTTTATGTTTCCTACACTTGCAACGACTAATTATGCTAAATGCGGAGTTGAGCTGAATAACCAAGTAACGGGGTAGCGTTTTACTTGAATTGATAATTCCAAGCCAAAGTTTATCGTAAGAATATTCATAGCGACCGCAGTTAATTTTCAACTAATTCCATGTACTGAAAAAGGATATTTTATTAATGTTTTTCTGTTATACGATACTTTATTTAATACCCTCATTGTTACTGAATACATATCATTTTATTTCTTCGAGAAGATTTATATCTGTTCTTATTTAGCTCTCCCTACACAGATATTCTTTGATTCTATAATCTTGTTTTTTTTAATTATATACCATTCAGGTAAAAAATATTCATTTTCGAATAAATGTATTTTGTATGAATAAATCGCTAATCGCTATTTACTAAGCGGCTGTTTTCGTGTGTGTATCACGAATTTTTTAGGTTGATGTACGAAATGCTTTTCTTTCGAATTTCGGCATTTTGACAAAATCAATATAGTAAATCGACCCTTGCGAACAACGTGGTAAATTTTGTTTTTTGATCCGAAGCCTCTAGAGGCATGCTCCGGTACCTTCAATATGAGCGAGGGGGCGGCGCAATATTATTGCGATTTGCTTACTCATTATTTTTATTAAATTTATGAACCATATTTCTCTGATTTCAAAAACTATATTTTTAAGTCAATAATAGTTATATAAATATTATATATCATTTGAAGAGAATAGTTTATTTTTTTAATATACACTAAGCAAAAAAATTAAGGGACGTAAAAAAATTCTAAATTTTTAGGTCAACTTCAAATAGCCATAACTTGGAGAAAAATAGTTACAGAGGAATATAAAAAAATGAATACTGAAGCTCCAGGTTTGTAGTTTTAAGATATTGAGCCAATAATTTTTTTTCATTCAGTAGTATTTGAATAATCATAAGGGAACCATTGGGAAGAAATGTTTCAAATTTTTGCTTGTCTTTCAAAAGGTCTACGGACTTCAGTACATATTATTTAGTGATTTTATTATAAAGGTCTTTTAAATAATTGTATCCTCTTTAATATGAGTCATCTAAAGGCCGATGATTTTTCACTGAGTTATCGTCGTTCAAAGCAAAAAAAGTCATCTTTGACTTTGGTAATAAATTACCTGGGAAGTAATGATCATACAGAATATTCAAGCAGGGTTTTAAAAACTGAAAAGTGTTTTTATAAGAACACTTTTAAGAACGTAGTTATTTCTTAAAAAAAAGTCGGTGCGAGAATGTTGATTGAAACATAGATACAAAATTGCGTATTTAGGGATATTCACTTAACTTATCATAACCACCGAATAGAAATTACAACTTCCCCCGAAGTATAAGTTTTAAGTTTCTAAGTCACCTCGTCTAAGTTTTTGATGAGTCAGTCAATGAGCGATAAAAATAGCACTTTTCAGACCTTAATAAGAACTATAATAGGTTTATTCATGATATTTGGGACTTTAGGTATTCAATTTTACAAGTGTGTAGGTCTACTAGATTTTGAGTTATGGAGGGGGGGGAGGGGGAGAGGTGGATTAAAAGGAGCTCGAAATATTACACACTGCCAGTGCGTCGCCCTTTTATTTCCGAACTTGGTTGACACTACCGTGCGTCTAGATGTTAAGCTTTATGTGCAATACATAGGTGAATATAGAAATAGAATAAGAAATAGAATGGGTATACACAGGTGAATGTAGAATAGAATGCATATAATGCATTCAAAGTCCGTAAAATAATCCAGGTGCGTATTTAAAAAAATGAAATTGATGATGATTCTTCGAACACGAAACGTCGGAGAATGAAAATATCGTTGCCACGTTAACATTTATTTAAAAGTACGAAAAGACTGTTTTGCATTTTCCAGATTTCATATTTCCTTGTTTCCTCGTTTAACCGAATTCATATGTTGTACCATTTAAAAGATGGCCCTGTTGTGTCTTATCTAAAGACATAGTGTCTATGTCGGTGCCACGGATGAGGCACCCCAACGGGTAGCTCTATAAATTTGTGTTTTGTTTGTTTTTTAATACTTAAAATGCTAATGTGAACTAATAGAAGAAGAATCCTTCGAAGCAGTTAATAGCTTTGCTTCAAGACATTACTTTACACGGATCTATGGATATTAGATCTAAATCCATTAAGTAAATACCTTATAAGTTTTCTGATAACTTTATTGGTGTTTATTATACACACATAACTATCTGTCAAAGATTCGTAAACACAGAACAATTTCTGTATACTATTTATTACACTCCTATTCCCATGCGGAATTCATAGGCCATTATTCAGAAACCTCAGCTCTAATCGAAGTAATAAATATTCTTCGAACAGTGGAAGAATAAAACGTTCGAAACAAACTGGCGAAATGCTCCCGCAAAGGGGTCTCTAATATGAGCATTTGAGATATTGTGAATGTGTCGACCATTTTGTGGCAGGGTGTGTAAGAGCCTCCGGCGACGATCGATGTGGTGTCGCATCAGCAGGGGCCCCTACTGTCGCAGCAGGACTCCTCTGTGGGATTCCAACTACTGGAATTTGTAACACCGAAGGATTCCGTCACGCATCGTGCATCGTGACTAAATATTTAGCCTAATACTTAATTAACTGTTACATCTTTATTACTGTATTAAATAAGTACAGCTCATGTCAGCATCCACATTCAAGCTTGCGAATAATTTTAATAAACATGTATTGTTGCCGTAAAATAATTTTGAAATGTATGATAATGAAATTTATAAGACTTAATTATGTTAACTTTTCACACTCCGTCACCAACAGAAGATAATTTATCTGAATTGTACAATTATTTTCTAGAGGTTTGGAATTATTTACTATTCTATACTGACGTAAATATTGCCTTTGTATAAAATCCCTTGATCATTTACTAATAATTCTTATTATAAACAGCAGATTCTCAGGGGCGTAGCTTGAGAAAAGAATCTAGGGATGTGATAAAAATTTTATAATGGGAAGAGGTACAGTCGGGTGTATAGTAGGCCATATCAAAATGCTAAAAATAAAAAAATAACACTAACCTAAAATGATTATGTGGAGGCATATATCCTAATTTTTAAAATGAAGATTAATTCTTCGGTTTTTGTTTTGTCCAGCGAAAACGTCTATCACTATTTCTTCAAATGTTGGACACGATCTCATATCTTCTATCAAGGCAATTTCAATATTCATTAATGCTAAAGCTGATATTCTTTCTTGCTTTTGAGAATTTCGCAGATAAGTCTTTATTCTCTTTAAACATGAAAATAATCTTTCCGCGGAACTGCTTGTGGCAGGAATAGTCAAAATTAAACGACACAATTTTGACTCCGGGAAAACAGAAGATAAATGAAGGGACATAATACAATAATTACACCAATATATTGGTGAAGCTCAAACACAGTGTTCTTTTTCATATCGGGATCACTATAAATCACTGAAAGTTCACTTTTTAAACGATTTGCGTCAAAGAATGTTCCATATGTATCTACTAAAGAAGAAACAAGTTCATTAGGAAAACGTTTTACGAATGAAGTAAATTGTGTGGAATCTAGATTTAAGAATTTCAGTTTAGAAATTTCACTAAGCCGTTCACTAATGTTCAAAGTAATAACGTCCAAAATTTCATAAAACAATCGTGCGTAGGTGCTTTTCTTATCTTCTTCAGAAATTAAATTCAAACGAATTATTTTACTTGGCGGTTGATTTTCTAACACATATCTGTCCATATGGTCCCAAATGTCACTAAACTCGTTTCTCATTTTTTGAATATGTGATTTGAAATCGGCGATCTTTTTATTGCAGTAACTAATGTCTGATACTTTCGTCTATAGAATTTTCACAGACATTAGAACAGACTCTCGGAATGTGGGAATATTGCAGAAAACACTGCTAAGAAAAAAATAAAATAAAAGTCGCGTAATGAAGTTAAAAGGCCTCTAGCACAAATAACGGTTTCTCGATCCCATTCTTCATTTTCATTTTCTACAATTACCTGAAATAGCGCTTCCAAAACTTCCTTATGTTATCGCGACAGTCGCCAAGATGCGTTCACATAATCGCATAACTGAGTCCGGAAATAACGACAGCACCCATTCGAAGTTCCACTGTTGAATACATAAGATAAGTGATCTTTTTGGCTGGCTAACGTCTAGCTTGGATGTAACGTGGATCATCGCATTTCAACATTTTAGCAAGTAACGCGGCATTTGCGATCGGTTTAAAATAATTAAAAAATTATATTAATTGAATAAATCGATTGAACTTTTAACTAACACTAATTTGCCAATTTTTTAAGGGATGCGACGCATCACTCGCATCCATCTCCGCTACGCCCCTACAGAGTTTATGTCATTCAAGGTCTTCAAATTGCATTAGCTTGCAAATAATTTTAATAAATATGCTTCGTTACCGTAAAATAATTTTAAAATGAATAACATTTATGGTTATTCATTTTATAATAAGATTTATGGTTAACTCTTCATACCCGGTCACCAACAGGGGATAATTTTCTAAGATATTTCTAAATATCTCTTCTTATAAGCAAGAAATTTTAGTTCTTACTGAAAATAAAAAGTTTATTTGAGTAAATTCATGAAAACATATGGTATATATAATATGGTATTATTAATAAATAGATAATAAACGAGAAATGATGTATAAAATTTGAGTTTGTCACTCTGTTTACCTCGTTACAAAAGAAATAGTTTAGGTAGATATCTATTCAGTGAAATCTTTCAGGGACTTTTTTAATATACTTTTCAGTTATCTAGATAGTTATTTTTAATACACCTAGTTATCATTCTTAACTTATACCTATACTCTTACATTCTCTCTACAGGGGTGTACTAGGACCAATATTATTTATAATATTATTACACAATAACATTACCAATACTACAGACTCGTAATTTTAATTGTTTAAATATGACCTTAAAACTAAGACTACTTGAATTAGAAATAGGATCTTGATGTAGAATAAAACTAGACTCATCAAGCCGCAAACACCTTTTACTTTGTATTTATATTCTTGAAATCTGTAACTGTAATGCGATCTATAATATTTAAAATCAGGTATTGTATTCTAGATAAATAATTGTATATATTTCGGTATAAAATATTATGTGTTATATTTTTACACTAATATTTTTCTACTATATTTTTTCATACATTTATATTTATATATTTATTTAGAAATAAATATGCCAAAATGGATCAAGGTTCAATTACATAGCACGAATAATAAGTAAATATTATATAACATAAATTATAATGAAAAGAAGTAAATGAGTAATTCAAAGCTTAACAAACTAAATTAAAACTGGAAGTACTTTACGAAAACTCAGGTTTTCCTACTGTGACTAGCGCCTCCACCAAAATGTAAAATTGATTTGTCATAAATTATAACATAGGGCGAAATTTATATCTAGAAAATTATTCTTACCTTTAACTATCATTGTAGTGAAAATATCGTGTAATTTTTATTTTTAGCAATGAACTTATTTGAGTAGGGATTCTAGTACTAGTAGTTCTAGTAGTCTTCGTTTATATGAATACTGGATTTATAATATTCAGCGAAGTAACATCACATTGTTAAGCTTTTTCATTTTTACTTCCACTAACACAATTTGATGATATTGAAGACCATTTTGAATATATTTTTTCCATATATCTAAAAGAGTTTTAAGGGATTAACCTTATTTGAAATATATACCCTCAATGAATGTATTCGGTTTTTATCAAATTAGTGGAAGTATGTCCAATTAACAGTATTTTAATTATTATGAGGAGAATTCAGTTGGTGTATGTTTGCTGCAATTTGTGAAAAAATTAACACGGTGTAAAATCATAAAAGGTGCAAAATATATTAATTCTCGTATTTATTAATTTACTATAAAATTCTTATTCACTACCAAATTTACCACTACTTATTAGTACTTGCACTGTTGTGATAGTATTATTACATACATTATTATACTGTCTCGGCAAGAACTCTTTCCAGAAATTATTCCAGTATTATAATTGTTCTACACTAACTTGTATGCTATATCTGGATTTTTTTAAAATCCCAAATGGACCAATAACTTCTTTGTTCATTTCTTGTAGTCCTCATTGTTTTGGTTTACATATTTTTAACTTCTGTTTACTAAATAAGACTACAGTGACAAATATCTACATATATATTAAATGACTATATATTATTATGACAAACATACAGAGTCAAGCCCTGGTAATCCACATCAATTAAAACCAATTAGAGAAACATCTGGGTAATTTACATCCATTTCAAAATGGCAAACAATGTCCAAAATGGTATTGTAGAAATATTCTAACACAAATTAAAAGGCATAAAACGGAAAACCAAAATTTCGTGAACAAAAGTTTAATGGTATAATTTCCAGGTTGCATTGGGTGTAGTCGCAACTTTCGTAGTATAGACAAAGGATTTAATTCAGCGCCATTATTTTTATCCTACTGTATGCGTGTACTGAAATAATAATTCGTCTCATCATGTTTTTCTTTTGTTTCCATCCTGGCTACGTCCTCTTCCGAGCCGTTCTCGTCACTATGCAACGGTAAATGCTCTTCATCGCCAACTAACCATTTACAGATTTATGATTCGGTCAATTCGTTATTTTTAGTGTTAGGAAGTACATCATTGCATAAATAGAAATATACTTTTTGTTGACATTTGTAGCGGAATCTGTTACCTTGCATTAAGAATTGGCCAACAGAAACCTTCTGAATTATTCAAAATTGAACTTTTCAGAATATTGGAAATGTATATCTCTTCAAGATCCAACACAAGGGCCAAGGGGTGCCTGCAACAATGAGGTATAGTCAAACAGATCGCCTTCTGGTCCATCAATTGTATTAAATTGATGAAATGGTTTTGCTATAATGGTTACTTCTATAATGGTTTCACTGGTTACTTCATATTTCATTTTCGTCTAGATTACCGAGGAATTCGGATTACTGGGAGTTCAGATTATTGGAGATTTACTATATCATATGGTAATGGTGACGATAATGATGGTAATGGTTGCCTTTAGTCAATAGTTTCTTGTATACTTTTTTATGCATCTTAGGAGTAGTCAATTTTCTTGTAAAATTTGAACTGAAAATGTAACAACAGTAAAATTGTGTTAATAAATAAGTGTAAATTGTCGATCCTGTTTTGGACACAACATGACCCGAACCAAAATTAAGATTTAGTAGAGAACATCATTGGTGTAAACATATTGTAGACTAAAGAAGTATGATAAATGAAACGTCATCATTATTGATAGTAGACAACAAGACTCACAGAAGTCTAACAATCGAGTGGTGAAGGGTATGAGGATTCACCTCAATATAGAACATTTAGATTTTTGAGAATTTAAGAACAAGTTTGGGATGTTTATTTTAAAGACAACCACAGTTGAGAAATTCTGAATGAAGGAATTTCTGTAACGGATATTCAATGATGAAACATGCACGAGTAGGGCTCGTAAATTGCTTTTTTTTTATTTTAATTTACTTAAAAATTTAAAACCATTCAAATAATTCTGAAATTTCCAATAGCAAATAATACAAATAAATATTGCTTTCTAAATCCGTAATATTCGACCCTACAATTTTTTACTTATTTATTAAAATCGGTTCAGTAATTACTTTCTTTACTTTCATTTGCTCCAACATAACTCACCCTGCCCTTTCTATAAAATCATGCGAACATATGCAAACATCAAAACCGCAACGAGATACGTTACCAATGTTACAAGCTTAAATTGGAGATGTATTTTACTGGCATATTCATACAGAATTGTCGTGAACAGTTCCAAAATTGTGATGGATATAATTTCCTGGCAGATCTAAACCACATCATTTTTCTATGTTGTAAATATTCTGACAAAATATGATCACATGGATGACAAGCACATAAATGATTATATATCGGAATACCTATCTACCTGGCAGAAAATTTGCTAATGAGATGGACATTGCACAATGCTCAAATTAGAAATGAAAATATCTAAAACATGTCTAAGCACGCAACAGCTATGGGCTCGTAGATAAATTACATACAACCCAGTTATATTTATAACTCTCTTGAAGAAAATTAAAAATACTTGTCATCTCACTATTTAAGAAAAAAGTTAAGACCCTTCCCTTAAATAGCTAGTAGTTTTTAAGTAAATGTATATCTTTTTTAAACTACAGAAATAAAAGGTTTATACTCCAACCCATCTGCAAATGCCTTATATAATAAGGACTAAACGAATTAGGTCAAAACAGCTATTCTGCTGGCTATATGCCAAACCCCGAGCGCTGAATTACATGACAAAATTTGTCGTATTTTTGTCTAACAGAGTTAGCACTAAAAATACAGTGATTATACAGTTTCAAAACCACCAAGAAAGATGCAAAGTGTCACCTATCCTCAGGATATCGTTAATTGCAGACCGGTTTCGACCTTTCTATCTTGGGTCTCGGCAGTGTAGTGTAAAAGAGTACACCTTCGACAGATAAAGCTCACATCTAGTAGGCGTTGCTAAGTTCCACCGCAGTAGAACGTACCAAACGCCATCTCTTGGTAGTTTCGAACAATCTAAATCGAAGTAAAAATTTGAGATCATCAATATAATGCAAAGTTTTGCTACCAGAGGGTAACATTCAAACTACAGAAATAAAGAGTTTATACTCCAACCCATCTGCAAATGCCTTATATAATAAGGACTAATCAAATTAGGTCAAAACAGCTATTCTCCTGGCTATATGCCAAACGTCGAGCGCTGAATTACATGACAAAATTTATCGTATTTTTGTCTAACAGAGTTAGCACTAAACTAGCACTTTTTGGAACAATCACTGTATTTTTAGAGATAACTCTGTTAGACAAAAATACGACAAATTTTGTCATGTAATTTAGCGCTCGGCGTTTGGCATATAGCCAGGAGAATAGCTGTTTTGACCTAATTTGTTTAGTCCTTATTATATAAGGCATTTGCAGATGGGTTGGAGTATAAACTCTTTATTTCTGTAGTTTGAATGTTACCCTCTGGTAGTAAAACTTTGCATTATATTGATATCTTTTTTATGTTAAGCATATCTATATCTGTATAGATCTTTCTTAAGTATTAGTGTAAAGTTATTTTTATTTTTTAAGGTTTATATTAGTATAAAGCATTTAAATAAATTTCAAGCCAACTCCGCATCGATTACTTAATCCAGTAGCATACATCTGTATTAGATAATTAGTATAAGTACGTATTAGTAAATTCTGATTCAATTTAACTATTTATGTAATATATAATTTATTTTAGGGTTAAGTAAGAGTAGGCCAATCGTTAAATTTTGTCCTTTATACTACGACAAGGATTGTTGTATTTTCATGATTCCTAATTCAATAGAAACATCATAATGCAGGTCATCTTAGCAAAGTTGTATATTTAGTTTCTCAGCACTCTCAGTACTCTTCTCTATCAAAACATTTTCTTTCATTTTTGGATTTTCTTGACGCACCTACATCTCTTAAGTTTTTGATACCCCCTATACGAATTGCTACCATTTTCGTAGACTCGATTTCAATTAACGTAACGCAATATCCTTAAGGCATTACTCGCGATATTTTGAGGTTCTTATTTAACAGCGCGTCGTTTTCGTCGCATCACAGCTTAATATACGATATACATAAATAACACTCAAATTAATTAAACGCAAAAAAAAACGTAAGCCAGTTACAGCTTTCAATAAGAAAAACGATGGATCCTTTATTAGTTTAAGCGTGTGCGGTTTGAAACAAATTGGTAATTTGTACACAATTTTTTTATGCGAGTGGCTATGAAATTGTGGGCGTCCCAAACGCCAAGGAGTTATCAATAATACGAAACTATTGACGTTCACGAGGTACTTAGCCAAGATAGGTTTTTTAAGGAACCCATTAATGAACACAGAAATGAGTTTTACTCGCAATTAGTAAACCGTTTAGTATGATTCGAATGTAAACTCATTAAATTAAGCCATTAGAATAACAATATGTGATTTTACTGTTATTTGAGATACGTTTCAACGAAACAATGGTCTTTTAACAAGAAGTGATTATCCACATTTAGTTTTGGGGCTCTGAAAGTCGGTTGAACTTTATAGAGGTAGCACGTTCGATGTATTTGGTGAAACTTTTCCGAAATATGATAGAAATATATCTAGTGAGAAATATGAGGGTATTATTAGGGTCAACATCAGTGAAATTAAAGGGTTTAGAAGCCAGGGATAGCTCGAAATATTTTCCTCAGAGCGCGATTACTTGGAAACGAAAAGTACAAATAGTAAATTTTATGATATTTTATTTTTTAATTTTAAGTCTTATGGCAGGTTGTTTGACGGTTAACCATTTAGTCAAAGTTTTTTCATATTCTATTGGGTTATTATTGGATTATAATTTGGAACTGTAGTGAATAGTGATTTGTGAATAAAACTAATAATATTTGACAAACTGAGGTTGTTTATTTTTCAACATAAAATGGAAACCGATCTTTCATAAAGCCGCCTCGACTCATTTGGCATGATATTATTCATTTAGTAAAATTGTCCATAACACGGGCACATGAAACTAGCTCTATTTCTCGAATAACATGTTGAAAGTTTACTTGGAGGTCATTTATTGTTGCTGGATGGGTGGCGTACACTTTTCCCTTTACATAACCCCAAAGAATAGAGTCCAATAGTATTAAATCACATGATATTGCAGGCCAATTGATGTCAGTATTCCGTGAGACAGCATGATCAGGAAATTAGGTATGTAACAGAGTTATGGTTGTACGTACTGTATGACACGTTGCACTTCTGCTGAAACTACATGTTATTCAAATCTAAATAATCGATTTGGTGGAAAAAGAAATTATTTAACATATCACCATAGCGTTCCCTATTTACTGTGATACTATTACCAGCTTCATTGCTATG
Source organism: Rosalia funebris (assembly GCA_037954035.1). Taxonomy (NCBI): domain Eukaryota; kingdom Metazoa; phylum Arthropoda; class Insecta; order Coleoptera; family Cerambycidae; genus Rosalia; species Rosalia funebris. The sequence continues at coordinate 13,662,340 of JAZFAV010000016.1, read as the reverse complement.
AATTCATTGATAGAAATATGCTCCAATTACTCCACCACTCCAATATGAGCACCAAACTGTGCACCTCTGTGGATGCATTTCTATTTCGTGAACAGTATGTGAATTTTCAGCACCCCCAATTCGATAATTTTGATTGCAGATGTATCTGTCAAGATGCAAATGTGCTTCGTTGCTGAACAAAATTTTGTTGCAAAAATCAGCATCACCTTTTTTCTTTTCTAACACCCAATTAAGAAATGTATGACGTTGTAAACGGTCTGTAAGTTTTAATTGTTGTACCAACTGAATTCTGTATGCTGGCAGATGTAGATCTTTCCTTAAAATCCCATGCGTGGTGGTCCTTACAGATTCAATTGTTGTGCATGCCATCAAATTGATGTGTTTTGATACTCCTGTACACTTTCTCTCATTGCAGCAATATCTTCATCTGACCGACTACGACGAGGATGTATTGGTGTTGCCTTATTTAGCAACATAGCCTGTCTCTTCAAATTTATTGATTAAGATACGAACTCTTAACTCTGTAGGTGCTTAATTTTGTCCTAATTCTGTGCGAATTATTCTTAATGCAACTGTAAATGAGCACTCACTTTCATAAAACAGTTGTACTGAAACTATCCGTTGTTGAACTGTTAATTGCGGCGGGTTGATGTCGTATATAGATGACAGTTTTTAATGACAGTTTGTAGATGAGAGTAGTTAAATATTGATGCCCTATCTTTGATAGTTCCTATCCTATAGTTTTAACTGAGATATCCTAATGAACATTTTGAACAACATGAAGGTACTACAATGGGTAATCCTCTGCCCCTTTTTGTTGTAAACTTTTTTGTGAGTAGGTTTGAGACGGAAGCCAAAGAAGAATTCGAGTATTTCCCTAGAATATGGTTCAAATATGTGGAAAATATTTTGAGGTTTTCGAAACTACAAACATAGACATAGATAGTTATCGTTACGCATCGGTAAATTTTACATATGAAATTGAAAGTAGTAATAAACAAATACATTTCTTTGATGTATTAATAATTAGAAATAGGGAAAGTAGATTAGAATTTGATGTATATAGGAACGAAATAAACAGTTTTAAAACTTTAAAACGAACTTTTACGCACGAAGAACATCTCTATCTCGAAATTGAGTGGCCGAGAAAAAATAAACCAACACATAAATGCAGAATATATATTTTATGCGACAGTTTTACTTTTTTCAAATAGTCGTGCTTTCTCATGACCCATGGACAGAATGGAGGGTGTCCTATCCACGTCAAAATCGATAGATGTCATCTGGTAGACGTCCCTAATCAGAATCAGTCGATCGACCCGACACGATTTAATTGAGTGATCGTGATATCAAAAAAAATTCTCAAATAGTCCACCATTGTGCTTTCTCATGAACCGTGTACATGGTAGAGTGTGTTCTATCCACCTCAAAATCAATGGGTGTCGTCTGGAAGACGTCCCCGATTAGAATCAGTCAAAACCAGATCGATCCGACACGATTTAGTTGAGTTATCGTGCTAACAAGAAATTTTATTAATGCCGACGACAACGACAACGACGATAACGACAACGACAACGACACACACACATACACACAAATACACACACGCACACAAACACACACACAATTGTTTAAAAACTATTTTTTTTGTTTTTAAGCCAAAAAACGAAAAATCGCGCTAAAAAAATTTTTTTTTACACGATTACATTACTTTTCCGTGTATAGTTAAGTACGGAAGAGTAACTAGCAAACATCTTTGCTAAGTTGTTCACATAGTATTGATAGGTTCAAAAAGGAAAAGATTATTAAGGATGTAGTTGGAAGTAACGTGATTCTATCTCACATTGTAGATAAATTAATTAAGAAACCCAGATTTAGGGAATTCTTCTTAATAATCGTAAAGTTGTTTCAATTCCACATGAACCACAATTTACTAGAGACTTCAAAAAAGTTTTCAAAGATTTAGGAATGACATTAGTCATTCCCAAAACACACGTCGAATAAAGTATAATTTTTCGGTGTCCGTGAAAAACTGGCCTCCTATTTTATTTTTTTTTTAATAAATTAAGTTTTGTCAGCACTACATTAATGGCATTTATAAGTAAAAGACTTGTAATAATAATTAATTGCAATTATGATTAAAACCCCTTGCCAGAATAATTACTTGTATATAAATTCTTTTTTTTGATGCAAAAATGGAGCTCGGTAAATTATTATAGACTTTGTCTTTTAAACGATCCTCGGGAAAACAGTCGATTTGGTCAGGGTATTGACGTGGTCAATTGATATAGGGCAATCTAGGACTATCACAGGGTCACCAAAGTCACCCTTTAGTAGTCAACAAACGGAAACTGTACCATGAGTTCAAGGGCTAGCTTTCATAAATCATAGTGCCTTAAAGCCTCGGTTCTTCCGAAAAACGGGTAGTTCAACGTCTAAAAGATGGATATATTCCTCTCGATCGATCTTCTCTATCTTCCGGAAAATCAAGTGTCCTATAGCAGCTCGATATATCTGCTATAACTGTATTTTCTTTAGGATATAATAATTTATAAACAACGGCATGGGGGTTTTCGCGTCCTCAGATTCTGTAATTCTGACGCTTAAAATATACCCCCAATATAGAAAAGAGCTTCATTAGACAAGATCTTTTTTCGGATAAAATTTCCTATTGTCGAGTTTGGTCTTTATTAGAGTTGCAAAGCATTTTATTTTCAATATAACGCCGAATAGAGGTTTATGGGCCCTGATCTGCTGCAGCTTGGCAGACCGTAACATTAGAGATACCCTAAAAAACTATTCAGCCAATTGAATGTTTTCATCTATGTAGTACTGGTAGTCTAGCATTAAATAAAGCAGTAGCTTCAAACTTCTAAATTACACTATAATAAGCCAAAGAGGAGAAAAAAAGTAGGACGCTTTAAATTAAACCCTCCTATATAACTAAAGTAGTTTTTTACGCTAATTTAGCATATCAGAAAATAACTAATATAAATCACTTTCTAATATGGCGATTTGAATAAGGATGCATTTATTTATGTTGCGTATGTGCAGCTTTAATAACAGTATTAACACTTTTACCTAATAATATATAATTCGAGTACTTCAGATCATTGTTCCATGGCAAGCTCCATGATTATAACTAACCAATTGGGCTAAAGTAGTCGTATATATTAGCAATCGACAGCTTACGAAGGGTTGCGCAATAGTTCATTACTTGCATAATTTAAATATAATGAAGAAAAGTGTTGTAACAACTACAATGTTTTTTTCGGTTACGTTAATATATTTAGGCAGGTACTTTTCATGATCTGATATCACCGTTTAAAATATACTCTTATAAGTAGAATTATACAATGCAACGAGTTATATTATACAGGTACATGTCCAAAAAGATCTACTGAACCAGCACCCAAAGGCGACATGTCGATCGGTAACAATTACCTACCCAGGAAGAATCACCTGTCAGTTCAGCTTCAAATGTTGTTTCGTCGACATTAAATAAATATGTCTTTGAGTTTAATAAGCTAAATACCATTTACATGATGCTAATTAAATGTTAACATTTAAATTTATTAAAGAATAATTAAGAGAACAGAGGACGATATTAAAACCAAGTGGATGTAATTGTTGAATTCATGAAATATACATTTGATGATTAAAATAGGGAATTAATGTAGTGGAGAGTATACTCCCGGATTACTAGCCAATTTCTAGTCCCAAGATCTCGAGGTTACGGGTCACTAATACCATAATATTCAGAATTGTCACAGAACACTGCATTCAATATATCGAATTCAAAATATGAGGGGGTTAAACTTTACTTAATTTGAAGCTGGTTAAATTTCTGTAAAATTTTACTATTCTGGTATGAAATTTAACATCTATGTAATTCGTAATATTATAATCCATTATAGCTTTTAATATATTTGGAGTATCAAGCTAATGTAAATATATCACAGTTTAGTGCACTTTACACTATATGGGGTAGATTAAAATACGTGGTATGTTACTTTACGGCCTATATTAACAGCTGTTAAAATTTGATTTAAGTTGAACACTATTTCTGACTATACAATATATGCCTGAATGGTGTTATAAACTAATGGTGTTATAATTAATAGTAAACGTAAAGAATGATTAAAATTTATTAAAAGTAATTACCTAGGCGACCAAACAACTATACTGAATTGATGTCTACATATATGATGCGAATACACTAATACAAAGGCGTATTTTATATTCCACAAAAAGGCGAAACTGAGGAAATAAACATCGGCAAGGGTGTCAAAAAAGGAGACTAACTGTTTGCGTTGCTTTTCAATATTGCAATAGAACATATCACATGAGCAATAAACAAAGGTACAATAAGATCGAGAGGAGGTCAACTAGTAGCATACGCACATGATCTAATACTAATTTATAAAAGAAGGGACATTATGGTCAGCATGTTAGAAGAAATAATGGAGGAAACCAAAAATATTGGACTGAAAATAAACAAGAACAAAACGCAAATAATGAGGATAGGAAAGGAACTAGGAAGTAGGCCAATTAAAGCAGGGAAGCTGGCAATTAATTAGAGCAGTAGGAATTAAGGTATTATAAGCAAACATGAAGCTACTAAAGAATAAGATATTAACACGAAAAACTAACATGAGAATATATAAACCGTTAATAAGACCTATACTTACCTATGCAGTAGAGATAATCAGTAACCACCATGACAAAACAAGAGGACAGAATTAATGTTGCTGAAAGGAAAATCATGAGAATAATATTAACCCCAATACGAGAAGCAAATGGAGAATATAGAATAAGAACCAACTTGGAAATAGAAGAAGAATTAACGAAGAAAATATAATAGGAAAAATTAAGGAGTACAGACTAAGATAATTGGGACATCTATGATGAGTGAACTGAAAATGTGTGATAATGGAATAGGCATCAGCAAGAAAGATACATACTGCCGTGCTAAAACAAAAGGTCCTATCTGAAATTTTGAAGTTTTGATTAATGTTAAATTTTATGTTTTTATCTTGCTGAATTTTTCATTTTGAATGTATTTTCTAGATATTCTAGCAATAGTTCGCAGATATTGGTTGGAATAATCTCAAATAAATAAAATTTGTGATACTTGTAAGTGGATCCTATTTTTTTGAAAATAGTCACATAGAACATATGGTCTTATTACAAGGATGCTAAATTTATGAGATAGGACTAACTATATTTAAGGAAATATCAAAAGTTTTCATTTTTTTAATTAAAATATTAATATTTAATCCAAAGAATACAAAGGCATACATTTTTCAACTCATTCATTGAAATAAAAACAAAAATACATAAACAACAACCAGTATTTTACTCGCTGTCAAGATGTTCTTCTGTACCACAACTTACTGGCAATTCTTTCCAAAAAATTAAACGGTTCTCTGGAATATTGGATTGCAGTTTTGTAATTAGTATTGTTTTACGTTCTAAAGATACTCCACGAAGTTCAGTCTTTATTTTTGGTTTGGAAAAAGTAGTTTTATATTTTTGGGTAAAAACATCTGGAAATTTTTCCAAATTGTCAGAAAACTTTAACTTATAAGAAAACCATGGTTTTCCTCTTTGAAATACCATCTGGACTATATCTTTCAAGTATATCCTGGTATCAAGTTTCTTTAATTGGTATTTGGACGTGTAATCTATGAATCTGTAGAATTTATTAAGTTGCATTTATAGTACAGTAACTCGACCTGAGTTAGATTTTTCTACAGCGCGGCAGAAATCATCAAAATCGTATATTGTTCTTTTCACGATTTAATGACATTTCAACCTAAAAACATTACTTAGTTAAAATGAAAATATTATGAAGATATATTTACAAACAAACCTGATGCTGGAATGCATCTGCCGACATGAATGTGTGGCCTGATTCAAAATATTTGATGGTAATTTCCTGAGTGGCCACTTCTGAAGAGTTTATAATATATATATATATATATATATATTAAAAAGCTAATGAAACACCAATTTTTATTCTGGCTAGAACAATTGTCTAGCCAAATTTTAATAGACTTGACATCTCTATTTTCCAAGAAATATGTCGAAATTATATTATGTTGTGTACGGCCTGCGATAGCTTCATGCCAAAGAACAGCAAACGGATATGCCGCTTTGTTTTTATAGCCTTTACCCAATGGAACAAAACTCTCATTAAAAGCTACTATTCGAGGCGTAAATATAATTTCCTTGAAGGTATCTAATCGAGGCAACATAATCACCTAAAATTAAATATTTCTTGTCCTATCTACATAACTGATAAATCATGTGATACTCATGACAAACTATACTAAGCTAAGTTGTCCTATCTACACAGTTCATGTAGATAGGACATATTAACTTAGTATTTCCACATAGGACAATTTAATGTAGTATTGTAGTACATTTATGCATATAGGACAAATAAATTATGTATTTTAGGAGGCTTTTCGCTTCAGATAGGACTAAATGACTTAGTATACAGAAAGAAGTTGGTAGTCTTTATGTATTAAGACATTAAGCTCAAAATCGAGATTTTTGCAGATAGGACCTTTTGTTTTAGCACGGCAGCATAGAGGTAGGCCAAGATCAACTTGAATACACAAAGTGAAAGGCGACTTGGACAACATCGGAGTAAGAAACCCAAAAAGGAGGAAGTCAGGGATCGAAAAAATGTCATAACATATGTAGGAAAAACAGGAAATTATCGGCGCTACTCCACTTGCGATGTTAAGGATGTATATTTAATAATACCATAATAAAACCATATTTAATTTCAGGACACAACAATACTTTTTCTAGGGTGGAATTTAATTTAATATTTCAGTATGTTATATTTTTTTATTCAGAATGTAGCAGATATTGATCTTTAGTACAAAACAAGCAGGGATGTAGTATAAGAAAAGTTTATGGTTTAGATCTGTAATCAAGAAGGATATAATTTTGGATACAATTTAAAATAAATTCCTGGATAAAATTAACGCATCAGTTATACTTCACATTATCACATTTATCTTATAGAAAATTTACATAATACTGATATTATAATTAAATAAATTCAACTAATGCTTAATAAATTAGAATGGTATTATCATGGAAACATGAATAAACAACAGAAGGTAACAATAAATGTCAAATGCAATGAAAATGGTGTTAATGAAAAACTTAAGAAAATTGGAAGGGAAATTAAGCCATAAGAATTTGAATTCAGTAGCGCGTAGATCCTTCTCTAGCTGTTATCACTACTACCATTCGTCTGAACAAGTGGTGAATGGTTTCCTGAGAAATATTCTTCTGTGCAACAAGAATGACTTTCCGACGTTCGAGTTCCCTAAGAGTCATAGTGGTAGGTATGTGGCGTTTGACTGATCGTTTTAATGTACCCATAGATGCTTTATGCTTTTCATATATCATATATGGGTTTATTGGTAGCCAGTCCATAGTGGGACTACTAACAAATCGAAGGTGGTCCAGTACCTCCACAGCAACATGGGGCCAGGTGTTATCCTGAATAAAAATGAAATGGAGCAAATGACATCACATATTCTTCAACGTAGAAATGTGCATTCACGGATCTCTCCTGTGTAGGAACAAAATCCGTGCAACCATCCAAATAAATTCATCCTTAGAACATTATTGATCCACCCAAAAATGGTATCTCTGGAGAGATATTGCAGGAACCAAACATCTCTCCTGATCTCCGCCAAACTCGTTGTCCACCATCATGTCTTAATTTACCAAATATCCATTTGGTAAATTAAGACTTACTCTTGTTTCGTCTGAAAACAAAACTGGCTTCCAGTCATCAATGGTGAGCACTGATGTAATAGCTGGTCTTCTACTGTCCAATCCAACTTCACTAAGCTTTCTCCTGACCGTTCATCCAGAAATTGCTACATTTCGAGCTGCTCATAGGATTCTACTTCTAACGACCTTGTCCTGGGGTTGTACAAGAACTTCCAAATTCATCGATCTGTTTAATTGTTCGACTAATTGTTTATTGTCTACTTCCTAACAAATTAGTCTCATATCACAGGCTACGTTCCTCGTTAACCAGAATTACCGATTTCACTGTTTCATCTTCTCTTAAGTTACGTGGACGATTCATTTCTCCTATTCTAAGTATACTAGACAAAGTATTCCATTTACTTGATATTAAATAAAAAAAAGTATCATGTGCAGCACAGTACACGTGATAGAAGTGAATACTTCTTTAGAATAGAGAATGAGAGAGATTAAGAGTGGGAGATTGAAAGAGAGAGAGAGAGAGAGAGAGAGAGAGAGAGAGAGAGAGAGAGAAAGGGAGAGGGATAATTTCAAAAGAAATATAACAATATAAAATTTGTGTAAAAAATATTCGGTTTATTCATTATCTACACTATCATCGGCTGGTGGTTCAATTGGTAATACTGATATGATTGGTTTGTGATAACTAAAATATGAAATATATGTTCGTGATTCGATATTTTCTAGATAACGTGTAAAAATTATATCTATTGTTCCGGATTTTGTTGTTGATTATTTGGGATTGTTATTTATAAGCAGATCAAATGTATCTCGAAGAAAGTTAATCAACGTCAAAGAATCATTGGATTAGAAATTTATATTGAAATCTCCCCCGAGAATCAAAGGGATTTTGTATTCGCCTCTTCCAAGTGCATTTGCACCTGTGTGGCTGTAAACCAGTAGAGAGCGGTGAATGAAATATATTATATCTTCTAGATTTTGGTTCGGTGAGATATAGACGGCTGCGATGACGATATTTTTTCATCGCTTCGTACTGAGTTTATATCGCTCTCTTTTGCTCCACTCCCGTGTGGCGTCAAAGTTGTACGTAATCGCGCGCATGTGCGTCATACTATATTTTCTTCTATTGCCTAGTATTCAATGAATACGTGGCGCTCTCTCTTGCTCGTACGATGCTTCCTAAACTATTCCCCCTTCAAGTAACATAGACCTTGGACTTAGCGTATGAGTGGGCGTTAAAGACGAAAGACCGCACAAAAGGGAGACGCGGATAGCCTAAACTGATATATATATATATATATATATATATATATATATATATATATATATATATATATATATATATATATATATATATGATATATAGCTCTCTTTCTCCTTCTCTCTACGTTATATCTTTTTTCTTTCTCGTGTAACGAAATCTCGAAACGTTACATTTTTTTCAATTCACTCTCCATTCTCGTAAAATATCAGAACGCCGCCAAAGAAGTATTCACTTAAAAAAAAATCTCTAATACATAACTGAAGTTATTGCCTTTTACAAATCACTTCAAACAGCATTAAATATATCTGTCATATAATTTAAATTGTTTATTAGTAGTGGATAATGCACCAGCAAAGGTGGTGCGTTAATTTTGGTAGATCCAGGAGTGTAGTTGTTGACGTTGACACTGTAAAAAGGACACCATGTCTATTGAAGACATTCTCTCTGCAAAAATTTCAAAATGACCGTTAACTTTAAGCCATTTTGAACACGCTAGTATCTTTGTAATGTTGTATACTTTAATTATTAATAATCAATCCTGTGGGCGAGACGTTTTTTGGAGAACAAACAGCAATTTAACGACATCGCAGCGGTCGGTTTCGCTCCGCAAAAGAACCAGCGGACGTGCGCGTCGCATAAAAGCGGTAACCTTATTTCCTTTTAGCCATAAAATCCATCACAACACGAGTTAGGAGTTCATTGAGGCCGACCGTAGTTGATTATGTTAAGTCAAATGGACGATCAACATCAGCAGGTCAGTCAGAAATGGGTTAGTTAATTAAAAAATGAATTAGTAACAGGAATCTGTCATAGAGCAAATGAAATGCCAAGCAAGCTATTACATATGAGTCGGGCAGGTAGACAACGTTCGTTATGATACCACATTCTCGGCGTTGGTGGAGCGGAATTAGATTGACTTTTCATGAAGTGTGGCCGAACGCGGGACGCTCAGGTAATTGCCTGTGTTAAATTAGCTTCTATGAAATATTTTAATGAGTTCCTATGTGTTTTTAATTTAGTCCGCATTGGACAATATTAATTTTTAATAAAAATAATGAGACCGTGAATGAATTTCGTTAGGGAAAGATTTAACGGCTACCCTTTCGTAGGATCATGAATTATGGCTGGATATTTCGAATTATGCGGCGTTTTTTATTTGCCGCCGAGAGACGTTCCCGGCCACCAATATTTCATAACGCGAGAGGAGATTTATTGGAGGAACTAAGACATAAAATTCACTACGTATAGAATGTAGTGAAGAAAAACATTTTAACCTAATAAAGTCGAGGGTTCCAGTACGTTACACATTGCCGAAAAGCAGTGAACTCACATGGCATAGTTTATTCTGTATCTACATATACAAGGTGTCTCAGGTGTAATACAATACCTCTTGAAGTGTTTTTTCAATTCTCGTCCTGGTATAAAGATAACCTCTAATTTGTATAGTCTATAACGGTGATAGATACTATCAATGAGTGAATGTTGTTATTGAATTTGTCTAAGTTACATATAATTTGATTTGATAAATGAAATTTCATGGGTATATAAGGAGCATTCCACATCAAATCTTTTATTCAGCATTTTCAATTCTTTTTAATTTTAGTACAGACTGAGATTAGCCTCCATGACTTTTTCTATTTTTTTTATCAAGTTATTCAATAGATATAAACTTTTGGAAAATTACGTTACTTTTTTGAAGTGCTCATAACTCCGCGAATAATTTGCCAAATGATTATTAATTATATCTAGTGATTTAAGAGACTTGGTGGTTTTTACAGAGTGATTTAAGGAAAAATATATAGACGAAATAAAGTACTCATTGACGGTTGCCCCTATTTCATCACAAGGCCCTTTGCCGTGAGCTGTTGTAAAATAATTCCATTCAGCACTTAGCAAAGTCTTCTTTATGATTTACGAAATTTTTGGTTTTTTTTTGTAATTTTATAAATTGTTGAGGTGTTCCGTCGGCGAAGTAAATAACTTTTGCAGCATCATTGGGCAGTTCATTGATAAAACTAGTAGTAATTCTTATAAATATAATCTTATTATAATATAAGTTAAAAATGTGAAAATGTGCAAACTTTTGAACACATTGAATTGGGCGTGATTAGAATAATTATTTAAAAAAAATTAATAAATTAATAATAATATAAGAATATGTCTTTAAAATACAATTTTTCCATAGCCTATCGACTAAAAAATAATTAAATAATAATTACAACCGGATGAAAATTGGGATGCCAACATACTAGCTGAGGATCAAAGGAACGAGAAATATATTGGGTCTATAATGCGTTGGAAAGAAACAGGAGAGAATATACCATTATGAGCGGATATCAGCAAAAATGAGTGGTAGAAATTCCAGTGCAACTCCTTCGGATATCGAAGAAACTATTAGTAATATTATATAAAAGTCTTTACTTGAACAAGTAATTAAAACATCAAAACATATATACGAAATGGTTTATAATAAATTTGACGACTGACAAAACTTAAAAGCACATTTTCGAAAATATTCTACACTTTGGAACCAATATTTAATGTTGGAATGAATGGTATATATGAAGCATACTCCAGCAGCAATTTTAAACTTTGTTACGTACCAGCTAGTGCCATTGAAACTTGAGCCTGGACACGTAAATGTTACGACGTGAATCGACCCACTTAGTTTGATACGCTATTTCTTTCTTCAGATGGTGACATTGTTGACTGCTGATTGAAGTGTTTTTTGGATGTCTTGTTTTGGTCGGTAGAGAGCGATGTTGTTGGCGAATATTGCCGTGACTACTCCGCCGCTTTGATTGTTGTTGATTTAATAAAGAATTCTTATTAGTCGTAATCATTATATGACATTTCAGCTAGTCTTGTTCATTGATTTAATACACATGTATTATTTACTCTATTGAAAGAAGATATTTCCTTGAAGCAAAGATTTTTATTTTAGATAAAAGGCCTTTTTTCTCTGTGTAGATGCATCAGGTATGCAGTCGATTTAATCAAATAATAATATACTCGTACATACAAAAAATAATTACAAAATTAATAGTATGTAGTGTAATAAATATATTATATACCTGCCTTCTAATTTCCCAATTAGTGAGCGGCTAATCCCATCAGAACAATATTAATATTCCGCAATTTAGATCATAAAATACGGGTGCTGGCTTTTTTTAAAGGCAATTTTTTAGCCGCACTATATAATACACATTTCTAGATAATCACTATCGAGACTGGAAAATATTTAAATGAGGTAACTGATGAGAAACAAATGAAGAGTTCCTAAACCTATCATTATTAAGGAATGCTCTAAAATATACGGCATTCCATTTGATTTTTTATTGGAACATTTCACATATTTACGTTGCGTGTTCGGGCATACTTAAGACATGAGGGACAATGTGAATTTTTATTTGAAAATTTAGTTTCGAGAACATGTATTCTGTGCAGTAATTTGTCAATATTCCGAGAAAGAAGTGGAGGTCGCTTCTAATGTGATACACATATACATTTACTAACTTAATAAATGATAGTTATGTCATAATTGTGTCGTATTAATGAATTCCTAATTCCGGTGAAAACACAGTTTTTTGCATTTTATATATGTATATATATATATATATATATATATATATATATATATATATATATATATATATATATATATATATATATATATATATATATATATATATATATATATAAACTGCTAAAATTTTGCACGAAATAGAAAAGACTTTCATTTCAGGAGCATTAATTTGAACTGCACCAGTAACACTGGGAAATACAAAAATTGTTGCATATATTACAGTACTTGTTCTTATTTAATTTGAAGGCTATATATATTTGAGTTCAAATATATAGATAACACATAAAAAATGCATTATGCAAAATAAAATACATAAACTCCTGGACAAAATTATGGCATTAGTGAAACTTCACATTATTACTTTTATTCTTTCGAAGATTTAAATCATAATACCTACGTGACTTTATAATTAAATGATTTCAACTAATGCTTAACAAACTACAATGGTATTATCTGGGAAAAACATGAATAGATAACAGAAAAAAACAGAATAACTTCGAAACAAATTCCTCTTCAGAACATTATTAATTCACCAGAAAATGAGATCCTCGGAGAGATATTGCAGGCAGCAAACATCTCTCCTAGCCTCAACCAGACTCGCTAACGTCGATCTGGTGAATTAAGACTTACTCCTGTTTCGTCATGTGTCAATTAAATAGTGCATATCGATTAAATATTACTCAACAAAATGAACAAGTCGCTAAGAATCGATATGTTCTCAGCAAGTTAATTGATTGTATTAAATTTTGTATTAAGTTTTGTTGTATTAAATGTTTGAAATAGCATTACGGGGCCACGATAAGAAAGAAGTTAGTGGGAACCTCCAAATTCTTCGTGGATTTGTAAATTTGCTTGCGGAAATCAACGGTACTCTGAAAGAGCATATCAAAAAATCTAAATAAGTATGTATCTAATTTAATAATTTTATTCTGATATTTAAAACCTGGCTTAAAACACTGCGATATATCTACCTAAAAATGTAACCATGTAGGTGCTTAAAAGTATACATAAATTAATATTTATTTATTGCTCCCTCAGTTGTAAAATTCACGAGCCGTCACTGGTCATTGGTCCAATTTACGCGTTCTCTTGCAAAATGCAGTCTAGTAACTATATTCTCTGATGAACAGTGATACAATAGCTGGTCTTCTACTGTTCAATTCTTCTTTATCAACCTTTCTCCTGATTGTTCGTCCAGAAATTGATACATTTCGGGCTACTGCTAGGGCTCTTCTTAGGGCTAAACTGGTACAATGTCTGTTTTTTAAGACGACTTGCTTAGGATATCGTTCATCTTGCATCTGTAGACTTTTTACGATTTGGTCTCTGATTCTACAGTATCTTCCAAATTCATTGAAATGTTTTTAACTGCTCGACAAATTGTTGATTGTCTAGCTGCTAACAAATTCGATACATATCGCTGGATATGTTCCTCGTTAATCAGAGTTACCGCTTTCATTGTTTCATCTTTTTTTAAGTTGCGTGGAAGATTCATTTCTTCTACTCTAACTGTACTGGACAAAGTGTTTCATTCATTTAATAAATTTAAAAAAAGCACCGGCGTAACTGAACTTATTACCTCTTACAAATTACTTTAAATGACGCTAAATGTATTATGAACAAACAATTACAAAATGTTACTTTACAGCTATCAAGGAAACATTGTTTTTATCGTTAGAAAACGAAAAAAATATTGTTGAAAGTGAAATTATTACAAGTGAAATTATTAAGAATTTGTTTAATGAGAAAATATTTTTATTTAATGTCTATAATTGCAGCTTATTGATCTAGTAACAATAGAATGCTGCTGGTTGCGATTATTCGAAATTAGCAAAAATGTAAAATTCCTACTATTTGTAAAGAACTTTAAAAAAAAAATTTCACTATTTGGTGCAAAAATAATTACTTCTCTTAATCACGTACAGAAATTGCAAATATTGTGCACTGATAAAAACATGTTAAGTACAAATCCAAATACGAATAAGTTCATAATGTCGAGGTCATTCGTTCGATCAGTCAACACTCAGGTATACAAAAAGACCGAACGTTGTGCCCCTCATAAATCAAAGCGGAGCTGAAACTACAACAGTTATAGCTTTTAAAAAATAATTTTGATTTAAAGAGTTCTTGGTAAACAATATTATAGAAATTTTTTTAATAGCTCTTAAGGCACGAAACGAGAAAAATAGAACAATTGATGATTTTTATTTCATTAATAGAGTGGGTATAATAGTGGTAGTTATATATAATAAGTTTATAACTTTATAAAACATTTAAATACACTGTTAAACAGCATTCCTGCAAGCTGGATGAGATCGGTGATGGCATCAAATATCCACAGTTGATTTATTGAATCTTCTTCGCCGCAATGAAAAAATATTCATAGCTAACGAGAACGACTGTTCGTCATCTAGTGATGTAATATTTGCACAACTAAAAGCATCTTTGACATTCTGTAATGGATTTATAGGTGCACAATCACCACAGATTTGTCTTAATGCAGTCAAACCTGAATTTTCTTTAAAATACTATTCAATTTTGCTATAAACTATTACTTTTTGCATCACTAATGTGGGTACAGAGTCCATTATTTTCGGTGACTCTACTAATAGTAATGACGGATTTTGTAATTTCTCTATGGCCTCCACTACTCCATTGTGTAATTGTAATGAATAGTTTGCAAATCTGCTCCAATATAAGCATCCTGAAATTTCGCTTGACTCTCCTTGATGATTGCTTTTACATTTCCGCACTTAACTATACCAGAGCAGAAAAGTAATGTAATCGTGTAAAGAGAAATGGAAAAAAAAATTTTTCTAGCGTTTATTTTTCGTTTTTCAGCCTAAAAACAAAAGAAATGGCTTTTAAAAAAATTTAGCTGTGTGTTGTTATCGACGCCATTTATTCTTGTTAGCACGATAACTCAACTAAATCGTGTCGGATCGATCGGGTTTTGACAGATTCTAATCGTGGACGCCTTCCAGACGACATCTATTAATTATAAGGTAGATAGAATACATTCTACCATGTTAATGGGTCATGAGAAAGCAGAGTGGTGGACTATTTGAGAATTTTTTTTTGTTAGCACGATAACTCAATTAAATCGTGTCGGATCGACGGGGTTTCAACTGATTCTGATTAGGGACGTCTAGCAGATGACATTCATTGATTTTGAGGTGGATGGGACACACCCCACCCTGTTCATGGGTCATGACAGAGCACGATAGTGCACTATTTGAAAAAAGTAAAACTGACACGTAAAACACATATTCTGCATTTATGTGCTGGTTTGTTTTTATCTCGGCCATTCAATTTCGAGATAGGGATGTTCTACGTGCGGAAAAGTCCATTAAAGCACTATGATGGACTATTTGAAAAAATTAAAACTGTCGCATAAAACACATATTCTACATTTATGCAGTAAATTTTTTAAATCGCTTATTAGCTAGTAAAATTCAATATGACAATTTAAGAGGTTCCAGTATACGTATTATAACATTAATAATAAATGTTTTTTTAGAATCAATCATCTCGTCTACACACAGCTACTTTTTTATTTTGTAATTCAGATTTAATTCCGTTTTTGATTGCTTCGCGCATAGATTGTACCCCATTTCTCAACATTGTCCGACCTGGTGATTACCAATCTATGATGAATTTAATCCAGAATAAATGAAATGCGTTATTACTCCTATATAATACACGAAATGATACATTACAAGTAATTAGAATAAAACTTAAATTGGACATACAATATCTATAACAAACTGGGTATTTTGTCTTACACCAGTTATTTTAGGTGGATGTCGTGCATTGTCTAGATGTTTTCTACAGTCATTCTTGTCTCAGCACATTAAATGTGCATTCCAAACATATTATTTTTGAACTTTCGTATATTATCCGCGTATGGTCAGTATAATTCAAGTAAATACAACCACAAGACAATAATTATTAATTAATCAATAATACATAAATGTTCAAGCTACTGAAGGTTGACGATCAGTCGGCGCAAATAGCCAGCGTGATGAACTCGGTCAGTGCTGTTGGAACCCAGGCAAGTAGACAAAATGACCTACGCTATTCATCAGGATACCACTAATGTGAAATGAATTTACTTGAAAGTAGATTTCTCTTATAGAGAACATATCTGATATAGAAAAGATGGGTGCTTTACTTACTCTATTAAAGTCGATTGAGTATATGTACAGCGCTGCACATTTGGCGTGGACTAATTAGAATTTCACACTTATTTTAAGGTCATTATTTATGGTGAAACAATATTTACAAGATCGCAAAAATTTAAGAGAAAATTTCAATTATCGAGGAAACTTTGAAGAGGAAAAACTACAGAGAAAATACAAATTACCAGCCAAACTATTGAAACAAACAGTCCATACTAAATTATTCGAATAAATATTGTTCGTTCTCTCTTTACCTGTTAATGGAGTGACCAAACTTTTTAGTTTTAATGTGTTATTTGTAAACAATTAAGTTGTTAAATTACTTCAACAATTGCCTTATTTAACAGGAGTCTTCCGGATCGACATGTTTTACTGCTGATTGCATGTGTTTAGTACACATGCAAAAGAGTCGAAACTCGTCTGTAAGGTTGGTGTTGATCATTCATTTTCCTGAAAATACTCGAGAATGCATCCTTAGAATATACAAAGCGTTCAAGAAATAATTGATAATAGCTCGCTCGTCGCAGTATCGGTCTCAATCCTAATTTGAAATGGGAAACATATATTTAGTGTGCACAAAATGGATTGGTATGAATAGGGCTGAGTTCGATTGTACTGTATTGTATGTCGTCAAATCATCAGTTGATGATTTAGATGCAAAAAGGAAAATCTAAGTGAATAATCAATAGGAGCTTCGAACTTTGTTCCACTCGATTAAAAAAAAAATATATCAAAAACAAAATTTTTGCAATAAAATCATTAACCTCTTGAATATTATGAATCACCCTTAGTATTATTTTTTATGTCTCAATTTCAAATAATATTCTCCATTTAAATATGAAGAGAATACCAATTAAAATAGAATAAAATACCAAATAATCACCCTTAATATTATTCTTTATGCCATACTTGCCAATAATGTTCTCCATATAAATCTGCAGAGAATAATCTTATCCACTTTAGTTAATGTAGATTCCATAACAACTGTTCTAGTCTCATTAATAATATTATTAAATCTTCTTGACAATAATAGAAGCATTACTAAAATTCTACTAAAACATTTTGAACTATTCTCAGCGTGATTTGATTAATTTTGGACCTAATTCGGTTTATTTTTAATAATCAACATTATTTGATCTGTTGAAGTAGACACTTAATATCAAATAACCTCATAAAAATAATCAAATGAAATCAAATCATAAGAACGAGACAGCTACTCAATCTACGGTGTCTACTGATCTATTTATTGGATCAAAACTAATTGAGGTGGTGTAGCTTCATGGTGTGCCATCATCAGGGAAAGTCTTTTTAATTCTCGAACTAAGAAATTGTGTAATATATCCAAGGATTGCTTGTCAGTTACTGTGACATCAGAGAAATATGGTACGAAAGTTTGATAATTCCAGCCTAAATTTCAACATTTACTTTTCCGCACTCAACTATACTAGCGTAAAAGTAATGTAATCATTTTTTCTTTCGTTTATTTCTCGTTTTTCGGCCTAAAAACAAAAAAAAAATGGTTGTTAAAAAATTTTGTCTGTGTGTGTGTCGTCGTCGTTGTCGTCGGCATTAAAATTTCTTGTTGGCACGATAACTCAACTAAATGGTGTCGGATAGATGGGGTATTGACTGATTCTGACCGGGGACGTCTCCCAGATGACACCCATTGATTTTGAGGTGGATAGCACACACCACCCCCTCCCTTGGGTCTATTTGAGAATTTTTTTTTAGCATGATAACTTAACAAAATCGTGATTTTGAGGTGGATAGGACACACCCCACCCTGTCAATGGGTCATGAGAAAGCACGATGGTGGGCTATTTGAGAAATTTTGTTTGTAAACACGATAAATTAACTAAATCATGTCAGATTAATCGGGGTTTGACTGATTCTGATTGGGGACGTCTCCCAGACAACACCTATTGATTTTGAGGTGGATAGAACACACTCTACCATGTTCATGGGTTATGAGAAAGCACAGTGATGGACTATTTGAGAAATTTTTTTGTGTCGGATCGATCGGGTTTAGACTGATTCTGATTAGGGACATCTACCAGACGACATCTATTGATTTTGAGGTGGATAGGACACACCCCACCCTGTTCATGAGCTACGAGAAAGCACGAGGGTGGACTATTTGAAAAAAGTAAAACTGTCGCATAAAATAGATATTCTGCATTTATATGTTGGTTTATCTTTTTTCGGCCATTCAATTTCGAGATAGAGATGTTCTACGTACGGAAAGGTTCGTTTTAAGGTTTTAAAACTGTTTATTTTTATTTTAATAAATGTTTTCCTTTAAATATCAATAGACGATTGATTCTAGCAACATACTTAAATTATATCTAATTTCCAACACCATGAACATTTTTTGTTTTTATAGTAGTGGTATTTTTAATCAATAATGATCTACAGTATGTATATATATAAGACGTATTTGAGATACGGTAATATTATAGCTATAAAACATAGAAAGAAAATTGTAATAGCGCTTATAATACATGCCACAGCGTGTATTAAATTACCTCTCAATAAATCTACGATAAAATAACACAACATCTGAAGATTTATTCTCTTAAGGAATAGAGTTTTAGTGCATAAAAGAATTAGTTTTCTAATAAATACCAAAGCAGTTGTAAAGGGTTTTTATCAATATTTTAAAAGCGAAATTGGTATACTAAGAGTGATTAAACAATAAAGCATGTAGTTTATAGTTACCAGCTAATGAATACAAGAAAGGTAATACGTATATTAAAAGTATACGTTTAAACTTATGGTCTATTTACATAAATACTATTTTCAAAGGCATGTATTCATTTACTAGTCAGATATATTGTGTGATATGTTACAAAAAGTAACTCTTCTGTATAGTAAGTAAAGTCTTATGAATGTGAGCTGTATAACCTTACTCATCGTTATATTTTTTTAGAACAAGTGTTATGAATTCTGAAAACCTAACCTAACAATAAGACAAGCACCCCCAAATCTAATAAATCTAATAAAAAGATATAACAACGAATTATAAAATTAATTTAGATTAAAAAAAAAGTAAATATGCCTGCTATATTTAAGGCAAATATAAAAAATTTTTATTCATTGTACAAAAAAATTCACGAATAATCGGAATACGTTAAAATATATAGGATGCTCCATTTAAAAATTCTAAATTGGTGACACTTCTCCGAAAGTGGTATTCACATATGGTATATATAACGTGCTTTAAGACGTTTAAAAATTGTAAGCGCATAATTTAATAAAAAAAATAAATATGAAATAAAATTCGTTTTGTTAGCTACTATTTTAGCAAAAACTGTGAACATGTACACCTTCATGGACATTTTATTGGTTAAAAATAATATATACCTTGTTAATCTGAGCGTAAATAAGGTTTTTGAATGTTTCAATAATGATATCAATGAAAAATTACTGTTTGTGTAGTGTGTAGGTATATAAAGCACCGAAATCTGATTTAAAACATTTTTTATAAATTTGAATATAGTTTACATACTACTTTGAATAAAATAACTGTAATTAGGTACATTATATGGTAATAATACATATTAACTAAGTGGTATAATAAATATTAATTATCCTATAGATAATAATGAAGATTTATTTAATTCTTATATTATTAAATTTAATTTATTAAACTCAGCTTCAATGAAAATGGGTTCATTACAGTTTTAATAATCCACTCGAATATGTAAAAAATCTGTTATTGCTGTAGATTATATGGTAACAAACTCTAAGATCCTTTGCTAAAAATGCTTCATATTGAACTAGCAGATCACTCAGCTCAAGAAACTATATTTGAAATTCCAATTTAAATAAGATATGAACCACTTACGAGGAAATTTACATCTTTTTCTACAAAGAACATCACAAAACTTAAATAGATATTAGAAGCTGAAAATTCACAATATATTTATATTGAACCAATTGTAGACAGAAAGTTTGAGCCTATTGTCAAAATATTTAGAAATCATAGATAAATATTTAAAAAATATAGACAAATCGAACACTAACAGGCTTAAGGGTGTTCTTACCTTCTTGCTGAAGCCGCATGTTCAAATCAAAATCATCAATTTGGTGGAAAAAGAAACTGTTTAACGTATATAACGTATGTCACGGTAGCGCGCCCCATTTACTTTGATAACATTACCAACAACATTTTCAAAGAAATATGGCCCAATTACTCGACCACTCTAAAATGCGCAACAAACCGTGTATATCTGTGATTGTATTTCTTTTTAGTGAAGAGCATGTGGATTTTCAGTACCCCAAATTCAACAATTTTGTTTGCTGATGTATCCGTCATGATGAAAATGTGCTTCGTCGCTGAACAAAATGTTGTTGTAAAAATCAGCATCACCTCCTTTCTTTTCTAACATCAAATTAACGAATATATGACATTGCAAATGGTCTGTAACTTGTAATTGTTGTGTTAAGTGAATTTTGTATGCTGACAGATGCAGATCTTTCTTTAAAATCTGATACTTGGTGGCTCTTGACAGATTCCATTGTTGTGCACGACGTCAAATTGATGTGTTTGGATCTTTCCGTAAACTTTCTCTTACTGCAGCAATATTTTCATCTAACCGATGACAACAGAGGCGTATTGGTATTGCTTTATTAACAATAGAACCCGTATCTCCAAATTTATTGATTAAGTTAAGAACTGTTAACTCTGTAAGCACTTCATTTTGTCCTAATTTTGTGTGAAGCTTTCTTAATGCAACGGTAAATGATCACTCACTTTCATAAAACTGTTGTACACAAACTATTCGTTGTTGAACTGTTACTCGCGATGTGTTGACGTCGTATGGCTTGTAGATGACAGTCGTTAAATATCGACGCCCTTACATCTTTGACACAACACAAATGGCGTGCGATTCAAATCATATATTTCCAACTGAGACACCCTATACACTAGTCTTCCACCTGAAATTAATTAGAACCATTAAAACATTAACATTCAACATAAAAATATGGTGAAGTACTTATTATGTAATGGAGCTTTTTCTAGTGTTTGGAAATTTATGAACAGAGAAATTTGAGCTTATTATTTAATGGATATCCGTGCAAGTTTTTATTTATGAATTTATAATTTATTCTTTTTATCTTTTTAAAATATCTGTGTGTTTATATAATGTATTAGTTTTAAACTAAAATATTTACAAATGTTCGTTTTATATAATTTTTGTAATGTAACGTGTTCTTATATGACTTACCATATTTACATCTTGTATCTGAAACGGTTAATAAATTTTATTATTATTACTATATTGTAACCTAAATGATTTTCGAAAATTTATTTAAAGACATTTTTCACGAATATACTACTATGTATTACCTTGAACTCTTTAGCTACCTTTTCAGGCGACAACAAGCACGCAATTTCAACATAATAATTTCAAACACATATGTATGTATATCAGATTTCACTTTCTCACCTCCACTTTCCGGAATTTTCCCGCGGCACCCTTAACACAATCGATTAAGTTATAAAACATAGTTTTAATTTGGCGGGAGTGAGGCGTGAACAGGTAGCAATCAGATACTGATTAGAGTTAACTAACGGACTACCGGTTAATTGGGGGTTCAGTGGAGGGCGTAACTACATCAACAATCACTCTGGTAGTATTTAATCTAGTGCACGTAAATCCAAAATGGGCCTATCGCCACACTCACCTAAATGAGACCGTGAGCTTTGGCCATATGTCGCCCAGGGCCAAGCTAATAGACCTCTATTTTTTAATGTAAACAACATCGCAAGGTATAGAGCCCCGAATGAAAGACTTTCCCTTGAGTTTCGCATTGAATACAAATCCTTCGTGCTATTTTATCGGGGGTACATGTTCGGCGTTAAACAATAGTAACAAATGCTAGCAAAAAAAAGCGTTTAGGGTAGATGTAGCTGTATCCTTTATATACATATCTAACCAGAACCAGATACTGATATCAGGTAACAGCAAAAGAATATTTCATAGGAAATATGTTGCTTTAATATTTACGAATTAAGCACTCAGGAGCTAAATATTATAGCCTAGTCCTACTTTTAAATATTTCAACAGAATAGAACACTGAATTTATTACACTGTATAAGAATAATAGGTTTAATTCCTTTTCCGGGTAATTACTATACAGGATGTCCGATTTAAAACCAAAGACTCGAAATAGCTGTTGAAAATTTTTCTTTTTATAAGAAAAGCCATAACACGCTAATTGTTGTTTCAAAGGTGACATTTTGTGACATAAAAACCGTTACTGTTTACTGGACACTCCTTACTACTCTACTACTCTCTTAAAATATTCAAATGGGAGTTGGTGCGGTGATATAAATTTGCTCAGGAATGCGTCTGTTTCACATGGACCTCTTCATTTTGGTTGAGGACTGAATGTCATTTGGTCATCTTTATGGATAGAGTATAACATAAAGAAAATATTGAAATGTTAAAACAAATACTAGGTTCATTTTATTTTTCCGCACTCCACTATACGTGGAAAAGTAATGTAATCCTGTAAACGGAAATTTTTTTCTAGGGTTGATTTTTTGTTTTTCGGCTTAAAAACCAAAATCAAATGGTTTTTAAATTATTATCCTTCCATGAGAGCTGCTGCTTCCATTTTAGCGAACGTTTTCCTGGTGAAAACTTTCAAATTATTCTTCAATTCAATTCTTGATAGCTGAGGAATCTGGATTGTCTAGGAGTTTTGTTCGTAGAACCTTTAAACTAACTAGAATCCATCCCAATAAAATGAGCCTTCTACATGAGTTAAATAAAGATAACTGGGACCGTTACTCACAGTTTTTCGAGTTTATGTCTGACCATATTCGAGAAAGCCCAAATTTAGTTCATATAATTTATTTTTCAAATGATCCCAAGTTTGATTTTGACTGGAATTGGCAACACACAACTCTCCAAGAATTGGTCTGACGAAAACACTGATTTTTCAAGAGAAAATCATAAGCAAACTTAATAGCTGGGAGAACATTCTGGGAGGGATCATATCATTAGCTTTCTGTCTATAATATGATAGATCCTATGAATACCCAAGGATTAGAAGACGATGGTAATCTGCATAAGGATGTGTTTACTCAGACACGATGGGGTTACTCTATATTATAATGTGCGACTAAGGACACTTTTGGAACATAATTATTCTGAGCGATGGATTGGACGAAGAGGTTCAAAGGAATAGCTGACCAGATTGCCAGATTACCAGCTTTTTTCTATAGGATACATGACTTTAAAAGTTTATGCCACTAAAGCTATAATATAGAGGAGCTTATGGCATGAAATATACAGGAGAATCAACTAAAAATACAAAAGATATTATAGA
The DNA here is from genome assembly GCA_037954035.1 of Rosalia funebris. Classification (NCBI taxonomy): domain Eukaryota; kingdom Metazoa; phylum Arthropoda; class Insecta; order Coleoptera; family Cerambycidae; genus Rosalia; species Rosalia funebris. Next base: position 13,638,195 of record JAZFAV010000016.1, on the reverse strand, counting down.
GTATATGCACAGTTTGGACAATGGTTGTACTACTGCATAGTATACTAGATCGGTAACATTTTAAAGTAACTGATGTAATCGGTTTTGGCACTCAAGTATTCAAGTCATTTGATGAAGATAATTATTGAGTCATTAGAAAATTTGACCAAAGACTGTTTTTGCAATAGCTTAATATAAACCTGAATGAAAATATAGTTTTTGTATTATTTTGTAGTAATTAATGCGATGATATTTATATTCTGCATTGAAGCACTCATGTAGCAGACTGATTATGCAAATATATCTGAAGTAGATTGAAAATAAACAAGACATTTCTAGGAAACATATCTTTTAGTAACCAAAAATAACAGTCTAAGTATACAACAAAGCTGTATGTATCCGTAAACTAAAATTTAGAGTAGAAATCAGAGTAATGTAAAATATAGAGAAGAAATGTTTGATCTAATAAATAATTTTATTAATTTAAACAACAATGTGCGGGACAGAAAAATGTGCGGGACAGAAAGTAGTAAATAGGATGTTTGAACTGGTAAAATACATATACGAAACGGGCGAGATGCCGGAGGATTATAAGAGGAACATTATCGTTACTATACCGAAAAAGAGAGGAGCCGACAAATGCGAGAACTTTAGAACGATTAGCCTAACTTCCCACGCGTCAAAAATCTTAACCAGAATAGTGCAGAAGAGGATGGAAAATAGAGCGGAGGAAATACTAGGAGAAAACCAATTCGGGTTTAGGCGAAATAGGGGAACTCGCGAAGCTATTCTGACGCTAAGAGTAATGTTAGAGAAAACAATAGAAAAAGGAAAGAACGCTTATATAGGATTTGTAGATTTAGAAAAAGCTTTTGATAATGTAATATGGGAAAAAATGTTCGAGATACTAAAGAGCGCGGAAATGAAGTATAGAGATAGGAGAGTAGTACACAATCTATACAAAGAGCAAACTGCTGTTATAGAAGTAGAAGGGGAAAGGAGGGAAGTAGGTATCAGGAAAGGAGTAAGACAAGAATGTACGCTATCACCACTAATTTTTAATCTGTATATCGAAGAGGCGATTAATGTGGTAAAGGATAGAGTGGATTTCGGGATTAAAGTACAGGGACAGAAATTAAAAATGCTGAGATTCGCGGATGATATAGCAGTATTAGCATCTAGTAAAGAGGAATTAGAATCAGCGTTGAATGAAATGGAGGCAGTGTTGTCAGAGGAATACGGAATGAGGGTGAATAAAAACAAAACTAAAGTGTTAGTGTGCAGAGGGCGCGAGAGCAGAGCAAAAACGAAAGTACAAATTAATAATGAAAGATTGGAAGAAGTTAAAGACTTCACTTATTTAGGAAGTAAGTAAAATAAATTGGGATGGAAGAAGCGATAAAGATATAAAACAAAAAATAGCGCAGGGTCGAGTAGCTTTTAACAAAAAGAAAGCACTTTTATGCTCGGGGGTAATAAACTTAGAAACAAGGAAGAGATTTTTGAAAACGTATGTATGGAGCACGGCGCTATATGGTTGCGAAACCTGGACGATAGGGGAAGCAAGTAGGAAGAAATTAGAAGCTTTTGAGATGTGGTGTTACCGAAGAATGATGAAAATACCGTGGACTGATAGGGTTAGAAACGAGGAAGTATTGGAGAAAGTCGGTGAGAAAAGAAGTATGTGGAAAAACATAAAGAAGAGAAGAGATAGAATGGTAGGCCACTTGCTGAGACATGGGGGAATAGTCCGCGATATTTTGGAGGCAGAAATAGGAGTGAAGAAAGGCAGAGGTAGGCCTAGATTAGACTACTGCTCACAAATAGTAAGGGATGTAGGTTGTAGCACAATTAGCGAAATGCGTAGGTTAGCACACGATAGGAGAAGCTGGAGGTTAGCGTCCAACCAGTCTTAGGACTGATGACCTCATGATGATGAAACAACAATGCGAAGAACAAGCATCAGAACAATAATAATATTATATCAGAAATATATTAATAGAAAGTAATTTACATAATAATTAAAAATAATTTACATATTCCAGAAGTCCTTATGTTTCAAGAATTGCATTCATATTACGTTCTCTACCTCAACTCAGCTTTGCAAACTATAGAAACTTTTATTTTTCATTTAGTAGTAGCTTTTACACACTTAACTCTACAGAACTCTTGTATAACATGCATCTGCCAAAAATATCTGGGATATTCCTTATTTTTCTCAGTGTAGTAGGAATGCAATATTAAGCATTTAATTTACTCCTATGGTCTGGATCATCAGAAAAGCGAAACACACATCGTACAAATGCCTACATAATATATATATATACACCCAATTAGCAATTTCATTGGAATCAAGCAACCGAAAAATCTAAATTGCTCTTTCCCTGTGTTTCCCCTGGCCGGCCGATATTCAATTTGGCGTTCGCGGAGCGGCATTTTAGGCACATATGCGAAAAGCGTAATGGCATTAAAATGCACACTTAAAATCAAAAGATTGCAGTGACGCACCGCTCGTTCCCCACTACTGATGTTTGATACATATCTAAATTACATAGTAATTGTCGGGCGGTGGTTAAAAGAGCTTGAAATTGTCCCTTGGTGATATTTACATTGAGGCACGCACCCTATGTCTCGGCATTGCTTAATTAACCATGAGATGATTTCTCTCCCGCACCGCCCGTCTCTGGGGGCGCAACATTAGATATGGTTATTAGGAAAAATATTAATACTAAATCGATATGGAAATGCATGCAAATGCGACGCATTGCGAATACAATCTGCATACATATCGTATTCATGGTAGCGGGATTAACCACATTCAAATATTCAGTTTTTACGTAATACAAACGCTGCTATGCATATCCTGGTGGGGAGGATGCAGGCAGCCGATTGAAAACAATGGTTGAGATATACTGGTGATGCTGATATGTGATTTAATACTTCTGTAATCAATTATTTTGGTCACGATGTTACTTGGAAATTTAAGACTCGATTAAGTTATGAGAACTGATATAAAAATGAAATTTATAGCTTTTACACTATCGAAAATCTGCCGTGATACGACTTAGTGTAAAAATTAAAAATTTCACTATTTTTGGTATAAAACTTAATAGCAGTACGATTAGTAACATTATACTGCTATAATACTATATAATAAAACTATAATTATAAATTTCTAGACATTTTAAGTGTAAAACTAATAGAAATATACCACGATATAGTAAGTACACTTTACTCCGCGTGGGGTAGTATAAGCTTCTTCATCTAATAATCTTCTTAAATTAGTAAAATCGTATTTACCTACACGTACATTATTTGTTTCATACAAGGACGTTAAATACGATACCTTCTTAGTGTCCTCTGAAGTATCCCAAGGCCCAAATTTGGAACCATTATTCTTTATAGTATTTATTAACGATTTGTCTCTAATGCTTATGTGGCATCATCTTCTTCTTGAAGATAATTTAAAATTATTTTTAAATACAACCTGCCTAGATTATGACCTGAGATTGAAAAAAATTATCGACCTTGTTGTATCGTGATGTTCAGAGAATAAAGTGCTAATACATATAGATAAATGTAAAGTTTTAATATGTTCTGCAAATATTAAGTATCTTGGTGTGTACTTTGATGATAAACTATCGGTCTCTGGGCATATTAACCATGTGATTTTTAGTGCGTATCATTTTTGTGACTAGAAACCTGACATCGTTTAATAACACTGCCATCTTAAAAATGTTTATATTTTTCGTTAGTTCGTTCGAAATTAGAATATTGTAGCCTTATTTGTTATCTTCTGTATCTATGTCATATCAATAAACTTGAAAATACTCATTTATATTTCTTAAAGTATTTGTTCTTTCGCATAGATAATTATTATCCAGTAAAGGGTTACGACCATACTCTGTTGTTATAAATATTTGACATCCAGTCAATGAACTCTAGAATAGACTTACCAGCTTCTCATTTTTATTTAAACTGTTCCATGATAGTATAGATGTACCCGCATTACTAAGCATGTTTAGTATACGCATATCTAGACACAAATTCTGTTTTGTGTTTCAAGAAGAAAAAATTAACTGTGGTGCTCTAACATTAACTGTTGGCTTTGTTAAATTCTTAAAGATTGGTTGGGCTTTGGTTGAAGAAAATGGTTACATTTGAGAGTGGAACAGATATGACAACCACTCAAATTTAATACCATTTCAGGTAGAGATCTGGGAACGTTTAAATCAAAAAGATCGGTGGCTGGATGATGTTTATTAAAAAATTTTTGCCAACAGACTAAATAAATTCTTGTCTTCTGAGTCGTTTGATGATTTCACAGAATATATATTACGCATATGTGCCTAACCTATTTGTGTTTTGCGACGGTGAATAAACAAGGTAATACAAATGCATATTTTACATCTATCATTTCTCATTTATTCTCTGCTTATAGTTTAATAATAATAATATATAAATTTTACCAAGAATATTGACTACATAAAAATGTTGTTTTCAGTGAGAACTAAATGCCGGTAAGAAGAATTATTAAATTAAAACCTGAAGCAATGCGCTTATTTATGGTTCCTGAATAATCAACTAATTGATGCCCGAATGATTGTTGGTGAATAATCAACTAACTGGTGTCCGATGGAAAATATGTTGAATTATGACAAATTCATTGGAGGATTTCGCTGAGTAGGTATATAGTGATATTTTATATTTGCCATTCTTGTTGTGCATCTACTAATAATAACCCATTCATCTTATCAATAATGTACCTAATTATTACATAATGAATTTAATAAATTGGGTACATCCTTGATTACGTTACTACTACATTAACATTGCTTAAATTATAATTTTAACATGATAGTTACGAATTTGATTGCGTTGTTCACGAATATATATGTAAATATTTTCTACACTTGCACCAGCACATACATATAAATATACACCAATATTTCATCAGTGTAATAAAGAAACTAACTTTGTATATTAAAAATAAAAATGTAATAAAGCATATTATCTATCAAAGACGTTCTATTTTCCTTCATTGCACAATATGGACAGTGAAAGGTTTAAATAAAATTTAAATAAAGCTTAGGTGTAAAGTTTATACTAGACGTCATGTTTAGTCCATTACTGATATGAAAATTCACACCAGCGAATGGCAAAATTCTACAACGGCCTTGCGGCGTTCATTTCACACCAAAGTGGCATAAACCTAGGTTTTCGTGTAATGTGCCATTATGAATATTGAATAAAGAACTATTTTATCAGTTTGGGAACAAATGTAGTCCTACTTAGGAAGTGCAATGCCAATATATGTTGCAAACACATTTAACGTCTCTACGTGAGAGATTTCAAAATAATATTAAATCCCAAATGCACAATAAAAACTGTAGTTGGATGAGAGCAAGAAAGCATACCCAAAAACATGTTTTCTGCGACCAACGTTATTCCAGACTATACTTTCGGATTTCAGATGCAACTTTTCAGATTTCCTGTATACGGCGCTCCAATGATGAGGCATCCAAGTGGGCAGTTCTATTTATAACCATCTTTATGCACTGGATATCTTACATTCCAGGCCCTGGACATACATTTTTTTAAAATCCAGAAATATTCTAAAAGCTTGTGGATTGATTTTTATAATGCGATTCCCCCATTCCACTGCATACAAAACAACATGTGAATCCAGTTAGATAAGCATGTTGTTTGATCCACAGACTCTGCATTACATAGATAAGCAGTCGACTAGAAATCACTGGATACAAGAACGTTCACCATAGGGGTGTTTGTTGCTTTTGATAAAACATTTAATTATATAGAAGGCGCCCTCCGTAAACGCGTTGTTATAAAAACATTTGTGGAATGAGGTAAACATATGTTCGAACGGATGGTAGTTCAAATGAATATAGGTAATGTGAATTTGAGACCCACAGTAACAAGAGGCTGACTCTAAGGTGGTGTATGGAACATGGTGGATGGTGGTATGGAACATGGTAGTAGATCACCTTTTGGAACTTCTCAACGAAGCTAGTTACTACACAAAGAGTTATACGGATGACTTGGTCATTCTGATAACTAGACGTTTTGAAGGAGTAAAAGGACTACACGTTGAAGCACCACAGAGATAGGTGGGCAGTCAAGTTTCAGACAAGCAAAAATAGTTTTAACTATGTACACCTTGCAGAAAACTGCAAATGCTTATGTCTCGTACAAGTATTCGAATCCAAATAGGGTTGTTGAGGGGACATTGTAAGTTATATAAGCATCTCCATGTTATCGGCTGTACTATAACTCCTATTTGTAGAGCACTCCTATGTATAACTTGTAGTATGAGATTACAAACATATCCTAAAGAGCTGCCCTTCACTGTCAACAAAATGAAAAGCTATTTTGGGAAACTGTTGACCGGAAATAACTGATCTTCATCCACTGTTACCGAGTGCAATTCTTCAATAAAATAAATTTACGCAATGGGATGGTCGACGGAGTGAGGTCGGTGTTTGGTGACAAATAGGCAGCTCTGATGGAGGCAGTACCTGGAGGTCTGAATACATGTGGACTTTGTTATCTTATCCTCCTTCTTTATAGAACCCGAAAGAGAATTCCCCATTCTGTAATAGCTCTGCATATATTTTATGTAACCCAGGTGATTTTTCGGGTTTAGGCGAAATAGGGGAACTCGTGAAGCTATTCTGGCGCTAATAGTAATGTTAGAGAAAACAATAGAAAAAGGAAAAAACGCTTATATAGGATTTGTAGATTTAGAAAAAGCTTTTGATAATGTAAGATGGGAAAAATGTTCGAGATACTAAAGAGCGCGGGAATGAATTATAGAGATAGGAGAATAGTACACAATCTATACAAGGAGCAAACTGCTGTTATAGAAGTAGAAGGGGAAAGAAGGGAAGTAGGTATCAGGAAAGTAGTAAGACAAGGATGCTATCACCACTAATTTTTAATCTGTACATCGAAGAGGCGATTAATGTGGTAAAAGAAGTGGATTTCGGGATTAAAGTACAGGGACAGAAACTAAAAATGCTGAGATTCGCGGATGATATAGCAGTATTAGCCTCTAGTAAAGAGGAATTAGAATCAGCGTTGAACGAAATGGAGGCAGTGTTGACAGAGGAATACGAAATGAGGGTGAATAAAAACAAAACTAAAGTGTTAGTGTGCAGAGGGGCGAGAGCAGAGCAAAAACGAAAGTACAAATTAATAATGAAAGATTGGAGGAAGTTAAAGACTTTACTTATTTAGGAAGTAAAATAAATTGGGATGGAAGAAGCGATAAAGACATAAAACAAAGAGTAGCGCAGGGTCGAGTAGCGTTTAACAAAAAGAAAGCACTTTTATGCTCGGGAGTAATAAACTTAGAAACAAGGAAGATATTTTTGAAAACGTATGTATGGAGCACGGCGCTATACGGTTGCGAAACCTGGACGGTAGGGGGAGCAAGCAGGAAGAAATTAGAAGCTTTTGAGATGTGGTGTTACCGAAGAATGATGAAAATACCGTAGACTGATAGGGTTAGAAACGAAGAAGTATTAAAGAAAGTCGGCGAGAAAAGAAGTATGTGGAAAAACATAAAGAAGAGAAGAGATAGAATGGTAGGCCACTTGTTGAGACATGGGGGAATAGTCCGCGATATTTTGGAGGCAGAAATAGGAGTGAAGAAAGGCAAATAGATCTAGGCCTACCTAGATTAGACTACTGCTCACAAATAGTAAGGGATGTAGGTTGTAACACAATTAGCGAAATGCGTAGGTTAGCACAAGATAGGAGAAGCTGGAGGTTAGCGTCCAACCAGTCTTAGGACTGATGACCTCATGATGATGAGGTGATTTTTAGTTCTTAAAGGTTTTAATTGTATTTGTATTTCAATTGTATTTGTTGTAAAGACTGTTTATACTTCCTTAAACCTCAATATTGTTTTAAATATCATCGGAAAAAAAATGATATTGAATGCGTTACATGTGTATGACATTGCCTACGACATACCAGGTATGTAAACATGAAACTGGAATTTGCCCATAGATGGCCTAGCCGCCAATGTGGCTACTGTCATACCGCGTCATTGGCGCCATTTTCTTGTTTTGATATCTGATAAAGGTTATCTCACAACAATACAAGTTTCATACAACAACAAATCGTTTTTAATAGCGTTGAACATGTCGAATTTTGTGCCTGGAAACTACGATTTGCGGACAGAATTGATTTTCTGTTTCCATTTGAAGAAAATTGCTGCAGAATCGCATCGAATTCTTGTCGAAGCCTACGGTGAGCATGCTCTTGGTAAATCACAGTATTTTGGGTGGTTTAAAAAATTTAAAAGTGGAAATTTTGACGCGAGAAACGAAGAACGTGGAAGACCATCTAAAAAATTTGAAGATAGCGAATTGCAAGCATTGTTGGATGATAATGACGCTCAAATGCAACAAGAATTCGCGGATCAATTAAATGTGACACGAGAAGCCGTCTCCATACGCCTGAAAGCCATAGGAAAGATCCAGAAGATGAGAAGATGGGTTCCACATGAACTGGATGTAAGATAGTAGGAAAACCGAAAAACCATTTCCGAAATGCTGCTCGCCAGGTTTGTACCTGGCGAAGTAATTTCTCCATCGAATTGTGGCTGGCGATGAAAAGTGGATATATTTTGAGAATCCTAAGCGTAAAAGATCATGGGTAACTCCAGGCGAACCATCGACATCGACTGCAAGGCCAAATCAGTATGGAAGGAAGACAATGCTCTGTGTTTGGTGGGATCAGAAGGGTGTGATCTATTATGAGCTGCTAAAACCTGACCAAACCGTTAATGTTGAAAGCTATCGACAACAAATTATTGATTTGAATCAAACTTTGTGTGAAAGACGACCAGAAAATCAAAAAAGGCAACACAAATTGATTTTGTTTCATGATAATGCACCATCACACACAGCAAAATCAGTTAAGGAGACGATTAAGGCGTTTAGTTTGGAAATACTTTCGTGTGTGGCTTACTCACCAGACTTGGCTCAGTCCGATTAATACTTCTCTGCATCGATAGGATACGCCCTTGCTGAGCAAGGCTTCACTTCTTATGAAAATGGACGGAAATGGCTCGATGGCTAGTTTGACTCAAAAGAGCAAAAATTTTTTCGACATAGAATTCACAAATTGTCAGAGAGATGAGAAAATGTAGCTAGCAAAGGGCAATACTTCGAACAAAATATTTTTGATCATTTTCATACAATAAGCGTGTATTTTCTATACAAAAAATCCTGTTTCATGTTTCATATTTACATACCTGGTAATTTTGATTCACACAATAATTTTTTACCTTACTGGTCTCTTGTCCCGCTTTCTTGTGACACATAACATTTTGTTGCCTCTTTTGTTTGCTCTTGCACCTAACCATCTTTCTACGGCATCACCGAAGCAGTTGGATAATTTATAAAATTACCTATACTTATTCTAAACACGCTGTGAGAAAAATGTTCCAAATCTTAACGCCTACGATTCCGTGAAACCCACGGTAATGACCGCTCGTCGACGATCATGCACACGTTATTTATTTATCCCGGATCAAAAACGATCCCTTTCGACTCCCACCGAAATCCGGAATCTCTAGGCACATACTTACTCATAACTCAAAAATTTACACCCGTAATAACACGTTAGAGCACCAGAACATCGAGCGCAGTTTATCGCCTAGAAGTTTGGAACTCGCCCGTGGTCCTTGATTAGGTAGAGCACCACGAAGAAAAAATATAAAAAGGTCAAGCTGGTCTGACCACCCTCACTTGAGCGCTGGGTCAGATAAAGTGTGTATAATTTCGAACATTTGACCTGTGATTAGGCGGTCAGGACAGTCGGCGCCGTTATAGCTAAGTGTCTATTTATTAACCTAATCACAGGGTGCGTTGATATCTGAACGATGCGGCGTGCTTGCTATGGGCGTAACGTAAGGGCGGATCTAGGGGAACACGCCCATACGTCACGACACAGATCACTCGATTACCGACTATGTCTCAGTTACATTGCGGTCAAGTGTCTATGCAAATTTTACAAGTGCGGTGATTTTATTCGGTTTGTTGCAGCTCATGTCATCTCGATCGTTAAGCGATGTGGTACCACCTCTTCTCTGCCTCGCGGATCCGCTCAGGCAAAACGATGAGTGCACCCCACTGCCCACGGGGCATTTCTAAGGTCAGACTTTCCGCGTCCGCCGAGGAATATATTATAATCCGGGCGATTGCCGGAATGCGCGGTGGGAGAATTTTTTGCGTTTATGCGAATTTGCAGCCAGAGATTTCATGCGAAGAACAAAACAGTAGCCGCCCAAACGTTGGTCCGGGTGAAAAAGTTAAATGATTATGCTGTACTTGATCTGATCAGGTAATATTTTTACAATATATGATCCCAGACTCATAATAGTTCGACCAGGCATAATTTTACAACATATTTAAATAAAAGTAATAACTCTCTCAGAACTATTTTATTAAAGAAAAATATTGGTCACAGAAACAAAGTATATAATTTTAACTTAAACATGATAAAATATTACTACGTTATGATGTGCCAGTGACAAGTTTGTTAATAAAAAACATTAAGGTTCGCGGTTCAGAATAATTCGGCACCTTCATCAATACTCTGTTACATCACCTTTACTAACAATAACAGCCTTAATTCTGGCAGGCATTGTATCTACCAGCTTAGTGCACTCTTCAGGAAGGGCGTTGTTCCAAATTTCTTGCAATCTGGTGCGAGTAGATCGTTAACTGAACGGGCTGGATGTTTGTGCAACTATTTCTTTATTTTATGCCACAATATTTCTATTGGTGAGAGGTCTGGACTACTAGAAAGCCATTCCATAACAGGAACATTATGTTCTGTAAACCAAGCTTTGACAGTTTTTATTTTGTGACACGCAGCACCATCCTGCTGGAAAATGTACTGCACGTCAGTGTCTTGACATACTGATATTGATGGCAATAAGCTGTTTGTCAAAATTTATTTTTATTTTTACAGCGCTAACTATGAAATGCAATTTTCCTACGTCCACACCACTCTACACCCCAGATCATAAGAGATGCAGGGAACTGCACTTTCCTCACCAAACAGTCAGGATGATAAGTTTCCTGTTTGGTTCTTAGCATATATTTTCTGGTATCACCCAAACAGATTTCAAATTTAGATTCGTCACTCTAAATTACATGGTGCCACTGTTGTAAAGTCCAGTGCCTATGTTCTCTAGCCCACCGTAACCGATTACTTTTCTGTCGTTTAGTTAATAATGGCTTTTCTTCTGCATGAAGGAGAAATAAGTTCAAAAGTAAAATGTAAAGAATCAAATTTTACCTTGTGGAATCTGTATTCTATTTTCTTTATTGAGCGTTTAGTTGTAGATACTGAAATATTTCTTCCAATTGCTTGCCTCCATAGTACCATAATTTCTTCTGCACTGAATCGTCGGTTTCTTGTTATAATCCTCTTCAGAGCATGTTGATTTAACCGTGAAATTTGTGGTGGTCCACCAGTTTCCCTTCTTTGGGCTGTGCATCCAGCTTTTTTTTATATATAAGTTGATAATGCCTTGCACTGTAGATTTAGTCAGCGAATACGTAGCAGATATTTTTGTAGCCGAAATTCCCTGTTTACGAGCATTAACAATTGATTTTCGCATATCGTCACGATGCCAAGTCACGAGTCATTCTATTTAGAAAATTTTAGCAGATGCTTCCAAAACACACATTGTAATATGCATTTCACTTTGACAACAATTAAGATTCTATTTTGTTTTAAAACGCTACAAACGTTTAGCCTACAATGCATTTCAGCAACTGGCCCAACTATTCTGAACCGCAAATCTTAATATTTTTTATTAGCAAACTTGTCATTGACACATTTTAGTGTAGTAATATTTCATTGTATTTCAGTTAAAAGTTTATACTTTGTTTCTATTGCCAATATTTTTCATAAATAAAATAGTTTTGAGAGTGTTATTACTTTTATTTGAATACATTAGTTGTAGCCTGGCCGAACTATTATTAGATATAATACTGGGCTCGTATTATATTTAGTTCCTTCAGTGATTTGTACACACTGTATAGGGAAATTTCCAAAAAAAAAAAAAAAGAAATATTTACACATTTGTACCAAGTGAAAACCATTTATGGATTAAAATAATTTTTTGGCGTTTCATGAGATCCTCAGATTGGTCCATTTTTAATCTCAAAAGGTATGTAACTTTAAATATACAAGGTGATTTATGTAAGTGCAATACCAGCAAAATGCTTTTCTATTGGAGCACCTTGTATATTTTTATATTATCGAATTATATAATAATACTAGTATATTTATTTGTAAAATGCGTTCATTATCATGCAATGAAGTAATCTCTTGATTCGCTTTAGCTAGTTATTATGTTGTCTCTAGATTGGTTTACAGACATAGTAATAAATTGTGTTACAATAAGTGCGCAAAATGTGGTTTTTAAATAAAACATGATTTTCTGTAGCAAAGTATTGAAATATTTATTAATTTACAATGTAGATATTTGGGAATTATGTATGGAACAACACATTCGATAAATGGCGACCACGGCTTTGTTGGCACATGAGTACTCTTCTGGTGAAATTTTCAATAATGATTTTGCATAAATGTAGGGGTATTTTGTGATAGGTGATACAGCATTCAGTTTCGGTTTTCAATGCTTGGGTGGTCGTGGGCTTGTTGGTGTAAACCTAAAACTTCAGAAAACGCAACAGAAAAAAGTCCATATATGTTAAATCTCAAGATCGTGATGGCCAATTCTGGTCACCAAAACAGGAGACGACACGACCAGGAGAAGACTCGTGGAAGACCGTCAATATTTCATGGGTGGTAAGGCAAGTTGCACCGTCCTGCTGAATCCACGTGTGTTCAAGAGTAATCTATTCCAATTGAGGCACAAAGAACTGGGTTGTCACGTCACGATAACCTTCGGTATTTACTGGTAATGCATAACCCGTCTCGTTTATAAAGAAAAATTGTCCAATGATTCCTTTAGACCACAATGCACACCAAACAGTGACACGTTGAGGATGCATTTGTTCCTCATGAATCACTCGTGGATTTCCTGAGACCCAAATGCGGCAATTTTGTTTATTGACGAAGCTATAAATGTGAAAATGGGCCTCGCTGCTGAAGATGATTTTGTCCACAAAATCGGCATTCACTTCTTGTTGTTCAATGATCAAATTGGTGAACTCTCCTCGTTCTGCATGGTCTATTGGCAGAAGCTGTTGAGTCATTTGGACTTTGTAATCATGGAGATGCAAATCTTTAGTGACAATACGACTAAGAATGCTTGTTGAAATGTCCAATTCTTGTGAACGATGACGAATCGACTTGACGAAAGTCCCTGGACTTTCGATCACACTACCGCGAACTGCCGTAATGTTTTGTTCTGAACACCACGACGTGTCGTATGTTTCACATCAATAACCGAATCAGTACTTTCGAATTTTTCGATTATTCTTTTCACAGTTGATAAATTTGGAACATTATTTCTACAAGAAATAGGACATACTTTACGAATAGTAGAAAACCAAACTTTTACTATTTTAATAACAATAAGGACGCAATGTTGTATAGTGTAGTGTTCTATATTTACTAACTCCTATCTGTCTCCTATCGACCTATTATCTACCTGTCGAATTATGGCAGCGAAAATGGCGCGCAATTCAAATCTTGCACTCTTATTGTAATACTCTGTATATATTATTGTATATTCTATCGATATAATTTTGTAGCAATTATCTAAACATTGAATTGGCCATCATATGCCACGGTATGTTGTAACTCATCATCATGTTAACTTGTCTATGTTAATTAGTTTTTGACGTTTATGTTAAGTTACTTTTGATTTTCTCTAGCACTTCACTCACCACTTATGTTTTATGTTTCTCACTCACGAATGTTCTGTAACGCGCGTTGTTCCATTCTATGATGTCAATGTATACTTCAGCGAGCACTCATTACGTCTCACAGTGAAAGTGTGCAACTACTGACATACGAGTATACACTTTTCTCTTACCGCAGGTAGTCACTAAGTTACTGGGCTCTTTCTGGTGTTGCATGTGAAAGATAGTTTTGATTATGCTTTATATATGTCTTAAATGTTATAGTCGTTGAAGTCGGCTTATCTACAAAAATAAGTAATATGTATAAATCGAAGGTACTACAGGGATTTGTTTAATATTAAAACCTCTAACAGTTAAATGGTGTCAGCTTATGCTACTTATACGAAAATATTAATTTTATAATATATAAATTATCATGAAATTCCCTTTAGTTTCTTTATTTGTGTACGTGTTTCTCATAATACTTATAATAATCCAATTATCAAAATCATAGAAACAAAAAATAGTCTAATTTACCATCATTTATTAAAAACAACATAATTACACGCCATCTAAACAGGCCGAATTTCCTTGTTCCTTCGCAGTTTAAAATCATTAAATATTTTTTCTCCAGAAAGGTTTTTAGAAAAAATCCTATTATAATTATATAATTGGCACAGTGATTTACCGGTCGAGTTTAATAGAACGCCGACGATTTTAATAGAACGCATCCTCTTATAAAACTCCTTTGGCCGGCTGTAAAAATTTGATGATAAATCTTCCCTCGCAGACAGACATAAAATTGCCCTCGTAGTTTTATACTCAAGGGCAGGTTTGTTATGTGAATGTATTATGAACATTAGCGAAATTAAGTCCTTAAATAAAATATAACCGCATAAATTTTCCATAAAATGAAAACGCTACAACGTTTATGCTTGAAAAGGTATGAAAAATGCAGTACTGTTTAATGATGGGTAGAGTTTATGTAGAAAAAGTCATAAAATATGTCAGCGTATACTTAGATTATTCAGCAATAGTTAAGTGAATGTAAAATATATTTTTTATTTTACACTAAGAGAAAGATTTATTTCATGCGATTTTTATAGTACATTCACATAATTAGCATATATGTCAAAAAATTTTGTGTACCTTGTTTAATAAATTATAATAGTTTCTCAAAATTAACCAAGCTCTCTCTCCCTCTCTCTCTCTCTCTCTCTCTATATATATATATATATATATATATATATATATATATATATATATATATATATATACACCGTCAAAAGTCTTGGACCCCGGGGTATATTACAGATTTCGACTATGTTTATTTTGTTTTCATTATTTAATTGTCAAACAAGATCAAATAAATTGCTAAATAAAATATTGTTGATTAGTTACAATTTTTTTAAAATATTTGCTAAATTTATTGCATATTTAGCAAAACAAATTTGAAGAGAACCACGTAGTGGTCGGCCGGGAGAGTTAAATGAACGGCAGGATCAGTATTCGGTTCAATATGCCCGTAGACACCGAAATGCTTCAACTCCAGCCCTCAAGGCTCACTTTCAAGGTACGTTTCGCCTTGTTATGTCGACCTCTACAGTTCGAAGAAGACTCCATCATGCAAATTTACGTGCAAGAAGGCCTTTAAATGTACCCACTCTACTTCCACGACATCGTGCTGCCTGCTTTCAGTGAGCACGGGAATGTAGTGATTGGTTTTTGCAGCAGTGACGATGGGTCTTATCCACAGACGAAACCAGAATTGGACTGGTGAGTAATGAGAATAGGCAAAGAGCCTGGAGAGAGCCAGGTCGTCAAGAGAGGCTAAATGTTACCCGTGAGGTTGCTTCCTACAGTGGTGGGACAGTAGCATTCTGGGGAGGAATAATGTTTAATCGCCATGCGCCGTTAATTTCCATAAATCAGAATATGACAAGTCAAGTTTATAATGAAAATGTTACCAGGCCCATTATTTATCCCTTACGCGACGAATTAGGTGACAATTTCATCTTCAAGGGCGACAATGCGAGGCCACATCGTGCAAGAACGGTTCAAGAGGTACTTGAACTGAGAGATATTACCGGATTAGATTGGTCAGTTAATTCCCCAGATATGAATCCTATAAAGAACATATGGGATTTTGTTTCTAGAGCAATTCACAAATGCATTAATCCACCCCGAAACGCTGAAGAATTAGCTGCAGCATCAATAGAGGAATGGAACAATATTCCTCAAGAAACTATCAACCGTTTGATTGTTTCAATGCACAGGTGTGTCAATATGTTTCTGAGAAACAGAGGACGCCATACTGACTATTAAGTTATAGTGTACTTTGTTAAAAAATACGTTTTGTTAATTTTTGTCATAATAAATTTACCCAAAAACTGCAAATTTTTTTCTCATTGTTTTTTAATCGACTAAATTTTTAAAAATCATTCCTGTATTACAAAAAATACATTTAGAAAAAACATACTTTGAAAAACAAATACAATATTTAAAAAAAGATTATTTACTAATACTAAACGTCGGGGGCCCAAGACTTTTGACGGTGTGTGTATATATCCATCAAGTTTCTGAACATGTATTCACTCAAAATAAAAATACACGAATAATATTATTAAATCAGGCAAACAAATTACAGTAGGAAGTAAACATTATGCAGTTGGTTTACTTATTGATTCTTCATGTGTCTTTAATTTGTTAAACAAAGACTCATTGCTAATAAAGTTGTAGAGTTAAGGGTAGGCGTCCAAAGTTAAGTAGTAAAATTAGTAGATATATTAAAGGTAGAACTATGTTTAACAGAATACCCGTTTTAAGTTGTAAAACTTAACGGAAATATTTATAGTAATAATATCTGTGATAAAGCCAGGAGTTCCACAGGCCTCCTTCTTGGGGTACTACCTTTTATTATTTCTGCTTAACGATCTTATTTACTAATTATATAACATACCTCAACTATATCCATACCTTTAATTTCTCTGTTACAAATTGTATTATGTACAAATACAAATCGAACTGCAGTGGCGGAAAAATGCATTTTTTTGTTAAACACAAACAAGTAGTGATTGTTTTTAACTTCTTATTTTTTGCATAGATACCTATTTGATAATATTTTTGTTGAATATTTGAATATTGAAAAATCACCACATCTGCGGAGTTTCTTCAAAAACGTTTATATTAATTAGGTAATTTTACTCCAAACTTTAGAAACACAATATTTATTAGTATGCTCAAGCTACACCAATATGACAGAATTATTCAGAAAAAGCTCATCTTTGGTGTATTATACCAATTTTAGTATAAATAAATATCTCCAATCCTACTTAAATATACTTCTCCTTATACAGGTAGCCTATATACTATAGCTTAATTATGAACAGCAAGTAAATTTCAATCAATATTCACACTCAATGGATCCTCTTATAAAATTAACTCATCTGAAACTTGTACTGCCTGCAACACTAATGTAAAGAAAACTATTTACCATTTATTTATTCTTTGATTATCCTATATACTGTGCAACTAAACCATTCAGCTGCAATTTTATAATTGATAGCTACATTTGTGGAATGTTTTAGAATTTCGTGTATTCATATTAAATGAATAAATTCTCTCTGATTTTTTTCTCTTGATTTGGAATTTATAATATATCTGTAGATTATATAGGGTATCTTAGGAACTAGAGGATTTGAATTGTGCGTCATTTATGTTCTGTCAAAGATAGGGCGTCAACATTTAATGAATGTTGTCTACAAACCATACACGGTCAATATCGTTATTCATTCACTGTGATAGCAATACCAGCTTCATTTTCAAAGAAGTTGGTCCAATTACTCCTCCACTCCAAGATTCTCATGAAACAGTACATCTTCGTGGATGCATTTCTGTTTCGTGAACAGTATGTGAATTTCCAGCACCCCAAATTCGACAATTTTGTTTGCTGACGTATCCGTCAAGATGAAAATGTCTTTCATTTTAACTGTTGTATAAACTTTTAACTGTTGTATAAACTGAATTTTGTGTGCTAACACAGATGTAGATCCAATGCGTGGTGGCTCTTGACAGATTCAATTCACAGACACGTGCACAATACGTCGAATTGATTGTGTTTGAATGCTCCCAACACTTTCTCTCACTGCAGCAATATTTTATGTGACTAACCATGACGAGTGTCGACATATCGGTATTGACTTATTAATAACAAAACCCATATCAATTTTTAAATTAAGTTACGAACTGTTAACTTTGTAGGCGCTTTACTTTGTCCTAATTTTGTGCGAATTTTTCGCATTCCAACTATAAATAGTTGCTCACCTTCATAAAACAGTTGCACACAAACAATTCGTTGTTGAACTGTTAATTGCGGCAAGTTAAAGTCGTATCGTTTGTAGATGACAGTCGATAAATATTGACGCCCTTTGTATTGTATCTTTTCAGAATACAAATGGCCCACAATTCAATTCCTATAGTTCCTACTGAAACACCTTATATATATATATATATATATATATATATATATATATATATATATATATATATATATATATATATATATATATATATATATATATATATATATATATATATATATATATATATATATATATCTGGTGGTCCAACCAAAACGCACGATGTTAATTGTAAGTAAAACAAAAAGTTTTCAGAGAATTATCTTAATATTTTTTATTATGATAGAGGGATATATGACAATTATGTGTGAAACAAAATATCGGCCAAATGCTCGCCAGGGCTTCGGTGGCATACCTCTATCCGATGGTCCATATTTTCAATGACTCTGAGACATAATTGAGGTTCAATGTCGTTAATGTGCCGAATTATCTCATCCTTTAGCTCTTGAATTATTCTTAGCTTATTGACGTAAAATTTTTCTTTTAAATATCCCCAAAGAAAGATGTCCAACGGTGTCAAATCACATGATCGTGGCGGCCAATTAACATCGCCACGACGTGAGATAACACGGCCATTGAATTTCTCGCGCAAAAGTGCCATTGTTTCATTGGCTGTGTGGCAAGTGGCACCATCCTGTTGGAACCACATATCGTCCAGGTCTATATCCTCAATTTCTGGCCACAAGAAGTCCGTTATCATCTCGCGATAGCGAACACCATTCACGGTAACTGCTTGGCCGACCTCATTTTCGAAGAAGTACGGCCCGATCACGCCGCCAGCCCATAAACCGCACCAAACAGTCACTCTTTGTGGATACATCGGCTTTTCAACAATCACTCGTGGATTCTCATTTGCCCAAATGCGGCAATTCTGCTTGTTAACAAATCCACTGAGGTGAAAGTGTGCCTCGTCGCTGAAGATGATTTTCTTTGTAAAGTCACCATTCACTTCTGTCTGTTCAACCAACCATTCGTCGTATTGACGACGCTTGAAATGGTCAGTAGGCTTCAGCTCTTGAGTCAATTGAACCTTGTAAGTGTGTAAATTCAAATCTTTATTCAAAATTCGCATCAGTGATGTTCGTGAGATGTTCAATTGTTGGGCACGACGACGAGTCGAGGTTGACGGCTCTTTTGCTACACTATCGCGAACAACAGCAATGTTTTCCGCAGAACGAACTGGGCGAGCATGCACAGGTGTTTTCACATTTCCTCCAGACCCGGTTAGCTGAAATTTGCGCACAATTCTCCCGATTGTGGACACATTTGGTCGATTATGCTGACCAAAAAAGTCACGAAGTGCACGAAATACATTTTGATTTGAACGCCCATTTTCGTAAAAGGCTTCAACAATCTTAACGCGCTGTTCAATTGTGTACCTCTGCATGGTTGAATTTGTTAAACACTGAAACAAAGAAATGTCAAATTAAGTTGGGCAAAAAACTTGACGTTAAGGTGTGACTCACAATTAACATCGTGTATTATGGTTGGACCACCCTTTATATATATATATATATATATATATATATATATATATATATATATATATATATATATATATATATATATATATATATATATATATATATATATATATATAACACTGTATTTAAGTACATAGTAGGTAAATGCGCTGGCTGTTTTTCTTTTTTCATAGTTCCTCTCAGTATTTTATAAGGATTATATTACTTGTAAGTTTACATTATATTCTATATATTATTCTTGATATATGTACTTATGTTATGTTTTTTATTTAGGTAAACTGTAAGCTAATTTTCTTATAACAAACTATGAAGATTAATATGCAATAAATTATTATTATTATTACTAATACTTTAACTAATTAAACCCTAAAACAGTATACTTAAAATAAACCTAAATGAAATTTGATTATAAATGCGGTCATTAATCGTATCATTTTACTTTCTAACGCATTTATAACACCAGCCGGCGAGGTAAATCGTTTCGGGGCTGTTATGGCTCTAGTGATTTAATTTTGTACAAAACGTTGATGAGTTACTGGAAATCAATTTATATAACAAACATAATTATATAAACCACGCAGAAATTTGGCATTAATGATCGTTCCACGCGAAAAGAAAATGACCTTTGCTATATAGCGAATGATACACGGTCTATATTTCATGTCCGTTAGATATACGTCGACCCAACTCGATTTATTATAAGCCAGAGACAAAAGGTTTGTACTGCATCCGTTCAATTATTGTGATACAAAATTTAAAATTAGTTTTAAAACATTATAAAATCTGCGTACTAATTGCATGTTATATCAAATGGGCTTATAGATAACCATTTTATCTATATAAATATAACTTTATATAAATATAACTTTAGCTATAGGTATATCAACACACTGCCTGAAATGTGGAGTAAAATTTAACATGAGTTTCATACCAAACGGGGTATATATAGGTATGTATAGGGACACGCAAGTTTGGTGTGAAATGAGCACCACCAGGCCATGGTAGAATTTAACCATTAGTTGGTGTCAATTTTCATACCAGTAATAGTGTAAAATTAACACGACATTTGGTATAAACTTCGCCACCTCTTGGTGTAAGCTGCATTTAAATTTTACACCTTCTACTACTCATGTTGTACAATGAAGGAAAATAAAACGGCCCTGAAATAGAATACACTTTATTATATTTGTGTGTGTGTGTGTGTGTGTGTGTGTGTGTGTGTGTGTGTGTGTGTGTGTGTGTGTGTGTGTGTGTGTGTGTGTGTGTGTGTGTGTGTGTGTGTGTGTGTGTGTGTGTGTGTGTGTGTGTGTGTGTGTGTGTGTGTGTGTGTGTGTGTGTGTGTGTGTGTGTGTGTGTGTGTGTGTGTGTGTGTGTGTGTGTGTGTGTGTGTGTGTGTGTGTGTGTGTGTGTGTGTGTGTGTGTGTGTGTGTGTGTGTGTGTGTGTGTGTGTGTGTGTGTGTGTGTGTGTGTGTGTGTGTGTGTGTGTGTGTGTGTGTGTGTGTGTGTGTGTGTGTGTGTGTGTGTGTGTGTGTGTGTGTGTGTGTGTGTGTGTGTGTGTGTGTGTGTGTGTGTGTGTGTGTGTGTGTGTGTGTGTGTGTGTGTGTGTGTGTGTGTGTGTGTGTGTGTGTGTGTGTGTGTGTGTGTGTGTGTGTGTGTGTGTGTGTGTGTGTGTGTGTGTGTGTGTGTGTGTGTGTGTGTGTGTGTGTGTGTGTGTGTGTGTGTGTGTGTGTGTGTGTGTGTGTGTGTGTGTGTGTGTGTGTGTGTGTGTGTGTGTGTGTGTGTGTGTGTGTGTGTGTGTGTGTGTGTGTGTGTGTGTGTGTGTGTGTGTGTGTGTGTGTGTGTGTGTGTGTGTGTGTGTGTGTGTGTGTGTGTGTGTGTGTGTGTGTGTGTGTGTGTGTGTGTGTGTGTGTGTGTGTGTGTGTGTGTGTGTGTGTGTGTGTGTGTGTGTGTGTGTGTGTGTGTGTGTGTGTGTGTGTGTGTGTGTGTGTGTGTGTGTGTGTGTGTGTGTGTGTGTGTGTGTGTGTGTGTGTGTGTGTGTGTGTGTGTGTGTGTGTGTGTGTGTGTGTGTGTGTGTGTGTGTGTGTGTGTGTGTGTGTGTGTGTGTGTGTGTGTGTGTGTGTGTGTGTGTGTGTGTGTGTGTGTGTGTGTGTGTGTGTGTGTGTGTGTGTGTGTGTGTGTGTGTGTGTGTGTGTGTGTGTTGTCGTTGTCGTTGTCGTTGTCGTTGTCGTTGTCGTTGTCGTTGTCGTTGTCGTTGTCGTTGTCGTTGTCGTTGTCGTTGTCGTTGTCGTTGTCGTTGTCGTTGTCGTTGTCGTTGTCGTTGTCGTTGTCGTTGTCGTTGTCGTTGTCGTTGTCGTTGTCGTTGTCGTTGTCGTTGTCGTTGTCGTTGTCGTTGTCGTTGTCGTTGTCGTTGTCGTTGTCGTTGTCGTTGTCGTTGTCGTTGTCGTTGTCGTTGTCGTTGTCGTTGTCGTTGTCGTTGTCGTTGTCGTTGTCGTTGTCGTTGTCGTTGTCGTTGTCGTTGTCGTTGTCGTTGTCGTTGTCGTTGTCGTTGTCGTTGTCGTTGTCGTTGTCGTTGTCGTTGTCGTTGTCGTTGTCGTTGTCGTTGTCGTTGTCGTTGTCGTTGTCGTTGTCGTTGTCGTTGTCGTTGTCGTTGTCGTTGTCGTTGTCGTTGTCGTTGTCGTTGTCGTTGTCGTTGTCGTTGTCGTTGTCGTTGTCGTTGTCGTTGTCGTTGTCGTTGTCGTTGTCGTTGTCGTTGTCGTTGTCGTTGTCGTTGTCGTTGTCGTTGTCGTTGTCGTTGTCGTTGTCGTTGTCGTTGTCGTTGTCGTTGTCGTTGTCGTTGTCGTTGTCGTTGTCGTTGTCGTTGTCGTTGTCGTTGTCGTTGTCGTTGTCGTTGTCGTTGTCGTTGTCGTTGTCGTTGTCGTTGTCGTTGTCGTTGTCGTTGTCGTTGTCGTTGTCGTTGTCGTTGTCGTTGTCGTTGTCGTTGTCGTTGTCGTTGTCGTTGTCGTTGTCGTTGTCGTTGTCGTTGTCGTTGTCGTTGTCGTTGTCGTTGTCGTTGTCGTTGTCGTTGTCGTTGTCGTTGTCGTTGTCGTTGTCGTTGTCGTTGTCGTTGTCGTTGTCGTTGTCGTTGTCGTTGTCGTTGTCGTTGTCGTTGTCGTTGTCGTTGTCGTTGTCGTTGTCGTTGTCGTTGTCGTTGTCGTTGTCGTTGTCGTTGTCGTTGTCGTTGTCGTTGTCGTTGTCGTTGTCGTTGTCGTTGTCGTTGTCGTTGTCGTTGTCGTTGTCGTTGTCGTTGTCGTTGTCGTTGTCGTTGTCGTTGTCGTTGTCGTTGTCGTTGTCGTTGTCGTTGTCGTTGTCGTTGTCGTTGTCGTTGTCGTTGTCGTTGTCGTTGTCGTTGTCGTTGTCGTTGTCGTTGTCGTTGTCGTTGTCGTTGTCGTTGTCGTTGTCGTTGTCGTTGTCGTTGTCGTTGTCGTTGTCGTTGTCGTTGTCGTTGTCGTTGTCGTTGTCGTTGTCGTTGTCGTTGTCGTTGTCGTTGTCGTTGTCGTTGTCGTTGTCGTTGTCGTTGTCGTTGTCGTTGTCGTTGTCGTTGTCGTTGTCGTTGTCGTTGTCGTTGTCGTTGTCGTTGTCGTTGTCGTTGTCGTTGTCTTTGTCTTTGTCTTTGTCGTTGTCGTTGTCGTTGTCGTTGTCGTTGTCGTTGTCGTTGTCGTTGTCGTTGTCGTTATCGTCGGCATTTATCCTTGTTATCACGATAACTCAACTAAATCGTGTCGGATCGATCGGATTTTGACTAATTCTGATCGGGGACGTCTCCCAGACGGTATTTATTGACTTTG
The DNA here is from genome assembly GCA_037954035.1 of Rosalia funebris. Taxonomy (NCBI): domain Eukaryota; kingdom Metazoa; phylum Arthropoda; class Insecta; order Coleoptera; family Cerambycidae; genus Rosalia; species Rosalia funebris. The sequence goes on along the minus strand of JAZFAV010000016.1, from coordinate 13,614,625 downwards.
AGGTGGATAGAACACACTCTACCATGTTCATGGGTGATGAGAAAGCACAATGGTGGACGATTTGAGACATTTTTTTTATTAGCACGATCACTCAATTAAATCGTGTCGGATCGATCAGGTTTTGACTGATTCTGATTAGGGACGTCTACCAGACGACATCTATTGATTTTGAGGTGGATAGGACACACCCCACCCTGTCCATGGGTCATGAGAAAGTACAATGGTGCACTATTTGAGAATTTTTTTTGTTAGCACGATCACTCAATTAAATCGTGTCGGATCGATCGGATTTCTACTGATTCTGATTAGGATTCTGATTACTGATTCTGATTACTGATTCTACCAGACGACATCTATTGCTTTTGAGGGGGATAGGACACACCCCACCTTATCCATGGATTATGAGAGAACACGATGGTGGACTATTTAAAAAAAGTAAAACTGTCGCATGAAACACATATTCTGCATTTATGTGTTTATTTTTTCTCGGCCACTGAATTTCGAGATACAGATGTTCTACGTGCGGAAATGTCCGTTTTAAAGTTTTAAAGCTGTTTATTAATATACTATTAATAAAATCAACTTCTTTATTGCACTAATGATTCTATGATCATATCTAACGGTGATCAAACCCATGGTCTTTAATGGGATACTCATTTCATCGCTATTTGCCAAATAAAAAAACTGCCGATAAATGGAACAGTCTACCTGAGCCTAGCCATAAGACAAGCCACGGTATGTTTTTTTATTTGGAAAATAGCGATGAAATAAACTATACCAGTAATCTAGATGTTTATGACCATACTTAATAAAAAATGATCAGAAAGATGACTATAATTTCAAAAAAGATGGCTTCATTTTCATAATTTGTGAAATCCAAAAGGCAATATTTACTTGTATTTATTATCTTTTACACCGTTCATCTGTTAGTATCAGATATATTTAAAATTATAACGTATTAAATCCCATTCCCATATAAGTATTTAACAGTAAAAACTATTGAAAACAGTACAAATTTTCGTGCAAGTGGAATTATTAAGGGTCTGATGAAAACTTCTAATTGAGTGTAAACTTTTACTGTAACTAAATTTTAAGAAAACTTCTTATTAACTTATGTATCAGTAAGAAAAACCAACGCCTGAAATTCATAATTTGACTATCATAGTCTAAATAAAAAAAAATGTAAAATTTCTAGTCATAATTTGACTATCATAGTCTAAATAAAAAAAAATGTAAAATTTCTAGGAACTATTAACATTAAATGCAAAATTGCAAGTAACTATTTACAAGCAACATTGAAACATAATTTTGTTTCGTTACTAGTCGATAAATATGGCATAAAACTAAAAAATAAATGTTACCTAAAAGTTTTTACAATTTTTGAAAAATAACGATTTTAATGGTTAATTTTATTATTTCAAAAATAAAGAGTTTTCCTCAAACACCAGAAACGTGTTTTCCGTATTAACTAGAAATTATAATTATTAACTACTAGAAATTATACCTAATTATTAATTAGTGCATTTAACATACGTTTATTTATTACAAAGTTTTTGGTAGTCGCTCTATATGTAAGTCGTTGTAACAGATTTAAAGAATGAGGTAATGAGAAATGTTTTTTTATTTCTTTTATTTTTAATATAACTTTTATTAAGTAACGGTAGATAATATAAGATACAGCTTATGTTATCACCCTTGTCGTGTTTTATTCTCGAGAATATATTCGTGTATAAGCTTTATTTATTGCATAGGTATTAGTATTTTTTTACCAAGCTTAATTTTCTGACTTCTCATGAGCTTATCATCTAAATGCATCTTTGTAAACTTTTGGTGAACATTTTAGTAATAAAACTGATATCACGAATATCTATTCTAGGTCGACCTATGAATTTTACCAAATTCATACTGATTGCTCAATATGAATGACTAACTGAAAATAATCAATCTTTTTTTTATTCTTTTCTTTTACTCCTAATAGGAAAATATTAGGATCAATTTATGTTCACGTTCCTTTTTCATTAATCTTTTTTTATCTAAACTTTGTAATTTAAAATCATGAAAATTATTAGTTATACCGAGATATTTGCGTTTTAGAATATATTATTAAGTGATTACACGCCCTAGTTAGAGCACATAACTTGGTTTAAACTTGTTTTCTGCTAATGATTTCCACATTATGGCACTACATGTTGTAACTATGTAAAGTTCTATAATCTATTATATATTCAATGAACATTATATTAGTCATTAATGTACCGCAAAATACATTTAATTAATCTTATATAGCTTACTTAAAAGTTTAATATATACGAGTAGATTATTAGGTTATTGGTAATCTAAATTTCCATAAATTCGTTAATAAAGTTTCAAACTTTAAGACTACGTTATTAGTTTGTCGTAGTTTCGTGACCCCACAGCTAATTTTTGATTAACTATAATATTTGTTCAATAGATTAACATTATGGAACTAATTCTCTAACACACTGTTCAGGTGCAATTTGCTGTTAACTTTTTTGTTTTAATTATATTTCCTCCTATTCGTTTTCTTTTTTACATGGAGACTAAGATATTTGTCTATTTGAGTCTGTAGAATGATTTATTGATTCAGAATAACTGAAGGACAATTCCCCTTTTGAAGACAACATTTTATGTAGGTTATACGGATTCGTTCATTTTTATTTTCCACTCTCTTAGCTATGTGTCGAATGATCTAAGGTGATCTTAAAAATTATGGGATGCCAGATGGAGGCCTGTGTTTGTTGCTATTATGACTACTATGTCGTCCGCTAATGTATTAGCAGTTGTATGGCTTGATGTTGATAAATCGTGCACAATACTTATAGCAGAGCAGTACAGGATAATAGAGAATCTCCTGCCTTTTGGGTTTTCGTGCTTGACTTTTTTAAAATAATTTTTTCTTTAAAATATAATTTCAGAAGATGAAAATGTTTTCAGGAGATGTTTATGTTGATTTCGATACGTAAACCTGCGTAAATACCAAATTTTATCGAATCTCTAGGTTAAATTCGAAATCTTAGCCCTTTGAGAATACGATGGGCATTCAGATCAGTGTTCAACGCAGAAATAATATGTGAAGTGATTGCTCCGCATATAGATGTGGTGTAAAATTTGATACCAATAGGGTACATATAGGGACACACCAGTTTGGTGTGAAATGAAAGCCGCAACGCTGTGGTAGAATTTTGCCATTTGCTGGTGTAAATTTTCATATCGGTAATGGAGTAAGATCAATACGACATCCGGTGTAAGCTTCATCACCTTTTGGAGCAAAGGTTCATTTCAATTTTACAATGTTTACTGCCAATACTGTAGAATGAACGAAAATAAATCACTTTTGAAATAGAATACACTTTATTATATTTTTTATTTTTAGTATACAAAGTTAATCGTTGCACTAATGAAATACTGATGTATATTATATGTATATTACATATATATGTGCTAGTACAAGTTTAGAAAAATATTTATATATTCCTGAACAACGTAACCAAATCCCTATCATTTTTAAAACAGTACGAGAGCTACCTTTTAAGTTTTTACAAAAAATGAAAAAGACACGAACAAGTTCGAAACAAAGTGTTTTATTGCTTTTCAAAATATTCGCCTTTCAGGTTAATACATTTTTGCATATGCTCAAACCAATTCGGGAAACATATTCTCCACTCTGAAGTTGATAGGTATCGTAGAAATATGGTTTTGGAAGGCTTCAACAGCTTCTGGGGGTGATGAAAATCGCTGTCCACACATCTTTTGTTTGACAGTGGGGAACAAGTAAAAATCATTAGGTGATACATCGGGTGAATACATTAATTAGATATTTTTCTCCTACAAATATTCAGTTTTTTGACGTGCTGTATGGGAGCTGGCATTGTCGTGATGAAAAATGAAGCGCCGTTTTTTGTTGTTTTTCCGTATTTCATCGAAGACCGTTGGCAAACAAATTGTTGTATAGCATTCAGAATTAACAGTTCTTCGATCCTCTAAAGGAATGGTTGCGACGTGTGACGTGTCCGGTACATCCGAAGAAACAATCGATCATTTTCTTAGAAGTGCTCTGTCAACGAACCACTTTAGTGGGTTTCATTCATTTTTAAACACCCAAACAGTAGAATGTTGTTTGCTTTACGGTTCATATGAATATATCCACGTTTCATCTCCTGTAACAATGTTGTATGCGGATTTTGCACGTCCTCGGTCGAATTTTTTCAGCATTTCCTGACATCAATCACCACGAGCCTTCTTTTGCGCTTCAGTCAAATTATGCGGAATCCATCTGGAAAATCATTCAACGCAAACCTTCACGGGTGACTTCCACTTTCGCAGAAACTTTCTTTAGAACGGCTTTAGAGCGATTATGTAATAGCTTTGCTATTCGGGAACTACTTTGATAATTGCTTGGTGGTTTGGTGGTTCCTTTCTCGATTTCCGACTTATAACATTCTGTTGATGTATGACATCAGCAAACCAAAATGAAAGACGCTCTTGGCGGGTTCAATTGTTATGCAGGACGTCAGATTGTTGTGTTTGGATACCCCCTGGACATTCTCTCACTGTTACAATATTTTCGTCTGACCGACCACGACGAAGTCGTATTGGTGTTGTCTTATCAATAACAGAGCCCGTTTCACCAAATTTCTTGATTAAGTTATGGACTGTTAATTCTGTATGCAATCATTTTGTCCTAGTTTTGTGCAAATTTTTCTTAATGAAACTGTAAATGATCGCTCACATTCATAAAGCAGTTGTGCACAAACTATTCGTTGTTGAACTGTTAATCGCAACATGTTGACGTCATATGGTTTGTAGATGACGGTCGTTAAATATTGACGCCTTATTTTTGACAGAACACAAATGGCGCGCAATTTAAATCCTATAATTCCAACTGACAATGAGATATCCTATATAACGACCCCATGCACTACTTCCTTTTAGGTCAATCTTGTTAATCAAATTACAATTGACTATCAGTTGTCTGCTCAAATAGTTCGATTCTGTTTTTACCAAATATGTTCTTATCCTAATATCTATGTTGTAGATTCAGACACTAGATTGGAGTAGACTAAGATACTGCTTATGATAATTATAACATTATGTTATTATGACATTCTTCGAAAGAGCAATTGTGATACACTCAGCCGGTGAGTGAATACAAAGAACGCAAACCCGCGATTATAATTTTAAAATTGCAACGTTTAAGCGCAGGTGACCTGAATTTTGACTACCTAATTTTCTGTTTAAAGAATTATCTCTAAATTATTTACGATCCTTCCTGAATGAATTGCAAACATAATTTTAACTGTTCTTAATCACTATTGCGCCTTTAATTGCTTTGACTCGGTGAACTTAATGTGCTATATTTCTGTGTATGAAAAAAGTTATTTCAAACTGAAATATGAATATACCACTTTCACGAAAATATTCTTTTTGTAGACACGGAATTGTACAATTAAAGAGTGGCCTCGCTGTTGATAATCAAAAAGGACTATCAGCCATATGTAAGTCTAGTAGCTTTAAGGCAGACGGTATATTTGGAACTGCGGTGCATAACAAATGTCTAAATCATCACAATAATCGGTCTCTTTTATTTAATTTTTATTTTTTTTTTACTTGAAATATTAATTTTCTTATTGTTAGAACAGAAATTCGATATTCCTGATATATCTATCACCCATGATATACGACATTCCCTACGCGAAACTTATGTTTATTTCGTAAGATTGGGGGCGCTAATCTAAAATAAATATATTTGTTTATACGAATTTTAAGCAGAGGCGTACATTTTTATAGGGATATGAAGTTTTGATAAATATAAAAATAATTTTAGTAAGCGATTCGGGTACTAAAAATTATAAATTATATTGTCATAACATGAAAATGTGGTATGTAAATATTTTTCTTTTAATTAATATAGTTGAAAGATAATGCATGTATAGTAAGTAGCAGTTAATGGAAAAATCTGTTTGCTGCGATCAGAAGAATGTACAGAAATCAGATGTACAGAAGTGTCTGGAGTTCGAGGTAAGTTTTGTATAATAATGAATGAAGTCTGTTTGACGTTTTTTCTCCGATTTTGGAGCCATTCTTCAAGAAATGAGAGAAGAACTTTTTCCATCCTCTCCCACTTCAGCTGAAACGTCGAACAGACCTCACTGTTAGGTGTGGTTTTACTTCAACTTCAGTAACTTCTTTTTCTAAATGTAACAGATGTATATAAGATAAATTTTGTGTAAACATAAATTTCACAGTTATAATTCAAGCATCTATTCCGGAAAGCTGCAACAGAGACGAATTAACAGTCAATACGCTGTCGATGCCCATTTCTATATCGAAATTGCTACCACATGTTACACAGAGGGATTTTATGGGGTTGTCTTCATCTCATCACTGCTTTCACTATTTACGTGACTTTGGCGGTCATGTCATGTGTTTGGATTTCTGTGCTTTTATTGGTACATTAACATGAAAATGTCACGAGACAATAAATCCAGACTAGAATTACTGCAAATCTGGATCCATAGTGAATCGGAGTTGTTTGCGGACATGCGTATTAGAGGAAATGATCTAGTTTGTAATGTGTAAACGTAATCTAACATATGAAAATCCAGGCTTCGTCTAAGGCCGGGCGCAATTTGAGACGCAGCTTTGTGAGGTGAGGTGACGCAGGGTGACGCAGGAAAGCAGGATTCAATCAACTGCGCCCAGGGAGAACGAAAGTTGGGAGGCAGTTCTATTTCAACTGCGTTCCAGTGAGGTAGTTTAGACGAAAATGTGCGCGATGAAAAAGTATATACAATCATTACTAAGTTCGGAATCTGATTCCGATGATCTCGAAGACCAAGTAACTTTAACATTTTAGTCCAAGAACTGATAATGAATTTAGGGCACCTATTTTACCCAAGTTGAAGTAATAAAAAAATAATATTTTATCAATGTGCGAATCTAGAACCTCGAGTCTGGAACGGAGTTTGCGGTTATTTAGCTACTGCGCAGTATATGATATTTGCAAAAAAATAAACTCAAAAAATATCTTTTAGGCAACTTGTAAATTTTTTTAATATTTTATTTTAGGATTTATATAACCCAGAAATAAAAATCCCAGACTATTTTGTTGGCCTGACTCATCCAAATTTATTTTTTTATTATTCGTCTCCATCGTGGACTTTTTAACACAACTTTTCACTCGCAGGTAGTAGTCACTAGTGACAAACTGCGGCATGAGTGCACAAACCTTCGCAGCTCACAGACGCTCTGAAACTGCGTCACCTCACCCTGCGTGCGAACATTCGGTGTAGTATTCACTTCTTTGTTTCACAGAATCTCACAGTGAGTCACCTCACCTCACCAAGCTGCATCTCGACTTGCGCCCGGCCTAATGGTCACGATAATTAAACACTATATTTTTCTATGACTTCACAGTAGCCCTTTTGGCTATTGTGAGTGATAGATATTTTATTATATAAACTGAAGAACCCCACACTACGCCAGTTTCTAGTAAAATATATGGACCGAAAAGTTCCTAATTCAACTATACTAAGAAACAGATATGTTGACCAGATACACGAGGGTGTATTGAAAAATATTCGCAAATCCGTTGTTGAAAATTTTGTGTACTTTATTACATATATGAGTTTTTTATTGCGTATACTATTGTTAAGTGACAGGCGTCCAGGTTTTATTGCAGAAAAGTTCCATAAGTGATAGACTTTCATTATGGGAGTCAGAAACAGTGACCGACTGTGTTGTATATGTGATATATTCATCATTGTATTATGATGTATTTTCTGTAAACTGTCGCACTGTAATAGTGCTAAATTCAACTTTATTTCGGCTTGCCAGAATAGACGCTTTAACTATAACTATGGTAATCAGAGATGAACACAGCACATATAATATAGTAAATTGTATGTAATACCATTATATCGATTGACTAATATTTCTTATCGCTTCTGATAATTAAAAGTATTTTAGTAAATTACATAGACCTGGTTACGTCCTTTAGACTGGTTTTGAATAAAATCTATTAAAGGAATTTTCTCGAGTTTTATAGAATAGGTAGCAAATATCCTGTATAAAAAATTACTTTGTTAACGCAACTAACATGCCACAATCGGAACTGCAAATCCCATAGTACATAACATATTGCTCGTATTTACGTATTAGAATAACCAATAAATGTTTTATTTATGATTAGTTTTCACTAAAACACGCCTTTAATATATATATATATATATATATATATATATATATATATATATATATATATATATATATTTATTTATTTATTTATTTATATTTATATTTATTTAATGTAAATTTATTCCATGCTAACATGTCGATGTTTTATTTTATTTATATACAAGAAATCCATATATAATATGATGGTTATCAAAAATAACTGACCTGGTTCAAAAATCTTATACCAGCAGAGACAGTTAAAGAGCTTTATACCAAAGTGGACCTACCTATCTCGAGTGTAAAACAAGCATTTAAAAAGCTCGGGAATGCTCGAGCTCCAACCCCGCACAGAATTGTTTGTTGTCTTCAGAACTAGTTACAACACGATTGGGGAACAATTCGAAGGATTCATCAATAGACATCTATTATTAGCGACAACAATTTTATAGGATTCGTGTTAATATACTCTATACATTAACACCAACACCTGTGTGTTAATTAGCTGAGTTAATTATTCAAGGTACACCTGCTAAACAGCTCTCGTCGAATAGTAAGGAATTATTTTTTACCCCTTGCATTTATGTGGTCTCCAACCTTCTTAAAAAGTCCTTCTAAGGTAAGAAAATAGCGTCTTGTAAGTAAATAATATTTGAAAGAAACCCCTACATATCCCTGGTCAGTATGACTCTGCTACTTACATCAGTCATTCAGTCATCATGACTTGAGGTCATTTTTTACATTTCGTCTTACAGATGATAGTTAAATTAATATTATTTTATATTTAAATAATTTCTGTAACGATATCCACAATGCGTTTTATTTTAATTCCATTAAATAAAAATATTTATGAAAACATAAATGTTCTAAGCACGAAAACAAAGTTTAGGTACGAGGGACGTTCAAATATAAACGAGAATCATTTTTAGATTTATTGAAAACCAAAAGAATTAACCAAAATACTTTATTTTTCTACATAGTCATAACTCTGTATACACATGTTTCCCTTTGAATTGGGAGCTTTTATTATCCCCCTCCCATTACCCTTTCCTATAGTTCCCGCCAATACCCCAATCCGATCCTGCTCTTTCCAGGACCGCCCGCTTGAAATACTCGTTTAAATTTTAACACCCCTCGTATATTGCTGTAAATATAATTTTGTTAATAATGACATTGTCTGGGGTTAATATTAGGTATAGGGCACTTATTTTACATAATAGTCAAATACGGGCAATTTATATTAATAATCTCATAGTATAGCATACATTTTTTACTCATTTTTAATACTATTGTTTCTGTTAACAAACTTATATTATTTTCAAATTATTTTATTATTAAACTTCTTAGACTTATTTGATTACTTTTGTGATAGAAGAGAAATGATAGCCATTTGACAAAATCATTGAAATATACATAGAAGACATTTATAAGACATTCAGTCAAATAAATGGTTTTATTATATTATTACAAATACTCATTATATAGGGTGTCCCACAGAAAATTAAATATTTAAGGTATTTTTAGGTATTTTTAAATACATTCTAAAACATACTATGTGGGTAACATTATAGTACGTACACTTAATCGACTTCGACCATCATCTGAGTATTTATTAGATAGAAGAAGGCTAGATAAATATAGTAGCAACAAAATACAGCAGCTGATATTAACTATAAAAATTACTAATTTAATATATATATATATATATATATATATATATATATATATATATATATATATATATATATATATATACTCATATACTCATATATATATAATATATATATATATATATATATATATATATATATATATATATATATATATATATATAATCTGTGTACTTTATGTAATATGTATTATAGAAGAAATTATTTCAATGTGTTGTCTAAATGAAAATAGTCCACAGCAAAGCAGTTTTTCTCAAATCTTCCCAACATACTCAAGAATTTCATGAGCAATATCTTATCCTGGCATTTCAGAAGCTACACAGCCGATTCTTACGCGATGAGGAGCATGATTAGAGGGCTATTTTATTATTTTCAAAATTCCGTCGGTAATAATGTAGTCCGTAGTTTGAAAGTTCAATACAATAGGACCAGCTACCATTAAAGAAAGCTAGATAAAATTTCAACAAATCTTTAAATGTTCTACATTATTATCAATAAATTACAAAACACTTCATTATCCTCAGGATTAAGATATTTGAAAAAATCTATTATATTTAATATTGGCTACCCTCAAACTTTTTAGGCAGTGTTTCCGTGTAAAAACTAAGTGTTAGTTTTTTTACAGACAGATATCACACAAAAGATCACTTGGACGTTTTTACACATCGGAATTTTATTTGGTGTTTACATTAATAATAAATTTTAAATTAATGGAAAATAATAAATTTAATTCATAAGTAACAAAATGATAACAAAAAAAAGTGGTACCAAATATCAAATATCTTTAAGGAATTGCAACTCTTCCCTCACCGGGGCAAGTGGTTCTGCGGAAATATGGTCGATGTTAGCAGGTTACGTAGCGTATACATTAGAGCCTTTCAGTAGCCTAATTCAGGCTTTTAAGTAGCCTAATAAAATATAAGGGCGTTGGATCTTGAGACTGAGAAGGCCACTCTATTGTACCCTTCTGTATTGTATTGTATCCAATTGGCATTTTGGAACATGCCCAAATATACCTTTCCCATCAAATTTTGATATAAAAAACAGATCTAACTATGCAATTTCCCAGAATCCCTGCATATACGTTAACTTTTTCGGGAAATTGTGTATGGCTCCCACGAAAGATATGAGAATTCGTAATACAGTCCAGTATTTTATAAGTATTCACATTACCATTTAGGAAAGACGTGAATTCATTGATAAAACAAATTTTGAATATTCAAGTTCGCGGGCTCTTTTTCCTAATATCATTTTACAAAATTGAATTATGTGATCAGGATTATCTTCTGTAAGTTGGTGAACCATTTATAATTTGTAGGGGTGATCTTTTTTTTTTATTTAAAACCATTTGCACAGTTTTTGCAGTGTCTAGTTCTGCCTGGGTGTCTAGTTCTTTTACATCCTAAATATTATCTATTCTCTTTCAAAACTCTGCAGCATATATACTCGAGAGATAGGGCAAACAGCATATATCTCATTGAACATTTACTTAGTTATGTGTAGACTTCTTCGAATACAGAATAATTAGAATCGCTTTCTTCTTTTTTCAAGTACGTACCATGTTATTAAAGTCAATCAAAAGTACGCTAAAGTACATTTCTAAATGTAAACACAAAATAAAATTTGGATATGTGAAAAAACCGAAACTACTTTTTTTTTGTTACTTCTGTCAGAACATTTTCCTTCACTTTCTAATACTTAGCTTTGATAGAGAGGCACTGCTTAAAAAATGGAAGGTAGCCAATATTAGATTCATTGAATTTTTTAGTATATTAAGAGACATACAGTGCTATTCAAAAGTCCCCTCCCCCCCTCTTATCTTTGGAACGATTATACATAAACTAGTGAAATTTGGTAACTGAATATTAAGGGTTGTAAACTTCCCTACTAGTGATGATAGATGATGTATGCGTCAAAGATGACGTCACAAGGTCATTGTGATCAATAATTTTAAATAGAACCCTATGGCAAGCGACACCTCTTTTAAAAGGTATCGAAAAAACCTATTCAATGATACTAATATTGTTTGTATTTATGGTAGTTTTGATGGATTAAATCAGTAATCAGTAAACTTGGATAATAATTTTAATTACAGATTCAAGAATCAGTACCTACTTATAGTAATTGTTCGAAGTGAGCTCCATCTACTTCCTGACAGTAAAACATCCTATTGCAAAACTCTTCTCGTACTTTTTCAAATGTGTCTGCGGAAATAGCCCTACATTCTGTAATAATACGTTGTTTTAAAACATCAATATTGTC